>JAZKJV010002889.1:0-661478 GCA_037367405.1 Ottelia alismoides
TGAATTCTTATATTTTGAAACAACTCACAATAGTGTCCTTCCACTATTACACTTGTACCCCTATATTACACTAATGAAAGGACGATATTATGATCTTCATACAAAATGTAGCTGGATGCAAGAGCGAAAGTACACTAAAGGCCTGTTTGGTTACGTTGGGTTGGGTTGGGTGAGTTGGGGTATCATTCTGTGAATAGTAGATGTTTGGATGGTTGGGAGGGTTGAATAATAATTGTGATGTGATCTGACATTGATTATACGTTATATTAACTTTTTAATGATTATAATATATTTTTATGTTAATAAATTTATTTGAACATGGTTAAAAAATATTATATCAAAGAAATTATAGGGTCAATACAAGCAATCCCAACCCAGAAATGTAAGGTTGGAGCAAGGGGTATGCCAGGGTTCCCCGATGTATCATGGCAACCAAACGAGCCCTAAAGTTACGGACATAACTATTATTGAAAATTTTGAGTTATAGCCAATTTAAAAAAATTGTCTAACGTCGATTGCGGTTGCTCTCAAATTTTTTTCTTATTTTGTGAAGTCATCGACACGAAATCAATTGAAAATCGTGTTTGTATTATAAAGTAAGAATCTACTCAATCGATCAACTCGAGCAACGATTCATACTATGGAAGAGCACTAGTCGACTAACCCCCACTCTACACCATGAGAGAACTCATGAAGGAAAAAAGTCATAGAATGTTTAATTACAAGTTTATTTACATCTAAAGGATGAATCATAGGAAGTTGCATAGAATTCCATAGCGGTAAAAAGGATAAAAATATATGGATATGGTTGTGCTATCATTAACACGACTAACATGGCGATTCAGAAGATAAAAGAGGAAAGACAGGAAATAGAAATTGGATTTTTTAAATATTATTTGATCGATTACGGATAATTACATGCCTGTCGAGGGAGTGATTGAAAATCACAAAAATATAAACACTTTATGTTATATGTGGGTTTTTCAACGAAAAATGGATATATAAAAAATAATTTATATATATACGTTTGTTCATGGTATTTTTAGATTTTTCAAATATATCTAATAAATCTGGACATAGATCAAAATATTTCATCATTTTGATTATGATATTAAAATAATTTTGACCAAATATATCATTCAAATATATTATTTTTCCGTTGACATCATATATCTTCTCTCTAGCACGTCCCCTCTGTCATTATATTATTCAAAATAATTCAACTATATTATTTACGTTGATTATATTTTCCATACATTTGTTGAAAAATTATCACTGTTCATTAGATTATTTTATATCAAATTAATATTTGCTATTAAAGCTAGTTGATCAATCATGCAGTGCACCTATGTATTGTAAACATAATCAACTAGTCATAAACCACTAAAATAAAATTGAGCTGCAGTAATGTCTTTTTTTCAAATCTGTCACTAAATTAGTCGTTGTTAAATTTATAAAGACGATATTATTTGTTGCGAAATGAGTGTCCGTACTTGAAATTAGCGATGAAGATATATTTGTCGTTATATCATAAGTAATGGTTCATATAATAATGCTTATCCGTTACTATTTTTCAAAATATCGATTAATCATTGCTATTTTTTTAGTTTAAAAATTAGTGGTGATTAATTAGAAGTTTGAAAAATGGTAATGGATAAGCATCGCTATTTGGATCGTTGCTAATGACAGATATGATATTCGTTGCTAATTTCAAGTACGAAAAATCATTTTACAATGGATAATATCGTCTTTATATACTTAACAAAGGCTAATTTAGTGGCAGATTTTGGAAAAAATGTCTCTATAATTTAATTTTGTTGTAATGAATCAAAATATGATTATAGGCACTCATTGAATGATACAAGAACCATGTATTTAGATTATTGTACGATATAATGCATAATCAGGAAAGAGCAATTGAGCGAACAAAAATCAAGAAATAGATAAAAACAAAAGAATATAGATCACGAAAACGCCCATGAAAACTATCCTTAGAGAATATTTCACCCCAAACCTTTAGCAGTGCCTTGAGCCTGACGATCCACTCCAAGGATACTCCGATGAGATCATCCATGAAAGCACATTATTGAACAAGAATGCTTTTTCGGTGATAGGAGAAAATAGAGAAATAAAAAATGCTTGACATAGTAAAAGGTCTTATCGGGAAGAAAAAAAGACGTGGGAGATCTATTAAATCCGCTACTACCCAATAAAGAGCGTCCGTTGGATTTCGAACATTCTGAAACAATTGGAATCCGAAGTATCCAAATAGTTAAAAATTAGCGGCTGGATTAATTTAACCGACATCTTAAATGTAATTCACATCATAATTATCAAGATTCGAGATTCAAACTGACCTAAATCCAAGCTAAGTTGGAAGGAGAGTCATGGGCGGATCCAAAAATTTTGTGTAGCTAGGATCAAATTTTAATAAATCAAAATACATATATCAGTAATTCAAAGCTCCATTATTGAGTTATATTATTGAGAAAATGATCAATAAGAGAAGTATATATAATTAATTCAAGCAGTACAAACAATATGATATCTATATTCGTACAACAAAAAATATAACATTATCTCTATCTATGTCTTCAAAATAAACAATATTCACAAGGGTTTAGGCTCTATGTTATATATAAAAAAATTTACAAAAAAAATTAAAGTCAATCAGTAATGTATAGAGATAATACGAGCTATTATCTATCTAAGGTATTGTTCAAATCCATTTTAATTATTATATATAAAACTTACAAAAAAACTACGTTGCCTCCAAGAAGACCCCAGCTCGGCAATGCACCGTGTAATTGGTATGGATTTGTATGGATTGAGGACAGGGCTTCTTCTTCCCCAGCCCTCCATTTCAACCCTTAATCATATCCGTAGATTTGAATCGTCCTGGGATTTGTTTCCTAACCTTGCAGACTGCCAATGATCATAAAAAATGATGAGGCTCTGATCTAGTCATTCTCCTCTGACGAGCAAGCACTGATCTATCAAGCTTAGCTATTGCCAGCTTCTTCTGAGGACGTCGTCACCATCGCCCAGCATTCCCCAGATCAGATTCAATGTCCTTTATTGACTCCGAGTCTCTACACTCGAAGCACCGCTTCATGCCTAAGGCTCGGAGCATCTGAGCCTAAGCCGAACAATAGGAGAGCGCCTAGTGTATTCGAGCCTCCGCCCGAACCTCGATCTAACCACGTGCAATGCACATTACTTTGGAAAGTTGCAACTAAGCTCGAGAACTCTTTAGAATTGTAGATAAAACCCCGCGCTTTGGACAAATTGTAAAATCAACCATGCGGGTATCTGTAATTGCATATTAGTTCATTTTGGACTTGTTTGTAATAAAATAAATATGTTTCTTTTCATTTATACTCGTGCATTATTTCATCAGTAACTAGTGAACCATTGCTCTTGTTGAAGTATTCGGTTGTGCGCCACTTATATTGTAGATGGGTAAATGGATCTCTCCAGGATCCATTTACCTCATCAAGAGTTTAGTCCCACGTCTATCATATTGGAGATGTGGAGACTCATTGGGGGCTATATATAGACCCCCATACCCATTGTATCTAGAGGAGAAAAATAATTGACTATCTGTCGTTTGGAGTGTTCTTCGTGGTTTCATCCCGCTCCTTAGGGTGTCGGGTTCCACGTAAAAATCACTGAGTTCAAGTTTATTTTTCTATTCTTCATGCTCGGTTTATCAATTTGCTTCATCATTCCTATTTTCTAACATGATATCAGAGCGGGTTCGATTCTCGAGAAATCATGTTATGTTTTTTATTCGAGATTCGATTTTTGGAGTTGATTGCGAAGATTCAAAGATCCGAAGACTTGTGGTTCATGATTTGTTCAAATGCATCTCCATCCGTTCTCGAATATCTAGGCAGCTGCATCTTCCTTGGCTCGCGATTGCCACCACCTCTAGGAGTTTTTTCCCTCACGGGGCATCCCCAATATCCAATTGCCCTGTCAGGGCATCTGACCATAGTATTTCCCTGTTAGGGCATCGATCAGCGAACGGTTCGTCGATCGGCAAACCGTTTGCCGATCGAAGCTTATTCCGGAATTGAGAATCGGCAAATGGTTTGCCGATTCTCAATTTCAAATGTTTTTATATATTATTTTTAATAATATAAAATTCAAAAAGTTTTCTGGAATAATATTATATATATTATTTTTATGCATAATCGGCAAACGGTTCGTCGATCGGCGAACGGTTTGCTGATTGATGCCCTGACAGGGAAATACTGAGGTCAGATGCCCTGACAGAACATTTGGGTTTTGGGGATGCCCTGTATGGGAAAAAACTCACCTCTAGGTGGTTCCCCTTGCTCCAGACGATGTGCCAAGGCTGCCAGATCTCCAAGCAGGAGGTGGCATTGGGTTTCCAACTAGGAACCCTAGGGTACGTGAGTCCCCTCCTAGGTCATGGTGCCAGATCTCCATCACATGCATCATCGCGCAGCGCACCCTTCAGGCGTGCACTACTACTCGACATCTCCAGGCAGCTCGTCCTTCGTGCCAGTAGTTAGCATGACTACCAGTCAGTGGCGGTGCCTCCTAGCACGACTCCCAATCGGTAGCAGCCCAGGCGCGAGATCTCCCATCGGGAGGGATTGCTCTTCACCACAGGCGAGATCTCCTCCCTGGAGAGACCTGTTGCACCCATCTTCCTGTCCAGGCGCCCTATAACTGTGACACATGTGGCGGCGGTGCTATACCCATGTCCAGCAACCTCAGGGGGCGCGAGCAAGTCCGAACGATGAACCCCTTGCGTTCATGCCTTGTGCATGGCCCCTTCGAGCGCCTCTTCCCCTTGCGTAACTCCATGCTCCTATGCACCTACAAGCTTCACGGAGCCGCTCGCGCACCTCTCCAATCCTGTCCAGTGAGCCCAAGCAGGATCCCTGATCATTGGGACTCCCCATTCGGGGGAGGCGTGCGTAAAAAAGGGGTTCCCTAGGAACCCTAATTAAGGTGGTCCATGTGGGACAAAAAAGAGGGACCATTTTCTTCTTTAAAAAAAATGAAAAGATGTATATTCCAGGCCAATTGGGCCATGTTCAAAAAATGAGAGAGAGAGAGAGAGTGGATTTGCTTAAAAAATTGAGAGATTTCTTTTTAAAAAAGGAAAAAAGATGCACGTAGAAAAAAGAAAAAATTATCCTCATATTTGCAAAAAAAATTGAGAACCAAAAAAAAAATGAGATCGACATTTGTGATGTTTCCCTATTTTCTTGTCTTCTCCCAACATAGTCGATGTAGGGATGAGCATGGGCCGGGTTGGGCCGGGCCCTGAAGGGCCCAGGCCCAGGCCCATATAAATTTCGGGCCTTGGGCCGGGCCCAAGGCCCACATTTTTTTATTTTTTCCTGGCCCAAGCCCAAGCCCGACCCAATTTTCATGGGCCGGGCTTGGGCCGGGCCGGCCCATATTAATATGCAATATCAAGATTTTAGAACTTTCTCCGTGTTTTCAAGCAGAATATATGTAATTTTGTCATTTAAAAAGTGAGCCAACTCTATGGTTTTACAAAATTTAATAATAACAAAAATAATAAAGAAAATAGATCCATGTTGAGACAATACAAATGTAATAGCATATCAAATAATTAAATGACAGGTATGGAGGTTTATTTCTCTTTATCAATAAGCATAACACTTGAAACGATTCATATGAGATCACCTAGTACAAAAGTATTACATTATGTGTGGTTTCACACATTACACATGTTGAGATTGTACTATAATCCCTCTAGACCTCAACCAATCTCTATGTACAAGTGCAACATCTAAAGTGCCAGTACCAACAACTCATCAACCCAAGGACCCATTCAAGACATGAGACTACATGTAACTTCAAACATGGCAAACCAAAATGGGGAAGTAAGAAAGCAACACAAAGACAATAACTATTTTGCTAATTGCAAAAGATGGGCGTGAGATGGAACATCAAACACCACCCAAAAGAACAGGTAATGCTTGATATCACTATACTATCTTGTCTTTTGAAATCCTATCAAGAAAAATGGGTGAACTGTTAGAGTGTCAAAGAATCCAGATGATTACAGATGATATTATGATAACAATATTCCCTGAAGATTAAAGAGATATGAACCAGAGCATTTAACTACAAGCCTCTCCATATCCTTGTCATATCCCAGCCACACCCATCTGGATCCCTGAACCAGAGCATGCTCCCACACATCCATTCTCAATAATGGCACCAAACTGATCCCCTTGGTCACAATTTTGACAGCCCTTCTGGATGCAACTGATCGTCGGCTTTAAGAACACCCCAAGGATATTGGGCTCACCCCGCCATAGGGGGAAATGGTGAAGGTATCACACAAATGGTGTTATCAGTGCAATTATAACAATTATGGAAGCAACGTTTTTGCTGCTAATATTGTCAAAAATGGAGTGGAGTTGTTAGCCTCAATATGCAAGATTCTAATTTTCCTTTGACAATCAAAACTGTCAGTACGATTCAACTTATGCAAGTGCTAGATCTCCTCTTGTTATGTTAACCAAACTGTATGATAGGCCTTAGCAGACTTCTGATCTGATCCAATAAACACCAAATAAAGATAATAAACAGTGAATACATTTGTTGTACAGATCAAATGGTTATGTAACTATGTTTCATAAACATAAGATATTCTCACATCATTCAACCCCCATCTAATGATCACCCCATCCTCTCAGTTGCGGAGGGAGCACTGACCTGTGGGTTTCGGCTTGAAGCAGAGCGACGGGCAAGGCTGATTCTGGCAGACGCAGCAGGGGAGGAAGTGCTCTTCGCCGGTCAGATCCGTGGAGAGTTAGGGTGGCGAGTGGGCACAACAACCATGGAGAGTTAGGGCTTCGATCCTCGGACAAGGAGGGCGCCTCTCAAGTTGGAGACTCGGAGTCGGGGGGGGGGGGGGGGGGGGGGGGGCGTGTGACTGTGCGGTGGGAACTTAGGGATTGTGCTGTGTAGTTTAGGGAAAAAAGGTAACTTGGGTTTTAAACTTGGTGTGTAGGCTTGAATTTCGGGCCTATTCGGGCCGGGTTCCGGGCCACATAGCGGGCCTTTAATACGGGCCGGGATACCGGGCCTGATGGGCTGGGCCGAGGCAAGCCCGAGCCCGGCCCAATTAAAAAATGGGCCAAAAATATCGGCCCAAGCCCGGCCCAATGTGGATTCAGGCTTGGGCTGGGCCGGGCTTGGTGGGCTGGGCTTCGGGCTGGGCTGGGCCGGCCCGGCCCAATGCTCATCCCTAAGTCGATGACATATACTCCGACTAGTATGGGAGAAAGGGGGAGTATTATGTAGAGTCACATGTCAGATCCAGATTTCAGATTCAGATTCTCCAGACCAGTCAGATTTCTAGACTATACAACAGATATTCAGACTCGACGCCAGATTGGTTCTGAGTCTTCAGTTTCAGACACGCACATGTATGCGGTCTTCTTTCAGATGATCACATGTATGCCATCTTTTATGTGGTCTCCATCTTTTATGTGTCGGTCAGAGTTTTCATGTGAGCCATAGGGACTCCCGAGTAGAGGACCATTCCCTATGCCATGTTGGCTGGGGTTTTCATGTGGTTCATAGAGACTCCAGAGTAGAGTACCATTCTCTGTGCCAGATGGGAGAGACCCAGTTCTCCGACGAGGACACGTTCATACTCCGTTCTCCAACGACTGTGAACTCTACTACAAGATCCTTCTGAGGTTCCTATGAGAGAGAACCCACTTAGAGGTCCCTATGAGAGAGAGAGATACATCTTCAGATCTACGTATGGATAGTTAGCAATGCTCTTTTTTGCCCTTTTCAGAGATGGAGCAGTTGTCCACGTATTGTGGTGGGCTAGAGTACTCCAACGAGGAGACTCATTTCAGTAGCAATGACTCTAACAGGCACATTACAAAGCACATGCTCTTTAACGAGGAGATTCAGTTGACTCACACTCCATCCCGTTCGTCCTCCTCACATGTATGGCATGAGAAGTAATGTCCTCGACAGCATGCGATAGTTGTCTGTGTTGAGTTGATATTACTTGTAGTGTCTTGTAGCGTGAGTCGAGTTTTCTTTTTATTTGTCCAAGCTGAGCATTGCATGCTCCAGCTTGAGGGTGAGTGCTGGAGTATTTGGTTGTGTGCCACTTATATTGTAGATGGGTAAATGGATCTCTCCAGGATCCATTTACCCCATCTAGATTTTAGTCCACATCTATCAGTTTGGAGATGTGGTGACTCGGTGGGGGCTATATATATAAACCCCCATACCCATTGTATCCAAAGGAGAAAAGCAATACAATATCAACCCTTTGAGGCGTTCTCCCATGGTTTCATCCGCTCCTTAGGGAGTATGGTTCCACGTAAACATCTCTGAGTTCAAGTTTATTTTTCTGTTCTTCATGCTTTATTTATCAATTCGCTTCCCCATTCCTATTTTCTAACAACTCTATTTTTAATAAATTTGGTACCATTGGAAAGCTTGTTTAATGCTATTTAATTTAGTGTATTTAAATCACATTCTTAATCTACATTTCATGCTTGAATTTTAGAGTGTTAATTTGGTCTATTCATCTTTCATAATTGAATTAAAATAATTTATTCATAGGTTGAGTTGGCTCTGATTGACACTGAGTTATCATCAATTAATTTACTTTAAATCACAAGTATTTCTTTTATCTTAATTAGGAGTATAGTTTGGTGTTATTTGTTTGTTTGTTTATTGTATGATTGTTTGCCATTATAAATAATTGCATAAAAATGATTTGAAGAAAATTGTATTTTTTTTATGTGCATTTGCATTGAGCTTGACCTAGGACCTATAAATTACTGAAATAATTAATTAGCATTTAAATCTGTCTGAATAATTTCTTGTGTCCATGTGTTCGACCCTAGACTTATCCAAGTATAAATTAACGCAGGGAACTCATTATGGAGATTTTTGTCATTTGGCACGTGCAACAACGAGAGAATTTTATGATAGTCATTTGACAGTTCACCAGTCGGCACACGTGAGTCATGCTAGCACAAATGTTAAAGGGATTATTTTATTTCTAGGGGCCAAGTGATAACAAATAATGACCAGAAATATATTACAATTTCACCAAAATGTAACATGTAGATCACGTGCATCAGTTCAATGAGAACCAATTTGGAAATACAAAAACCACGGAGGGCTTCGAGGCAATTATTCACAATACCACAATATGACACATGTCCATACATGCACTTATTCACAAATTAAATAAATGCAGGGGCTATAGAATAAGTTCATCGGGGCCACATGTAGGGCAGGTGTAGATCTAACGGATCTGATTCACTGGAGATGATCTAATCAATGGTCAGCTTTGGGTCTTTATCGTGGGCCTAGATCTGATATGGCACTTGAGTTCTTGATCAGACATCGCAGGAAAGCGATGGATGAACTAGGATGAAGGACATTGCTGCTGAACTTTAATCAGTTAAATCTCAACCAATCTCGGTCCGGATCTGCTCCTGAAGGTCGTTTGAGGATGTTGGAACTCCTTCGCATCGACCTTATGTGACGATGAATTCTGATAGTTGTCGATCTACCATCTAGAGCTCCAAGTGTGCGACAGCTAAAGGTTGAGCTCCAAGTTCTGATTCATGCTCCAGAAAAGGTCCAAGTCTTGCAGTTATTGCCCATGCTCGGAGAACTAGCTCCGACGAGTCGATGACCAGATTGGTGAAATAGCATGAGAGGGACTCCGCTCATGAAGATCAGAAGACGATCTGGAAATTACTAATCCAAACAACAAACAGAATGGAATTTCATAATTTAAAGACAAAAATAAAGATAAACTATGTGAAATTATCCTATGATGCATTTGCAAGGTCTCTGCCTCGATTCGAGTGTGATGGCTCAAAGAAACTAGACTCGACAATGGAGCTCCCAACAAGCGGGCGAGTTTTGATTCTTAGGAGAATCTTCTCTCTCCCAGATATGGAGGATGTGCTCTATCACTGCACGACCCTCCAGGATCAACCTCGGGAAAAAAATGGTGGAAAATGAATCGAGGGTGCAAGGATGATCTAGAGAGGTTTATATTGAGGAGAGGGGACGACAAAATTTGAAATGGGATCTGTGCATGAACCGATGCACGAGAGGCGGAAATTTTATTTGGGCGAGGTTTTATTAATTGGAAAAGAAAAGTGAAGAGAGAATCAGGTGGAATGGGTGGCTAGATCTGAAGGAAAAATCGGAGAAGACAAGGCATCAACATGTTATTCGAGGTTTTGGAGCTCACGGGGGAGTTGACCCAGGTCAACAGATCATGTCCAACTAATTAGGGCCAGGTCCATTTAAGACAAATGCATAAAATGACAAAACATTAAATAAATTAAAAGAAAATATGTAATAAATATAAAATGGCCTTAAATCAAAAAATGTTGAAAATAAATAATATGGATAAATTAATAAACTCAATTATGATTAATTTTAATAATTTAATATTTAAATAATTAGGTGAAAATAAATAAATAAATACCTTTATTCATAGATGAAAATACTTATTATAGAGCAAATTAATTTTAATAAATTATGTTTATAAATAATTATCTAATTTATTAATTTAATAATTTACAACATTATTTGAAAACTTTAATATATTTTTATTTCAATTTTATGAATTAGTTTATTAAGATAAATAAATAGTACTATGTACAATATAGGTATGTGATACCTATAGTATAAATGCATGATTTTATTTTTGTTTATTTTGGACTTTATGATTTTTATTTGTATTTTCTATTAATAAAAGACAATATATGCAAATATTTAAAAATAAAACCTGTACAAAAATTACAAGAAAATAAATAGAATAATAAATAGTACAATTTACAACATAGGTATAGGATACAATAGCACTCCAAAAAGTCACTTTTCACATCTTAACTCTATTTTAATGAAACTACTTTCGTTTTAAGCTTGTTTAATTTTGAACACAATGAAAGTGAGTTTGGTTTATTTTGAATTTTTGTGGAGAAGATATTGATATATAAGTTGAGCTTTGTGGCTTTTTTCAAAGTGATGTTATTTGTAATATGTACAATGATTGTTCTTGCAATTACTTTTATTATTTACCAAATAATTTTACGTACAAGTTTCAAGAAGAAAATATTTTTATTTGTGATGATTTTGGTGATAAATAAAATAGAATAAGAAAATATATAATGTATACAATATGTGCAATGTTGTATAATGATTGATATACATGCGAAGAATTATTTTCTTGATTTTTCAAACAACATGGCCCATCTCCCCATACTTTATTCTTTGTCGATTAGGTCAAACATTGACCTACTCTCGAGGTTAGAGTTAATCTGTATTTATTGCATATATACTTCTACTTACTTCATTTTATGTTATTTCTTTATTTATTTGTTTTAGTTTAAAAAAATAATAAATATATAATATTTGCAAAAAGAATAAGGATTTATTAAAAAGAGGCATTTATCAGCATTTACAAGTGTTTTATAAGTGATTTAAGCTAAAATAAAGGAATAAAGATGATGAATTGGTGTTTCATTAATGACATGGTAGATGTTTCAAATATGGAGGTGAAGAGTATTCTTCAGAAGTTGGTTCGTTCAGATAGGAAGAACATGTCCCAACTATTGGACCAAGTTATGTGGGCTTATAGGATGGCTATAAGACTCCACTCAGTACTTCACCTTTTAGGATATTTTATGACAAGTCATGTCATTTGCCCGCAGAGTTAATTCATAAATCCGAATGGGTAATAAAACAAGTGAATTGGAGTTATCACCTAGGGAAGCTTTGTCAAGATTTGAACTTGAACGAGCTTGCAGAAATCTGAAACCAGGCATATGACTATTGTTAATCTATAAGGGCAAAGTTAAGAAGTGGCATGACCATCACATTAGGTGTAAGAACTTTGTCCCGATACAAAAGGTACGGTTGTTTAATGCCAAGTTGAAGATGTTCCGTGGGATCTAAGTAGATGGGTCCCTACATAGTGAAGGAAGTGCACAGTAATGGAAATGTAGTGATAGCTGATTTCACAGATGGTGCACGTTCTTTCTTGGTTAATGGATAATTGTTAAATCATTTCACTGAATCCAAAGAATGATTTATCCTAGTTGAGATGTTGACTTCATGCAGAGCAAGTACCTTGTAGATATCTCAAATCTCTCTACATGAAGCAACATCATGAAGATTCACCTATTCTTTCTCACTAACAATGACTCCACTCTTGATTTATTCATTCTTTTAGAGTTTAGGTTCCCTCTTATGTAGATACTTACTTAAGCTATTTAAAGCCAAAGTATAGGGGAAACCAAACCCTATTTCTATACATTTTCTTACATACTTGTAGTCATCCTCTCGACCACGTATCTTTGTCCATTCCTTCTTCATATTATGATTATTTACAACCTAAGTATAGGGGTGTCATATCGGTTTCACTTCTCGTACTTTTCTTCATTTTATGCTTCGTACAAGCTATGTACTTTTTTCACTTTGTTCCATGAGAACATAGCGCAAGCTAAATATAGGGGATGAATGTATACATTGCATATATACTTTATTCATGGCTTGTACTTTCACATGTTTTACATATTATTGTGGGCTATGGATATGGGTATTTGAAACTGATTTGTAAAAAATGATTTGTCAATTATTAAAGAAACTTTAAAAAATTATCAAAAACATTGACTAATAAGTTGGTTCTATCCCTGTCACTTACACATTCACATGAGGCTTGTGAAGTTCAGAACACTTAGTTTTTGTGTTCCTTTAGTTCAGAGTTAACCGGCCTTAGTCATTAGAGTATAAGACATAAATATTCACACTTCCCTAATTTGAAAGACATACATGATATATTTGCATGTTTAATCTCTACCTTAAAGAATATGACTAGCATCTAATATGCACGATTGAATATATGATGTGATGAGTTGAGGTTTCACTTGAGGAATCAGAATGATGGAATTGAGTTTGGAACTAATTTTATGATACTCGAGAATGGGATAAAATCAATGAAGACTTCATTAAACCTGAGTGATAACAACTTAGCAAGTATGAGAACTAGTTCTTGTCCCATCTCTTGAATTTGACCTAAATATTGATCAATGCGCCCCAACTTTGGTAAAAACAATGGAGCAATCAAAAAACAAAAGAAAAAAAGGAATTAATAAAAATCTCATACACTATAAAGACAAATGCAAGAGCTTCCACCAGTGACCGGCGCGCCCAAACTTTTTAAAGTGTCCATTGAAACAAAATCTTAAGCTTTTATGAGTAGGGA
This sequence comes from Ottelia alismoides, assembly GCA_037367405.1. Taxonomy (NCBI): domain Eukaryota; kingdom Viridiplantae; phylum Streptophyta; class Magnoliopsida; order Alismatales; family Hydrocharitaceae; genus Ottelia; species Ottelia alismoides. The sequence continues at coordinate 13,304 of JAZKJV010002889.1, forward strand.
TAGCACCATAAAAAGGTGCAACATCGTATAGAGATACAAGTCTAGGTGTTGAAGGTATGATAGATGCCCAAAAAAGACACATCCTGATATACTCCCAGAAAACATGTGCGCATGACTCAACCTTCTCTTGTCAGACAACACTTTATCAACATCAAAAATATACATGTGTTGTGTTAATAAGGTATTCGAGAGGATCTTTGTTCCATTGAGAGGAAGAGAAGAAAAGACATAATCATATTCCCTCCATAAATTGGCCTTACATCTACCCTTTTAAGACTGACAACTAAAGAGACAGGGAATTGGATACGAGAATAGATTTATTCCCTAAATTTTGAGGATTGGGTCATTAGGAGAGTCTCTTGGACTGGAACTTTGGATGACTTTTCGATTCTACACTTGTAAATGCAATCAACACTAAATGTCATATCTCTTACTATATATGTACACACAAAGAGTCTGATAATTAGAGAAGTTGAGTTTCTTTTGACTAATATTGGGCTCATCTTAGATATTTAGGGTGACTAAAATCAATTGTTCTGAACGAATCAAGCCTTGTATATTCACATGCACAATCGGTGTTTCATCTAACTTATTCATTCTTTATTTGCTTGAAGACGAGCAAGGTTTAAGTATATGGGTGACAAATCCCATATTTATCATAAAATATTGTGATCATTATCCCTCTTGCTAAAACAATTCAATAAGATTCATTAAAAATTAAATTAAATTTATAATTAACTCTTTATAATTAAATAACCTTAATAAGTGTACATGAATAACTTTACTATTGTGATCTTTATTTTATGTATTTTCTAAATATTAAAAATCTCATAAAATTAGTATAGTAATATATATATATATTATGTTTGACATTATTCATAAATCAACAATACAAAAAAAAAGATAAGTATTTTTATTTACTTAAATATACTTACAAAAATACTAGTTCGTACATATGTTGTATTTTATTTTTTATTTCTACATGAACGATGTATATCTCAAAAAGATCTACAATTTTTATGCTAAACATTTTCCTATTTAAGCCTTCTTACTATTTTTTATTCATTTTACAATGTTTTCTAGCCCTTGGATTTTTGTGATTAGGCCATGTGGCTCAATCGCGTGCAGGCACGTCGCGGGCTCTTAAGAGTCGCCCACCCACTTTTCTCCACCGTCTGATCATCTAGATCATATAGTCACCCTCATCCTATCGTCTCTTCTATTTCCTGGCCCTCTGATCATTTAAAACAGAGCGATCAGGGCCATCGAATCATGCCTCTTCCTCAGCCCTTGGATGCAGCCCATCTAACAACTGTCCATTGTCTTCAAACTCCAACGGTTCTAAGGGGTGTCGTCAACCTCACAACTGCCTCGTCTTCTCCACTTTCTTCCATCCGATTCATTTCTTCATTCCACCTCATTCCAACTCCCCCTAAAAGTCCTATCGTCCAGCTTCTTCGCCAACCTCCTCTTGACCTTGAACCATCTACAGCCAACTCCATGAGGTGATTTAAAGTTCAATGAAAACTTCTATCACCTCTTTTCCTTTGATCAAAACCCAATCTCCGACGTCAGTTATCTGGATCTGCCCTTACATGTGAAGACCTCCTAGCCCTATCTACACCTCGATGATAGCTAGAGTGTCCGATTGAGAGCGACAATAGAGTGGGACTCATAGGCATGATCCAAGGTGAAACTCGCCTTCTTGCAGCCCTATTCTGGAGCTGCTAGAGCTCCGTCCCTAACCACATCTTCGAGCAACGACCTGGAGCGTATTTTCTCTAGCAGGCCCGTACCACACCTTCTTTTGCTTTGTTCGTTCCCATCTTCTTCTTCAGGTGTGTCCCTCTTATTTCGTTGTCATGTGTTTCTCGCATTTTTCATACCACACATACACACCTCTTTCACCATCTGATTACTTCCAAACATCGTTGTTTACTGGACATTCACGTGCACTCATCAGTGTCCTCTACTCGCTTCTCCGTCACCTGTTCACCCTCAATTCCTTTCACCCCCTCATAAAATGGGTGTGAACGCATTAGGGTTTCTCTTCCTCCACGACGACAGAACCCCCATCTCGCTCCCTTTTCCACCAAATTCGATATGTACTTTATTGCGTGTTTGGGTTAACCATTGCAGGTCACTAGAATGGAAGATTAGCGTAATTTTATTATGTCTTGTTCAAGTTATTGAGCTTCAAAAAGCAATCATTGGAGAGAACCTCAAGGCAGTTTTGAATCTTCCTCGATGCTCGACCAACTTCGCGAGGCATCAGGGCATCTTCCTAGACCTTCACCTTTAATGGGGAAGAATGGTGGAGGTGTGACGAATCACCAATTCATCATACTACGACATTGAAATTGAGCAATTTCCGAGTCGATTTCATTAGATTTCATCCCATTTTGTAAATAATTCACATTTCTTGCATATATTCTACATTGCATATAAAAATAAATAAATAAAATCAAAAGAAACAAATTCATGCGAAACTCTTCAATTGAGACAATAATTACTGAGATGATACCTGTAGTTATTTAACTCACTCCTTTTCTTCCATTTGAACACTATCTAAATAAATTGCTATAACCAACCCCCGTTCCCACGCCTTATTTCTCTATCTCTTTATCCAATCTATTTAAACTGCACTACCTATTACCTATCTCAATTTCATTTCCCCAAAGTAGAAGTTAAATCAACATAAAATGCATTCCCACATTTTTGTTGGAGAAAAATTACCATAAATTTTTTATTCTCCGGATACGACCACAAAATTTCCACTCCTTATACTTTCTTAGCTCGCGTGAATGCTCATCTCAATAAATTCCCCTCTCTCCCTCACTTATGCCTCGGGTCCCATATCCTTTGCATTTCCATGCAAGAAATACACGTACATGCCTATCTCCTCTCTATCCAATGCCCCACCAATTATCTTGTGTTTGTGGATCCCACTACCCATAAGACAAACAAAGCCGCTCCTCCCAGTCAATTTCTTATTATTTTATTTGTTTATATTGCAGGTGCCTTCATCTATCCTCTAGATTTGTAAAAGCAACATCTCACACTCTGAATTTCCTTACCGTTACATCCCCTCCTTTTCTCTCTCGTCGTTACAGGTCCACCTATAAAGAGAGGACGAGGAGGGCATTGCAGGAGGGCATATAAAAACTCGCATCATCGTCACGAGCTGCGAACTTGCCACCTCCTCCAACGTGGGTGACAACCATGCCACTGATCCTATACCTCCTCCAACTGAAGCTCCACCTGTTCTTCTTCACCATCGCTACCGCGAGTTAATCCTTGTTGCCGCACTTTCCTCTCTGCCATAGCATTACCTCTCCAGTAGGCGATATTGCTGCTACCGCAGACATCACCATGCCACCGCTACGCGCTCCATCGTCGTCAAATTCCTCCTGCCTTGCTCTACCGAGGTGGCCGAGCACGGCCAATGTTATCTCTGCGTCCCTTGGTCTTGAAGATGAAGGGTCCTTTTGGTTTTTGTTATTTTCGAATTTTTTTTAAGTTGGACCTAAATGCAATTTTGTAAAACTTTTATTTAATCTCTACAATTTCTCTAATTTTGCATATTTCATTCCCGTGACATTTGTAATAGTATTATTAAAGTTTTTTCATCACAATTTCGTTCTTGAGCGACCTTCTACAAATTTTTTAAGTTCAAGTTCACACCTTTTCCTAGCAATTTAATCTTTAAGCATTTTTTTATTTGGTAAATTCTACTTTTGTCCAAGTATTCAGCCATTAAAATTAGTCTTTATTTACATCATGCCTTAGCTTTTTATAGAAAATCACACTTATGTCCCTGCAAATTTGGTAATTGATTAAAAATAGCCAAAAATTTTAAAAAAATTCATCGAAAAATCCTAGGGGATGCTGGAAGCATTAATAATATATTCGTATCAATTTCATTATATTTTGATATTTATAAAATTAAAGAAAATTTTAGATATTATGTCTAGCATAATTGTCGTTTTGTGATCTTGTTTCATCTTGAAAATATGTGTTATTTACATCATGTCCCTGTGTTCGACCTCTGAACCTGCCTCTATACTCCTTAGAAGTTATTTTGCTTATTAAAAATATCTAGAATCGTGTGTGTTTACAACAACAACTAAAATCCATATCTTAGCACACTGATTTTCGCGTTATCATGGTGTTACCTAGTCTCTACAACCCAAGCTTGTCCGACGCATCACATAGGAGGAGGAGGGGACACTGGATTACATTTACAGTCGATTAGATCTCTGTGATCTAATTGAACAGTCAGGATCAAATCACCAAGCCATTGTTACGTACTTGCAAGCTTAGGTGTCCGAGCCTAGGCCAAAGCTCATGCTCCCAACTAGGGATGAGCATTGGGCTGGGTCGGCCCAACCCGGCCCGAAGCCCAGCCCGCATAGCCCGGCCCAGCCCGAGCCCGAATTATTTATGGGTCGGGCTTGGGCCAAAGATGTAGGCCCATTTAATAATTGGGCCGGGCTCGGGCTTAGTCCGGCCCAGCCCATTAGGCCCGATAGCCCGGCCCGCATAGAAGCCCAAAATTAGGCCCGTTAGGCCCAATAGCCTGGCCCACATAAAGCCCATATGTATCTAGACTTTGATCTCTCACTTTGATATATTCATCTGGATTGAATGAGGGAGTTGACAACGTCGACAGATTAATCCACTTGAGGTACATTTTCAATCTGTTTGTTTACTAATATTTGCACATATTTCTATAATATCTCTATGAAAGTCTTTCCATTATGTACTGTACAATCATAGATATGACCAAATCCGTGCAAAACAGTAGGATGACTAAATAATAAAGACCTAAATAACTAGTAAATACTTCATAACGAAGATTATACTCAAAATAACCAAATGAGGGTGCGCCAAGTTTATGGGCCCACAAAGTCTAGATTCATAAGTTTTGGGCCAGTCCAAGCCCAATTGATTTTTGATACATCATGGACCGGCCCGGCCCAGGCCCGACCCATAATAATTGGGCCGGGCTTGGACCTGGGCCTTTAAAAAAAACTTTTAATGGACCTAGACCCGGCCCAAAGCCCACAAACATAAATGGGCCTGGGCTTGGGCCATGTAGAGCCCGGCCCAAGCCCGGCCCATGCTCATCCCTACTCCCAACACATGGCCCAAGCCACACATCTCACACAGATCCTCTCGCAACACGCGCATGACGCGTGCCTTCCTAGAGATTTTGTAGGTGTTCCCTCACGTTTCATTCTATTTGTGTTCTAGACCTGCACGTGCTAGATGCGTGCTGCCTGGTGTCTTTGCAAGATAAACCCGCCTTTACCTTAATTTCCATTTCATATCCATGCATGGGTTAAATTACATATGTATCCAGAAAGCTTTTAAATATTACATCTCAGTCCCTATTGTGGAAATTTAAGTTATGTTTTTATTATGTTTTCTTGCAATTCTGCCCTAACTTAATGAGTTTCTATCTCTTATACACGGTATCGAAATTTCATGAAATCAATGTCGTTTTAAAGGTCCTTTTATGTATTTTAATATGATATTTTTGAATCTCTTATATGTTTTGTATATATTGAATCAAAATTCAGAGAGATGCATTGACCTCTAAATATCATTTCATCAGCCCAATTTGCATGTTTGAAATATTTTAATGCATCATTGAGCCCATGATTGATTACCTTAAATGTATCAAATTTAATCAGGAACCTTAACTTATTTAGAAACATTAATTCTTGATTAGTCTTGTTTTAGGGTGCCCATATGTGTTGGAAATGTTAATTGATTGATTTATTGATGTATTTATTAAAATGAGATAAATTGGAAGTTGTGATTAAGGATTATTTGGATAGATTGATGCATGATTAATTTTACTGTTAAAATATTAATTTAAGAGCATATTTTGTGAGTTGTAGTGGCTTGTGTGCATTGTATCATATTGTCCATTAATGCTCATTATATTGTATTTAATCTATATGCATTGAATAGCCCATAAAAGGCCATGCATTCACATGGTGTGAATCACTTAAACTTTGTCACATCTGTCGAGTAGCTTGATTAATATATTTAGACTCTAATTAGATAGATTAAAGTTGTGTCACTGCGTTCGATCCTGGACTTGTCCATGAGATTTTAGCCAAGCCACTCCTCATGGAGATTGACGGATCGCTGAATACGATATTCAATTCGGCTTCGTTGTAGCACGTGTACTTAGCGATTCGGTCAGAAGCGAGAAAAGATCTCCGTGAAGAGTGTCTCGGCTTTAATTTATATCCCGGACAAGTCCGGGGTCGAACTCAGGGAGGCAAAGGAACAACTTTGGGGTTAATTTGCAAATTTAAGATCTAGATTTCCAATGCGTATTTTTTTAGATTTTTTATGCAAAAAAAATGCCAATGCAAGATGCTGTTGAATTACGACACTAAGAAAGCATACAACAAGGCCAAATTAATTTTAATGTTAAATTAGTCCAATTTAGCCAAATTATATTTTTCCTAGAATCATAACCCAGTGATGAACACAAAACACATTTTTTTAGAATTTTAGGGGTTAATATGCAATAAATAAAAATGCACACTTTTTATGGGTTTTTTCGCAATTTATCACACAAACAATAAGCAAAAAAATGAAAAAATTAGTGGAATGAAAACATGATGCAAGAAAGCTACAGTAATTTTTTTGGAATTTTTTGACAAGTTATGAATTTTTTATGAATTTTTTAGTGAAAACAGAGTGGAAATGAGTAATTAATTCCTATTAAATCCACGTTATCAAATTAGTCAGAGAGAGAATTATCTCAAATAGATATGTTAATGAAGAATCCAGGAGATTTGAAATTTCGCAAAAAGGATATACGAGGATTTAATTAAAATTCAAATACTAAATTCACTCTACAAATTATTCCAGGCACAAGACAAATCCAATGGATGTGAAATTTGGGCTGTAACTTTATCACATTTCAAGGCATCATTCCTAATTTTTGTGGATTTTTCAGAGCAACCTTTTGTGAGATATCAATTTATGATCACGGTTTGGGTAAAATATGAAATATTTCAGTTGAACAATTTTAATTAATTACCCAACTAGCATAAAAATACAAATAAATAATCACATGACAGAGGATAAGTTGCTCAACATAAAACCATTTTTCATTGAAAAAAAGATACATAAATGAGGTCCAAATTAACACACAAACACAGGGGTATCCGTGCAAAATGACAACTGAAAATGAACAAGACAAATATGTACAGGGACATTTGTGTAATTACATAAACATGAGAAATAAAAATCGCAATTTTACAATTAAAAAAATAAGGGAAAAGGTCACCTTCTTCTTCCTTGGCACGATGGGGGATGAACCCAAAAGGCAGTGGGGTGGCGCCGGCTGCACGGCCGCGCGCGGCCGCGAGGGGGGGCGGCGCACGCCGCGCGCAGGCGAGGTGGAGGCGAGGGCGGTCCTGGAGAGGGCGGCGGCGGCGGGAAGCCGGCCACGGAGAGGAGGATAGCCGCTGGCGGAGGGCGGCTGCTGCGTTGGGAGCCGCGACGGTGGCGGCCCCACGCACGGTCGCGGGGACGGCGAGGCTGAGAACGGGGGGGGCGGGGGGCTGGCGCCGGCTTGATGTTGCGGCGGCGGTGATGGAGGAAAGGGCGGCGGCGGATGGCAGTTGGCGGCGGCGGTGGGTGGCTTCCCACTGCTGCTGCCGTTACTCTTTTTTTTATTTTTTTTAAAAAAAAATGCTGCTGTAACAAAAACTTTTTTTGTTTCAAATTTTTTTTATTTTTTTTGTTTTGTTTATAAAAGTATGCAAATGGAGAAGAGTGATGACAAAAAAATAAATGAGAAAGAGATGGTGGTGGTGATGATGAAAGAGAAAAAAAATGTGTGATGGTGGTGGTAATGAAAGAACCTTCTTTTTTTTATCTTAAATTTTTTTATTTTTTTAATTTTTTTTAAACAGGAAATATAAACACACATATATGGAGAACAAAATGATATGATGATGATGGTGATGAAGTGGACGATGTGGAACAAATGAAGACGTAATGATGGCGATATGATATGTTAAAAAAAATCACAAGATGATCAAAGTGAAACGAAATATACCTACGATGATACGGTCGCCTATGGAGTGCTCACGCGAGCACGGTCTTCGCTCGAATCGCCGGCGAGCGATGAGCTCGAGCAGCGCGCGGTTGCGGCTGCGATGTTGGCCAAAAAGCCAACGGATCACATCGGAGAGAGGGCCGTCGTCGCTCGACCGCGGTTGCGTCGCTGTCACCGATTCAACTCTGGGAACTTGGCTCTCCTCACATAAAGATGGATCAAAGGCAAAAATGAGGAGAATGGCATGTATATAAAGAAGAAGAAAAATGGAAGTTAGAATTAAGATGGAGTGGGATGGAGGTTAATAAAATGGTGGAGTTGAATTAGAAGTTAGAAAATATGGTGGAGTAATGGAGTTGAATTGGTGGTTATTGTAGAGAATGTAAAATAAAATAAATAAATAAATAAAATAAAGTTAGCTACTTTATTTACAATAAAATAAAAAGAGAAGAGAAATGGTGGAGAATTTACAAGGGAAGACAAACAACATGTACACATTTTTTTTACTTTTCTAATATGTAAATTTTTTTATCTTTTTAATAAGAGATATTTACAACGGAAAAATACAATAAAATACTACAATTAAAATACAACACAAGTATGGTTTTTTGTATTTTTAATAATTAAGAAAGATACAAACAAAATTAAAGAAAGAATGAATATATACATAATGTACAATGTACATCTAGGTCCCAAAACCCAACTTTTGCAATTGAGCTCCGATTTTAATGAAACCACTTCCGTTGGATAGATAATTTTCTAACTTGAACTTTAAAAGTGAGTTTGGTGAATTTGGAGTTCATACGGAGCGGGAATTTAGCTCGGAAGTTGGACTTTACGGCTTTTTCTCTTTGGGATCTAGGTGCATTTATTTAATTGAAATTTGTTTTGTATTTTTGTATTTTTATTTAAATTTTTATAAACAAGTTAGAGAAAGAATTAGGTAAAAAGGAGTTGAAATGAAATTATTAAAAATACATGAAATTTTGGCTATTTACATGTATAAAACTCCTTTATTTTTGCGGCTTTTTATGTGTAATTTATTTTGTACAATCTAATATACAATAATTAGTGTATTTTATTTACAAGAGTCATTTTGTTAATTTATGGATTTTATGGACATTTATTTGGAATTTTACTCGGGGATTTTGCTAAGATCAAGATATTGTGATGATGAATCGTGGATTCATCACCCCCCTATACTTAAACTTTGCTAGTCCTCGAGCAAATAAAGAATGAATAAGTTGGTTAACCCCTGACTGTGCATGTGAATACAAGACTTGATCCGTTCAAGAACTCTCGGTATTAGAGATCCTAAAATTCTAAGCTGAACCAAGCTCTAGTCAAAAGGTACCCAATTTCCCTAATCATCAGACTCTCTTTGTATACGTATATATAAGGGATATGACTTTAAGTGTGGACTGCAGTTATAAGAGTAGAGTCGCAACGTCACCCAAGGTTCCAGTCCAAGAGACTCTCCTAAAGACCCGATCCTCAACACTAGGGAATAAACCATTTCTTGCATCCAATCCACCGTCTCTTTAGTTGTCAGACTTGAAAGTGTAGATGGAAGGCCAGTTGATGGAGGGCATAGGATTGTGTCATTTCTTCTCTCCCTCTCGTTGGAACAAGGATCCTCTCGAGTGCCTTATTAAGCAACGCATTTTTTGGTGTTGATCAGTGCGTCCGTCAAGAGAAGTTGGAGCCGTCTGCACTTGTTTTCCTGGGAGTACACCGGGGTGTGCCTTTTTTGAGTACCTATCGTACCTTCTACACCCAGACTTGTAGCATTTACGATGCAGAATCCTTTTTTGGTGCAAGCCCGACTCCTGGTCCTAATAGCGGTGGTCCAAGTGGACACTTTGAAATGGTTGGGAGCGCTCGCCTTTGGTGGAAGCTCTTTTGATAATTGACTTTGTGGAATGAGAGCTTTTCTTTGACATTTCATTGCTTTGTAGTATTTTTGGCTAGCTCCACTGCTTTTACCAAGAGTTGGCGTACACTGATCAACATTTTTTATTTTATCACACCCTGTCACATAGGTAAATATCAAGAGATAGTACAAGAACCATGTTCTCATAATGGCTAAATGTGCTGACACTCAGGTTTCATGAAGCCTTCATTGATTTTATCCCATCCTCAAGCATCATCAAATCAAGTCCAAACTCAAATCCCTCATCCTAGTTCCTCAAGTGAAATTTCAACTCATCTCATCATAACTGCAGTCGTGTACGTGAGGTGCTGATCATATTCTTTAAGGTAGAGACTAAGCATGCAATATAGCACACAAATCTTTCAAACTAGGGAAATGTGAATAATTAAGTCAAGGACCCTAATGACTAAGGTTGGTTAACTCAAAATCTCAAGATCTCATAAACCAAGTGTTCTTGATCATCACTAGTCTTGTGTGAAAGTGAATTGTGTCAGGGATTAAACCAACTTATTAGTTAGTTTTTTTTTGTTTTTTTATGATTTTAGAAGAAGTTTTTTTTTCAAAAAGTTTTTTTTTGTTTTGTTTTGTTTTGTTTTTTTACCCACCCCATAATTATTGTATAATATATACAAAAATACGTGAAAGTACGAGGTATGGGTAAAGTATATATGTAATATATACACGCCCCCCTATACTTAGCTTGTGCTATGTCCTCATGGCACTAGGTGACAAAAAGATATAGCTCGTACTAAGCGTAGGAAAGCTAAAATAATAAAAAGTGTAGAAGTCGACCCGCCCCCCTATACTTAGGCTCTGGTCAGCCTAAGTGTAGAAGAAGGGTAAAAATGGGGCGGACGAGGTCAAGAGGAGAAATGATGAGTATATACATATGGTTGGCATCGGTCCCCCCATACTTAGGCTTTGGTCGGCCTAAGTATAGGACAAGAGTAAGTGTGAGAACCGATGTGATCTCGAGAATATACAAAGAAGGGAGAATATGTACAAGAGTGATTGAATCTTCTAAGATGTTGAATCTTGATGCTGCATCTTCATGAAGAGTAATAAGATGTATCTGCTCTGTGCTCACTCTGTATGAAGTTGATGACCTCGACTTGGACTAACTGCTCTTTGGAATCAACAAAATGCTTCAACAGTTGTCCATTCACCACATGAGATTGTGCACCATCTATGAGATCAGCTATCTCTACACTTCCATTCTCGTGCACTTTATTAACCACAAAGGGACCCGTTTATTTAGATTTGAGCTTCCCATGAAACATCTTCAACCTGGCATTGAACAACCATACCTTTTGCCCCGGGACAAAGTCTTTGCACCTAATGTGATGATCATGCCATCTCTTTACTTTGTCCTTATAAATCAAACTATTGTCATATGCCCTGTTTCGGATTTCCACGAGCTCGTTCAAGTTCAAGTCTCGGCAAAGCTTCCCTAGGTGACAACTCCAATTAATCTTCTTAATTGCCCATTCGGATTTATGAATCAATTCTGCGGGCAAATGGCATGGCTTGCCATAGATCATTCTAAATGGTGAAGTACCCAATGGTGTCTTGTAGGCTGTCCTATAGGCCCACAGAACTTGGTCCAAGAGTTGAGACCAGTTCTTCCTATCGGGACGAACCGATTTCTGCAAAATACTCTTCACCTCTCTGTTCGAAACCTCTGCCATGCCGTTGGACTGTGGGTGGTAAGGACTAGTAACTCTATGCTCAAATCCATAGTCCTTAGCTAAAGATCTCATATTTCGATTCACAAAGTGGCTACCCCCATCAGATATCAAAACTTTCGGCACCCCGAACCTAGCAATAATATGATCTCTCACAAACTTACAAACAGTCTTGCTGTCTGCGGTTCGGGTTGGGATAGCCTCCACCCACCTAGATAGATAGTCAACCGCCAACAATATGTACTCATGTCCATGGCTGTTGGGAAAGGGACCCATAAAATCTATGCCCCCATGCATCAAAAACATCACAAATAATCATCGGTTGCATAGGCATCTCATCTCTCTGTCCAACTGTCCCTCCCATCCTTTGACAAATCGGGCACGACCATACAAAATCAATGGCATCTCTAAATAAGGTCGGCCAATATAATCCACATTGAAGTACTTTGTGAGCGGTTCTCTTTCCCGAATGGTGTCCTCCAGCCTCAAGTGAATGATAATATGTGAGGACACTCTGGTATTCCTCCTGAGGAATACACCTTCTCCAAACACAATCTGGTCCTTCGAAGAAAAGGAAAGGATCGTCCCAGTGGTATCTCCTCGAATCCGACTTCAGTCGATCAATGCTGCTCCTAGTCCAACCATGGGGAACCTGCTTGGAGACAAGATAGTTTACCATGTTGGCATACCACGGGAGGGAGTCAATAACACAAATTGACTCATCTGGGAAGGTCTCTCTAATCCGCTCATGATCAGGAGAATCCTTAAGTTCAATCCGAGAAAGGTGATAACCCACAACATTCTTCACTCCAGGTTTATCTTTTATCTCCAAATCAAATTCCTGGAGTAGTAAAATCCACCTAAGAAGGCGCGCCTTCGCGTCCTTCTTTTCCATTAAATATCGAATAGCTGTGTGATCTGTGTAAATTGTCACCTAAGAGCCCAAAATATATGATCTGAACTTCTTGATGGCCCATACTACCGCGAGCATTTCCTTTTCAGTCACTGTATAATTTTTCTGTGTAGGATCTAAAACTTTGCTCGCATAGTGAATCGCAAACGAAATCCCCTCTCTTTGTTGTCCTAACACAGCTCCTATAGCGAAATCTGAAGCGTCAGTCATGATCTCAAAGGGGAGAGACCAGTCAGGAGTTTGTAGGATAGGCGAGGCACAAATCTTCCTCTTCAAGAGCTCAAAGGCCTCCAGACACCTATGATCTACAATGAACTCTATGTCTTTCCCTAAGAGCTCAGTCAGTGGGCGGGCGATCTTTGAAAAATCTTGAATGAATCTCCTATAGAATCCAACATGCCCTAAGAATGATCGCACTGACTTTACGTTGGTAGGTGGATCGAGTTTCTTGATCACCTCCACCTTGGTAGGATCAACCTCCATTCCCCTTTTGGAGATGACATGCCCCAACACGATACCCTCCGTCACCATAAAGTGACTCTTCTCCCAGGAGAGTACCAGATTCACCTCTCTACACCTCGTGAGGACTCGGTCCAAGTGCGCTAAACATGTATCAAAAGAATCACCATGGACTGAGAAGTCATCCATGAATACTTCCAGGAAATCTCCCACCATCTCGGCAAATATGGCTATCATGCACCGCTGAAATGTGCCCGGGGCATTGCAGAGCCCGAATGGCATGCGCCTGAAAGCATAAGTACCGAATGGACATGTGAATGTGGTCTTTTCCTGGTCCTCAGGGGCTATGGCCACCTGGTTGTAGCCTGAGTACCCGTCAAGAAAACAGAAGAACTCTTTCCCTGCGAGTCTCTTCAAGATCTGATCAATAAAAGGCAAGGGAAAGTGATCTTTCTTGGTCGCAGCATTCAGGTGCCTGTAGTCGACACAGACGTGCCACGACGTGGGTACTCGTGTCGCGATCTCTACCCCCTCCTCGTTGGTGACCATCTGAATTCCCGACTTCTTCGGGACAACATGAAGCGGGGCCACCCACTTGGAGTCAGAAATAGGGTATATAAACCCTGCTTTGCACCATTTCTCAATTTCTTTCTTCACCACTTCCCGTAGATTGGGGTTAAGTCTCCTCTGAAACTCACGGGAAGGTCTCACGTTATCCTCAGTAAAAATGTGGTGCGAGCAGAGAGCGGGGTTGATGCCCACGAGATCCGACACTGTCCAGCCTATTGCTTTGCGGTTCCTCTCTAAGACTTCTAACAACCTAGACTCCTGCTCTAAAGACAAGTCTGAGCTAATGATGACAGGATATCTCTCTTTGGGTCCCGCAAGAAAGGCGTACTTGAGTGTAGGAGGTAGTGATTTTAGTTCTGGCAATGTGGTATCATCAAGCAGATCTGGCTGAACTGAATCTGAATCTGGTTCCGTGCTGCATGAAGGTGGGCTAGGCTGAGTAATACTCACCACCAAATCAGGAGTATCGGGAGTCGGATCGTCAAAAGTATCCAAACAATCGGCAAAAGCCACGTCCGACTCGTCATCTATGTCCTATGATTGTTCCGAAGAGGATGGAACTGACAGATCCGGATGGATCTCTAAGTCATCATGAGAATAGATTGATGCATCTCTAGCAAGATCAGACAACACCTGGCAAACTGCATCATGCACTATATCCTCTCCAGATGAAAGGGTCTCGCTCTGTCCTGAAGGAATCTGTCCCCAAATCCCAACTGTGCTAATCATACTGCAATCTGCCTCTGAAGATGAGTACTCTGTACTACTCTCTGAATCAGGTCGCTGACACTTGGTTTGCTTCATCTCAAGGTTCACTTCTCCGCCTGGAGAATGGAACTTCATCATTCCCGTACCATAATCAAAAGCTGCGCCTGCGGTCCTAAGGAAGGGTCGCCCGAGAATGATCTGAGATTCTCTCCAATGATTGGGGGTCTCCATGTCCAAGACTGTGAAGTCCATCTGATAGTTCTGCCCCTCAATCGAGATAACGACGTTCTTCACTTCTCCCTTAGGTCTCTTCACTGAACGATCTGCGAATTGGAGTAAAGCTCTAGATTTGCGAAGTGGTCTCAACTCCAATTTCTGATATAATGCTAAGGGAAGTAAGTTGATCGAAGAACCGTTATCTAAGAGTGTGCGTGCAAACGCAATGTCGTCAATACGACTCTCCACATAGTGAGCACCCATGTCTCTCTTTTTCTTTGGCAAAGTCTGATTCTTGAGACAATAGGTTGTGGCTACTGATAAGACATGTGTCTTTATATTTCGGTTATCTTTCTTCCTGTTAACCCTTCTAGGTGTGCATCTCACCTTAAGGTATTTTTGGAAGGCAGGATGGTTAGCCACATATTCATCAAATGGCACCTTAACTGTGATGTTTTCTTTACAAAACCGTGCCATATCGGGGTCATCTTTCTGAATCTTTTTGATGCGCTTTCCTGCCGTAAGAGCACGGGGGAAAGGGATTGAAGCTAGGGAAACACAGGATGAAGAATCTGAATCATGAACTGAAAGATCATTCTTTGACTTAACGGAAACAGAGTTCTTCATACAAGAATCTTTTTGATGCAACATGGACTCAAAATCTAAACTATCTACTACAGGTTGTGGAATATAAGTTGGAGTGGTATCCGCCACAACCGGAGATGCAAGGTCCTCCGTAGATTCAGAAGAATATCCATGCTGACGATGCTGCATACGTGCTCTCCTCCTCCTCTCGGCTCCCTGAGTAGAAATCCTCGAATGATGCTGATGGGGCTCTGAAATATGATGCCTCTCCTCCTCGTCCTCTGAAGACTCCTCAGGTAGAGCTCCAGAGATGCCCCTCCTCGTGTCCCTCGCCCGGTCAGGTACGACCACGGTCCTTCCGCTCCTGAGTGACATGTGGTTAGCCTCGTCACACGAAAGAATCTCATGTTCAGATTTAGGAGATGCTGAATAGTATACCTGACCAAAGTGCTGCTGAGAACTAGAACGGTTCAGGCTATTGGGGTTAGCCTGAACTTGGGCTGGGATAGAGGTAGAGGGTGCAGTCTGCTCGTCTCGCCATCTGGACAGGTGGTTGACATCCACTCGTAAGTCCTGAACCTCGCTCCTATAGGAACGTAGCTCGTCGGGTATCTGCTGTTGAATATCCATGGGACTAGACGATGAAGGAAGTGGATAAGACTGGGAAGAAGAACGGGAAGACTGGCCCTGCTAGCCAGTGTACTGCCTTTGCTGCTGCTGCTGGGGTTGCGGGCCCTGCTGGCCCGTCTGGTAATGGCCCTGTCGGCCATACTGCTGGTATTGTTGCCTCTGCTGCTGGGGTGGATGGAATCCAGGGCTCTGCTGTAACGGAGGTGGTGCGGAGGTGAATGTGGTGTTGTGAAAGGTCGGGGGACGCTGATAAGTCTGTCGGTCTCCCGTACTTCCCTGCCTGGCAGGGTCCTGAGTATACCATATCCCATTCACCTCCCAAACTAGTGAAGGTTCCTCCTGGACTATCTCTACTACTGGAGGTGGCTGCTGGAAAGAGTGGGTGTAGGATTGGTCCTGCTCCCACGGCTGGGGTTGCCCTGACACCAACTGCTCCTGAACATGGTGAACTCGGTATACGGGAGTAGAGGGTGCAGTCACGGCGGGTATCCTTATCTTAGATACCTTCTCAGTCAACTCCTCCATATGTTTTGGAAGTTTAGAGACGCTCCGGTCTAACTCATCAATCCTCCTGTCGATCTTCTCGACTACAGTAAGCTTGTCAGCAAGGAGTCCCATGCTAGGGATCACATCCTGAGAGAGATCTACTACAGCTGGTTTCCCTCCTCCAAGTGAGAGTGAACTGGGGGATGGTGTATAGGCCCTGCTGGCCATCTGTGAGCGGCTAGTTTCAGCCATCTGCTCGAATACCCTCCAGACGGTATCCGCTCCTCGTGATGTATAGCTGCCTCCACAGGCAGCGCTCACTAAACCCTGCATCTCAGGGTTGAGACCAGTGAAAATGATTGGACAAAGATTTTATCATTTAGTCCATGACAGGGACACTTCTGCAGGATGTCCTTGAATCTTTCCCAAGCATCACAAAAAGCTTCATGGGGTAATTGAGAAAAACTCGTAATGCGCGTCCTCATCATGTTCGTTCTACTCAGAGAGTAGAACTTCTTCAAAAACAGGTCCTTGAACTGGGCATATGTGGTGACGGCGATCCCAAGATTCTTTACCCAGTAATCAGCTTTGCCACCCAAGGCATATGGAAGGGCTTTGAGCCTAATATAATCTTGGCTAACATTTTGATGTTTGAGGTTAGCGCAGATGAGCTCAAAGTCCCTTAGGAATGCATATGGTTCCTCAGAAGCATTCCCATCGAAGTGTGGCAACAGGTTCAAAAAATGCGGCTTCAATTCAAAATCAACCTCGGGTTCGGTTGGACTCAAGTAGTTCCGAATTTGATATTGTCCGGGGTTATACGCCGCATCCATTGGTAGTTGGACCCCAACATTTAACTGTCCCAACTGAGCTCTCAGTAATGCTTGTTGCTGCTCAGATGCAGCTAATCGGGCAAGTATCATTTTCATTGGGTCTTCATGGTTCTCTTCTTTCTTCTTTGGCATTTTACTCGAATCTTCTTTATGTCCTGAATCAGCAATGTTTTCTTGATTAGAAGAGGATTTATGAATCATGATATTCTCACCAAGGCGATGGTCTTCCTCGGTGAGGTGGGAAGAGAGAAATGGAATGGTTTGAGGGTAACCATCCCGAGAGTGAGTGATCCTGGGCTCAAGAGGGTCATGAGTCCAGGTTGGTCCAAGTTGCGCTTAGACCTTTGAAGACGTACTTTTTGAAGGGTTCAACGAGAGATTCGCAAAGTTAGAATAAATATTCCCCCAATCAGTCATCTTCGATGTCAAAAGAACCGATTAGATCACGATAATCAATGAGGCACTAGTTCTACGGTGCACGTAAATGTGCGGAGTGAACTCACACAATACAAACGCAATTCAAACCCCCAATTTCACCAACTCAACACTTGATGGCCGTAAGAGTTCGGCCGATTTATCTGGTCAATTTTAGTTGGTGAGAATACAATCTTGGAAAGATTAACGAGCTGTTAGGTGCCCGTATTTTTCTACAGACTGGCCCGGTTCTTACGACTAGTTTGACCTACTTTCAGCCAGTATAGGAGTAAGTACGGACCGTATAAATACGGCTACCCGTTCCTTGAGGACTAATGCGTCCTCTAAACCTCCCACTCTGCTAAGGAAGTCCGGACCGTTTACCGGCTACCCGTAAATCCTCACTGAAAAGTAGCTAATCGCCTAAAAAGAAAGAACCAATAGTAAGTAAGAAATCCAGACTTGGCTCTATCCTAGGGTCGTCTCTCTCTCACTTGCAATTAAAACAAACAATGAGGGCTTTATGCACCCGAGAACAAGGGTTCTTTTTATTCCAATTAATTAGATCGACCTGCTCAATTCAGTCCCAATTTTAGAGTTAGGTTATCACTTGAAATTTATGTGAACACACAAGCACGTCTACCGTTCAGTCCCAATTTCCTTTTGACCTTAAGTTGTAAAATAAGACGGGAATCGGAAATCAGAATGCAAACGAGAAACTATGATGCATGCTCAGAAGAAGGTATACTTACAGTGAATCCCAGCACTCTTCATGCGTTATGCAGAACAGAATTTGTAAATATTACACTAAATGCATGCAGATCGAGAAAACCGCACCTAAACAGTATACTATTAGCGGGGAAGAATTGATTGAATTTGAGATAAATAGTACGTGTCTATGTGTGTCTCATTATGAATCTTATAAGATAAGTGAATCTTTTAAGATATATGTGGTCTAATTTACGATGGGCACAAACAAATTTGATTCTAAACTACCGTGTGCCTAATCCTTAAGTTCGCCACTCAAGTCAAGCCCCACCCTCTCCGGAGAGTGAAACAGGCTCGACACACCACAAATAAAGTCCAAGTCTTTTTACATGCACGAGCTCTCAAACAAGAGCCGCTATAAATGAGCAACTACCTAAATAATTAAAATAATTTACAAAAAATTCTCTCGAAGAGAAACTAGTTCTCCTCGCTCTTCACAGTCAACTCGCGTCGCGTCCGTCGACCTCCGATGCACTCCAAGTCCACCGGGACCTCGCAAGGAAAATAAAATTTATATTAGAGAGATAAACAACAAGATATATACAAAAATATAAAGAGAAATAATTGTAAAAAAATGGAATAAATACAAGTGGCTCGGGGGTCAGACTACCCGAGTAAATGGAAAACTAAATCCAAATTTTTAAATTGATCCCTAAGCCGTTTGCCTCCCCGGCAACGGCGCCATCTGACGGATCGCTGAATACGATATTCAATTCGGCTTTGTTGTAGCACGTGTACTTAGCGATTCGGTCAGAAGCGAGAGAAGATCTCCGTGAAGAGTGTCTCGGCTTTAATTTATATCTCGGGCAAGTCCGGGGTCGAACTCAGGGAGGCAAAGGAACAACTTTGGGGTTAATTTGCAAATTTAAGATCTAGATTTCCAATGCGTATTTTTTTTAGATTTTTTATGCAAAAAAAATGCCAATGCAAGATGCGGTTGAATTACGACACTAAGAAAGCATACAACAAGGCCAAATTAATTTTAATGTTAAATTAGTCCAATTTAGCCAAATTATATTTTTCCTAGAATCCTAATCCAGTGATGAACACAAAACATATTTTTTTAGAATTTTAGGGGTTAATATGCAATAAATAAAAATGCACACTTTTTATGGGTTTTTTCTCAATTTATCACACAAACAGTAAGCAAAAAAATGAAAAAATTAGTGGAATGAAAACATGATGCAAGAAAGCTACAGTAATTTTTTCGGAATTTTTTGACAAGTTATGAATTTTTTATGAATTTTTTAGTGAAAACAGAGTGGAAATGAGTAATTAATTCCTATTAAATCCATGTTATCAAATTAGTCAGAGAGAGAATATCTCAAATAGATATGTTCTTGAAGAATCCAGGAGATTTGAAATTTTGCAAAAAGGATATACGAGGATTTAATTAAAATTCAAATACTAAATTCACTCTACAAATTATTCCAGGCACAAGACAACTCCAATGTATGTGAAATTTGGACTATAACTTTATCACATTTCAAGGCATCATTCCTAATTTTTGTGGATTTTTTAGAGCAACCTTTTGTGAGATATCAATTTATGATCACGGTTTGGGTAAAATATGCAATATTTCAGTTGAACAATTTTAATTAATTACCCAACTACCATAAAAATACAAATAAATAATCACATGACAGAGGATAAGTTGCTCAACATAAAACCATTTTTCATTGAAAAAAAAGATACATAAATAAGGTCCAAATTAACACAAAAACACAGGGGTATCCGTGAAAAATGACAACTGAAAATGAACAAGACAAATATGTACAGGGACGTTTGTGTAATTACATAAACATGAGAAATAAAAATCGCAATTTTAACAATTAAAAAAAATAAGGGAAAAGGTCACCTTCTTCTTCCTTGGCACGATGGGGGATGAACCCAAAAGGCAGTGGGGTGGCGCCGGCTGCACGGCCGCGCGCGGCCGCGAGGGGGGGCGGCGCACGCCGCGCGCAGGCGAGGTGGAGGCGAGGGCGGTCCTGGAGAGGGCAGCGGCAGCGGGAAGCCGGTCACGGAGAGGAGGATAGCCGCTGGCGGAGGGCAGCTGCTGCGCTGGCAGCCGCGGCGGTGGCGGCCCCACGCACGGCCGCGGGGACGGCGAGGCTGAGAACGGGGGGGGCCGGGGGGCTGGCGCCGGCTTGATGTTGCGGCGGCGGTGATGGAGGAACGGGTGGCGGTGGATGGCAGTTGGCGGCGGCGGTGGGTGGCTTCCCACTGCTGCTGCCGTTACTCTTTTTTTATTTTTTTTAAAAAAAATGTTGCTGTAATAAAAACTTTTTTTTGTTTCAAAATTTTTTTATTTTTTTGTTTTGTTTATAAAAGTATGCAAATGGAGAAGAGTGATGACAAAAAAATAAATGAGAAAGAGATGGTGGTGGTGATGATGAAAGAGAAAAAAAATGTGTGATGGTGATGGTAATGAAAGAACCTTCTTTTTTTATCTTATTTTTTTTATTTTTTTAATTTTTTTTAAACAGGAAATATAAACACACATATATGGGGAACAAAATGATATGATGATGATGGTGATGAAGTGGACGATGTGGAACAAATGAAGACGTAATGATGGCGATATGATATGTTAAAAAAATCACAAGATGATCAAAGTGAAACGAAATATACCTACGATGATACGGTCGCCTATGGAGTGCTCACGCGAGCACGGTCTTTGCTCGAATCGCCGGCGAGCGATGAGCTCGAGCAGCGCGCGGTTGCGGCTGCGATGTTGGCCAAAAAGCCAACGGATCACACCGGAGAGAGGGCCGTCGTCGCTCGACCGCGGTTGCGTCGCTGTCACCGATTCAACTCTGGGAACTTGTCTCTCCTCACATAAAGATGGATCAAAGGCAAAAATGAGGAGAATGGCATGTATATAGAGAAGAAGAAAAATAGAAGTTAGAATTAAGATGGAGTGGGATGGAGGTTAATAAAATGGTGGAGTTGAATTAGAAGTTAGAAAATATGGTGGAGTAATGGAGTTGAATTGGTGGTTATTGTAGAGAATGTAAAATAAAATAAATAAATAAATAAAATAAAGTTGGCTACTTTATTTACAATAAAATAAAAAGAGAAGAGAAATGGTGGAGAATTTACAAGGGAAGACAAACAACATGTACACATTTTTTTTACTTTTCTAATATGTAATTTTTTTTATCTTTTTAATAAGAGATATTTACAACGGAAAAATACAATAAAATACTACAATTAAAATACAACACAAGTATGATTTTTTGTATTTTTAATAATTAAGAAAGATACAAACAAAATTAAAGAAAGAATGAATATATATACATAATGTACAATGTACATCTAGGTCCCAAAACCCAACTTTTGCAAATGAGCTCCGATTTTAATGAAACCACTTCCGTTGGATAGATAATTTTCTAACTTGAACTTTAAAAGTGAGTTTGGTGAATTTGGAGTTCATACGGAGCGGGAATTTAGCTCGGAAGTTGGACTTTACAGCTTTTTCTCTTTGGGATCTAGGTGCATTTATTTGAGCTGAAATTTATTTTGTATTTTTGTATTTTTATATACATTTTTATAAACAAGTTAGAGAAAGAATTAGGTAAAAAGGAGTTGAAATGAAATTATTAAAAATACATGAAGTTTTGGCTATTTACATGTATAAAACTCCTTTATTTTTGCGGCTTTTTATGTGTAATTTATTTTGTACAATCTAATATACAATAATTAGTGTATTTTATTTACAAGAGTCATTTTGTTAATTTATGGATTTTATGGACATTTATTTGGAATTTTACTCGGGGATTTTGCTAAGATCAAGATATTGTGATGATGAATCGCAGATTCATCAGAGATCTCATTGCGCTGTTATGATATACATTTTGCATCCATGACCTTGTTACAATAACTATTTATATGTATATTAATAACCAAAGCGTATGAGGATTTACTGGAGTGAAATGGATGGAATGAAGGCAAATTGGAGGTGGATGGAGTGGAGCCCTAGGTGGCTTCCTCCTCCTTGCAAGAAGAGGAAAACATCGAGGTAGAGGAGGTTCTGGAGAAGAAGGGGATGAGCTCTGGGAGATGCACGAAGGTGTGTGCTGGTCAGTGATGGTGTAGATCAACTCAGATCGGAGATAGAACATGCGTGTATGTGTGCATACAAAAAGGGGAGAAATCTAAGAGAAACACAAAATGGCGGAATGTAGATCACCTCGAAGGTGAACAAGGAGGTTGGGGAGGAACCAGGGTCATGGGATTTGAAGTTCCAAAATCTTCAAGGGTTGTCACTTCACAAGCTCGGCTGGGCTTGAAGCTCGAGCAGCACCTTCAGAGGGGCTACAACATGGCCACAAAGACGCAGATCTCGTTGGAGATCTCCTCTATCTTGTCTTCTCAAACCTATCTCATGTTGTCACTAGTGGAAGGGAAAAGCTAGGATACATCCTCGCGTAAAGGTGGATAGGGAGGAATGATGCTCCTCGCAGTGGTTTTGTTCAGGAACAAACAGTTGAACACAGTGGTTTTAACCACTGCCAGTTGATGCACGTGAGGAGGAAGTCGTAGTCTAAGGAGCTGGCGTGAGAGAGGGACGAAAGGACTTCACCGGGGTACTAGTATCGTGTCATGAGGACACATGGAAAGTCTGAGAGAAAATGTAGAAGTTGCTCCAGTGATAAGATGTGTCTCTTTAGGGGGAAACCACTCACGAAAATCAACGAGCAGGTACCTTTGGATCATGTGATCCTATGGGTAATGAGGGCACGCATGGAGCGACAGGAGCCCCTTGATCAAATGATCAGGCGTCTTTGATGTGAGCGGGTGTGCAGTGATCAAGACCGTATGATCAAGAGATCAGATGGCTCATATGGAAAGCGACAAATGAAGAAGGGTCACGCTATGTGGCTATCTGAGAAGAGGCCACGTGGCCCAATAAGAAAAAAATAAATAAAAAATAAGTGTAAACATCAAAATAAAATAGTAAATGAAGTCAAATTAAAAAGTGTTCAACCTAAAAGTTGTATTTTTTTTAGGTCTACAACTTTCATGTAGAAATCAAAACCAAAATACATCATATATATACATAGTAATATTTTTATAAGTATTTTTATGAATATAAAAATACTCCTTTTATTTCTTTTGTTATTTTTTGTATGTTTTGAATAATAAATAATATGCAATATACTATGTATAATGTTAAACTAATTTTTATTGATTTTTTAATAATATGAGAAATAGAGAAAATAAATAAACCTATAGACACATATATACAGAAATTAAACACTTTATTTGTTTACAATAATTAGTCCTAATTAATTACAAGGTATCAAAAGTTAATTATAAATAATTAATTGTTAATTCGATTGTGTAGCTTAACATAAAAGGTTAAATAATGATGAATATGAGATTCATCAGTTAGGCAGATGGGTAATCATTTCGTAAATATTAGATGTTCGGATGGTGAAGAGGGTTGTAGTGATAAATGTGATGTCACGTTGCTTTTTTGATATATAGATTAATGGGGTGTTACATCCTGAGTAGCCAAGTTCCTCCGAGGTAAGAACATGCTTTACCATTAGCTCAATACTAGCCAATATGTCTGTGTTTTTTTGAAGGTATCCATCCTCCCTCATCAGAATCGAAGCTTCATAGTGTGTGTTTTTTTCTATCTTATATGGTGATTCATAGTTGTCTCCATCCATTGTGATAGTCTAGACTATTTTTTACTGGTTTATTCTCACGTAGTTTGTCTCCAGAGGGTTGTTTTTCCGTTGGCCGAGGAGCTCGTTCTTTCTGAGAAACAGAAATCCTTTACTTTATTCTTATGTTGCTCGTATCTTTCTTACAAAACAGTAAGTTCTGCCTTAGTTTCTTTAACAGCTGTCAAGCCCAGAGGAGATTCTGCAAGGTCTTCTGTTCTTATATTATTACCATTGGCTATTGCAGGGATGATGATCATATAATCTGTCAGTGTAGGTCGATGTTATCTGTCAATGAAATATTATTGTAAAAAACAATATTTCATCCGATTAGCTGTTGTCAATCGTAAGTTTTGACATCATTCCAGACATGAAGTTTCGAGGAAGAAAAAGTTAAATTAAATAATTTAAAGTTTACAATTATTCTGGAAGTTTTGGGGATCTTTAGACGAATACTTTCTGAAAAAAACTGGAAGCTCTAGGGCTGGCGTCATATATCTCAGTAGTAGAAGGATAAGCTAAGCTCGACAGCTCATCTGAAAAAATTACCAGGTTTTGTGCTCAGCCACATACTTAAAGCGAACGCCACAGCTTATGCAAATCCAACGGGACGGCCACAAGGCCTGTACTTGTGTTGTGATATCACATGCGAATGTTGCCCTTCCTGCCAACACCATGAGGTTGCATTGCCCCCACCAATGTTTCAGCATCCAAATATGTATCTCATCTCCCTAATCAAATTATAAAAGCTATAAAAGCTTCTGATCAGAAAGTTTTATTTATCACGGCTCCTTCCCCGTTTCCTTTGTTTCCTTTTCTTTTAAAGTAATGCAGCTCTTCCAGCATTGAACAACTCGTTTAGATCCGTTTTTTTTAAAGGTTAACGTAGAATATTATCAATGGGCATATTCTCCAGATAATCAGAAGTTTGCCAACCTCTCTTTATAATTCAATTATTAAAAGTCTGGTTTGATTTGATATCATTCAAAATAGAAGAGTTCAATCTAAATATTAGTTTGAACCGCTTAGATGCATGCATGTGAACCGCTAGCAATTACCATGCATTGTTCTGCATCCGCTTCAAGCCTTCAATAAGCATATGATTGCTAACATCATTGATAACTAGGGGTGTAAATGGATCGAACCTGAGAGAATCTACATTTTTAGGTTCTGTTCATTTATTTAATCGAGTCTAAACTAGTGTTCAGGTTCGGTCTGCTTATTTTCGAACCGAATCTAGATCGAACATCTTTTTAAGCGAATCGAATCTAAGCGAATATCGAACTTGATAACCCTCTGATAAAGGGAGTGGAAAGAAAAGAAATGAAAATATATACGTGCGTCTATAATTAGAATAAACATTCATTCAATTTTTTATTTTATTTAACTCTTCTTCATCTATTGAAAAAAATTAGATTAACAAGGATTCGTCTCTTTGAAAAAAGTATAATTATAATATATTTTTATATCCGTTCAGATGAGGAGAAGAAATAATGTGGGGATATGCGATAAGTAAGGTTTATACTTATTCTTTTGATTTGAGGATAAAGAATGGAAAAGTACTAGACACAAAGATGATGGATGTTGTAACCACGATGCGACTATTTATTTTGGGATAGTTTATACTGAGATAAAACCTACTTATCTCGTAAGTATTCATTTATCTCCAGACAAAGTTCAATTATCATGGGACAAAATCCACTTATCTCAAAATGAGATCCACTTATGCGGATAAGGATTTGTAAATATGTATATGTGTGTGTTTATCGAGATTTTAATGAATCGAAACTTAGCGAACCTATGAATTTTAGGTTCAGTTCGTTTATTTAATCGAGCCTAAACTTGTGTTCAAGTTCGATTCGTTTATTTCCGAGCCGAATCTGAATCGAACTTTTACCAAGCCAAACATGTGCGAATATCGAACTTGAGAATTTTATGGCACCCCTATCGATAAGCATTTATTGGAAAGGTAGTGCGACAACATAGGTAGGTTTTTTATTAAGCACCGTTTTATAATGTAAATATACTTAGATATCATATCAATATGGATTTCATTCCCTTCTCTATTACTGCATAGCTAGTTAATTTTATGTATGCCATGTATATATAGGTTGGAGTCCCTCATTGGGTTGGATAAGAATACAAAGGAAAATTCAACAAAAAAATTGGTAGAATTCTAGTGATTTTTAGGATTGACATGAGTCACATCATACAGAATACTGGATGTAATTAGAGAAATGATGTTGATGGTGATAGCTTGAACAATATGTTGAATGAGATGGAGGTTGCATGCAGTTTGAACCCCAACCACCGGAAAAAAAATGCATATCTCAACCTAAATAAAATTTACAAGGTGATTAAGACCATAGTAGAACCACTTGTTTTGACCCTTAGTCCAATAACTTGCTTACTGTTTCTTTTGAAATTTTATTCAGATAAAGATGATGAGCAGGACACCTCAAAGTGCATGTTTGATGTATTACAGTTATTTAGGGTTTGGTTGCTTTTATCTGAATCGCTGTTGAACAGTTAGGTATGAAAAGCTGGAAGATTGATGCATTATGACTATGTCTTGTTCAGAAAGGAGCATAAGTTGATGGAAAATTATCCTATATGTTGTAAGTCAATATTTATGAACAATGACACACCATCAGGATAGAAATATAAAGCCAAGAGTCTATATTATTTCCCACTTATTCCAAGACACAAGTGGTTTTACTCAACAAATGTGAATGTGTAATCGAAGACATCACATGCGCATAATAAATCATTTGATAGGATGCATGTGACATATGCCCCATGCTAAGGACGAAAATCTTTCGATATAAAGTATAAGATCTTCAAAGAAACATGATGTGAGCTTGACGTTGTCGAGTGATAGATTTAATTCAGTTAGCGATATGTAATGAAAACGTGTTTCATGCACCTTAGAACTGAAAATTGAGCCAGAATCTATAACAAAACCAACATTTGCTTATTTATGTTACATTCTTATTATTCTTGCATCTTTGAATAAGAATAATATTTTAGCATTTAAAAACAACAAAAATATAAAAAATATAAAAAAATACCAATAGAGAGAGTACCTCGGTAAATCGAATAAACTATCGAGAATCATATAATTTATATACAAAAATGAGTAATTGTCATTTATTAATTTTTGAATTTGTATATATATTACGTACACTATCTGACAACAAAGAATCGAAATATGAAAGCTTAAAAAAGCTAAGAAAAATACAGAAAGAGATCGATTATTTGTGTATACACACACGCACACACAATATGAACATCTATACTTTATGTACAAAAATAATTTTTTTACTTTAAATATTTTTCCATTTATAAATATAATATGTATATCAATTACCTATAAAATAAATAAAATCCAAAAAAAGTAGAGAAAAAGAAAAGCTATATCATGTATATATATATATATGTATATGTATATTAACTATTTAATCACTTATAAAAAACTAAAAAACAAAATGAGATTAAATATTTTATTAGCATAATATAATATCTACATTATGCATTCAAAAAATAAAAGAAAAAATATGAAATTGAAAACACTTATCTTTTATACCTGTAAAATACCCGCAAAAATAGATATGTCCATATGACAAATTAGTTGTGATCTTTTCAAGATTTACGGCATTCATTTTTATCTTTTTTTATTTCGATGCCATACTATTTTATTTTATTTTATTTTATTTCTAATTTCTTAATTTTTTAGGCGGTAACATGTACTAATCGATCCTTTTTAACCTCTCATGTAACGTGGTTGATGGCTTTGCAATCAACTAATATAATATCAATTCGTTGTAATATGACCAATTACGGGACTATCAGAAATCGAACGAGAATCTCCGTGAGGAGTGGCTTGATTTAATTTCTCCTGGATAAGTCCAGGGTCGAACATAGTGAAACTACCAATTAGCCTATTTAATCGGGACTAAAGTATGTGATAGGTTACTCTAAGGGGTCATCTAAATCATGTATGCAAAATACAACCCAATGGATGCATGATTTTATGGGATTTTCAATGCAATTATTTTTATGCTATAAAATGATTACAAATATAAGTAACAACATAAATAACTTACACAAATACATAATCACAATTTAGCTCTTGAATTAATGAATTAACAATTTAAAATATCATGCTTAGAATGGTCCAAAGCACACAAATTAATTCATCATTCAAACTAATGTATGTTTCAATTCAATCAAGGGACCAATTTATCAATTAATGAACCTAACTCCTAAGGTGAAACTAAATCAGAAAATAATATTCAAAATATTTCAAACCAAGGTCCTGATTAAGTTAATTAATTATAAGGTAAATCAGGGGGCTCAATATAGCATTAAGTACACACGCATGCAATTTCTAACTCAAATTATCAAGTTTAAAAGTCACAAGACTTCTATGATTTTTATTTCATTTTCAACAATTCATTCATAGATTCAAACATATAGCTTGGCAGAGCATGAAATAACCTTTAAAGCATGACTAATTTCATTAAATTTGGAGCTACGATCCACAAGATATTAATCACTAAAGTCATTGACTTAATTACAATAGAAACATAAGAAAATATAACAAAAAATCCAAAACATGATTGAAATGCAATATATATGTCGCTAGGGTAAATGAGTAAATTAGCCATACATAGTGGTATAAATGCAAATATATTAGGGCTTATCTACAAATTCTCCAAGCGGCACGTGCTCTGCATGTGCTGGACCTAAATGTAATTCTTAAAAATTTTGGGCCCAAGCACTACAAATACCCCTGGCACGTGAGGTGGCTCACATGATGGCTAGGCTCGGGCGGCAGCTTAGGCTTGGGCTACGTGGCAAGTCATGGTGCTTCACACACAAGATTGGTCATTCAACATAAAGGGTTGAAGAGCTGCTTCGGAGCTACAACTAGGAACTAATCTTGATTGTTAGATCAGATCTTGATGATTTGATCCAATAGTATCTTCTCTTAGCTACTCCTCCTTCCTTGGCCTCATCCGGTGGTGCCTCAGCGGAGCTCTAACGACCTCCAATATCCTTCTCTGTACTCCTTGGCTGCCCCTAATGGTCAAGGAAGGTTACTAATCATCTTGTGAAGAAGTCCAAGTCTCATCAAGGAGTTGAGAACCTCTGTGGTGTCCGATCAAACTCAGGTTGCAGGAGGCGGAGGAACTCAAGTTGGATCTGGCAAAGGTCTGACCAATGAAGATCATGTAGGGTTCAGCTCAAACACCCAAGGCAAACGAATCTCTAGATATGCAAATGGGGGTAAACGGGGGCTCGTCGGAAGTTAGGGAGATGATCCCTATATGAGCCATATCCCTTTGCGAGGTATGTGATGGATCGAGATGGGGGAGGCTATGGAGAAGCGGAGGAGGAAGGAAGATGAGTGCACGACAGTGGTCGGAGAACAATGGTGCTCAGTGAGTGCTTAGGATGTGAAATCGGAGCGTGAATGTGCTAAATAAAATAGGAGAAATAGAGATGAAACAAAGAGGAATCTTACCTCGGAAACAAATGTTAGAGAGGAGGAGCTAGAGAGGCGGAGCAGATGAGCTCCACTCGTCACTTGATGATCTGATGAATACCCATTCATGCACCTTTATTTTGTCTTTAAAGTCCTAGCCAAATACATGTAAATATATCTAACTTGTACAAATTAAGTAACCATTTGTTGTCTGTAAATAGTACATAAATACTTGTATTTTAACACAAAATAAATGAATAAAGAAAATAAAAGAAAAATAAAAGAAGTATTGTAAATATTGATGGACCCTAACCCACAAGACTAAGTCAATATTGACTTGGTCGACAAGGAACAAAGTAGGGGGAGATAAGGGCAAATAAATAGAGACAAATTGGCACTGATACCTAGAAACCTTAGTGACCAACACACTGCATGTACGGCTAAAACTTACACTATTTTATACACTTTTACATACTATAAATAAAGATATTTTCCACATAAAATATTGATAACCCTAAAAATTCCCTAAGACCCGGGTGAAGGTAATAAGACAAGGGTCGTTGCGACCCGGATCTCAGAGGATGGGTATATCAAGAAAAATCAGACCACTCGAAACACGTAAAATCAATCAAGCTCAAAATCAGCGGTCTAGCTATGAGATTAACCTGGTATAGCACCCAGGGTCGAACACAAGGAGCACGGGTTGGCCTAGGGCCTACGAAGTAGTAAAAAGAAAATAAAATAAAAGAAAAGTATTTTTAGTGGTTTTTTAATAATTTTTATATTTTTTTTTGGATTTTTAAAATGTGAAGAAAATAAAAGAAAGTAAAGACAAGCACACTTTAGCTAATTATTAAATATGTCAAAAAGAAAGCAAAAATTCAAACAAAAATGTTTTTATGTTTTTTAGGTTTTTAAGTGTTTTTGGTGAATTTTTGGGATTTTTCTAAGGTGTATTTTATTTTCTAAAAATCAAACAGTACTAAAAAGACAAGGTACTGTCCAGCCAGGCCCAAAACCCAAAGATAAAATATCTAGGGATCTCAGAGGGACCTGGAGGTAATTTTCCTGTATACTAGAGAAAATAAGGAAAATTTGAGCACCAAAATTATTGTTTTTGGGTTTTTAGATTATTTACTATGATTTTTATGAGTTTTTAGGTGTTTTTGAATTTTTAGGGTTTTTAAGCAATGAAAAATAGCCAAAATTGGCTAGAAACAAAACATACAAAAGAAACAGTACCTAATTTTTATAGAATTTTTGGGGGTGTTTTTATATTTTTTTGGGATTTTTAATTCTAGACAGTAGCTGAAATAGATGTTTTTGAATTTTTAAAAATAGCAAATAAAATCAAAAATGTCCTCAAAAATTCTCAAAAATCCTACAACATGGCAGGAGCCATGTGTCAAATTTTCATCGAATTTGGAGGTGATTTGATATTTTATTCAAAAATCAAAAGAGGGCACTGTGCACAGGGACTTAAGTGCAAATACCCGAAGTTCTGGGGGTCCAGGTGCAATTTTCCCAGCAAGTCACGCGCGTGGCGCGTGCCTGGGGCACTCAGGGACCTTCTGGTAATAAAAACAAGTCCTAGGACCTTTTGGTAACTCGTACCAAAAAGTCCAGGGGCTGTTATGCAAATAACCCACTAAAAGGCGCACATGGGGAATTAAAACACTCACAGGGGCATATATGCAATTACCAGAAAGTTTCTATTCATTCATAAAGCAACCAGAACTACAGGATAAGAGTTGCAAATAAACCAAAACTACACGTGACGAAGCACGTGGCTCACACATACAGGGGCATAAATGCAAATATTAACAAGCACGGGGTCCAATGTGCAATTAACCCTACGTAAATAAAAGGCCTGAAATATTTACAGGACTGACACGTAAAACATAAACTAAGAGGGGGCCTAAGGTAATTTACCCCTTTATTACGTCGACGGCTGGATGGTGGACGCGTGGCGGATCTAACGGTGCTGGTGATTGACGCCTCTCTCTCCTTCCGCACGTGGGCCGATCGACGGTGCAGGGGAGGGCACGTGGACGATCGAACGGCTGCCGGGTGCTGGTGCCTCTCTCTCTGCTCTGACGGTCTCGATCAACCCTCGAGATGATCAACGGTGACTGCTCCTCCTGGAATGGACGGACGGGATGCGAACTGTGGAGCTGCGGGTGATCGGACGGTGCTCGAGGACCTTCGAAGAACAGGTGGCCGGCGAGTTTCGCCGGCCTCGTGCGCGTGCTGTGGTCCTCCTCAACTGCCTCTGAAGATCGGGGAAGGTCGGCGATGACGTCCCGCAGCTAGTGGTGCCCTCCGATGGCCCAGCCGAGCCCTGGAGGGGCTCTGGCGAGGTCGGCGGAGGGAAGCTCCTGGCCTAGATGTGGGGAAGCCTCAGATGGCTCCCCCTGGACCTGCAAAGTAGCTCAAGAGCTTCGCGGGTCGAGGGCAAAGTGCCTCGACCCGAGGAAGCGGCGTGAGGGTGGACGATGCGTCGGGATGAGCGAGCTCCGGCGAGTGAAGGACGGTGGAGCTCGAACCCCAGCTCCTGTGCGAGCTGGGTTGAACGAAGGGGCGGAGAAGGTGCGCGGAGGGATGGCGAAGGTTACTGGGTGTTCCGATGATCGAAAGGATACGCAAGATGACCGGAATCGACGGAACGCGGCGGAGCTTCGATTTGGGGCTAACTAAAAATTACGCTAAACAGGAAGGCTAGAAGGTTACCTGGGCGGTGTGGTAGACTGTGCTGGAGCTTAGGTAGCTCCTGGTCGTGGCCTCGAAGGTCGTCAAGGCCTGAGGCTCGAGCTCCTGCACTGGGCGGAGCACGGCGGCGCTACGTCGCCGGATCAGTGGTCCGGCCACCCCCTCCTCACTGCGACAAGGGCAATCGCGAGCTGTCACCTCAGGGATCGCTATGGAGGTCACGGGATTAAGGGTGGAGAGCCAAAGATGGAAATGGAGTGCGGCGGAGCTCAGATTTTATATGATGGAAGGTCCGGGAAGAAGGGGTCGGGTCCGGCTCGATGGAGCACGGACCCCTAGGCAAGGTGTCGGGCGAGGTTCCCGGATGCATGGGGAATGATCGGAGCTCGAGATTTGCGGATTTGGAGGCCGGGTCGTGACGCGAAAAATCGGGGAAGTCGGGTCGGGCGTCACGACCCGTGTGAAGTGGTCCACAGGGGGGAGTTGACCGGGCGGTCAACAACCCCCGTGGACCAATGGGAATCAGCCATGTCAGAAAAGATTTGGAAATTGAATTAAAAATAACAAATGGCCGATTTAATTAAAACTCAAAACATAAAATATTTTTATTTTAATTTTTCCTATTTTTTGGTGATTTTTAATTAGTTTTTCAAAATAAAAATAAGGTATTTACATAATAGGGCTATATATAGGTATATATACAATATAGGGTTTTTAATTTTTGATTTTTTTAATTAGTTATTTTTATACATTTTTATTCCTATTTTATATTTTATTTATTTATAGAATAAAATGAGGAATAAAAGGATATTTTTATTTGATTTTTATTATTTATATACATAGGTAAAATAAATAGTTATATACAACTATGTACATGGCATATGTACAATATATATTTTTGTAATTTTAATTTTGTTATTTTTATTTGATTTTTGTTTTGTTTCTTTTTATTTATTTTATTTACAATATATAGCATGGAATTTTTACAAAAAGTTTTGAAAATAAATAAATTTATTTACAAGGTTAAATACATAAGGATGATGGTCTATGCACATGGTGAAAGGTCATTTTTGAGTTTTTGATTTTTAAATTTTTATTTTGTTTTTAATAGTTTCTAAATATATACAAAATATGTACAAGCATATTTTTGGGTGAGGAAAATATAATTTATTTATTTATATGGATATTTACACTAGAGCCCCTATCTCCCTCTACTTTGACTTTTATGCGGTCAGGCCCATGCTGAGCCCTCCCTTGGGTTAGGTTGCTCAATATTTATTCTAAATATTTCCCTCTTTTTCTTTTTCATCTTTATTCTTTTATTTTTGCACAAAAACATGCTAATTATATATTTTTACAAGATGCGTGCTTTTGCTAATTATTCCTATTTACAAGTATCTACATGCATTTGCATAGGTTTTTGTAGCTAAAATATAAGAATAAAGAGTGATGAATGGGTATTCATCACCCCCCTATACTATACTTTGCTAGTCCCTTAGCAAACACTTATTTGAAAAAGAAGTGAAAAAGAAAGAAAGAAAAAGAAAAAGAGAATGCACATGGATCAAGGTTGATTATTAAACTTGCCTTCATTAAATTGAGGTATGGAGCTCAATCAGATCTTTGGATTATTAATGTGTCGGAACCTTATTTAGACTTAAGCTTAAAACCTAACAGCCTCCAAGTTCCACCAATCTATAATCAAGACTCCTCAATGCTCCAGATCAGAACAAGTCATCAATCACAAACCCTGAAGACCATGAATCTTTTCTTGTCCTGTGGATGTGAAGTCTAAGCTCTCCACCTCAGAAATGGCAACTTGACAACCCTCCCTAACAAGGTAACTCTATGACCTCAATCTGGCCACTCTTTCCTCAAGGAGCGGGGTATTCCCTTCTAAGTTCAAGTACAACCGGCTCAAGAAGAGGGGAAAGAAGAGAATGGGTCAAGGCCAGTGTAGCCAAGTACCCTTGGGAGCTTGACCAGTGTAGCCAAGTCTCCCTGCTGCAAGCTACAACAGGTGGATCATGAAACCAAGCTTTGCTTATTGCACTTATATACATACTCCGGTGGGATTATCATTTTCTCTCAGACCCACCACTTTTTTTTGGAGTTCTTTTCTTTTTGCACATTTTTTTTTCGAGTGCATCTGTACAACATATACATGTGCAGCATATATACAAGGAGTTTTTCCTCTTGAGCCAGTAGACTATCCCTCTTTTGAAGCTTTATTGCAACCCACAACTCCCGTCGTTAGACCTCATGGCAACCAGACCAAGTTGGGACGCACTTCCTTCACTATAAGAAGAAGAGAGGTTCCGCCTAGAAGTACTACCCTCATATGCTACCCCAAGTCAAGGAAGACTGCCTCCTCACCATCTCATCCGTAGAGAGCTCGGTGCATAGTGCTGGTGTCCAAGTAAAGCCATAATCTATATGAGTCATGTGTTGTTGTTAAGTGCTCTACTTAGGCTCATTGAGATGACATGTGATCATAGCCTAGTGGACTCAAAGAATTAAGTCCCCATGGACCTGAAAAGCCGTAAACCTAAGTCCTATAAGGTTCCTCTTAGAATTAGGTGGATTAAGATCTTAATCAAGCTCCATTTCTCAATTTGATTCCAGGCTAGTTTAAATGTCAACTATCATCCAGAAAAACTATATACATATGTATGAAAAGATGCTTATTTACACAATATTTTACAATCATGCAAAATTTTTGAAAAATGTTTTGAAATCATGAATGATGATGCATGAAGTGCAGGTTTTGCAAAAAGATATTTACACACATTTACACAAGATTTTTGCAAACTTTTGATTTTCAAAACATTTTGGAAAAATTTTGTACTATATACATAATTTTGATACAAAAATATTTACACAAGCTTTACACAAAAGATTTTTGAAATCAATTTTACAAAAATAATTTGTACACTAGCTATGTATGTGCAAATAAAAGAAGATTATGTACATGAAAATTTTTAATTTTTGTGGTTTTCAGCCATTTTTATTTATTAACACACTCACACAAAGTACGAGTTATGGCTAAAGTATATATGAAATATATACACACCCCCCTATACTTAGCTCGAACGATGTCCTCAGAGTCAAGAGCGATGAAGAAGACATAACTCGTGCTATGTATAGGGAAGTGAAAAGGAAGGCTATACAAAAGGAGAATAAAAAGTCAAGAGGGACTCAGGTCTCCCCCCATACTTAGGATCAAATAATCCTAAGTATAGCAGGCTGTACACGAAGGGAAAACCGAGTGGAGAATGTACAGGGTCTACCTCCCCTATACTTAGGGTGAAATGCCCCTAAGTATAGGCAGCAAAACAGGGGTAGACAGAAGCAAAAGAAATACCCGAAAGGTCTCACATCCCCCTATACTTAGGGTAAAGTGCACCCTAAGTATAGCATAATCACAAGATGAAGAAAGGGATGTGGGACTAAAGAATGTGGTGATATGGACATCTGGATCTATATACAACGGAAGATCAGTGAAACTCAGGCGTGAGATGCATTAGATGTGAGTCAAAGACCACATCTCACGCAAAATGAATAGGGGCAATATCAACGACCCGCGGCTCATGATCTAGAAATGGCTTGAGCCGCTGGCCGTTCACTCGGAAGGTACTCTCAGAGGACAACTCAGATATGTCGATGCTACCGTTGTCGTGTACCTTCCGAACCAGATAAGGTCCTTTCCATTTGCTTTGTAGCTTCCCTGGAAATAATCTAAGCCTCGCATCAAACAGCCATACTCTCTGTCCAATCTCAAAATGTTTGTGGCTGATATGAGAATCATGCCACTCCTTGACTTTCTCCTTATAATGTAGGCTGCTTGAGAAAGCTGCATCTCTAAGCTCCTCCAGGGCAGCTAGCTCTGCCCTCCTCTGGTCTCCTATACCATCTGGATCCATAAGTATGTCTGTAACTGCCCAAAGTGACTTGTGCCTCAGCTCAACAGGTAAATGGCATGGCTTGCCATATACGAGGCGAAAGGGAGATGTGCCCAAAGGTGTCTTGAAAGACGTCCTATATGCCCACAAGACCGAGTCCAAAAGCTGTGACCAATCCTTTCGGTCAGGGCGGACGACTTTCTGCAGAATAGTCTTAATCTCCCTATTCGACACTTCGGCTAGACCATTCGTCTGTGGATGGTACGGTGTAGCAACACGATGATCTATGCCGAACTCGCTAGCAAGTGCCTTCACCTGGTCGTTGATGAAGTGAGATCCCCCATCAGAAATAAGAACTCGTGGAACCCCGAACCGCGTGATGATATACTTCCTCAAAAATCTGCAAACTGTCCTCGCATCAGCGGCTCGGGCGGGGATAGCCTCCACCCAACGACTCACATAGTCTACGGCCAACAGAATGTACTCAAATCCCTGACTCTTAGGGAATGGACCCATGAAATCGATGCCCCATGCGTCAAAAACCTCACAGAAGTGAATGGGCTGCATCGGCATCATATCACGCTGTCCACAAGTGCCCATCCTCTGACAGTCAGTACACCTCTTCACGAACTCATCTGAGTCCTTGAAGAGGGTAGGCCACCACAAGCCGGATTGGAGCACTTTCTGTACCGTTCTCCTCCCAGAATGATGTCCTCCTGCCTCAAGCTTGTGGCAGTAAGTGAGGACGCTATGGTGTTCCTCCTGAGGAATACACCGACGCCAGACGCTATCCCCTCCCTCGTGGTAAAGGATGGGATCCTCCCAATGGTAAGACTTGGCCTTCGCTAGGAAGGTCTCAAGCCTCTGCCTGGGCCAATCTTGTGGGACTTTCCCAACAACGAGAAAGTTCACAATATCAGCGTACCATGGAAGTGAGGCGATAGCAAGGATCGCCTCATCTGGGAAGGTATCTCTAATAGGATCAATCTGCTCAGAATCCTCAGGCTGCTCTAATCGGGAGAGATGATCCGCCACCACATTCTTGACTCCAGGCTTATCCTTAATCTCAATGTCGAACTCCTGGAGTAGAAGGATCCATCTAGTCAGTCTGGCCTTGGCATCCTTCTTTGCCATGAGGTACCTGATGGCGGTGTGATCAGTAAACAAAGTCACTCTAGATCCGATGATATATGATCTGAACTTATCCAGGGCAAACACTACGGTTAGCATCTCCTTCTCTGTGACTGTATAATTCCGCGGGGCGGAATCCAATGTGCGGCTAGCATAGTGTATAGCGAATGGCACTCCATCCCTCCTCTGTCCCAGCACTGCCCCTACGGCAAAATCGGAGGCGTCCGTCATGATCTCGAATGGGAGAGACCAATCAGGCGGCTGGAGGACAGGAGCCTCAATAACACACTGCTGGAGAGTAGCAAACGACGAAAGACACTTGTCATCGACAAGGAACTCGGTGTCTTTCGTTAAGAGGTCAGTCAATGGCCGAGCAATCCTGCTGAAGTCCTGAATGAATCTCCTATAAAATCCAACGTGCCCCAGAAATGACCGTAGCTGCCTCAGATTGGACGGCGGTGTGAGTTTCCTAATGACATCAACCTTGGCCGGATCAACCTCCATGCCCCTGTTGGAGATGATGTGGCCAAGCACCGTCCCTTGAGTCACCATGAAGTGACTCTTCTCCCAAGATAGCACCAAGTGATACTCAATACATCGCTGAAGTACTCGATCTAGGCAGTCAAGACAAGAATCAAATCCGTCGCCGTAGATCGAGAAATCGTCCATGAAGACCTCCAAACACTCCCCTACCATGTCCGAGAAGATCGACAGCATACACCTCTGAAAAGTCGCAGGGGCATTGCATAGCCCAAATGGCATGCGTCGAAAAGCATATGTGCCGAAGGGACAGGTAAAGGTGGTCTTCTCCTGATCCTCAGGAGCGATGGCCACTTGGTTGTAGCCCGAGTACCCATCCAGGAAGCAATAATGGCTCTTCCCTGCCAGTCTCTCAATGATCTGGTCAATAAAAGGCAGGGGGAAATGGTCCTTCTTGGTGGCTTGGTTGAGTCTCCTGTAGTCAACACAAACCATCCAAGAGGTGGGTACTCGTGTAGCGATCTCCTCTCCCGACTCACTGATCACAGTCGTGATGCCCATCTTCTTGGGCACCACATGCAAGGGGCTGACCCACTTGGAGTCGGAAATGGGATAAATAAAACCTGCACCCCACCACTTTGATATTTCCTTCATCACAACCTCTCTCAGGTTGGGGTTCAGACGCCGTTGGAACTCACGCGACGGCTTCGCCCCATCCTCGAGATAGATATGGTGGGATCACACTGATGGACTAATCCCATGGAGATCTGCTACGCTCCATCCAATCGCCTTGCGGTTCTTTTCAAGAACCCCCATCAAACGGGATTCCTGCTCTCCAGTCAACTCGGCGGAGATGATGACTGGGTACATCTCTGGATCGCCCGCAAGGAATCGATACTTCAGCGAAGTAGGGAGCGGCTTCAGCTCTGGAATGCTGGGTGCCGGCAAATCTGGCTGTAGAAGAAACTGAGTGAAAGCTGCAAGATCGGCCAAATCTGCCTGGGAAAGTGAAAGCGTACTCTCGCAAACTGGATCGGGAGAAGGAGGCTCAACTGTACTGTCTCTGCTCGGCTCTGCCTCTACCTCCTCCTCATTTATAGGCTCAGATGGACTCAGGTCTGGCATCTGATCATAGCAATCGGCCCAATCAGACTCTGAATCCGAGGGATCTGTATCAGAGACGGTGGCATCAGTACCACCGGAGAACAAGGTGGCCTCAGCACCACCATCACTAATCATCATGCTGCGATCAAGGACCGGCTCTGCTGCCTCAATGGTATCCTGAACCAGGTATGTGCTCTCCAGACTCTCCTCTGCTATCATCTCTGCATCAGCTGTATCTGAAAGTGAGAGGGTGGTCTGTGTCTCAAGGTCTGCCCAAGCTGCCTCATCATCTGTGATCACAAAATCACAGTCCTGGTGGATGTCTGGCTCTACGTCTGTCAGCTGCTCTGAATCGGTACTCGCATCTGAGCGGGCTCTGAATCTGGCTCTATAGTCCTCGACCGTCTCTATTTGTATACTCTCGCCCTGGACGCGAAAGTACACCTTCCCGCTATCATGATCAGTCACCGCCTTGCCTGTGGCCAAGAACGGACGACCAAGGATGATGGGGGTATCGGCCACTGACTCAGGGATCTCCATGTCCAACACTACGAAGTCCACGGGGAATTGCAGGCCCTGAATAGTGACGATAACGTCTCGTAATAACCCCTTCGGCCTCTTGACAGATCGATCAGCAAACTGAAGGACTGTCCTGCTCTGTCGAAGAGTGCCCAACTCGAAGCGGTCGAGAAGGGCTGCCGGAAGAAGGTTGATCGACGATCCGCTATCTAGAAGAGTACGGTCGAACCACTGCTCGCTAATCTGGCATCTGACATACGGGGCCCCTGAATCTGGCCTCTTGGCTGGCAGTCGGTTCTGAATCGCAAAGCACGTGGCTTTGGTCAGCACATGTATCTCTGAAGTGTGGTTCCTCCTCCTCCTCCTGACTGTAGTCCTCTCTCTCAAAGATCGCTGGAGAAGGGGGATGTGCTGCAAAGCCTCCTGGAGGGTCAGCTGGATGTGAAATCGATCGATCATACTCTGGCTGAACTCCTCAAGCTCTCACTTTTTTGGATCATTTTTCTTCCCCTTCCCCATCTGAAGAGCTCTAGGGAAGGGGATCACTGGGTCCTTCTCAGATGAAGGACTAGGAAAAGGTCTAGACGGTTCAAGGACCGGATCCACACATACATCATGCACCACAGTGGGACCAGAAGAAAGTAAACCTTTTCCTTTATTCATAGCAGAGTTCCGAGATACATGAACACGAGGAAAAACAACATCACTGTCTGTACAAACACCGGTGGCCTCAGTACCACCACGGGCTGGCTGCTCTGCTGCTGCTGCTGGTAGACGTCGTGCGGCATCAGTACCGCTGGCTGGCTCGGCTGAATGGGTGGCATCAGTACCACCTCCTAGATCTGGTGAAGCGGCGGCCTCAGTACCGCCGGTGGGATCAGCATCCTTGGTGGCCTCAGTACCACCGTCCTCATCTGGAGCGGCCTCAGTACCGCTCTCCTCCTCCTCCTGTGGCGCCTCGGAATGGTGCTCAGATGAGGCGCCGCCGCCTGCTGGGGTCCTACCGCTCCTAAGTGTGACAAAATCAGCATCAAATAGATCCGAAGAAGTATCATCAAATGGGTCACAAGGAGTGGCTAACTCAGTAGGTACTACCTGCTCAGACTTCCTCTTGAGGCTGTTCGGATTGGGCTCTATCTGGGCTGGTATGGCGGCCTTCCCTCTCACCAGGTCCCGCATCTCCTGGCGGAACTCGTCCATCTCCCGTCGGAATGTAGCCTGCTGGTCCGTGAGGAGGCGGGCGATGTCGTCCAAGGCGGGGCTCTCGTGGGAGCCCGACGGGTGGCCTCTCTGTGGGTGAGGCTGCTGGAACTGATGTGGTGGGTAACAGGGGTAGGATGGAGGGTGCTGCTGGTATCCCTGGTGAGCCTGCTGCTCACGTCTCCAAGACTGTCCCTGCTGCTGATAGGGACGAGGACCGTAGGATGACTGCTGCTGATACGCTGGGGGCTGCTGCTACGGCTGGTGCTGGTCTCTCTGATGGGAGTACTGCCCTCCCTGTCCTGACGGCTGCTGCTGGGGCTGGGCACCACCACTCCCCCACCTGAATCCGGGATGGTCTCGTCAGATCCCAGGCTGGGGACGGTCATACCAAATCCCGTTGACATCCATCAACGGCTCGGCATCGAAGGGGGCTGGCGGGAGTACTGCCAGAGGCTGATCCGGCTGGTAGACCACCATCTGCATCTCTGGAGATGGTGGAGACTGGTAGGTGGGCTGCGGCTGCTGGTACGGCTCCGCCTGTACAAGGTGAACCTGTCTAGGCTGCACTGGGGTGCTGGAGCGCTGGGACGAGCTGCTGCTGCTGCCGGCGTCGCCTCGCGACTGAAGACGGGGCTGAGAAGCCGTCTGTGCCTCCTGGAGACACATGAGCTGTGTCTTCATGTCGCTCAAGACCTGTGCCATCTGCTCCATCTGTGTGATACTCTGGCACTGCTTCATCTCGATCAGCTCCATGCGGTCCAACTTCTCGCTAATGATACCCATGTC
The DNA here is from genome assembly GCA_037367405.1 of Ottelia alismoides. Classification (NCBI taxonomy): domain Eukaryota; kingdom Viridiplantae; phylum Streptophyta; class Magnoliopsida; order Alismatales; family Hydrocharitaceae; genus Ottelia; species Ottelia alismoides. The sequence continues at coordinate 54,605 of JAZKJV010002889.1, forward strand.
TGCAGCTGACGACTCTGCCTGTGCTGCTGCGACTGCAGACGAACTGGATGGACCTGCATCTACCCGTGCTATCCGCTGGTACTGCACGGGTCCTGGCTGATGTGGCTGGGTCTTCTGAGTATAGAGCCGGGTCTGGGACATCACCATATAGTTCTCTGCCATCTCCTCAAAAATGGCCCAGACCTGGTCGTGGTCCTTGGCGAAGTAGGACCCGCCGCAAGAAGCATTCAAGGCCCTGTAGCTCTGGTGACAACCCGCTGAAGAAGCTCTGCACAAGGTTCGGCTTCGTGATGTCGTGGTACGGGCATCTGTCCAGGAGCTCTCTGAACCTCTCCCAAGCCTCGTGAAACTGCTCGTTGGAGAACATGGAGAAGTTGCTGATCAGGGCCCTCGCTGCATTCGTCCGCCCGAGTGGATAGTACTTGTTCAAGTACTCGGTGCGGAGCTGCTCCCAGGTATAGACAAATCTCCCCAAATGCTTCAGCCAGGTGGCTTCTCTATCTGCCAGTGAAAAGGGGAAGGCGATCATCCTGATCGTATCCTGGTCCACATGCCTGTCGTGTACAGTACTGCAAATCATCAGAAACTCCTGGAGGTGGAGGTGGGGCTCCTCTGTAGCAAGTCCATGGAACCGCGGAAGCATCTGCAAGGTGTTCGGGGGGAACTTGAAGTCCCCCACGATAGCTGGAACCACCACCCAATGGTGCATCAGTGTAGATCCGGGGTTGTGCAACTCCCGCATCGGTCTAGGTGGTCCTGCTCCTCCCGCGGTTGCTGCCGCTGCGGCGGCGGCCGCGGCTGCTGCTGCTGCTGCGGCTCGTGCCTGTGCCTCATCGGGCTCCTCGGGCTCGCTCTGCTGATCTCTCTCTGCTCTGAGCCTCTCCAACTCTCGCCTCATCTCAATCATGAATGCTCCCTGATCGCGGAGCTGCTGCTGAACTGTATCGAGTGATGCGATCAGGGTGGAGTTGATCGCTCCCTGGTCTAGTACAATATGCTCTGGTCGACGGGAGTGATCGTCTGAACTGCCTGCTCCGGCCATATCGACGTCTGCAAAATCAAACGAGCCCAACTCAGGTGCTGTCAAATGTATCAACCTCTCCTCGGGCTCGTGTCTCTCAGGAAGATCAGAAAGGGGGTCGAGGGGGAACAGGGTGGAGTCGTACTCGGGCTCAGAGAGCGGGTCTGAGCTCTCGCGAGCCAACCTAGATGATGAGGTAGACGTGCCCGAAAGCGGTGCAGCCAGAGGCTGCCTAAGAGACCGTCTACCCATCATCTTGATCTGGCGAGTAGGGCGGATGAGATCTGGAAAAATTATGATCTAAAAACAAACCCCCGGTTCACCAACGCAACGCGAGCTGAAGACCGTGAAAGTTCGGTCAAATTATCTTGTCAATTTTATTTTGGTGAACACACAAATATCAGAGCGCTTACGTGACCTGTTGGGATATCCGCTGCTAACCCAACCGACTGGCCCGCACGGAAGAGTCGGTAATCAGTCGGGTTTAGCAACGGGGGGCTCTACCTAGTGTGCGGGTCACTCTCTCGCGCATACAAACCAAGCAATGAGGGGGTTGCTCTCCCCAAGACAAAATTTTTAGGGTGAGCGAGTTTTAAGGTCAATAATTTTAGCAGTCCCAATTTTATGGTTTCTCTTTTTAGTCTTTTTCAAAGCAAACAAATCGCCTAACGAATTTTTCGGTTCTCCTGATTATTAAGTCAAAAATAGGGGGGAGAAGTCGAAAAAGCCGATGCACGAGAAACCAATGATGCATGCAAAGTCAGAAATGTGTACCTTGCTCCAGCTCTCTACATGCAATATGATCCGCGCATAAAATAAAAGACAGAAATAAAACTAACCTAAATGATGCAGCGGGAAAAGCCGAGTCCTAGACGAGCACTTTCTAGCGAAGAACCATCTAACCGGTCACCGACCTCCAAGCCAAAGAGTCCGGTCTTGGCCCGTCCCTCCCCTGCCCGACAAATCGGGGGTAGGAGTAAGCGCTTTACAGGACGGGCTACGGCACGTAGGCTACGGAGGCTAGCGAGTCGGTTATTTTTATTATTGATTTTAAGTAGGTCCAATAACGGTCTATAGGAACAGATATGCAATTAGGTGTGTGGATCCTACTAGTTATGGCACATTCACCAGAAAATCCTAAGTCTAGGGGCTCGAGCAAAAACCGCGAAAAACCGGAAAAGACAGTAAGAAAGAAAAAGAAAAACCGCGAAGAAAGCCGCGAAAAACCCGAAGGTCCTAATGGGTCCCCCGAGCACACCGGTGCTCGGCGAAACAGACCCGCTACGGTAGTCAAGTCCAAGTCCAAGTCCCTATATTATTACAATAATAATAATGAAATAAAAAAAATCCTAAACTATCCTCACCCACTCGACTCTCTCTCTCGCTCTCTCCTGCGGCTTCGTAAAGAAGGAAGCCGCCTCCAAGTTCCTCGGCTGCTCAGGCTCCTCGAAAGTCGCCTCCGTGGTCCTCGGGCCCTCGCAAGAAGAAGAGAAGAGTGGTCAGACCAGTAAAAATAATCAAATGAAAAGAAAAAGAAATGAAAATACAAGTCAGGGTATATATGCAAAAATGGAGAATAAAATAAACACAGAAAATAAAACAAAAATAAAAATAAAAGAGAATCAAAATAAAACAGAAAGAAAATAGATATAAAAGCCGCGAAAAGCCGCGAGCTCCGAAGAGCCGCGAAAAGCCGCGAAAACAAAGATGAAGATAAAAACAAAAATAACTACTAAGCCGTGCTCCCCGGCAACGGCGCCATTCTGATAACCCTAAAAATTCCCTAAGACCCGGGTGAAGGTAATAAGACAAGGGTCGTTGCGACCCGGATCTCAGAGGATGGGTATATCAAGAAAAATCAGACCACTCGAAACACGTAAAATCAATCAAGCTCAAAATCAGCGGTCTAGCTATGAGATTAACCTGGTATAGCACCCAGGGTCGAACACAAGGAGCACGGGTTGGCCTAGGGCCTACGAAGTAGTAAAAAGAAAATAAAATAAAAGAAAAGTATTTTTAGTGGTTTTTTAATAATTTTTATATTTTTTTTTGGATTTTTAAAATGTGAAGAAAATAAAAGAAAGTAAAGACAAGCACACTTTAGCTAATTATTAAATATGTCAAAAAGAAAGCAAAAATTCAAACAAAAATGTTTTTATGTTTTTTAGGTTTTTAAGTGTTTTTGGTGAATTTTTGGGATTTTTCTAAGGTGTATTTTATCTTCTAAAAATCAAACAGTACTAAAAAGACAAGGTATTGTCCAGCCAGGCCCAAAACCCAAAGATAAAATATCTAGGGATCTCAGAGGGACCTGGAGGTAATTTTCCTGTATACTAGAAAAAATAAGGAAAAGTTGAGCACCAAAATTATTGTTTTTGGGTTTTTAGATTATTTACTATGATTTTTATGAGTTTTTAGGTGTTTTTGAATTTTTAGGGTTTTTAAGCAATGAAAAATAGCCAAAATTGGCTAGAAAATCAAAACACACAAAAGAAACAGTACCTACTTTTTATAGAATTTTTGGGGGTGTTTTTATATTTTTTTGGGATTTTTAATTCTAGACAGTAGCTAAAATAGATGTTTTTGAATTTTTAAAAATAGCAAATAAAATCAAAAATGTCCTCAAAAATTCTCAAAAATCCTACAACATGGCAGGAGCCATGTGTCAAATTTTCATCGAATTTGGAGGTGATTTGATATTTTATTCAAAAATCAAAAGAGGGCACTGTGCACAGGGACTTAAGTGCAAATACCCGAAGTTCTGGGGGTCCAGGTGCAATTTTCCCAGCAAGTCACGCGCGTGGCGCGTGCCTGGGGCACTCAGGGACCTTCTGGTAATAAAAACAAGTCCTAGGACCTTTTGGTAACTCGTACCAAAAAGTCCAGGGGCTGTTATGCAAATAACCCACTAAAAGGCGCACATGGGGAATTAAAACACTCACAGGGGCATATATGCAATTACCAGAAAGTTTCTATTCATTCATAAAGCAACCAGAACTACAGGATAAGAGTTGCAAATAAACCAAAACTGCATGTGACGAAGCACGTGGCTCACAAATACAGGGGCATAAATGTAAATATTAACAAGCACGGGGTCCAATGTGCAATTAACCCTACGTAAATAAAAGGCCTAAAATATTTACAGGACCGACACGTAAAACATAAACTAAGAGGGGGCCTAAGGTAATTTACCCCTTTATTACGTCGACGGCTGGATGGTGGACGCGTGGCGGATCTAACGGTGCTGGTGATTGACGCCTCTCTCTCCTTCCGCACGTGGGCCGATCGACGGCGCAGGGGAGGGCACGTGGACGATCGAACGGCTGCCGGGTGCTGGTGCCTCTCTCTCTGCTCTGACGGTCTCGATCAACCCTCGAGATGATCAACGGTGACTGCTCCTCCTGGAATGGACGGACGGGATGCGAACTGTGGAGCTGCGGGTGATCGGACGGTGCTTGAGGACCTTCGAAGAACAGGTGGCCGGCGAGTTTCACCGGCCTCGTGCGCGTGCTGTGGTCCTCCTCAGCTGCCTCTGAAGATCGGGGAAGGTCGGCGATGACGTCCCGCAGCTAGTGGTGCCCTCCGATGGCCCAGCCGAGCCCTGGAGGGGCTCCGGCGAGGTCGGCGGAGGGAAGCTCCTGGCCTAGATGTGGGGAAGCCTCAGATGGCTCCCCCTGGACCTGCAAAGTAGCTCAAGAGCTTCGCGGGTCGAGGGCAAAGTGCCTCGACCCGAGGAAGCGGCGTGAGGGTGGACGATGCGTCGGGATGAGCGAGCTCCGGCGAGTGAAGGACGGTGGAGCTCGAACCCCAGCTCCTGTGCGAGCTGGGTTGAACGAAGGGGCGGAGAAGGTGCGCGGAGGGATGGCGAAGGTTACTGGGTGTTCCGATGATCGAAAGGATACGCAAGATGACCGGAATCGACGGAACGCGGCGGAGCTTCGATTTGGGGCTAACTAAAAATTACGCTAAACAGGAAGGCTAGAAGGTTACCTGGGCGGTGTGGTAGACTGTGCTGGAGCTTAGGTAGCTCCTGGTCGTGGCCTCGAAGGTCGTCAAGGCCTGAGGCTCGAGCTCCTGCACTGGGCGGAGCACGGCGGCGCTACGTCGCCGGATCAGTGGTCCGGCCACCCCCTCCTCACTGCGACAAGGGCAATCGCGAGCTGTCACCTCAGGGATCGCTATGGAGGTCACGGGATTAAGGGTGGAGAGCCAAAGATGGAAATGGAGTGCGGCGGAGCTCAGATATTATATGATGGAAGGTCCGGGAAGAAGGGGTCGGGTCCGGCTCGATGGAGCACGGACCCCTAGGCAAGGTGTCGGGCGAGGTTCCCGGATGCATGGGGAATGATCGGAGCTCGAGATTTGCGGATTTGGAGGCCGGGTCGTGACGCGAAAAATCGGGGAAGTCGGGTCGGGCGTCACGACCCGTGTGAAGTGGTCCACAGGGGGGAGTTGACCGGGCGGTCAACAACCCCCGTGGACCAATGGGAATCAGCCATGTCAGAAAAGATTTGGAAATTGAATTAAAAATAACAAATGGCCGATTTAATTAAAACTCAAAACATAAAATATTTTTATTTTAATTTTTCCTATTTTTTGGTGATTTTTAATTAGTTTTTCAAAATAAAAATAAGGTATTTACATAATAGGGCTATATATAGGTATATATACAATATAGGGTTTTTAATTTTTGATTTTTTTAATTAGTTATTTTTATACATTTTTATTCCTATTTTATATTTTATTTATTTATAGAATAAAATGAGGAATAAAAGGATATTTTTATTTGATTTTTATTATTTATATACATAGGTAAAATAAATAGTTATATACAACTATGTACATGGCATATGTACAATATATATTTTTGTAATTTTAATTTTGTTATTTTTATTTGATTTTTGTTTTGTTTATTTTTATTTATTTTATTTACAATATATAGCATGGAATATTTACAAAAAGTTTTGAAAATAAATAAATTTATTTACAAGGTTAAATACATAAGGATGATGGTCTATGCACATGGTGAAAGGTCATTTTTGAGTTTTTGATTTTTAAATTTTTATTTTGTTTTTAATAGTTTCTAAATATATACAAAATATGTACAAGCATATTTTTGGATGAGGAAAATATAATTTATTTATTTATATGGATATTTACACTAGAGCCCCTATCTCCCTCTACTTTGACTTTTATGCGGTCAGGCCCATGCTGAGCCCTCCCTTGGGTTAGGTTGCTCAATATTTATTCTAAATATTTCCCTCTTTTTCTTTTTCATCTTTATTCTTTTATTTTTGCACAAAAACATGCTAATTATATATTTTTACAAGATGCGTGCTTTTGCTAATTATTCCTATTTGCTAATTATTCCTATTACAAGATGCGGCTGGAGCCTTGACGACAGGCCGAGGGCCACCCGTAGGCCGTCGGCCCTATTTGATCAACCTGGGCGGTGCGGAGGAATCCCAGGAGTATAACCAAGTTGCTGGGCATGGGTATAGTGGTAGGAAGAGGCTCCCACGCGTGAATGAAACTCGGGTTCACCGAGTTCGTCGTCGTTCTTCCAGCCGCAGTCCCTGCCGTCGGATCACGGGCTCTCCTCGCGCGTAGCAGCTGACGTCCGATCTGCCCCCAGTGCTGACCGTCAGATCCGTCCAAAGGATCTAATCTCTGCCGTGCAATCGAACCGTCATCGCCAGAGCTGGGGCCGACACGTGGCAAAGGTGCAGGATCTGAACCGTCGACCCTCGCATCCGTGGGTATTTTGCCATTATATCCCGCGGTTTTTGATATTTAATTAAGAGCGCCTAAACATTCATCTGCTGCAGATCTATTTTGTAATATTTGTACGCTGTTCCCCCAAGTTTGTGCGTAATTACGTTTTGGTCCAGGCGCACGTGCTTGTCGCGTGCGTCGTGGACATTTTGCCGTATTTACCCTTTGGGGCTTTCGTCGTTTAAGTCAGGTGCACAAAAAGTTTAGTTCGCTGTAATATTTGTGCGAATATTTGCACGCAAGCCCTCAACTTTGTTGGATATTGCGGATGTGCCCCTGCCAGGTGCACGTGCATACGCACGTGAGTCTGGAAGTTTTGCGGGGATAGCTTTGTGGTTTGTGTTTTGAAGATTTAGTCCAGCAAAGTTTAACTTAGTTCTTTATTTCCTGGAGATATTACACGCAGGCCCTCGCATTTCTTGCATATTACATAAATACCCCTGCGAATGTGAATTTTCTTTATGCTTCTAGTATTTTATGCATGCATCTATAAAACCCCAAAAAATCTCCAAAAATTATATTAAGCTCCTGTTGCATAGTAGATTAATGTCATATTTTTATTTTCCATAATTATTGCATTTTATTATTTATTAAAAATCAAAAAATAGTCATTTTGTGCACTGTCTAGCTCATAAAATCCCTAAAAAATATAAAAACACTCCAGAAAATTCCCAAAAAAATATATTTTATGTCTTTTAGTTTGTTTTAACTCCCAGCCAAAAATCATTAAAAAATACAAAACCCAACTCCTAAAAATTGCAAAACTCTAAAAACCTTCATAAAAATGTATAAAATTCATAAAAATCCAAAAATAGTGTTTTCTTTTCCTGAATTTTCTTTGTTTCATTATCTTTAAGCGAAAATTAATTTGGAGAATTTTTGTTACTGTTTGCTATTTTACTTCTCCATTTTAATTTCAGTCTTGCATTTTTACCACTGTTTTCTTTATTTTATTAATTAAAAATACCAAAAACATTCTAAAAATCACCCAAAAATCACAAAAACAGTAAAAAAATATAAAAAGACCAAAAAGACTTTATTTTCATATTTTTGAATATTTTTCTCTATTTTTATAAATACCTCTTTGTCTCTTTTATTACATTGTCTTTAATTCCCAATATTGAAAAAGAAAATATAAAAATATAAAATATAAAAAGAAAATATAAAATCAGTAAATTAAAAATCAAAATACAAAATTATAAAATTAAAAATTAAATAAAAAATATAAAAATCAAAAACCCACAAAAATAGCATAATAGGCATTTGATCACAACACACACATTTTTGAGCACTTGTGCCCCGATCTACCTGTCTGCTCCCTGTGTTCGACCTCTACAATACTTGCACCTATACACATCTTGTTGTAGAGTTATAATAAATTTTAACTCCGCACATTTATTTTCATTGCTTGATTTATTTGTCGTGGGTTAATTGTTGTTTGAATCGGGATTTTCGAGCGGTCACCGCATCGACTGCGGTTTCGCCTTGTGAAACCGTACGACCCCCGATCATCTCGGTTCAACAAATGGCGCCGTTGCCGGGGAGCAACAGCGCTTAGTTCGGGTCTTGTTGTGATTGTGATTGATTGTTTATTTCGCGGCTTTCATTTTTGCTATTTTATTGTTCTTTATCTTTGATATACCTGTTGAGCTGTCTAACCCCCTCTCTTGTTGACTTCGTGCGAGGAACCGCGGATCGAGGGAGGCGCTCCACCCTAGGCACCTACGCACCCACGTGAAGCCGGCATCTGCCAGCCGAGCACCGAAGAGACGAAGAGGAAATTTTGAAGACCGAGCTCTATTTTAGTTGTAGAATTTATTTCTTGCATTTATTTTGTAATTCGTAGTGAGAGAGAGACTCCTATATTTGTAATAATACAGGTACCCCCGAACTTGGACATTCGAGCCTAATTTCCAAGTGGTTGTTCACTTGGGGGCTCATCGCGGTTTTTACGGCTTTTCATCGCATTTTTTTATTTTGTTTTGTTTTTCGATTTTATTTATTTTGTGTGATTGAGCCCTTAGCTTTTAGGATTGCTTGCGTAGCATTAGGTCCAAACACCTTAATCAACATTGCATGTACCTATAGTCTCGTTTGGACTTAGTCAAATTTTAAACAGTTGACCATCACCTTCCATCCGTCGCGCCGCGAGCTCTCCCCGCAAAGCGCTTTCTCCTACCCTCAATTTGTTGAGCAGAGGAGGGGTGAGCCTAGACCGGACTCTAGGGTTGAGGATTGACGGTCAACTTGTGGTTCTTCCCGCTAATAGCAATTTTTGAACTTAGGGCGATTTCATCGGCTTTGCATTTGCATATAGATAGGTTTCAATTCTGCTGAGCATCCTTGCATGTAGAGTGCTGGAGACAAGGTGAGCATTTACGCTTTAGCATCCATCATTATTTGCCGCTTGCATTGCTTTCCCGTTCCTCTACCTCTGATTTTGATCACTTAGGAGCTCGAAGGAATTGAATCATCGTTAGGATCGTGCATTCTCACTAAAAATCCAAAAAAGTAATAATCAATAAAATTGGGACTGCTAATTTTACTTGACCCTAAAATCGATCAAAAAGAAACATCTTGTATTGGGGCGAGTAATCCCCTCATTGTCTTCGCTTTTATCTGCTCGCGCACACACTAAGGTTAGAGCCAAAATCCCATTCAGCCCCCTAAGTGTTTGCGCAATTTTGGACTTCTCACCTAACTCTAAAACAGACAAGATAAAAAGACCGCATTTGTGGTCTTCACCGAGTTGAGTAGGTGAATTGAGGGTTTGTATTCTTTTCATTTTCGTCCGTGATTGTTTTGTGTGTGTCCTAGATCATCCCTGCGCATTTGCGCCTTCTTTTCTACTCTCTTGACTTGACCATCGTGCTCTCCCGATCATTTTCCTTTTGTTTTCGAGATGGACGACTGGAGCGTATTCTATCCGGACTTTGCGGATCATTCGCTCGCTCCAGCCGGTCCACCTCCCTTTTTCCAGGAGGACTTTGCTCCTGACTTTTGTACATATCCGCCTCAGCCACAGTATCAGGAATCGGATTTCTACCCACACCCACCTCTATCTCCACCGGTGTATTATCCGCCTCCACCTTCACATCCACCCGAGACTGAGCTGATGGAGTCACCTTTCATGGAGTCCACCCTTGAGCACTTGACCCAGATGATGGATCATATGAGACAGAGGATTGACCACCTCACTAGTACCAATAAGAGCGACCATGATATTCCACCATTTGATGATATGGGTTCATTCGAGGATTTCCATGAGAGCTTGCAATCGCCCAAAATACAAAAAAATGAGAAAATTTTAAAAACACAAAAAGATTTTGGGAGACACACGATCGAGTCGGACTGTGAGGAGAGGTACCACTTGCCAGATTCTTTGACCACACAACCGTTCATACCCGGTCCCACCTTTGACCCCGAGGATGCCGTTGTACAGACTGCTCTTGGCATGCCTCGTGTATATGCTGATTCCGACTTCCTCCCTTGTATGGAGGAGGTCCAAAAATTCAAAAAAATGCTGACTGAACCCGAAGTGGTGGCCACCATTCATGAGATTATCCGTGCCCCACTTCAGCAGGCCATGACCGATTTATCTGCTCCTCTTCCCAAGAAGAGAAAGCGGAGGAGCAGATCTGAGCGTCATATCTTGACCATGGCCACTGCCCATGCCATCACACACCGTCCCATTCCTAAGAAGAGGAACACTGCCACACCTTTCATTAGCTGCACCATCTCTGACTTCACATGTGATCACACTCTCCTAGACGGCGGTGCTTCGATTAGCATCATACCCCTCTCGCTGGTACAGTCTCTTCACTTAGGGCCTCTCAAGAAAACCAGGATGATCGTACAGTTTGCTGATGGATCAATAAAGAGGCCGAAGGGTATCCTTGAAAACGCCGTCATCTCGATTCAGGGCACGAGCCACAATGTTGATTTTGTCGTGTTGCCCATGGAGAACTCCACAGGGGAGCATTCTCCAATCATCCTGGGACGACCATTCCTTGCCTCTGCGAGGGTCGTTATTGACTACGGATCAGGAGAGATTCGCTTCCGTCCTGCTGACGAGGGCGAAGCAGTGATCACCGCACCCACTGCTGACCAGAGACCCGCACCTGATGTGACTTCACCTATCTTGGCTGACCCTGAGGACTATGATCTATATGAGGATATCAGAGAGACCTTCTTCATGACCGATGATGAGACCCGAGAATTCCTCTCTAAGGAGGAAAGCTCGGAAAGCATAGACCTTGGTGTTTCCGCTTCCTGTGATTGGCGATGTGTTGATGACATCCGCGGGATTTACACGATTGACACCATTGAGCAGAGGGCAGATATAGAGACTATACAGGACGGACATGCTCTGACTACTTCCACTGATGAGTCCGCTCCTGTCCATGTAGATACTGATGAGACTAAGGCCGAATTTGATTTTGTTGCTTTTCTTCAGAGATTCGGACCTTTTGATGAAAAAGATGATCCAGTTGAGATTATAGAGGACGAACAGAGTTCGACTACTTCCACCGATGAGTTCGTGCCTTTTGGTTTTGACCTGGATGACTCCTCGCAGGATGACTCTGAGTACACTACTTCCGATGATGATGAGTTCGTCCCATTTCACTTTGATATCAGCGAGACTCCTAAGGCCGGACCTAGTCACACTTCTTCCACTACCCAGTTTGTGCCTTCACACCCTAGGGCCCCTGAGGACTTACACCCGGTCGACCCGGATCGGATTCCGTCCACTGTGGACCCCGATGTCGACCTGCACCACACTAGATCTATTCCTCCGCGGTCCCGCAAGAATGTTCACTTTCTACCTTCTTGATCATATGTACATCCACCTCTGTTGTACATTCTCCTTTGTTCACCTCCATCTCTCTTCCGTATTGCTCATCCACCCATTCTCGTGTTTGCCTAGCTTAGGACGTACCTTGTCCTAAGTATAGGGGGGTGGACGAGCCGAGTGCTCTTTCTTCGTTCAGTGTCATCACTCCTGTTGTTGCCTATACTTAGGGCTTCTTTTACCCTAAGTATAGTGGGAGTGACGTGTACATCCTCACGATCTCTTCTTCCATCTTCATCTCTTTTCTTCTTTTCTTCTTTTCTTCTTTTCCTCTTCTATCTTCTTCATCTACCGAAAAGGTGCCGCCCTTGTAGACAGTTTTCCATACTTAGGACGTACTTTGTCCTAAGTATAGGGGGGTGCGCACCCCGAGTTTCTCCATTCTTTTCGATCCTCTCCATTGTCTCCTCTTCTTGTCTATACTTAGGGATATCTTACCCTAAGTATAGGGGGAGACAATCGGAGTACGATCTGTTCATTCCCACCCTTGACCCTCCCTACGTTGTGTACAGTCTGCTATACTTAGGATTATTTGATCCTAAGTATAGGGGGGACGGTCAACTTCTCATTCGTTTGTTCATCCATTCCTTTATTTATTCTTTAGATTTTCCTATACTTAGTACGAGTTATGTCTTCTCTTTTCTCTCCGATCTATGAGGACATAGCTCAAGCTAAGTATAGGGGGGTCGTATATACTGCGTATATACTTTAGCCATAACTCGTACTTTCGTATTTTTCTTAATAATATGGCTAACAATTCTTTAAAATTCATTAAAAATTCTTAATAAAAAGATGTGATTATTCCTCAAATTCTTTTTGTATTTACTGATTAATAAATCAGGTGAAAATATTTTTTGCAAAATGTTTGAAAAATAGTTTGAAAATCTTTCTGAACATCTATTGAAAACTATTTTGAAAATATTTTGTTTCGTGTTTTCAACCTTTGTAAAAATGTGTGGATTGTAAAATTTCTTTTCTTTGTGTGAAATAAAAATGTTTGAAAAATGATTTGCAAAATGGTTTGAAAAATGGTTGCAAAAATGATTTGAAAAACCTATATATACTGTTTTGAAAGCCTTTGCAAAATGTTTTCAAATGTGTGTAAAATGTTTGTAAAAATTATTTTGGACTATAGTTTTCAAAAATTGTGTGTAAATTGTTTTCAAATAAGTTTGAGGAATATTCACATCACACCAAAAATCCACTATATATATATATGTATAAAATTGACCACTTACCCTGTAAATTCTTAAAATCCACTTCTTGTATAAATAAGAAGCACTCCCGTGTACATATTTTAACCTAGTTTTCAGCCAAAAAACTTTTTGTTATCGAAAATCCCAAAAACATTTGCAAAATTAAAATCCAAAAACATTTGAAAAATCTTTTTGAAAAATACAAAAAAATTGCATCTGCACATGCATGCATCATATTTTCAAAAACCCATAAAAAGTTCAAAATCTTGAAAATTGCATCACAAAAATATTTTCTGCATTGCCTTGCATAGCATTCGCATTTTTCAGATTAAGTTTGATAGTTGAACAAGTCTGAGTAAAATCCGAAGATTGGAGCTTGATTGGACCTTAAAATCTACCTAATAACAGGAACCTTATAGGAACTGGGTTTGAGGTACTTCAGGTCTAGTTGACTTAATTCTTTGAGGATCACGGGACTTGGTTCAATGGATTCTTGACTGCCTAAGTAGAGTATTTCGGAGCACACGCACGACTCTTGTTGATAATGACCTTACTTGGACACCTGCACCTTTCACATGGCTCAACTCAGTTGGAGTGGTGAGGGGATTGGATTTGCCGGTATGAGACGCACACAAGTGGAAACATTTGTCCTCCTCTAGGGAGGGAAGTGCACCCCAACCCGTCCAGTGATTAGGAAGTCTAAAGACAGGAGGCTGTGGGTTGCGATAAAGCTTCAAAAGAGGGATAGTCTACTGGCTCAAGAGGAAAAACTCCTTATGTAAATGCTGCTGTAAATAGTATTTTAAAAAAAATGTTCAGGCATGTACAAAAATAAAAAGCCTGCAAGTATGTACAAAGTCAATAAGCAAGCTTGAGTTCCAAAGTCAAATATGTGAGCCTGCAGCAGGATGACTTGACTACACTGGTCTTGCATCCAAGGATAGGTAGCTACACTGGCTACCGTCCATTCTTCTCTTCACCCCCTCCTCTTGAGATGGTTGCCACTTGAACTTAGAAGGGAATACCCCGCTCCTCGAGGATGGAGTTGCTGGATTGGGGAATCATTGGGTTGTCGTACTGGAGAAGCCAGTTTCTTTGTCATTCTAGTTGGGGAGAGCCACCATCACTTACACTGTACAAGTCAGATTCATAGTCGTAAGAGTTTGCGTTTGAGTTGAAGTATTTCTGACCTGGCTATTGAGGAGACTTGAGCAGAGTTTTGGGATTCTCAGGGACTGTTGGATTTCAAATTCGGTTCTCACTAAGGTTCCGCCCACACTAAAATTCCAAAGGTCCAACTTAAGCCCCAAACTTTGATTTTGCGAAGACAAGTTCGATAATTAAATTTAGTCCATCTTTCTTCTTTTTCTTTTCTTTATTTTTTTTTTCTTTCTTTTTCTGCACTTATTGCATAAGTGTTTGCTAAGGACTAGCAAAGGCAAGTATAGGGGGATGATGAATCCACGTTTCATCATCTTTATTCTATCATTTTGGCCTTAAAAACCCTAGTAAATGCGTGTAAATAGACTTAATATAGGCATTTTAGCATTCATGCATATGTGTATAAATATTGTATAAAATGCGGTTTTTAAAGCCAAAATAATAGAATAAAGAAAAGAAAAGAAAAAGAATAAAATATTGTAAATATTTTATGACCCGAAACCCCGAGACCTAGGCATCTTGATGAATAGGTCGACAAGGAATAAAGTAGGGGGAGATAAGGGCCAAAATACAGATAAAATACCTACACATTTTATTCATTCTTTATTCATCTTGGGACCTATTTTTGGTTCCACTTTTTGCACATCAAATAAAGAAACTTTGTACATGAAAGTTGTAGATAATTTAATAAAGAAAAATACAAAATTGATTTCACAGAAAAATAATGTACGATAAAAAGTTATGGTCTGAATAAAAATCCAGAATCCCAACTTCCCAGACCCGTATCTCACAAACGACAACTCCAAATGCATCAAACTCACCTTTAATTGTATATAGAATAAAATAATCTATCCAATGGCGGTGGTTTCGCATTTGGCGGAGCTACGGTTTGAAAGTTGACTTTTGGACCCTCATTGTATACTTGTACATATTAAAATATTCAATTTATTATTTATTTATTATTTTTATAATTTTATATTTTTATAATGTTATAAATATTACTTCTAATAATTATGTGCATTTAAATCAGAATAAAAACATAAATAAAATACAAATAAAAATACTTGTATATATTATAATACATAGGTATAATACATGTAGCTATACCTATACAAATAACACTTTCATTTTATTAAGTGTATAAAATATATCAGAAAATTAAAATAAAAATATATTTATGTACATAAAAGTATTTTACAACTTTATAAAATACTAAATAAAAATAATAAAATTAAACACACAAATTAAAAATAAAAGACTACAATATATAGATATAGATACCTATAGGGGTATAAATGTAAACTTGTAAAAATACATTTCATAAAAATAATTAAAAATCACAATAAAATTATTTATAAAATAATAAACATTTTTTATTTTATAACCATAAATTAATAATGTTATTTACTATTTTAAAAGTAATTAATAAAACATTTTTTGGGGGCTTTTTCCTGGTTGGTCCACGTGGACCAACCAGGTGGCCTGGGATGTTGACCAGTCGGTCAACTCCCTGGCCCTAGCCTGCCCCCTTGTCAGAAGCCCGTGACTCCCTTTTCTCGAATTTTTCGCCATCGCTGCGTTGCTCAAGGGAAGATGGTCCCTTCACGAAAATTGTTCACTATTCATCCGTGATTCGCGCCAACCTTGTAGATCTTCCTAAATCTTCCGTATTCGCAAGATACGCCTCGATCAAAGTGCCTCCTCGCCCAACTTTCAAAACCGACCCCCTCTCTTCCTCCAGCTTTTGAACCCTCTTTGACCTCCTTTCTTCTTCTCTTGGACATGCTCTGGACTGGACTTGGTGACAGCGAGTCCTCCAGCCCTTCGGAGGGGAGTGAGGCGGCCGGGAGGTGCTTCCAACCTATCTCCGGCCATCCATGGCCGTGAGGTCCAATATCTCCTTGGCACATGCTGAGTCGAGGTGTTTTCCTTCCATTTTCTTGCCCATTAGTTAGTGTTTAGTTTCAGCCCTTTAATCTGTGCAGTTAGTTGGGTGATTAAGCAATTATCGTTGATCTCGCACCCGACACCTCGCCGGAGCTCAAGAGCTCCGGCGTCTTTTTCCACACCATACACCTCCATTCAACCATCGTTCACCCTGAGATCCCTCTACTGTCGATCTTGTTTTTCCTTGCAGGTCTCAGGAGAGGCAACTGTGCTTCATTTTTGCAAGAACAACGCCCCAGGTCGGCTGGAGCCTTGACGACAGGCCGAGGGCCACCCGTAGGCCGTCGGCCCTATTTGATCAACCTGGGCGGTGCGGAGGAATCCCAGGAGTATAACCAAGTTGTTGGGCATGGGTATAGTGGTAGGAAGAGGCTCCCGCACGTGAATGAAACTCGGGTTCACCGAGTTCGTCGTCGTTCTTCCAGCCGCAGTCCCTGCCGTCGGATCACGGGCTCTCCTCGCGCGTAGCAGCTGACGTCCGATCTGCCCCCAGTGCTGACCGTCAAATCCGTCCAAAGGATCTAATCTCTGTCGTGTAATCGAACCGTCATCGCCAGAGCTGGGGCCGACACGTGGCAAAGGTGCAGGATCTGAACCGTCGACCCTCGCCTCCGTGGGTATTTTGCCATTAGATCCCGCGGTTTTTGATATTTAATTAAGAGCGCCTAAACATTCATCTGCTGCAGATCTATTTTGTAATATTTGTACGCTGCTCCCCCAAGTTTGTGCGTAATTACGTTTTGGTCCAGGCGCACGTGCTTGTCGCGTGCGTCGTGGACATTTTGCCGTATTTACCCTTTGGGGCTTTCGTCGTTTAAGTCAGGTGCACAAAAAGTTTAGTTCGCTGTAATATTTGTGTGAATATTTGCATGCAAGCCCTCAACTTTGTTGGATATTGCGGATGTACCCCTACCAGGTGCACGTGCATACGCACGTGAGTCTGGAAGTTTTGCGGGGATAGCTTTGTGGTTTGTGTTTTGAAGATTTAGTCCTGCAAAGTTTAACTTAGTTCTTTATTTCCTGGATATATTACACGCAGGCCCACGCATTTCTTGCATATTACATAAATGCCCCTGCGAATGTGAATTTTCTTTATGCTTCTAGTATTTTATGCATGCATCTATAAAACCCCAAAAAATCTCCAAAAATTATATTAAGCTCCTGTTGCATAGTAGATTAATGTCATATTTTTATTTTCCATAATTATTGCATTTTATTATTTATTAAAAATCAAAAAATAGTCATTTTGTGTACTGTCTAGCTCATAAAATCCCTAAAAATATAAACAGACTCCAGAAAATTCCCAAAAAAATATATTTTATGTCTTTTAGTTTGTTTTAACTCCCAGCCAAAAATCATTAAAAAATACAAAACCCAACTCCTAAAAATTGCAAAACTCTAAAAACCTTCATAAAAATGTATAAAATTCATAAAAAATCCAAAAATAGTGTTTTCTTTTCCTGAATTTTCTTTGTTTCATTATCTTTAAGTGAAAATTAATTTGGAGAATTTTTGTTACTGTTTGCTATTTTACTTCTCCATTTTAATTTCAGTCTTGCATTTTTACCACTGTTTTCTTTATTTTATTAATTAAAAATACCAAAAACATTCTAAAAATCACCCAAAAATCACAAAAACAGTAAAAAAATATAAAAAGACCAAAAAGACTTTATTTTCATATTTTTGAATATTTTTCTCTATTTTTATAAATACCTCTTTGTCTCTTTTATTACATTTTCTTTAATTCCCAATATTGAAAAAGAAAATATAAAAATATAAAATATAAAAAGAAAATATAAAATAAGTAAATTAAAAATCAAAATACAAAATTATAAAATTAAAAATTAAATAAAAAATATAAAAATCAAAACCCACAAAAATAGCATAATAGGCATTTGATCACAACACACACATTTTTGAGCACTTGTGCCCCGATCTACCTGTCTGCTCCCTGTGTTCGACCTCTACAATACTTGCACCTATACACATCTTGTTGTAGAGTTATAATAAATTTTAACTCCGCACATTTATTTTCATTGCTTGATTTATTTGTCGTGGGTTAATTGTTGTTTGAATCGGGATTTTCGAGTGGTCACCGCATCGACTGCGGTTTCGCCTTGTGAAACCGTACGACCCCCGATCATCTCGGTTCAATAGGGTCTCTACTGCAAATAACCCAGAACAACACGTGACGAAGCACGTGGCATACAACGCACAGGGGTATAGATGCAAATAAACTAAAGAACGGGGTCCATTATGCAAATAAACCTAAAACTAAACAACTGCATTCAATATTTACAGGACTGAAACAAAATAAAAATAAAGACAGGGCCTAAGGGTAAATTACCCTTTATTAAGCGGATGGGCTGGATGCGCGCCACGTGGATGATCGGAAGGCAGCTGACGGTGGGCGCTCCAGATGACGTCTCCTCAGATCGGACGATGAAGGCTGCTCCGGAGATGAACGGCTAGGATTGGATCTGGAGAGGGAGGGGACGATCGACGGCAACGAAGGGTCCTGGAAGAACAGGTTCCCGGCGAGACTCGTCGGGCTCGGGTGTGCGCAGCTGACCTCCTGGGAGCACTCTGATGGTCGGAGAAGGATCGTGGAGGGCTCCTGCGTCTGCCGGTGGGCTCCGATGATTGAGCCAAGCTCCGAGGAGCTCGGGTGAGGTCGGCGGAGCTGGGTCTCCTGGCTGGATGACGAAGGGCCTCAGATGGCCCTCGTTTCGACCTGAAAAGTGAACCAGAAGACTCACGGGTCGAGGGCAAATTGCCTCGACCCGGTTAGGCGAGGCGAAGGTGGCTTGTGAGTCGGAACGGCGAGCTCCGGCGAAGGTGGTAGGCGGAGGAGCTTGGTTCCCAGCTCCTGTGCGAGCTGGGTTGGGCGAATGGGTGAAGAAGGTGCGCGGGGAGATGGCGAAGGCGATGGTCGATTCCGATGATCGATAGGGGTGACGGAATGGTCGGAATCGGAGATACACGACGGCGGCGCGATTTGGGCGTAAACGGAAATTAAAGGAAAAGGCGGAGCTAAATGGGTACCTGGGTGAACGGAGAGACTGGGGAGGAGTTGGGAAAGCTCCTGGTCGTCGCCTCAAGGATCGTCTCGCTCCGAAGCTCGGAGCTCACGCGGGTGGCGGAGCTGCGGCGGCTGTGCTCGCCGGATCGATGGCGAAGCTCCCTCTCCTCGCTTCGACAGGCTCAGACGCGAGCTGTCACTCTCACGGTTGCTCTGGAGCTCACAGGAGGAGGAAACAACTAGCCAAAGATGAGCAATCGAGTGGCGGAGCTGCAGCTATATACGGCTAGGGGTCCGAGAAAGATGGGTCCGGGCAAGCTCAGGAGCGCGCGGATCCCGAGGGAGCGGCTCCGGCGAGGATGTCGGATGAACGATTAAGGATTCGGACCCGGGGTTTAGGGAAATGGGTGTCGGATCAAGCGGGTATAATTTTGAGAAATCGTGTCGGGCGCTTGCATCCGCAGAAGGTGGTCCTGGGGGGGGCAGTTGACCGGGCGGTCAACATCCCCAGGACCCAATGGAAATCGGCCACGTGGCTGGATCTTAAAATGAAAAATAAAGGTAGCTAGGGGCCGAATTTGCAAAAACTCAAAATACAAAATATTTTTATTTTATTTTTTTTTCTATTTTTTAGTGATTTTTAATTAATTTTTGGAAATAAAAATAAGCTATGTACATAGTATGTACTATATAGGTATATGTACACAATTAGGTTTTTTATTTTTGATTTTTAAATTATTATTTTTGTATAATTTTATCCCTATTTTATATTTTATTTATTTATATTATAAAAGGGTGTATACATGAGTAAAATAAATACATATATATATTTATATACATGGTATATGTACAATGTATTTTTGTATTTTTAATTTTGCTATTTTTATTTGGTTTCGATTTTAATTGTTTTTATTTTATTTATTTACAATACATAACATAAAATATTTACAAAAATTATAAAAGTTATTTTAAATATTTACATGGCAAAATAAATATGTATGTGAGTCTATGTACAAAGTGACTATACAAGAAATGTTTTTGCTTTCTTTTTGATTCTTAACATTTTCTTTTGTTTTTATACTTATAGATAGATACAAGTATTTACAAGCATAATTTAAGCTCTTTTTGTTGAGGAAAATACTTTTATTTATTTACATAGGTATTTACACACATGAGCCCCCATCTCCCTCTTCTTTGGCTTTTATGCGGTCAGGCCCATGCTGAGCCCTCCCTTGGGTTAGGTTGCTCAATATTTATTCTAAATATTTCCCTCTTTTTCTTTTTGATCTTTATTCTTTTATTTTTGCACAAAAACATGCTAATCATAGGTTTTTACACAATGCATGCTTTTGGTAATTATTCCTATTTACACATATCTACATGTATTTGCAAAGGTTTTTGTAGTTAAAATATAAGAATAAAGAGTGATGAATGGGTATTCATCACCCCCCTATACTTAACTTTGCTAGTCCCTTAGCAAACACTTATTTGAAAAAGAAGTGAAAAAGAAAGAAAGAAAAAGAAAAGGAGGATGTACATGGATCAAGGTTGATTATTAAACTTGCCTTCATTAAATTGGGGTATGGAGCTCGATCAGATCTTTGGATTATTAATGTGTCGGAACCTTATTTAGACTTAAGCTTAAAACTCAACAGCCTCTAAGTTCCACTAATCTATAACCAAGACTCCTCAATGCTCCAGATCAGAACAAGTCATCAATTACAAACCCTGAAGACCATGAATCTTTTCTTGTCCTGTGAATGTGAAGTCTAAGCTCTCTACCTCAGAAATGGCAACTTGACAGCCCTCCCCAACAAGGTAACTCTATGACCTCAATCTGGCCACTCTTTCCTCGAGGAGCGGGGTATTCCCTTCTAAGTTCAAGTTCAACCGGCTCAAGAAGAGGGGGAAGAAGAGAATGGGTCAAGGCCAGTGTAGCCAAGTACCCTTGGGAGCTTGACCAATGTAGCCAAGTCTCCCTGCTGCAAGCTACAACAGGTGGAACATGAAACCAAGCTTTGCTTATTGCACTCTATATACATACTCCGGTGGGATTATCATTTTCTATCAGACCCACCACTTTTTTGGAGTTATTTTCTTTTTGCACATTTTTTTTCAAGTGCATCTGTACAACATATACATGTGCAGCATATATACAAGGAGTTTTTCCTCTTGAGCCAGTAGACTATCCCTCTTTTGAAGCTTTATTGCAACCCACAACTCCCGTCGTTAGACCTCATGGCAACCAGACCAAGTTGAGATGCACTTCCTTCACTAAAAGAAGAAGAGAGGTTCCGCCTAGAAGTACTACCCTCATATGCTACCCCAAGTCAAGGAAGACTGCTCCTCACCACCTCATCCGTAGAGAGCTCGGTGCATAGTGCTGGTGTCCAAGTAAAGCCATAATCTATATGAGTCATGTGTTGTTGTAAAGTGCTCTACTTAGGCTCATTTAGATGACATGTGATCATAGCCTAGTGGACTCAAAGAATTAAGTCACCATGGACCTGAAAAGCCTTAAACCTAAGTCCTATAAGGTTCCTCTTAGAAGTTAGGTGGATTAAGACCTCAATCAAGCTCCATTTCTCAATTTGATTCCAGGCTAGTTTAAATGTCAACTATCATCCAGAAAAACTATATACATATGTACAAAAGATGCTTATTTACACAAATTTTTACAAACATGCAAAATTTTTGAAAAATGTTTTGAAATCATGAATGGATGATGCATGAAGTGCAAGTTTTGCAAAAAGATATTTACACACATTTACACAGGATTTTTGCAAACTTTTGATTTTCAAAACATTTTGGAAAAATTTTGTACTATATACATAATTTTGATACAAAAATATTTACACAAGCTTTACACAAAAAGATTTTTGAAACCATTTTTACAAAAATAATTTGTACACTAGCTATTTATGTGCAAATAAAAGAAGTTTATGTACATGAAAATTTTTAATTTTTGTGATTTTTTAGCCATTTTATTTATTAACACACTCACACCAAGTACGAGTTATGGCTAAAGTATATATGAAATATATACACACACCCCTATACTTAGCTCGAACGATGTCCTCAGAGTCAAGAGCGATGAAGAAGACATAACTCGTGCTAGGTATAGGGAAGTGAAAAGAAGGGTTATATACAAAGACGAAGAATGAAAAGTCAAGAGGGTCTCAGGTCTTCCCCCTATACTTAGGATTAAATAATCCTAAGTATAGCAGGCTGCATACTAAGGGAAAACCGAGTGAAGAATGTACAGGGTCTACCCCCCCTATACTTAGGGTGAAATATCCCTAAGTATAGGCAGCAAAAACAGGGGTAGACAGAAGCAAAAGAAATACCCAAAAAGGTCTCACATCCCCTCTATACTTAGGGTAAAGTACACCCTAAGTATAGCATAATCACAAGATGAAGAAAGGGATGTGGGACTAAAGAATGTAGTGATATGGAATCTGGATCTATACAAGGCGGAAGATCAGTGAAACTCAGGCGTGAGATGCATTAGATGTGAGTCAAAGACCACATCTCACGCAAAATGAATAGGGGCAAGATCAGCGACCCGCGGCTCATAATCTAGAAATGGCTTGAGCCGCTGGCCGTTCACTCGAAAGGTACTCTCAGAAGACAACTCAGATATATCAATGCTACCGTTGTCGTGTACCTTCCTGACCAAGTAGGGTCCCTTCCATTTGCTCTGTAGCTTCCCTGGAAATAGACGTAGCCTCGCATCAAACAGCCATACTCTCTGTCCAATCTCAAAATGCTTGTGGCTGATATGAGAATCATGCCACTCCTTCACTTTTTCCTTATAATGTAGGCTGTTTGAGAACGCTGTATCTCTAAGCTCCTCCAGGGCTGCTAACTCTACCCTCCTCTGGTCTCCCATACCATCTGGATCCATAAGAATATCTGTGACTGCCCAAAGTGACTTGTGCCTCAACTCAACAAGTAAATGGCACGGCTTGCCATATACGAGGCGAAAGGGAGATGTGCCCAAGGGAGTCTTGAAAGACGTCCTATATGCCCACAAGACCGAGTCCAAAAGCTGTGACCAATCCTTTCGGTCAGGGCGGACGACTTTCTGCAATATAGTCTTAATCTCCCTATTCGACACCTCGGCTAGACCATTCGTCTGTGGATGGTAAGGTGTAGCAACACGATGGTCTATGCCGAACTCGCTAGCAAGTGCCTTCACCTGGTCGTTGATGAAGTGAGATCCCCCATCAGAAATCAGAACTCGTGGAACCCTGAACCGCGTGATGATGTGCTTCCTCAAAAATCTGCAAACTGTCCTCGCATCAGCGGCTCCGGTGGGGATGGCCTCCACCCAACGGCTAACATAATCAACGGCCAACAGAATGTACTCGAATCCCTGACTCTTAGGGCGTGTTCGGTAGGAGGTTAAGGGGGAATGGAATAAGGGGAATAAGCCCCCATTTTCCTCCCAACACGGTTCCCTGTGGTACGACTATTCCCCATTATTTATTCTTATTTCACTCTTATTCCTATCTTTATCCCACCTTACCTACCTTTATTTCACCTTATTCTCCTTATTCTTATCCTCCAACCGAACGGAGAATAGACCCTTATTCCCCTTATTCCCCATCCTTATTCCTGCTTATTCTCCTACCGAACGGGCCCTTAGGGAATGGAACCATGAAATCGATGCCCCATGCATCAAAAACCTCACAGAAGTGAATGGGCTGCATCGGCATCATATCACGCTGTCCACAAGTGCCCATCCTCTGACAGTCAGTACACCTCTTCACGAACTCATCTGAGTCCTTGAAGAGAGTAGGCCACCACAAGCCGGATTGGAGCACTTTCTGTGCCGTTCTCCTCCCAGAATGATGTCCTCCTGCCTCAAGCTTGTGGCAGTAAGTGAGGACGCTATGGTGTTCCTGTTGAGGAATACACCGACGCCAGACGCTATCCCCTCCTTCGTGGTAAAGGATGGGATCCTCCCAGTGGTAAGACTTGGCCTTCGCAAGGAAGGTCTCAAGCCTCTGCCTGGGCCAATCTTGTGGGACTTTCCCAGCAACGAGAAAGTTCACAATATCGGCGTATGATGAATACCCATTCATCACTCTTTATTCTTCTATTTTAGCTACAAAAACCTTTGCAAATACATGTAGATTTGTGTAAATACAAATAATTACCAAAAGCATGCATTGTGTAAAAACCTATAATTAGCATGTTTTTGTGCAAAAATAAAAAGAATAAAGAGCAAAAAGAAAAAGAGGGAAATATTTAGAATAAATATTGAGCAACCTAACCCAAGGGAGGGCTCAGCATGGGCCTGACCGCATAAAAGCCAAAGTAGAGGGAGATAGGAGCTCATGTGTATATACTTCTGTAAATACATAAAATTATATTTTCCTCACCCAAAAATATGCTTGTACATATTGTGTGTATATTTTATTAAAAACAAAATAAAAATTTAAAAATCAAAAATTCAAAAATGCCCTTTCACCATGTGTAGACCATCATCCTTTATTTATTTAACCCTATAAATAAATAAAATTATTTTCTAAAACTTTTTGTAAATATTCTATGTTACATATGGTAAATACATAAAATAACAAGAAACAAAACAAAAATCAAATAAAAATTACAAAATTAAAAATACAAAAATACATTGTATAAATACCATGTATATAAATGTATACAATTATTTATTTCACCCTTGTGTATAAATAATTAAAATAAAATAAAAATACCATTTTATTCCATATTTTATGATGTAAATAAATAAAATACAAAATGAGCATAAAAATACATAAAAATAACAAATAAAAAAATCAAAAATAAAAATCCATATAGTGTACATATACCTATATACATAGCTACCCTATTTTTATTTCCAAAAATTAATTAAAAATCACCAAAAAATAGAAAAAAATAAAAGAAAAACATTTCATGTTTTGAGTATTCTTTAATTCGGCCTATTTCTACCTTAAAATAAATAAACAAAAATTAAATACACGTGGCAGCTTCTGATTGGTCCACGGGGGATTGTTGACCCCGGTCAACTCCCCCGCGGACTCCTTCCTTTTCTGGAAGATGCGTGCCGCCCCGCCTTCGCCGATTTTTCCACGCATCTCCAGGCTGTCTCCCACGCGAACCCCGTGCCCGGATTCTTCGCCGATCATCCCTCATCCTCGCCCGATCTTTCGCCATGAAATCAACGCCTTCCATCGCTGTCTCCACTCAACCCTAATCGCACCTGTCACCATATATATCCACACCTCCGCCGCCTCCGCGCCTCATCTTTGGCTATCCACTCTCTCTCCAGTGATCTCCATCGAGACGAGCAAGGTGACAGCTTGCCCCAGCCGGTGTTGCAGCGAGGAAGAGGAGCAGGACCATCGATCCGGCCGCGTTTCGCCGCCGTGCTCCGACCACCATCTGGAGCTTGAGCCTCGGGAGGAGACGGCCCTTGAGGCAAGGACCAGGAGCAAGAGCAGCTCCAGCATAGTCTACTGCAGCCACCAGGTAACCTTAGCTCCTTCTAGTTTCATCTAATTTAGGATTTCGCCCAAATCGACCCATCGCCGTGCTTCCCTGATTCCGACTATCTCGAGTACCCTTTCGATCATCGGAGCACCCTGTCATCTCCGCCGTATCCCCACGCACCTTCTACGCCCGCTCATTCAACCCAGCTCGCCCCGGAGCTGGGAGTCGAGTTCCATCGTCTCCACCTCGCCGGAGCTCGTTCGCCACACCGCACAGACCACCTTCACCCCGCTTTCTTGGGTCGAGGCACTTTGCCCTCGACCCGCGAAGCGTTCTGGCTGTTTTGCAGGTTCAAAGAGAGGTGCCTGAGCCTCTCTTCACTTGAGACCGGAGCTTCGCGCCGCCAAGCCTCGCCGGAGCCCCTCCAGGGCTTGGCTGGGGCATCGGCCATCGTCATCAGCTGCGGGGCTGCACCAGGAGCGTGTTCGGATCATTTGCAGCAGCTGAGGAGGACCGGAGCGCACGCAGGACGTCGGCGAAGTTCGCCGGCGTCGAGTTCTTCCTCCATCTTCCAGAGCCGTCCGATGCACCCTCTGCTCCAGTTCTAATCCTAGCCGTCCATTCTTTGAGGAGCAGCGACCGTCGATTCATCTGAGGAGTTCATCCGGACCATTGATAGCAGAGGAGAGAGACCCGGAGTCCAGCGACGTTAGATCAGCCACGTGGTCTCACCTCGACCGTCGATCGAGCCCAGGAAGAGAAGAGAGAAAGAGCGCCGCCCATCCCAACCGTCCGATCAACACGTGGCGCACATCCGGCCGTCGGCGAATAAAGGGGTAAATATCGTAGGGCCCCCTCTTAGTTTTTCATTTCCTTTTTAGTCCTGTAAATATTTTTAGAAACTTTTTCACGTAGGGTTATTTGCAATCTGGACCTTGTGCTTTATTTTAATTGCATGTATGCCCCTGTGTGTGAGTGACCATGTGCTTCGTCACGTGTGTATCTGGGCATTTTACACATTTTGTCCTGTAGATCTGGATGGTTAATGAATGAATGAATATTTTTAAGTAATTGCAATTATACCCCTGTGAGCATTGTTTATGCGCATGTGCGTTATTTAGTGGGCTTTTTGCAACTTCGTCCCTGGGCTTTTGATACGAGTTATCAAAAGGCCCTTGGACTTAGTTTTTCTTGCAATTTGGTCCCTGTGTGCCCCAGCCACGCGCGACGCGCGTGACTTGCTGGGCATTTTGCACCAGCGACCCCAGGTCTTCGGGTATTTGCACATTGGTCCTTGTGCATAGTGCCCTCTTCTTCATTTTTGAATAAATATCAACCTACCTCCAAATCTAATGAAATTTCGACACATGGCTCCTGCCATGGTGTAGTAATTTCTGTGATTTTTGAGGACATTTTTATTTTCATTTAGTATTTTTAAAATTCAAAAACACTCTTTTTAGTCACTGTCTAACTTTAAAAATACCAAAAAATTATAAAAACTCCACCAAAAATTCTAAAAAAATTAGGTATTGTAGTTCGCTTGCTGTTTGATTTTCCAGCCATTTTTTTTGATGATTTTTCATTGCTTAAAAACCCTAAAAATCATAAAACCCTCAAAAACTCATAAAAATTATAAAAATTAAATTAAAAATCCAAAAACAATAATTAGGGTGCCTAAATTTTCCTTATTCTTCATAGTTTACAGGAAAATTACCTCCAGGGTTGATTGAAACTCTTAAATATTTTATTTTTGAGTTTCTAACCCTGCTGGACAGTACCTCTTCTTGGTTGCATTGTTTGATTTTTAATAAATAATTTACCCATTAAAAAAATTCCAAAAATTCACCAAAAACAGTAAAAAACTTAAAAAACCTAAAAACCAATTTTCTGGAATTTTTGTTTGATTTTTGGTGTGTTTAATAAATTGTGGAAGTTGCCTTGTTTTTCCTTTCTTTCATTTTCTTTATCATTTAAAAAATCTAAAAAAATATAAAAACAAATAAAAACCACTAAAAAAGATTCCCTCGGATTTCTGACTACATCGTAGGCTATTTAGCCAATCTGTGCTCCTTGTGTTCGACCCTGGGAGCTATACCAGGTTAATCACATAGCTAAACCGCTCCATTTTGTTTTGATTGATTTTATCTCTGTGAGTGGTTGATTTTTCTTGATACACGCATTCGAGTGACTGAGGTCGCAACGACCTCATTTCATACCTTTACCTCAGTTGTTCGGGCTCTTTGCGTTGTCAGCGTACCACGGGAGTGAGGCGATAGCAAGGATCGCCTCATCTGGGAAGGTATCTCGAATAGGGTCAATCTGCTCAGTCTCCTCAGGCTGCTCTAAACGGGAGAGATGATCCGCCACCACATTCTTGACTCCAGGCTTATCCTTGATCTCGATGTCAAACTCCTGGAGTAGAAGGATCCATCTAGTCAATCTGGCCTTGGCATCCTTCTTTGCCATGAGGTACCTGATGGCGGTGTGATCTGTGTACAAAGTCACTCTAGATCCAATGATATACGATCTGAACTTATCTAGGGCGAACACTACGGCTAGCATCTCCTTCTCTGTGACCGTGTAATTCCGCTGGGCGGAATCCATTGTGCGGCTAGCGTAGTGGATAGCAAATGGAATTCCATCCCTCCTCTGTCCCAGCACTGCCCCTACGGCAAAATCGGAGGCATCCGTCATGATCTCGAATGGGAGAGACCAATCAGGCAGCTGGAGGACAGGAGCCTAAATAACACACTGCTGCAGAGTCGCGAAGGACGAAAGACACTTGTCATCGACAAGGAACTCGGTGTCTTTCGTCAAGAGGCCAGTCAACGGCCGAGCAATCCTGCTGAAATCCTGAATGAATCTCCTATAAAATCGAACGTGCCCCAGGAATGACCGTAGCTGCCTCAAATTGGACGGCGGTGCGAGTTTCCGAATGACATCAACCTTGGCCGGATCCACCTCCATGCCCCTGTTGGAGATGATGTGGCCAAGCACCGTCCCTTGAGTCACTATGAAGTGACTCTTCTCCCAAGATAGCACCAAATGGTACTCAATACATCGCTGGAGTACTCGGTCTAGGCAATCAAGACAGGAGTCGAATCCGTCGCCGTAGACCGAGAAATCGTCCATGAAGACCTCTAAACACTCCCCTACCATGTCCGAAAAGATCGACAGCATGCACCTCTGAAAAGTCGCAGGGGCATTGCATAGCCCAAATGGCATGCGTCGAAAAGCATATGTGCCGAAGGGATAGGTAAAAGTGGTCTTCTCGTGATCCTCAGGAGCGATGGCCACCTGGTTGTAGCCCGAGTACCCATCCAGGAAGCAATAATGGCTCTTCCCTGCCAGTCTCTCAATGATCTGATCAATAAAAGGCAGGGGGAAATGGTCCTTCTTGGTGGCCTGGTTGAGTCTCCTGTAGTCAACGCAGACCCTCCAAGAGGTGGGTACTCGTGT
This sequence comes from Ottelia alismoides, assembly GCA_037367405.1. Classification (NCBI taxonomy): domain Eukaryota; kingdom Viridiplantae; phylum Streptophyta; class Magnoliopsida; order Alismatales; family Hydrocharitaceae; genus Ottelia; species Ottelia alismoides. Next base: position 83,500 of record JAZKJV010002889.1, read on the forward strand.
AGCGATCTCCTCTCCCGACTCACTGATCACAGTCGTGATGCTCGTCTTCTTGGGCACCACATGCAAGGGGATAACCCACTTGGAGTCAGAAATGGGATAAATAAAACCTGCACCCCACCATTTCGATATTTCCTTCATCACGACCTCTCTCAGGTTGGGGTTCAGTCGCCGCTGGAACTCACGCGACGGCTTCGCCCCCTCCTCGAGATAGATATGGTGGGAGCACACTGATGGACTAATCCCATGGAGATCTGCTACGCTCCATCCGATCGCCTTGCGGTTCTTTTCAAGAACCCCCATCAAACGGGATTCTTGCTCTCCAGTCAAATCGGCGGAGATGATGACTGGGTACATCTCTGGCTCGCCCGCAAGGAATCGATACTTCAGCGAAGTAGGGAGCGGCTTCAGCTCTGGAAGGCTGGGTGCTGGCAAATCTGGCTACGGAAGAAAATGAGTGAATGCTGCTAAGTCTGCCAAATCTGCCTGGGAGAAAGAAAGCGAACTCTCGCAAACTGGATCTGGAGAAGGCTGCTCAACTGTGCTATCTCTGATCTGCTCTGCATCTGCCTCCTCCTCATCTGTCGGCTCAAGTGGACTCAAGTCTGGCATCTGATCATCACAATCTGCCCAATCAGACTCTGAATCCGAGGGATCTGCATCAAATACGGTGGCATCAGTACCACCATCACACAAGGTGGCCTCAGCACCACCATCACTGATAGTCGTGTCGCAATCAAGGACCGGCTCTGCTGCCTCTGTAGTATCCTGAACCAGGGCTGTGCTCTCCAGACTCTCCTCTGCTATCATCTCGGCATCAGCTGTATCTGAAAATGAGAGGATGGCCTGTGCTGCAGGATCTGCCCATGCTGCCTCGTCGTCTGTGATCACAAAATCACAGTCCTGGTGGATGTCTGGCTCTACGTCTGTCAGCTGCTCTGAATCTGTGCTAGCCTCTGAGCGTGCTCTCTCTGGCTCTGTAGTCCTCGACCGTCTCTATTTGTACACTCTCGCCCTTGACGCGAAAGTATACCTTCCCGCTATCATGATCAGTCACCGCCTTGGCTGTGGCCAAGAACGGACGACCGAGGATGATGGGGGTATCGACCACTGAATCAGGGATCGCCATGTCCAACACTACAAAGTCCACGGGGAATTTCAGGCCCTGAATCGTGACGATAACGTCTCGCAACAACCCCTTCGGCCTCTTGACAGATCGATCAGCAAACTGAAGGATTGTCCTGCTCTGTCGAAGAGTGCCCAACTCGAAGCAGTCGAGGAGGGCTGCCGGAAGAAGGTTGATCGACGATCCGCTATCTAATAAAGTCCGGTCGAACCTCTGCTCACTGATCTGACATCTGACATATGGGGCCCCTGAATCTGGCCTCTTGGCTGGCAGACGGTTCTGGATCGCAAAACACGTGGCTTTCGTCAGCACATGTATCTCTGAAGTGTGGTTCCTCCTCCTCCTCCTGACTGTGGTCCTGTCTCTCAAAGATCGCTGGAGAAGGGGGATGTGCTGCAAAGCTTCCTGGAGGGTCAGCTGGATGTGGAATCTATCGATCATGCTCTGACTGAACTCCTCCTGCTCTTTCTTTTTTGGATCATTTTCTTTTTTCTTCCTCTTCCCCATCTGAAGGGCTCTAGGGAAGGGGATCACAGGGTCCTTCGCATATGAAGGACTAGGAAAAGGCCTAGACGGCTCGACGGCCGGATCCACACATACATCACTCACCACAGTGGGACCAGAAGAAGCTAAACCTTTTCCTTTATTCACAATAGAGTTCTGAGATACATCAACACGAGGAAAGACAACATCTCTATCAAAACGAACACTGGTGGCCTCAGCACCACCTCTGGCTGGCTCTGCTGCTGGACGTCTTGCGGCATCAGTACCGCGGGCTGGCTCGGCTAAACTGGTGGCGTCAGTACCACCTCCTCGAACTGGTGAAGCGGCGGCCTCAGTACCGCCAGTGGAATCAGCATCCTTGGTGGCATCAGTGCCACCATCGTCATCTGGGGCGGCCTCAGTACCGCTCTCCTCCTCCTCATGTGGCGCCCTGGAAGTATCCTCGTGGTGTGGCTCAGATGAGGCGCCGCCGCCTGCTGGTGTCCTACCGCTCCTAAGTGTAACAAAATCAGCATCAAATAGATCCGAAGATGTATCATCAAATGGGTCACTAGGAGTGGCATGCTCAGTAGAAACTACCTGCTCAGACTTCCTCTTGAGGTTGTTCGGGTTCGGCTCGATCTGTGCAGGAATGGCAGCCTTCCCTCTCACCAGGTCCCGCATCTCCTGGCGGAACTCGTCCATCTCCCGTCTAAATGTGGCCTGCTGATCCGTGAGGAGGAGGGCGATGTCATCCAAGGCGGGGCTCTCCTGGGAACCCGACGGGTAGCCTCTCTGGTGCTGAGGCTGCTGGAACTGCTGGTGGTGCTGCTGAGAGGGGTAGGAAGAGGGATGCTGCTGGTATGCTGGGTGAGCCTGCTGCTCACGTCTCCATGACTGTCCCTGCTGCTGATAGGGATGAGGGACGAAGGATGATGGCTGTTGTGACTGATAAGCTGGGGGCTGCTGTTGCGGCTGGTGATCTCTCTGCTGGGAGTACTGCCCTCCCTGACCGGCTGGCTGCTGCTGGGGTTGGGTACCTCCACTCCCCCACCTGAATCCGGGATGGTCTCGTCGGATCCCAGGCTGGGGGCGGTCATACCAAATCCCGTTGACATCCATCAACGGCTCTGCATCGTAGGGGGCTGGCGGGAGTACGTCCAGAGGCTGATCCGGTTGGTAGACCACCATCTGCATGTCTGGAGATGGTGGGGACTGGTAGGTGGGCTGCGGCTGCTGGTACGGCTCCGCCTGTACAAGATGAACCTGTCTAGGCTTCTGTAGGGAGCTGGAGCGCTGGGACGAGCTGCTGCTGCTGTCGGAGTCGCCTCGCGACTGAAGACTGGGCTGTGAAGCCGTCTGTGCCTCCTGGAGACACATGAGTTGGGTCTTTATGTCGCTCAGAGTCTGTGCCATCTGCTCCATCTGCGTGATGCTCTGGCACTACTTCTTCTCAATCAGCTCCATGCGGTCCAACTTCTTGCTGATGATCCCCATGTCCGCAGCGGACGACTCTGCCTGTGCTGCTGCGACTGCGGACGAACTGGAAGGACCTGCATCGACCCGTGCTATCCGCTGGTATTGCACGGGTCCTGGCTGCTGCTGGGGTCTCTGTGTGTACAACCGGGTCCGGGACATCACCATGTAATTCTCGGCCATCTCCTCGTAGATGGCCCAGACCTGGTCGTGGTCCTTGGCAAAGTAGGACCCGTCGCAAGAAGCGTTCACCAGGCCCTGGAGCTCTGGTGTCAACCCGCTGAAGAAGCTCTGAACTAGGTTCGGCTTCGAGATGTCGTGGTGCGGGCATCTGTCGGTGAGCTCTCGGAACCTCTCCCATGCCTCGTGAAATTGCTCGTTGGGGAGCATGGAGAAGTTGCTGATCAGGGCCCTCGCTGCATTCGTCCGCCCGAGTGGATAGTACTTGTTCAAGTACTCGGTGCGGAGCTGCTCCCAGGTGTAGACAAACCTCCCCAAATGCTTCATCCAGGTGGCTGCTCTGTCAGCTAAGGAGAAGGGGAAGGCGATCATCCTGATCGTGTCCTGGTCCACCTGACGGTCGTGGATAGTGCTGCATATCATCAGAAACTCCTGGAGGTGGAGATGGGGCTCCTCTGTCGCGAGTCCGTGGAAGCGGGGGAGTAGCTGCAAAGTGTTCGGGGGGAACTTGAAGTCCCCCACGATCGCTGGAAGTATTACCCAGTGGTGCGTCAGCGTCGATCCGGGGTTGTGTAACTCCCGCATCGGTCTCGGTGGTCCTCCGGCCGCTCCTGCGGCGGTTGCCGCTGCTGCGGCGGCTGCTGCTGCGGCTGCTGCATCCGCATCATCTGGGATCCTCGGTCCCTCTCTCCTCTGCTCTCGCTCTGCTCTCTCTGCTCGCATCTGCTCCATCTCTCTCCTCATGTCAATCATGAACGCTCCCTGATCCCTCAGCTGCTGCTGGACTGTCTCCAACGAGGCAATCAGGGTGGAGTTGATCGCTCCCTGATCCAATACGAAGTGCTCAGGCTGACGGGAACGATCCTCAGAACTGCCGGCCATGTCGTCTGCTGCAAAATCAAATGAGCCCAACTCAGGTGCTGTCAAATCTATCAATCTCTCCTCGAGCTTATGTCTCTCAAGTCCGAAAGAAAGGGGGTCGAGGGGGAACAGGGCGGAGTCGTACTCAGGCTCGGAGAGCTGGTCTTGGCTCTCGCGGGCCAACCTAGATGACTGGGTGGACGTGCCCGAAAGCGGTGCAGCCAGAGGCTGCCTAAGAGAGCGTCTACCCATCATCTTGATCTGGCGAGTAGGGCGGATGAGATCTGGAGAAACTATGATCACAAAACGAACCCCCGGTTCACCAACGCGACGCGAGCTGAAGACCGTGAAAGTTCGGTCAAATTATCTTGTCGGTTTTATTAGGTGAACACACAAAATATCAGAGCGCTTACGTGACCTGTTAGGATACCCGATGCTACCCCAACCGACTGGCCCGCACGGAATAGTCGGTAATCAGTCGGGACTAGCATCGGAGGGCTCTACCTAGGGTGCGGGTCACTCTCTCGCGCATCCAAACCATACAATGAGGGGGTTGCTCTCACCAAGACAAAATTTTTAGGGTGAGCGTATTTTAGGATCAATAGTGTTAACCAGTCCCAATTTTATGGTTTTTCTTTTTAATCTTTTTCAAATAAAAACAAATGGCCTAACGAATTTTTCGGTTCTCCTGGTTATTTGATCCAAAACAGGGGGGAGAAGACGAAAAAGATGATGCGCGATGAAATCAATGATGCATGCTGAGTCAGAAATGCGTACCTTGTCTCCAGCACTCTACATGCAAGTGATCCGCGCAGAATTTAAAGACTAAAAATAAACTACCTATATGATGCAACGGGAAAGCCGAGTCCTAGACGAGCAATTTCTATCGCAAGAACCGTCTAATCGGTCACCGACCTCCAAGCCAAAGGGTCCGGTCTTGGCCTGTCCCTCCTCTGTCCGACAAATCGGGGGTAGGAGAAAGCGCTTTACAGGACGGGCTGCGGCACGTAGGCTACGAAGGAGATGAGTCGGTTATTTTTATTAATTGATTATTAGTGAGTCCAATTAGCGTTCTATAGGAACAGGCAAGCAGTTAGGTGTGGGGACCCTACTAATTACGGCACAAGCAAGAGAAATTCCTAAGTCTAGGGGCTCCGTAAACACCGGAAAAGGCAGTAAGAAAATAAAAGAAAACAAAAACCGCGTAAAAAGCCGCGAAAATCCTAAGGGTCCCCCGAGCACACCGGTGCTCGGCGAAACAGACCCGCTAAGTCAAAAGTGTCCAAGTCCTGAGAGTCCCTGTATTATTACAATAATAATGAAATAAAAATGAAAATCCTCTCCCACTCGACTCTCTCTCACTCTCTCCTACGGCTCCGCAAAGAAAGGAGCCACCTCCGAATCCCGCGGTTGCGTCGGCTTCTCGAAATCAGCCGCCTCGGTCCTCGGGCCCTCGCAAGAAAAAGCAGAGTGGTCAGAACCAGATAATCAAATAATAAAAAGGAAAAATAAATGGAAATCAAAATGAGGGTATATATGCAAAAATACAAAATAAAATAAACACTCAAAATAATAAAAACAAAAATAAAAGAAAAAGAAAATAAAACAAAATAAAACAAAAATGGAAATATAAACAAAAGCCGCGAAAAAGCCGCGAGCTCTGAAAGAGCCGCGAAAAACCACGAAAACAAAAACAAAACAGAAACAAAAACTACTAAACCGTGCTCCCCGGCAACGGCGCCATTCTGATGACCCAGCCAAATGATTAAGGCAAAGGTGTCTAGATGGTCGTTGCGACCTAGATCACCTGGCTATGTCAATCAAGAAAAATGAACCACTCAATAAAGATAAAATCAATCAAACACGAATAGCGGTCGTGCTATGGGATTAACCTGGTATAGCACCCAAGGTCGAACTCAAGGAGCGCGGATTGGCCTTACGGCCTACGAAGTAGTAAAAAGGAATAAAACAAAGGAAGAAAATATTTTTAGTGGTTTTTAAATATTTTTATATTTTTTTGGATTTTTAATGGATTGAGAAAATAAGAAAAACAAAGAAAACACGCTTCAACAATTTATTTAAGGCACTAAAAATCAACCAAAAATTCAAACAAAAATATTTTTATGTATGAATTTTTGAGAATTTTTTGATGTTTATTTAATTTTCTAAAAATCAAAAGGTGACTGAAATAGAGGGTACTGTCCAGCCGAGCCAAAAAGCCCTAGATAAAATATCTAAAAGCCTCAAAATGGCCTAGAGGTAATTTTCCTGTAAAGAAGATGAAACAAGGAAAATTTAGGTACCACTTTTATTATTTTTGGATTTTTAATTTATTTACTAGAATTTTTATAGGTTTTTGAGTGTTTTTAAGTTTTAAGTGGTTTTAAGTAATGAAAAACAGCCAAAATTGGCTAGAAAATCAAACTAAGCAAGACAAACATTAAATAATTTTTATAGAATTTTTAAATGAGTTTTGATATTTTTTTGTGATTTTTCAAGCTAGACAGTGACAAAAATAGAGGTTTTTGATTTTTTTAAAAATATCAAACGAAATCAAAAATGTCCTCAAAACTCCACGAAAATTTTACAACATGGCAGGAGCCATGTGTCCAATTTTCGTTGGATTTAGAGGTGATTTGATATTTTATTCAAAAATAAAGGAAGGGCACTGTGCATAGGGACCAAAGTGCAAATACCCAAAGTTCTGGGGGGTCTGGTGCAATTTTCCCAGCAAAACACGCGCCACGCGCGTGCCTGTGGCACTCAGGGACCCAAATGTGATAAAAATAAGTCCCGAGGACTTATTGGTAACAAGTACCAAAAGTCCAGGGGCCTATCTGCAAAACACCCAAAATATAACGTACATGTGAAAATAAATCACGCACAGGGGTATAAATGCAAATAGATAAAAGTTTTCATTCATTCAATAACATCCAGAACTACAGGGGTCTCTACTGCAAATAACCCAGAACAACACGTGACGAAGCACGTGGCATACAACGCACAGGGGTATAGATGCAAATAAACTAAAGCACGGGGTCCATTATGCAAATAAACCTAAAACTAAACAACTGCATTCAATATTTACAGGACTGAAACGAAATAAAAATAAAGACAGGGCCTAAGGGTAAATTACCCTTTATTAAGCGGATGGGCTGGATGCGCGTCACGTGGATGATCGGAAGGCAGCTGACGGTGGGCGCTCCAGATGACGTCTCCTCAGATCGGACGATGAAGGCTGCTCCGGAGATGAACGGCTAGGATTGGATCTGGAGCGGGAGGGGACGATCGACGGCAACGGAGGGTCCTGGAAGAACAGGTTCCCGACGAGACTCGTCGGGCTCGGGTGTGCGCAGCTGACCTCCTGGGAGCACTCTGATGGTCGGAGAAGGATCGTGGAGGGCTCCCGCGTCTGCCGGTGGGCTCCGATGATTGAGCCGAGCTCCGTGGAGCTCGGGAGAGGTCGGCGGAGCTGGGTCTCCTGGCTGGATGACGAAGGGCCTCAGATGGCCCTCGTTTCGACCTGAAAAGTGAACCAGAAGACTCACGGGTCAAGGGCAAATTGCCTCGACCCGGTTAGGCGAGGCGAAGGTGGCTTGTGAGTCGGAACGGCGAGCTCCGGCGAAGGTGGTAGGCGGAGGAGCTCGGTTCCCAGCTCCTGTGCGAGCTGGGTTGGGCGAATGGGTCAAGAAGGTGCGCGGGGAGATGGCGAAGGCGATGGTCGATTCCGATGATCGATAGGGGTGACGGAATGGTCGGAATCAGAGATACACGACGGCGGTGCGATTTGGGCGTAAACGGAAATTAAAGGAAAAGGCGGAGCTAAATGGGTACCTGGGTGAACGGAGAGACTGGGGAGGAGCTGGGGAAGCTCCTGGTCGTCGCCTCAAGGATCGTCTCGCTCCGAGGCTCGGAGCTCACGCGAGTGGCGGAGCTGCGGCGGCTGTGCTCGCCGGATCGATGGCGAAGCTCCCTCTCCTCGCTTCGACAGGCTCAGACGCGAGCTGTCACTCTCACGGTTGCTCTGGAGCTCACAGGAGGAGGAAACAACTAGCCAAAGATGAGCAATCGAGTGGCGGAGCTGCAGCTATATACGGCTAGGGGTCCGAGAAAGATGGGTCCGGGCAAGCTCAGGAGCGCGCGGATCCCGAGGGAGCGGCTCCGGCGAGGATGTCGGATGAACGATTAAGGATTCGGACCCGGGGTTTAGGGAAATGGGTGTCGGATCAAGCGGGTATAATTTTGAGAAATCGGGTCGGGCGCTTGCATCCGCAGAAGGTGGTCCTGGGGGGGTAGTTGACCGGGCGGTCAACATCCCCAGGACCCAATGGAAATCGGTCACGTGGCTGGATCTTAAAATGAAAAATAAAGGTAGCTAGGGGCCGAATTTGCAAAAACTCAAAACACAAAATATTTTTATTTTATTTTTTTCTATTTTTTAGTGATTTTTAATTAATTTTTGGAGATAAAAATAAGCTATCTACATAGTATGTACTATATAGGTATATGTACACAATTAGGTTTTTTTTATTTTTGATTTTTAAATTATTATTTTTGTATAATTTTATCCCTATTTTATATTTTATTTATTTATATTATAAAAGGGTGTATACATGAGTAAAATAAATACATATATACATTTATATACATGGTATATGTACAACGTATTTTTGTATTTTTAATTTTGCTATTTTTATTTGGTTTTGATTTTAATTGTTTTTATTTTATTTATTTACAATACATAAATAAAATATTTACAAAAATTATAAAAGTTAATTTTAAATATTTACATGGCTAAATAAATATGTATGTGAGTCTATGTACAAAGTGACTATACAAGAAATGTTTTTGCTTTCTTTTTGATTCTTAACTTTTTCTTTTGTTTTTATACTTATAGATAGATACAAGTATTTACAAGCATAATTTAAGCTCTTTTTGTTGAGGAAAATACTTTTATTTATTTACATAGGTATTTACACACATGAACCCCTATCTCCCTCTACTTTGGCTTTTATGCGGTCAGGCCCATGCTGAGCCCTCCCTTGGGTTAGGTTTCTCAATATTTATTCTAAATATTTCCCTCTTTTTCTTTTTGATCTTTATTCTTTTATTTTTGCATAAAAACATGCTAATCATAGGTTTTTACACAATGCATGCTTTTGGTAATTATTCCTATTTACACATATCTACATGTATTTGCAAAGGTTTTTGTAGCTAAAATATAAGAATAAAGAGTGATGAATGGGTATTCATCACTCCTCCGATCACCCTCCTTCCACACAGAGGCCTCAATATGAGTTGTTACCTCATTGGTCTGCTGGATTAGGGGAAAGAAGTTATGTGGTCGGCCAGGTATCTGGAGCTAGGATAAGTTAGTTCGCAAATGGAGAACTTAGGAACAATAAATAGAATAACCAATGAAGAGCTGGAGTTAATCCTAGGGTCAACAAGTATCTCAGTTGTTAGGAGATTAGGATCAAGGGTTTGGATTGTCATTTGGATGAAAATGGCATGTGGAAAATTAGGTGAGGTCGGGTAAGTAGAACAAACGCCAGCCAACTGATTCTTGAAGAAGAAGGCCCAATTCAAAATATGGTGGGCTTGAAGAATAAAAAGCATGTAAATTAGTTAGCAAATAATATAACCTTATTTAAATTAAATATAAAAATAAGAAATGTAAATAATTAAATTAACTAATATATTATATATTTTTTTATAAAAAATAAACATTTAATGAAATATAAATATAAGCTTAATAAATAATTGTTCAGTATACTTGGTAAATAGGATTTTTATTTTTTTTAAGTTAATAATTTAAAAAATTACATTATTTTTATATTTATTATTATTAGAATAATAACTAAGATTTATATATTTTTTATGGATTTTTATAAATTAATTTAGATGTATAAATAAATACATGTATATGTATTGTAGTTCAATTTCATCTATAAAATTAGGGTTTTTCTTTATTTAAAATATTAAATAATGATGAAAATTCTGAAATAATTTATACACAGTCTTCAATATCAAGAAAATAATTAAAAATTATGAAATCACTAAAACTGTAAATAATATGTTCTTAATAAAATAAATAGCCTAAAAATCCAGTTGTCATTAGGCCCCAAAATTGACCTTTTGCAAAAGTACTCTGATTTTCTCGAAATCACCTTCATTAATTAGAGAATATTTTTTATGAACTTTAAAGGTGAGTATAGTAAAATTGGATCGTATGAAGAAGTTAAGATGTTCGGAAGGTGAGAAATCGATAATTTGAAAGTTAGATTTCTTGGCATATAAACAGGCTGGGATTTTTTTAGGATTTTTATATTTTAATATACATTTTCAGAAATAAAAAGAAGAAGAGTTTGGTGAAAAATATATACAAATGAATTAATTAAAAATCAGTGAAGCTTTAATAATTATTGGATAAATAATGAATAATATTCTATGTACATAATTAATTCTTTTTGTGGGTTTCTTCCTTATCCCTCCTACTTGTTTATTTATCGACCAATCCATGCTGACTTGGTCTAGAGGGTTAGGTTATAAAAAAATATACTTCGTGTATATTTATATTTTATTAGTCATATTGTACATATATACATTTTAAAGTCTGTCTTCTATATATTTTCTTTCTTTTATTCTTTTATTTATTTACATGATTTTAATGCATAAAAAATGCATTTTTTCCATTAATGTTTTTTTATAAGAAATGAGCATTATTGGAAATCATGGATTCATCAATCACGACCCAGATCTAATCTGGGTCATTCATTCCAAGGTGAACCGGCATCATCTTGAGTCGCCCATCTCTCCATGTGGGCACGCATTGCCCTCCGATCTGCGTGTATTAAGGGATAATTTTCTTAGGACCCCTCACATGTTTTTGTAATTATTCTACGGCCTTATAAATATTTAAATATGCTTAATATTTTATATAAAACTTGCACTTGGCCCCCGCTTGTCTTGGAAATTGCACATAGCTCTAGTGCCAAGTCATCTCACGTGGTGCCCCATGTGAGTTGACAATTTTCATCGAACCTCCTTTGGGGTTTTTATTGTGTTTTAGTATAAAAATTTGTAATATATGTTCAAATTGTTTTCGTATTTTGTATGTAACACCCTCATCTTTTATTTTTATTACATTTATACCCTCTCTAGGCCTTGTAATTAATTTTTTGCATTTTTAATTGGATTAAATAGATCACGTGCTTGGAAAATTATGGAAAAATAAATGAATATGCTCCATATTATGCTTGTTCACACTGCCATTTTATTTTAGCATTTTCACATTTGTTCTATTTATTAAAAACAATTAGGTGTTATCTAATCCATGTTTAGATATAAAAATACAAAAAATAGAAAATTATATTTTAAATTTCCAAAAGAATGTATATTATATATTACTATATAATATAGATACAAACCAAAAATAAAAAATAGCAAAAGAAAATCCTAAAAATTGAAAAACCCTCCTAACCCTAAAAAATAGAAAATATTTTATAATATTAAAAAAATACTTTTCTTTTATATATTTTTATTTATATAATATAGTAGCTATTAAAAATAATTTGAATTGTTTTGAAAATATTACATATTTTTAAAGCTCAAAACCACTCATCCTAATTATTAACTCCTTAATTTGGAGTATTTTGGACTTTAAAAATACCTAAATTTAGCAAAATTACTAAAAAATCATAAAAATAGAGAAAATATAAAAAAAGATAAAAAAAAGGTGTGTTTTATATTTTTTGGATATTTTTAGTTATATTAATAAATATCAAAACCTATATATACTATATACAGATTAATACTCATATATCTATTAATATTATTATTATAAGTTCCTATTAATAATTTTAGTACCTTTAAAAGTAAAGAAGATTGTACTTAATTGTATTTTCTTGATTTTATATATTTATTATATATTTTACATAGTTATTATATTACACATATTATCATATATATATAGATATATATAGTTATTAGATATTAAAAAGAAAAAATAAGTTATAAAATTAAAAACAAAACATTTAAAAATACATAAAAATTAATTAAAACCTATAAAAAATTAAAAAGCCTAAAAATACACAAAAATAGTTGTTTATTCTTTGTAGACAATCATTATTTGCCTATCCATGTAGCTCTCAATGATTTGACATCCAGAATACTTGCACACTATACACATTTTATCTAGGTTATTATAAATTTTAGCTCACTCTAGATTACTTCACTTTATATCTTATCTGTGGGTTAATTGTTGACTGAATCAGAGGTTTGTGTACGATCATCACCGCGATAATGTTCTCGCCTTGTATAGAACACTAGATCGAACAACTCCCTTGTTCAATCACGAGGAAGCATTGTAAGTCTCCTTAACTGAGCATACCATCATTATTTTTTATGTGCATTGGCTTTTCTCGATTCCACTCCTTGATTTTCTCACATAAGTCTGAAAAGAAATTGGGATTGGACAATAGACATGATTATTTTAGCTCATTAAAAACAAGGCTGGCTTAAATAAAAAGAATAAAATCAAGAAATGTATTTCGAGAGAGTAATCATATCCTTGGACATAGGTACTTACCCTCAGACAGAGTGGGTGAGGACGTAACCACTAAGGTTAGAGCTCAAGTCCCTGGACTTGTCTCCTAAGTCCCCATTTCCGACTCTCACGGATTTGGGAGTTGCAAGGGCTTGTCATCGACCTTATACTACGTTTTTGTTGTGTAAGTTTGTGTGTCTCCTTTGGTGTGTAATATTGAACCCGACAGTGTGGGAAGATTACCTCATTGATTGGGAGCATACAGGAGCATCGTTGGGTGTATGTGTGTAACGGATTTATAAGATTATTTTATCACCAACATAAAATTGAAAAGATAATTTGTTCGACCTTTGCAGCCTTCACTGTGTGCAGTTGGTGAAACTAAGGTTTGGGTTTTATTGGGCAAAAATAAAAGTTAGTATTTTTTTATTTTTTTCCTTTATTAGAATTAGTAATATATACACAACAAAGTTGATTTTATTTAGTTTGGGGTTAGTGAAAAATAAATAAAAATAGGAGATATGGTAATATACATGTGATAATATACAAGATTTTCAGGCTCCTTATTTAATGCAATTATACCTTCTAAAATGTGAATATTATTTACAAGTGCATTAATGATAATAATACAATATAGATGAATAAATGCAGCTAGTTACTTGGGAACAGAATTTCATTTTCATCTTTTAGAGTCATGAATCACATATTCATCAACCCTCTTATACTTAAACCTTGTTCGGCCCTGAGCAACTAGAATGAAATGCATAAGTGAAATGATATTGGGTTCCACACCAAGGTCATGAACAAAAGGTGAAAATGAAGCTTGACTCGACCTTTGGATTAAAAATGTGGAGGAATTCCTTATGAGAATTAGGATTTTGAGAACAATAGTCTCCAAGTTATACAAGTCACTATCCTGACCCAACTCAGAAGTCATCTTAGATCAACCCCTTCCCAAAGCATCACACATGAACATTGAATAATTGTCTCTGGTGTGTAAAGGGTGTTATTTCTTCCCATCCAAGATGTCGGACTATCATGCAATCTCCTGCTCCAGTAACTCGTCCTTGGGGAGTCAGGTATTTCCTTTTAAGTTCAGGAGTGTGCTAGTTCACAACAAGTGGGAAGAGAAGTCTAGAAGAAGGGGAATAGAAGTAGAGAGTGACCAGTGTAGTCAACTCTTGTGTGAAGCTTGGCTAGTGTAACCAAGTCTCCACCAGATCTGCATGCTATATGAATCTTGGACCATTTGTGGTCAAATGTTGTTCTTTTTGGGTATTGGCTTCTTTATGGTAGAATTTGTGGTTGCTCTGCATTTATATTTTGTGCTCCGATGGATATAGAATCTTTTCATCCGCCCATGTTTTGGGGTCTTAGAAAAATTATTCTAGCAGTCCATCCCTCTTCTGAAGCTTTATTTCAACCCGGTACTACGATCTTTAGATGTCCACGCTACCAAAGAAAGAGACTCACAGTCTTCCAATACCTCGTCTAAGTTGAGATAAGTGTGCAGTGTAAAGTACAGATTAGTTCCTTATTCAGGAGTCTACTCAGAATGAGACGACCATGTTAGACACTAAGAGTCAAGTCTAAACATTGTCTTGTGATCTTGGAAAATTAAGTCTATGACCTAAAGTTCCTAAAATATTACTTCTCAATGAAGTCCCTCTGAACTTAAGTGAATTAAGGTCAGGCTATGTCCATCCTCGATTTATACTCATAACTCGATTCAAAACCAGTTGATTTTCCCCTTTGCATATGCATGCTATGCTTAATGAAATGGAGATGAAATGACTTGCATATGAATGAAGTGCAAATTTTTGAATGGGGCTTTTTATTTTATGTAAGAATGAATGGCAAGTCATTTTTATTTGACAAAATTTTTTGTTATACCTCTTATTTTACAACAATTTTACAAAAGTATCATTTACAAGGCTTTTACAATAATTTTACAACAATATAAATATTATACAAATTTACATGTATTTTACATATTTTACAAAAACACAACAATTTGGAATTTTTTTTACCAATTTTATCCATTCCATATTTATTAAATATTATACACATAAAATACGTGAAAGTACGAGCTTTGGATAAAGTATAGATGTAATATATATATATATATATAGAGAGAGAGAGAGAGACCCCTGACGAAGCTCCATCTAGCAAGCATCGAGTCCTCTGTCTCAAATCCAACCATAAAAAAACCCTCGCTCACATGGCTTCCCTTATGTTTGGGAGGAATTTCTACTTGAGTTCCAATGTTGTTGAAAATTACGTGCGCAATCCTACCGTCCTCAGCAAGTCAGATTACAACATGTGGCGTCTTGCTTAAAAGTTTTTCTCAACATTTTAAGCTTCGTTCGTAATTATAAACTTTGCATTTCGTCCCTCCTCCTCCGAATACAATAGACACTTCTCCTCCAATACAATAGACACTTCTCCTCCAATGCATCCACCTCTTTCATTCACCCCCTTGTCTTCTTTTGGAAAGAAGACCATTATATAAGAAGCCGAGGATGAACAACAATAAGAAGAAGAAGCCTCTTTCAACACTAGTTCGGATGGTTACAGTGGTCATAGTGCAAAACTAAATGTGACGTTATTGAAATAAACTGGAGATGATGCCCTCCAACCACTCCTCTCAGCATCAAATAGTGTTATGATTCCTGTCATGATCTTGACCAGTCCTTTTCTAGTTTTTATCGTTTATCCTAGTTTTTAATTTTTCACGTTTCTTTTTAATTTTCTAGTACTTATAGGACTCGGTTAATTCCTATATGACATCTTTGGTTTATGTAATGATTATTTTGTGCTTTTTAATCTATGCATATTTGCTTTGGCTTATTCACATCTATTGCATTTTATTCCCTTACTTTTATTCATAACAAAAAGGGAGAGAAATTATTTTCCAAGAAATGTTTAAAAATCAAAATTTTAAACCTTATGTACTAAAAATAAATTATATAGGATTGAAATCAAGGGAGACTAAAGGATTAAAATTTTCCAAGAGATGCTAAAATTAATGGAGTCTATAGGATTAAAATTTCCTTACTAAAATCTTGATAATGAAAAGTTAAGTTGCTTAACCTGTTGAAAGTAACCACTCATGTCTTTAGATGGAGCTTTGGTTAATTTTTTTTTACTCGTTTAAACTTGCCTAAAAGAAATTGGATGCAAATTCTCATTTTTCAAAAACTTCCCAATAAGTGTTTTGTCGTCATTAGTAAGAGGGAAATTTTAGTTCCTTTGACCTCAAAGAAGAAGAAGCTTATTGACTTATATCTCTATTTTAATAACGACACATAATTAGATCGCAACTCGCTCACATATTATTTATCTCTGACTTGCAGGAAAAAATCACATGTTGATTCAAGAACAAGAAAGAATCAACAATTAAAATTATGATTCAAGAGTTTTACAAGTCTTATTTGTTGTAATATGAGACTTATAAGATGCTTCATGATATATGCTTGTATCGGATACATTTTGGACATGTCATCCCTTAATAGACTATGCCTTTGATCGATCAACAAAAGGCACTTGACCGATTACTTTTGTCTCTGATTGACCAACAACTTCTAGATGATCAATCAACTCATGATCAATTGCCTTCCAGACATGATCGATCAAATTTCAAATTTAAGTACATCATCCATATAACGAATACTTTTAATTTATCAACCAAAAGCAGTTGGTCAATCAAGTTCACTTTTGTTCGATCAATAAGATTGATCAATAAGAACTTCTGATCGATTAACTCAATAGTTTGATTTGGTGAATCCTGTTGATTTATTTTCATTCTTGGACCGATGGCTATATTTTTTTTAACGTATGTCTATGTTGAAATCGTACATTCCAACACACCTAAAACATCTGGGACACAGTCTAAAGTTCTCTCTCTATCTCTCTTTGATCTTCTACGTTTTAATCACATTTAGTGAAAGATTGTTCTATGTTATGAGACAAATTCTCATTTTCATTGATTTTCTCAAGCTCTTAAGTTAGTCGTGATCGCCTCGAAATATACAATTTCTCTACGACTAGTCTAAGAAGAACTTCTACATAGAACAATAACGTTGGGATACATTTTTTATTATATTTTCGTAATCACGGGTGCTACTTGCTGAGATATTGTTATTGTTTATTCATCTATATATCTTATTGAGATATTATTATTATATTCTATTATGAAAATATCATTGAGAACTGCAGGGCATTATATAGAGCATGTTGTGGTGTCTTGTAATGTAAGGTAATGTAATTGTAATTTTTTGGTGTATATATAATTAGACGTGGTGGGTCCCAATTCGGGATTCCACCCTTATTTCTCTCAAAAAAAATCTATATATCTTCTTAGCATTATATTTGTGGATGATAGCTCAAAGGGAAGAAAGACATATTGTTTATTGTATCCTCAATAACTTTGGTGTTTGATCCAAAATTGTAAAGTGTCTTGGTGTCTAATCCAAGACTCTTGTAAACAGTAAATTTATCTACACTAAATAACTCATATAATGAAGCAGATGATTAGTATGACTGATTAGGAATCCTGAATCACGAACTTCGGTCATGGTTTCCACCCAATAGGGTTTCCATGTTAACGTCTTCATGCGCGTGATTGTCTCTAGATTGATTTTTCTACTTGAGTTTGTTTATGTTGTAAATGTATTCACAATTACACCTAGTACAAAAGAAGCTACAACGTGAGATATTACGCAATGCAAATGGATGCATCTTTTGGATGTTAACCCAAGAAAAATATTATATCTTCACCAAAGCAAAACTAGAGGAATTGATTGTTAGCAAATAATTCTCTTTCAATTATAATAGAAAAGATAACCAGAACAATGTTAACCATGACTTTGGGGGAATTTCTTGCTAATAAATCATCTTCAAGAGTATAATTAAAGTTAAACGTTTGAGAATACAAGTAAAAGTATAATAATAAGTTCAAATAAGTTTATTTTATTTTTTTATTTGTTTCTTTTCTTGTTTGATAAATTCAAATAAGATCATTTTGAACATTTAGTAACTTGTAATGTATTTTTTTATTATAGATAAGAATCGAAAGAAAAGGTCCTTAACTGATAATCAATTTTCACTCAATGTTAACTGTATTCAGCTGTAGCATAGCTGCAAAAACAATCAATCAAAAATCACATAAAATATGTGAATTTAGTGTAATATTTATTTTACTTGGAGAAGCTCAAAGTCGGACACAAAGAGACTGATTTAATTGAAGAAATTCGACAAAAACAATTAAGCAATTATGGTCATCATAGAAGTATTTTCAATCTTTTTGATTTTATGTGCAATGTAGGAAAGAATATGCACGTAATGTATTTGAAAATCTAGGTTTACCATGTATATAAGGATCTTTCAAAGTTGAAACCAAGGCTCAGTTACAACTCTAAAAATTGGACAATCATATTTCTGAATTCAGAACAAAACCTTGGAGGGATTTACTTGGGATAAAAGTGGAATATGTGTTTCAACTTTCATGTAAAACAAACATCCAAACATGTATATCTGAAAGGGGTGGATTTCAACTACTCTGAGACCATTGAAATCTAACAATCATGATGGATGGGATAGATTTCTTGAATTAAGTTGACTTTGAGATGATTATATGATATATGATGATTTAAATCCCCAAATTTTTATGCATGCATGTGTGTGTATGCATATGTGCGCCTGCAGTGACGGTGATAAATTGGCCTCCCAATCTAAAATAGTTGCCATTAACAGTCTATGTGATTTAGCCTTTCTCCTCGTAAATATTGTGATTGAATAATAAAATTTTATATATCTAGCCCCCACCTAGGGATGAGCATTGGGTTGGGCCGGCCCGGCCCAGCCCGAAGCCCAGCCCAAAAAGCCCGGCCCGGCCCAAGCTCAAACAAACATTGGGCCGGGCTTGGGCCTAATTTTTAGGCCCGAAATTTTTTTGGGCCGGGCTCGGGCTTGGCTTGGCCCAGCCCGACCCGGCCCACGGGCCCGACCCGAAGAGGGCCCGAACCCTTCCCATATCCTACACGTATAGAA
Source organism: Ottelia alismoides (assembly GCA_037367405.1). Lineage (NCBI taxonomy): Eukaryota > Viridiplantae > Streptophyta > Magnoliopsida > Alismatales > Hydrocharitaceae > Ottelia > Ottelia alismoides. The sequence continues at coordinate 102,222 of JAZKJV010002889.1, forward strand.
ACTCTCACCTGTCATGTATACTCTGTTCATGTATCATATCTTCATACAATATTTAAAATCAATATAGTCAAGTGTGGGACATATGAGTTGATGATCATTGTATTTCATTTCAGAATTAATTTTTCTTAATTAGTCTACATCTTAGATTATGGTGGTTTTCTTGAATTTTTTATTGTTTATTTTTTCCATTAGAATATTTTCTATTATTGAACCTTTACCCAATACGAGCATTATGCCCATTTTTTAACATGTAGTGCCTAGTGTACATGTTGTTGTTAACTGTGTAAACTTGGTTCACTCTTTCAATTTCTGTAACGAGAGACGTTTATGGTATATAACATTGAGTGAACTTGTATAAAATGAGAAATCATCTCCGGTAGAATTGAGTTTTAGTTGTTTCACAAGTATTATGGCATATGTTTTAAACAATTTTAGCTCGCCTAACTTGAATTGAGATTGACTTTAAACACAAACTCAAAGTTAATAATATATAATGGGTTAAGATGGGCCGGCCCGGCCCAAGCCCGGCCCATAGGAATTGGGCCGGGCCTGGGCTTGGGCCGAACCAAAAAAAAATTTGCGGGCCTAGGCCCGGCCCAAGGCCCGAAGTTTTTAAGTGGGCTTGGGCCTGGGCCCTTCAGGGCCCGGCCCATGCTCATCCCTACCCCCACCCCCCAAAAGTCATCAATGATTGATCTTTCTATATTTAGATTTCTTCCTTTCAATTAAATTTTGTTTAAAGGAAACAATAATTTTGGGATGAGATTTTATCTATTCTATATTTAAGGTCACCTCATATAATTTTATAATTTTCCTCTTCTTTCTTCTGATTTTAATGTTGCAAGCGATATGAAGTTCTTCTGATCTTAATGTTGCAATCTATACTCCTTCATATGTATTTGAATTTCCTATTGTTTTACAGCTTTAAAAAAGATTATATTAATCCAACCATAGTACCATACGGATTGATAGGACTCCTTTCTATTAAATAATTAACAATTCATGCTCTTTAATATGTATTATATAGATGGGGAATCTCATATGAAGCCATATACACACACATACAAATTCATCGTTATTTTAATATATATTTATGATAAGGTATTTACTAATCGAACCTTATGAGTTAACATAACATTATTAAAATGACTACAATATCTAACTCGATTTTAATATAATTAAAATATGTAATTTATAGTCAAAAACCTTTGCAATCAATATGTTTTAGTTTATGTTATATGAACGAAGATTATATTTGATGCCTCTTATTTATATCATTTTTTTAAATGATGCCATTTAAGATAAGTACGATATGTATTAAAGAGTTTGGTTTTATAATTATATATAAATTTCCATTTTAAACAAATTGAACAAATGTAATGCATTAATAATTATCTTTACAGCTTAATGTTTTACTGTATTATATAAAGATAGGGAACCTACGTACATAATTCATATATGCATATTATTCCCCATTGTATTCTATATTTTAGAATGAAGAATCAAATTATTTTTGTTAAAACAATCAGATTCATTCATTTTAAACAAGAAAAACCTTACGTAGTTAACAAGTAATTAAACCAACCAAAGTAGAACATAAAATGTTAACACAAAGGAAGGTTTTTTTTCACAAGAATCGCAATACAAGGGCAGATCAACAATGAATAAAAAAGATGAAAGGAGGAATGAGTTAGAAATAGGAATGAAAACAGATATGGATATACCGAATATTTGCTTACCGTATTCGAAAAATAATCGGATATGGATATCTGTATCCGAAATATTATCGAATACAGATCGAATATGGATATGGATTGTAAAAATTTTCAGGATTCGGATACGGATATGGTAATAGCTTGAATATCCGCATCCGAATATCCGAATACAATATTTAATATTGTTTTATATATTTGTTAATAATATATGCCACAACTCCGTGTTATTATATTAGTATTATACATTATAAAATACAATATACTAATGATATTAATAAACTTTTGTTTGTTTGGGGATGGGTAAAAATAAAAGTTACGAAACCATGTCCCCCATTTTTGCTTCCGGTCAAGAATGCATGTCACTTTGACGCTACCTTTTGTCATGAATCAACTTATTTTTCATTGCCATTTTTTAATCATTATGAGTATTGATAAAAAAAATCAATTTGTATTCTTATGTAGTCTTTATTCGCTCCATATTCAGATTCCCTATTTATTGGATCCATATTTGGATTTTACTCTTTATTCGATTCACATTTGGATTAGCTCGATCCGTATTCGGGTCCGCTCTTTATTCAATACGTATTCGGATTTGATAAATATCCGATTCAGATTCGTATCTGTATTTTAAGGATATGATTTCCTTAATGTATATTCGAATCATATCCGTATCCGTATCCGTATTTGATAGAGATGAAGCGAATATGGATATGGAAATAGACATATCCGATCATTTTTCATCCATAGTTGGAAATGGTGCAAATTTGAGGCCCTGCATTTAAAATCATTATGCAAATAACCCGCAGTACTGCAGAGGCCGACTCTTAATGCGAAGCGTTGCCATCAAGATCGAACGGTTCACACGAAATCCAAGTATTTCTCAGCTCTTACCATGTGAACTGATTGATCTTGATCGAGCGGCTCGAGCCACGCTTCTCGTTACAGCTGGCCTCTGCAGTACTACAGAGGATCTGTGCTTGCCAGATCCACATGGAAGCCTCGAACAATGGCTTTATTCTACCACCCCTTTGCCCTTCCTTCTCTAGTGCATCCGCTTAGTTGAGATATACGTTATTTAAGTTATGGTGAATCGATTAATCTAACTAGATTAGTATTATATTGTAATTATTTGAGATGTGCATTTTATTTTAATCAAATTTAAAATATATTTAATATTTTTATAATTTTCTACTTGAATACGTTGTATATGACTTTTGCAAAATATAAAATATTAATTTGATATAAATATATATATAATGAATTTTTAATTATACTTAAGATTTTGATATTTTATATTGTATTACATTGATGCATGTAAGACCCCTATGCATACCAACCCCGATACAAAATCTCGACTTTGTCCATATGTGTTTATATGTATATGTGTGTATGTATGTACATAATTATATGGGGGGACTTTTCTAATGAGCACAAGGCTCATTAGGATTGTAATGAGCACTTTCATTTTTACAACTCTTTACAAGCATTTTAAGCAAAATATTTATTAAATTACAATATTTATAGCATGTTCTAACTACAAATGATATATTCTACAAAAAGAAAAACTCAAATTAGTAAGAAATTTGTAGTAAGAATATGATATAAATTTGTAAAATAATTAATATTTTGCTCATGAGCTCAAAATCATGGTAAAGACGGGTCAAATTACGGCGTTTATTACAAATCAAATAAGCTCTAAGCTCATTGAAAAAATTTCATATATGTGTGTAAGTGTGTGTGTGTATATATATAATCTTTACTAAATAAGGGGAAAGTAAATGTATCTCCGGACAATTGATACAAATTGGGGTGTATTTTGTAACTATTTACGTGAAGGTACTTGATGTAAGGATGAAAACAGAACGGATATAGATCCAATATGCCTATTTTCATATCCATATTCGCTTCATCTCTATCGAATACGAATACGGATATGATTCAGATATGCATTAAGGAAACCATATTCTTAAAAATACGATTACGAATTCGAATCAGATATTTATCGAATACAAATATAGATCTAATAAAAAGTGGATCTGAATACATATCGAATAGAGAGCCCATTCAAATTTGAATTATATAAAGAGTGAATAAAAATATAGATCAAATAAATATAGAATCCAAATACGGATCGAATAAAGACCATATACAAATACGAATTGAATTTTTACCAAAGTTCATAATGCTTTTAAAAAATGACAACAAAATATAAATAAGTTGTATCATAACAAAGGGAGTGTCGAGATGGCATGCATTCTTTATCGGAAGCAAAAAGAGAAAACCTTTCGTACCTTTTGTTCATGCTCATCTACAAACATACGGAAGTTTATTAATATCATTAATACATCGGATTATATAATATATAATACTAATATATAACACGAGTTGTGGCTTATATTACATTAACTAATATATAAAATAATATTTAATATTATATTCGGATATTCGGATCCAGATATTTAAACTATTATTATGTTCGTAGCCATATTAAAAAAATAGAACTCATATCCATGTTTGATCTTTATTCGATTGATATCCGGATATGATATTCAAGCCATTAATTGATGTATAAAGACCTTGTAATTCTGCTTCGGATTTGTTTTGTTTTCTTTTATTTTCTTTGGGTAAATGAAACAAGAGGTAATTAATGGGGGGCTTTTGTGAGGACGAGGTCGCTGTCTCTCGTGACAGGCGGCGTCAGCGGCCGACGTGGAACCCACGTCAGATACATTGGAACCCTAACCAGCAGACAACACTGGCAGGGGGAGAATGGGTGGGGTCCACAAATATCAGGTCCTCGCGAATTTCTCTCATTTTCAACTAATTTGCAGTTTTAGACCGAGATGAGATGGTAATTGCTTTTTGGATCTTGCTAGGTATAGAATATATGTGATGGGATTTTCCCAACGTGACCCCCAAATTTCGTCCTATTACGCCACAGATCCTGTCATCTTTGCAGTTACTCCACATCCTTTGGCACATTTTGATTATAGATGTGAGAAGGCCAATGATGCCATTAAGAAGTCTAAATGGAAGAACCAATTAGAATTAGGCACTCGTTCGACATTTTCTTCTCTGTCAATACTCCTTCTTCAACTTATGCCCCCTCCTCCTTCGTGCTTCGATGAGGGTCGAAGAACCCACATACTGATTAATGGATAAGACCAGAGAAAGACTCGAAGACGTGTGCAGACGATACCTCCTAGGTCGAGCAAGGGCCTAGATCCAACTAACTACAAACCTAAGATGAGGATTGATCGTGGAAGAATAAACACCATAAGAGGAAGATTGTCGTCCACTACAGAGTTAAACAGTACAAAAGTAAACAAACAATCAGTTTACAAAGGGAAAATGAATCGATCAATGCCAGGAAAGGAAACTACTACGGCCAGTCTTGTTCAACCACACAAGTGTTTGTAACTTGCGATGATCAATATTACTAAAAAGCTCGTACAAATCATCGAGAAGATGCGATGTCAACTAAGATTTGTAATTTTGTTATATCAGCGATTAGTTCGAAGGCGTGATCAGATAAAGGATCAATCCCCCTTATTTAATTTGGTCACGTTAGTATGGATTGTTGACTTTCGAGACATTCCTATACCTCAGAATTTCCCTTTTTATTATGCTACATTTGGATGAAAGGATTTGTGAAGGAAGATGCTCAAAAATGGATATTGAAAAGGAAGTGATCAACATGTTAAGTTGCATATCAAGGTTATGATTGGGTTTAGGGTTTAGGCGATGATTAATGGGTTCTAGCAAGTAGAGAAAAGGATATTGATGTCGAATGAAGGGTGTTCGATGAGTTGAGGAAGGAAGAAGTGTTGAAAGGAGATTGAGAGGTTTCAACGAGTTAAGGAAGAGGATATACGAAGTGGAGATGGAGAGGTTTCAACGAGCTAAGGGAGAGTACCAGAGATATGGGGATATCGAGAAATCAATGAAGGTAGACAGCTACAAGATGGACGGTGTTCGACAAGATAACAAAAGGAGGAGAGAGAGAGATGGGGATTCGTTTGGAGGGATTTTAACAAGTCAATGAATATATATATATATATATAGAGAGAGAGAGAGATTGCTCAGTTAAGTTCAAATATATAGCTATGAGTGCTATTTGATCAAGCAAATAAGGTAAAATATGCTGACGATCATGGGTAACTCATGTCCCATCTAGAACTTTTAGATCTCATTGGGATGAGGGATGAGAAATAATGGGATACAAGGGATATGTTAGGCTTGTCCTATTAATATAAGGGATAAGTAAGGTGATATAAGGAAATCGAGTTGATTGAAGTTATCCTATTGAAAGATTAACATACATTAAATTAAGAATGTGGTATAGGATTTCGAAATTGATTTATATTTATGACATGAATTTATATCATACCATTCAAAAAAATATGATGTATTTCCTCAAAAGAGATGGCTTACTAGAAAATTGTAGTAGGTTCCTCCTAAAATTATAAACCTATTAGAAAACAATATTATGATAAAAATTGATGACATTATCCGTATATTGTGATAAATGGACAACAAATTGAAGTAGATTTCATCTGACTCAACTATAATATCGTTTAAACTAATTAGAATGAAAAAGAAACATCCCGCTATATTCATCAAGTGGCATACCAAGAGCAACACTTGAAATGAAAATTTTAATCTAGATAAGTATTATTACAGCCCAATAAAATCAACATTCCACAATCATCATTCAGAGGAATAGTTTATCACTACAAGAAATATAACCTAAGGCAACGAATATTTTGAATATCCATTGTCATATCTGCTGGTGTTAAATGTATAATAACGGACATTATTTATTGTAAAATTAATTTTTATTCTTAAAGTTAGCAGTGAATGTCATATTCGCTGCTAATTAATGTTCATACAATAATGATTTATCAATTGGCTTCACTACAAACAGAATGGTATTTGGGGACGGTGAAATGGGAAGGTAAAAAAGCCGTCCCTTTTAATAGTAGAGGGGACGGTCTTCGACCATCCTAACGGATCACTGTGGGAGACGTTCATAAACGTACGCCCCCTATTCCATAATCATCGGGGACCATCATGACGGACCACTATGAACGAAGTGTTGATTCCTTGAAATGGATGTTTGTTGATATTGATTTTAGTTTTAATGATTAGACCAATATTATATATGGGACAATAAGATGGGTATATTGACTTTAGTGTTAATGATGAAATGATGAGAATCCAATGTATTACTCACACAAATGTGTTCGTTGATGTTTGTTGCTTTAACCATACCCTCATACAATATTATAACTCTCAAAATTTTTACCAATTAGTTCATAATGTTTCACCGGGTGTGACACCGGAGCAATGGAGGGAGGTCATCAACATTTGATTTAGTGATAAGTTTGCGGTATGTAATGCACTTTACCTCTAATTACTACTTATTTTTACTAATTTGGAATGATATTAGGCAATATCAAGTAAAAATACTGTTAATCGTGCGAATAATTTCAAGTTGACCGATAAGATGGGGAGGACAAATACTTATCAATTCAAAACAGTTTTCGTAAGTTTGTGTTATTTGTATAGATAAAATCTATTATATGACTTATAATTTCTTTTAGTTCAACTAAAATAATCAAGAGGCCATGAGATAGTTTTTTGCGGGGTCAAAGAGTCGAGAACTTGGAGGTGAACTGCAATAAGTCGATGACGCCTACACTTCAATTCATGTAAGTTAATTACGATATGCAATAATTGTCCATAAAATTTTGTCTTTATTTGTTTAAACTGATTATGCATGAGGAAATGATCAAACTCATAACCACTGACTTCCTAAATAGCATGGGCACAAGCACCTTACTATTGTCTGTTGACGAGGCCTTCGTACAAGCCACAAGTCCGAAACATCATGGACGTATACGTTATGACAGAGGATGAAAGATGATCCAATAGTGGTAAACGATAGATCGGTGTCCCCTCTTTATCAAATGAGACGTGACAGGTTCGACGGTCGTAACTGTCCCTTTTGTCTTTCAAGACGCGACACGATAGGTCTGCATCCCCTCTTGTTAAATGAGACGTGTGTAGAGGGGACTCTTCTACAACTGTCTCATTTGACCAAAGGGGATAGTTGTTTTGATATAAGGAACGGTCTACAACCGTCCCCTAAAGTCCAACAACATGTAGTGCTTATTCATCAAAATTATTACAAATCATTGCTAAATTTACCAACGATTAGAAGATATCGTCAATAACCGATTATATGATTCATTTCTAGAAATATAACAAGGATACAATAATTATTAGGAATGTAAAGAAGTAAGTAACAAACACTATTCGTTGTTATATATTTAACTATGGATGATATGGCAAGTAACGTTGAAATATCCATTCCCTTTGGTCAATTTTATTGTAGTGTCTTAACTGGAATTGTCCAGGAACAAGACGTCGGATGCGCTTGAGCCTAACGAGGAAAGTCCTATGCTCTTTTTTCGCCTGATTTCTTTCTCCCTCTACTTTCTTGGAAAGGAGTGGCGACAACAAGGTAGACGAGCTTTCTCCAGAGCTTGTAAGAGGCGACAAGAAGTTTTCAATATCACCAGAGAGCTACTTATATCAATGAATTTCATTAGGCAACTGAAGAATTAGATTTGATTAAACCCATAGTCAATCTGAATATAAAGATTCAGAAGTTCACTCCGTACCCTATGCAAATAGTAAGTAGTTCACTCCGATCGAACCCGATGATTGCTCTACGTGCTCGTGTGATAGCAAGAAGTTCGTTCCGATCAAACCGTTCGCATCGCTTAGATGCATGAAGTTATACAGTGGTACCTCCTTGGGTGAAATTTTGATTGCCCTATGCTTAGCAATAGTCTATCGTGAACATTTACAAAAGATTTTTTTTTAAAGAAAAAAGAGCCCCACCGTATAGATGAGTGCCCAAATAACATTTACAAAAGGTATTATGGTTTTCTATGGTAATTTTCCCAATGGCTATGAGGTTATTTTGTCCGACGACCATGAGGATAACTTCTGTTTTAGGCCTGTAACTTATTCTAGCTTCGACTAGATGCTAATTCCTTTGACAATGATAAATGACCTTGATCCTTAGTAAAAAAAAAAAAGCAAGTTCCAACACGGATGCTCTAATCACAGGGATGTGAACCCCCAATCAATGAAAACTGAAGGACTTGACGAATAGGCTCGAAATTAGCGTGCCCTTGAATGCAAATTACCCATCATGCCTGAGATGAGATCCCACAGAGGAGCGGTGATTTCACCTCTTCCGATATTGTTACCGCACCATGAGAAATCTGATGTGAAAGGTGGCATCGTCGTACGAAATCGACATGCCCACTTGCTTCGAACCTCGTGGTCTCCCGTCGTCCATTTCAACTGCAAGACACGGGAGTACTGTAGTAAACCTTTTTAATCCTAGGTTTTACGAAGACACAGGCTCGGCGATTGAGCCTGACACGCGGATGATGCAGCAGTACAATAATAGGCCCACGTCATTGTGGATTTCGGCTTGTTGATGTAATAATAGGTCCACGTCATTAAATCAAATCAGCATAAGGCTGCGTTTGGATACATTGGTAAATGGGGTGATCTGTTTTCATGGAGGTAAGCAAGCGGGTTAAGTTGTTTGATGGAATCTCTAAAATGGGACCCTTCATCAAAAAAATCCTTAAAATAGGGACGGTTTGAAAATAATTCTCACAATGGACATACATCGGCAAATCATTTTCCGCTTCGTGTTCCGCGCATGGTAAATGGTTTATCGTACGCGGTAAATGATTTGTCACGCCAAATGGACGGCTAAATCTGGAATCCCAGCCCCCCTCCCCGTCCGTTCATCTAGCGCGGCAAACGGTTTGCCGTGCCACGGAAAATCGTTTGTCGATATATCCCTATTCTGGGAAATATTTTCGCGTCGTCTCCATTTCGGTAAATTTTTTTTCTCCTCTCCCCCCTTAGGTAAACGTCCCAAGTTGTTTGCTTTTTTTTGTTTGGCGATTTTGTTCGCTGGAAGGTCTGTTGTGACGTGATTTTATTAAAATTTAAATGAATGATTGAATTTTGATTGTTTTACAACTGTTCGAAGGGAGGATGCTGAGAAACTCTTGTTTAACCTAATCTGGAGTCATTGGAGGCAAAAGAGGAGCGTCCTCCTGAATAGATCATATAAAAAATTAATTTTTTTAATCTTATCCAGGCTTATGATAGCTCGTTGGATGCATATCTGATGACTGGGAGTTTGCCGAGATCGTGTCTTTCCACAAGGCAGATCGACAGTCGCTGAGTTGACCTCAGACAGACTCCCAAATCGATCAACAATTAACCCACAGTAAATATATGCAATAAATATCCAAAAATGTGGAGTTAAAATTTATTATAACTCTACATGCAAATGTGTATAGGTGTAAGTACAGGTAGATGTCGAACACTGGGAGGCGAATGGTTGTATGTCATGTATCATTCAATTATTCAATCATTTGTTCATGTTCTTTTATTGTTTTTGTGGGTTTTGGTTTTTGTAAATTTTTTTTATATTTTTGTTTTTATAACTTTTTTTATATTGTTTTTATATTTTTAGTTATATAAATATATATAATATATATAGAGAAAGATATATATAAATAAGAAAAGAGAGAGAGAAGTAATATAGTATGTATATATATACATAAAAACTTAATATATATATATATATATATTTTTATGCTTTTTAATATTTTTTTTCTCTTTTAAATTTTTTTTTTATTATCCATTTATATTTCTAATTTTTATGTATTTTTAAATTCAAAAATGTCCACAATATAGGACTAATTAAATAGCCGTATATAATTTGGGTTTTAAAAATATAAAATAAACTCCAAAAATTCCCAAATTAATTTTAATATATTAATAATAATATATCGATAATTATAAAAGAGAAAAATATATTTTTAGTGTTTTTTAAGGATTTTTCTATTTTTTTTGTTGGATTTTGGAGCTTTCTGATTTTTTTTAATTTTCTTTTTCATATTTTTAGGGTTTTTCAATTTCTGGACTCAATATATATATATATACCATATATAATTTTTTTTGGAATTTTTCAAAATCATTTTCTAATTTTTTTGTATTTTATAAATTAGACAGTACAAAAATGGCTTCTTTTTCATTTTAAATAATTAGGAAAAATGCAAAAAATGCAAACTAAAATACTGGCGTGAACAAGCATAGCATGGAGCGTCTATCCTAATTTTTGTGAATTTTTAGAAGCCTTTTAGGTATTTTTAATAAATAGATAAAGACACAAAAATAAAACAGCCTAGCAGGGGTATTTTTGCAAATAAAACAAGTTACAGGGGCATCAGTGCAAAAATACCACAGAAATAAACATTTATTTTAATTTTTAGAACTATTCTACAATATACAAAAACCGCCAGGGTATAACTGCAAAATTTCATGCGCCTCACGTGGGACTGCACGTGAGGCGTGGAAGGACCTAAATGTAATTTCAAGAAACTCAGGGTCCTTTCTGCAAAATTTACATTTTATTTACAACGTGCTATATATTTTACAAGATTAAAAATTAAATACAAAAATGACAGGGGCTAGATGTGCAAATTACCCCCAAAAGAGGCGCTTCATCCGACGGCTGATCTTCGTTCACTTGACACGTGGCGCCTCCACGTGCGCCGATGCCGGTTCGCCGATGGAGCGCTAGGATTAGATCACTCGCGTGATCTGACGGTCGCTGCTTCGCTCCATCGGACGGCTCTCCTTCTATCTGGGCCTTCGTTCTTCATCCAACGGCGGGGAGCACGCGTGGAAGAACAGGGACGAACGCTCGCCTGGGCGAACTTCCTCCGCTCGGATCTCGCACTCCCGCCGGTCTTCACCGCTCCTGAAGGTCCACAAAGCTTCCTGGAAGGGTCTTCTTCATGCTGGAGGTCTTGGATCGGTCGGAGAGACCCTGGAGCGCCGCCACGAGCTCGAAGAAGAAGCGGGGCTCCAGGTACCTCCGCCGGCTTGGGAATCGTCTCCTGGTGCTTCTCAGGGCACCTAACCTGCACAGAAAGATAGAGGGGCTCGAGGCCGTTCTCCTCGACCCGGGGTTTGAAGCTGAGAGCATGAAAATGACGGGGGTGACGATGCTCCGGCGAAGCGGCTGAGGCGAGCATCGATTCGCGGAACCAAGGGGGCTCCGATTGGTAGGGATTGACTGGAAGATGGAGAAAGTGGTGGGGAGTGAAATGGGGACGAAAGCGAGTCGGGAACTGGTCGGGAACACAGTGAAAAGCTCGCCGGAGCGGAGCTCCGGCGAACTACGAAACAACTAAATTACGCTAACCTACGAATCAAAATACAAAATAAATGACGGAAATGAAATGCAGATATAAAAATCTACCTAGAAAGATAAACGCGCAGCTCTTATACCTGGAGGAACTCCAGGGAGCAGGGTGGCTGCCGGAGCGCCACCATGGGTGCAACCTCCGCCTCTCCGAGCGATTCAAAGTGCTGGCGAGCTCCTCCTATCACCAGGAGCATCGCCGGGACCGAATTCTGGGAAGGGATTGGCTGAAAAGCTGACCAAATTTGGCGAGGAAGGCGGTGGTTCCTTATTTATAGACAGGGGGAGCACCCTTATTGACCAGGCCGTAGCCGGCGATGCAATCTATGTACACAAGATCTAAATGATCGGCGGGAATCACGGATGAAAGGAGAACAAATCTCATGAAATGACTGTGGGCGATTGATCACTGAGCCACGCGGGAAAAAGGCAAGAAAAGAGGGGAAAAGACAGTTCGCGTCAACTCAGGCGCCTGGGGGCGCAGTTGACCGACCGGTCAACAAACGCCAGAACCTGATTGGTCCATGTCAATCAGAAATTGACCTATTTATTTAACGTATTAAATGAATTAATTAGAATTTTCTTATAAAATAAAAAATGTTCATAAAATAATGTAGTATTTATTTATGATTTTTATTTATTTTTTTTGAATTATTTTATTACGATTTTATTAAAATATGGTATTTATAAGTATATTTATATACATTCATTTTTATTTGTTGATTTTCTTTTATTATTGTATTTTCTTATTTTATAAATTTATAACTTATTTTTGTGAGTATAAATGTATTTTTATTTGATTTTTATGAGTTTATTTATATATTTAAATAAATAGGTATATATGTATGTAAGTATACTTATAGGTATTTTACCTATATATTATATATTCTTCATTTATTTAATGAATTTTATTTGTTTTTATTATAGATTTGTATTTTTTAATAAGATATATATAATATATACATTATTATAAAAATATAGATGAATAAAGAATGAAAGAATAAAATCCCTTTTTATTTATATACATTAGGTAACATAGGTGTTTTGTCTATGTGTTTTATAGACTTATTTTTATTTTACAAATTCTTTTTGATTCTATTTTACTTTTATTATGTATATGTATTATATACATTATTGACAAAATTCTAAAAATATGAATTTATAAAAATAATGAATATTGAATAAAATGAATATTTTAATTAGGTATTATGTACAAGAAGGGCCAAAAACCTAACTTCCACAGATGGACTCCAGAAATTATGAAACCAATTTTATAAAATAGTTTATGAAATGTTATATACAATTAAAGGTGAGTTTGGGTGATTTGGAGTTTTTATTTGCAAGATATGGGTCTTTGAAGTTGAGATTTTTGTTTTTTATTATGTGTATAAAATGTACACTGGGTATTATTTTTGTACAAACTCAATTTTGTATTTTTATTTACATTATTATCTACAACTTTTATGAACAAAGTTTCTTTATTTGATGAATAAATGATTATGTACAAAATAGGTGTCAAAAATGCATAAATAAATGATTTAATAAATGAGGTATTTATTGTATAATTGGCCCTTATCTCCCCCTACTTTATTCCTTATCGACCAATTCCATTCTGGACTTGGTCTCGGGGTTCGGGTCATAAAATATTTGCAATATTTTATTCCTTTTTCTTTTCTTCTCTTTATTCTATAATTTTGCCATTAAAAACTTTATTTCATATCCAATTAACACAAAGAATAATGAATGCTATTATGTACAAATAAATGCTATTTACATGCATTTGCTGGGGTTTTTAAGGCCAAAATGATAGAATAAAGGTGATGAAATGGAGATTCATCACCCCCCTATACTTGCCTTTGCTAGTCCCTAGCAAATACTTATGCAATAAGTATAAAAAGAACAAAGAATAGGAAGAAAAGAAAAGGCAAAAATAAAGAATTCAATGAATAAATTGAATTGATCATGATTATTAAACACATCTGTACAACATCAAAGTTTGGAGCTCAGGTTAGACCTTGGTGTGAAAAATGTGTGTGGAACCTAGTAGGGAACCAAATTTAAAACACAACAGCCTTCGAGCGTCACAGAACTTGGTTCAAATCACCTTAATAGCCAGTTCAGAACTAGCCTACATCATACGCAAACCCTTATGACTATGAAGCTGACTTGAACGTGTAAGTGATAGTGGCTCTCCCCAACTGAAATGACAAAGAAATTGACTTCTCCAGAATGACAACCCAATGATTCCCTAATCCAACCGCTCTTTCCTCGAGGAGCGGGGTATTCCCTTCTAAGTTCAAGTGGCATCCAACTCAAGAGGAGGAGGTAGAGAAAAGAATGGACGGTAGCCAGTGTAGCTACCGATCCTGGGATGCAAGACCAGTGTAGTCAAGTCATCCAGCTGCAGGCTCACATGGTATAACTTTGATGCTCAAGCTTGCTTATTTTCTATACAACATATATACATACTCCGGCAGGCACTTTATTTTTTATTTTACAAGCCTGTCCACTTTTTTGGAGTTTTTTTTTTCAACATACTATTTACAGCAGCATTTACATAAGGAGTTTTTCCTCTTGAGCCAGAAGACTATCCCTCTTTTGAAGCATTATTGCAACCCACACTCTCCTGTCTTTAGACCTCATGGCTACTGGACCAGGTTGGGGTGCACTTCCCTCCCTAGACGAGGACGAATGTTTCCACCCGTGTGCGTCTCAGACTGGCAAATCCAACCCCCTCACCACTCCAATTGAGTTGAGCCAAGTGAAAGGTGCAAGTGTCCAAGTTAGGTCACGGCCGACAAGAGTCATACGTGTGTCTCGAAAAGTTCTAGTTAGTCAGTTGAGGTGACTTGAACCCAGCCCTGATTTCTCAAAGAATTAAGTCTGCATAGACCTGAAGTATCTTAAACCTAGTTCCCATAAGGTTATAGTGAAGTTAGGTGCAGTAAGGTCCAACCAAGCTCCAATCTTCAACTTTATTGGACTAGTTCAATCATCAAGCTCAATCAAAGAATATGAATGCTATGCAAATGCTATTTACAAATATGCAATTTTTCAAAGAATTTGAAAACAAAGAGAAGAATTTTTACACAAAGAATTTTTGCAAATAAAAGAATTTTGGCACTCAAAGCATAAAATATGTACAGCTATTTACACGGGCAAGCCGCTTTATTTTACAAGAATTAAGAATTCACAATATATTTTTTATAGGTATATATGTACACTTATTAAAGAATTTTGTTTATTTTTATTTATAATGTTATAATATTTTAGTTTTTATTATATGTGACTATTCCTCAAATTTATTTGACACAAATTTTTCAAACAATTTTTGAAAACTATAGTCCAAAATAATTTTTACAAACATTTTTACAAACATGTACACACATTTGAAAATCATTTTGCAAAGGTTTTTCAAAACAGTATATATAGATTTTCACAAATTTTTTTTGCAACCATTTTTCAAACCATTTGCAAATCATTTTTCAAACATTTTATTTCACACAAAGAAAATAAATTTTACAAACAACACGTTTTTACACAGGTTGAAAACATGTAACAAAATATTTTCAAAATAGTTGAAAATAAATGTTCACAAAGATTTTCAAACTATTTTTCAAACATTTTGCAAAAAACATTTTCACCTGATTTATTAATCAGTATATACAAAAGAATTTGAGGAACAACCACATCTTTTTATTAAGAATTCTTAATGAATTTTAAAGAATTATTAGCCATATTATTAAGAGAATACGAAAGTACGAGTTATGGCTAAAGTATATACATAGTATATACGACCCCCCTATACTTAGCTTGAGCTATGTCCTCATAGATCGAAAAGAAAAGAGAAGACATAACTCGCACTGAGTATAGACAAGTCTAAAGAATATATGAATAAGAGACAAAGGAAATAGAAGTTGACCGTCCCCCCTATACTTAGGATCAAGTAATCCTAAGTATAGCAGACTGTACGCAAAGCAAGGAGGGTCAAGGGTGGGAATAAACAGATCAAAAAATTAACAAATCAGGGGTGTACCCCCCCTATACTTAGGACAAAGTACGTCCTAAGTACAGAAAACTGACACAAAGGGGTGACACCTTTTATTTAGATACAGAAGATAGAAAAGGAAAAGAAGAAAAGAAGAAAAGAAGAGATATTTACAGATTGATGAAAAGATCGTGGAGAATATACACATCACTCCCCCTATACTTAGGGTGAGATATCCCTAAGTATAGGAAAGAATAGGAGTGACGAAAAATGTGCAAGGAAAGAACAACTCAGTGTGTGTCCCCCCTACACTTAGGACAAGGTACGTCCTAAGTGTAGACTCAAAGATATGGCGATAGATTTAGGGCACACATAACATGCGGGAGAAGGAATGAACACATATATACACTAGCGAAAAACGAGTGAAGTACAGGACGGTGTCTGGTAAGCGACAACCGTACTATCGTCGTTGTCTCCCTGTGAGAACGAGGACGCAGTCAGAGAGTGAAAAGACACCCTGATATACAGTCAGGTGGGTGTCGGCTACCGGGGATAATCAGATCGGAAAGTATAGCAGAGTCCGGTGGCGTGAAGCAGTCAATCGGCTCATATGGTCAACATGAGGGGATATAGCCGATACCGTGAGACCGGGAGGAAGAAAGAGCAATACAGACTCCTCCGGTCAATCATGTCTCAAGCAGATATGTAAGATAGATAATAGGAGACACCATGGTACTCGATGATGGTGAGGTAGAAAGATCATAAGTACACACCGAATACCGCAAGCCATGGCTCAACCCTGCGAGGGTCCTCAAGGTGAGAAGGGTCAGAGTATAATCAGAAGATTCGGCTCCGTGCTCCAACCGACAGGAGACACCAGAAATGAAGCCGAGTACCCAGAAAATGATGTACTCTCCCGCAGATAACCCTCGGGGAGTAGCACATGCTAGGCAATGAATAATCAGAACAGAAGCTCACCCTTCCGAGGGTCGTCAAGGAGAGCAGGCTCAAAGGAGCTTGATCCATCAGACGGATCATAGAAACGGTCTCGGTAGGCGACAGATCGGCTACCAGTAGAAGAGACCAGAAGATGTCATAGTCTCTCACAGATAACCCTCGGGGAGCTACGAGCTAGGCATGGAATAATCAGGAAAGTGGAGCTCTGCCTTGCGAGGACCGTCAAGGAGAGCGGACTCAGATGAGTCCAGTACATTGGCCTCGTGTACCGACAGGTCAGGCACACAATCACAGGGGGAGGCCAATCAAGCACATCATCTTGACTCGATTTCGGGTCCCATCACAATGGTGACCAAAGCAGTGAATGAAACCGCAGTCCTAGAAATTATCGCATTCTCCCGCAGATAGTCCTCGGGGAGGAATGCGAGCTAGGTCAATGTAGGTCATGGGAATGCTGGCTGGTCATCTCAGGTCCTCAAAAGCAATAAGTTGTGCAATCATTTGGAGGGCATAAGATTATGCAAGGGAGAAAATAATCTTGTCATTCACCAAACATCCCTTGGGTCAATCCAGTAAGCTGAGATGGCACGAAAAATAGTCAAGAATCCTCTAGGTGCCATGGTAGATCAAAGAGTCAGGAGATCAAGGACGAGTCAATCAGGAAGATGAGAGATCATGTAGGATCCGCACACCTTTATCAAGAAATCCAAAGTAGAATAATCAGTCAATCCCCAAAGATCAAGATGGGTGGAACCTCAAGTAGATAGCTCAATCAATGCTCATGAAATCATCATCAACTCATCGCAGCACATCACATCCTTAATCCGGTGTGCGAGAACTAAAATTCCTCAATAATGCTTCACACCTATGCTCTGTGCATCAGCAAAAATCCTCACGAAGCCCATATTCATGTATCAAAGACAAATCCACCAATTCGATCTCAGCGACCTCAACATCATGGGCCCGGCTTACACAAATAATCTGTATAAATAATCCTCGATGCGGGCCTTATCAATATGCACAGCATTCTCGGGTAAAGGGAGAGATGATACGGGGGACACGAGGAAGATGAATAAGAAGGGTACACAAAGGGGTGGAGAAGCTGATTGAGCAGGCGTGCCAATATCATGGGTGGTAGAAAGGTGATACAGAGGGAACGAGGAGGGCGGGTGAGAAGATCGGTACATAGACAAAATTAGGTGTTACACACAAGGCGGGAACACCGTCAAAATTGCGGTCCGAAGAGAGGTCTCTCCTCGAACCAGAGAATATGGTACGATGGATACATAGAAGATGGTGAAGAAGCGGGAAACAAAAGACTTGGCGAAGAATGATTGAGCTCAAGCGCCAATATCATGACTCAATGCAAAATGAAAAGAGATATGTATAAGAGAGGTAGAGAGACTCAAAGATGAAAAATGCATGACTCACACGGACGGGACCGACTACTCTAATGATGAATGGAAAACACAATGGACTCCAAGTCACAAACAAGACACAAGGCAAACCCCCAATTCACCTACTCAACACAGTGAAGACCATCAGGTGACGGTCATTTATCTTTTCGATTTTTAGAGTTAGGTGAGATCACAAAAATTGTACAATCACTTAGGAGGCTCTGATGGGATTTGGGCTCTACTCCCTAGTGTGTACGTGAGCACTTAAAACGCATCCAATGAGGGGGTTGCTCTCCCCAAGACAAGGAATCCTTTACGTTTTATTTTTAAGTTCAATAGAGTTAGCAGTCCCTATTTTATTGAAGTTATCACTTTTTTTTGGGTATTTTCAATGCACGTGCCTATCGTGGTTCCAATTTTTATTAAGCATCCTAGGTTGGCAAAAACAGAGGGAGAAGATCGGAAAAGCCATGCAAGTCAGAAATCGATGATGCATGCTAAGTAAGAAGACTTACAGTGCCTCCCAGCTCTCTCCATGCAGGATGCAAAACAGAATTTGAAACCTATGCTAAATGCAAATGCAAACCGAAGAAATCGCCCTAGGTTCAGAGATTGCTATTATCGTGAAGCACCACAAGTCGCTCATTCATCTCTAGCCTTAAAAAGTCCGGTCTTGGCTCACCCCTCCTCTGTACTCAACACACTTGAGCTTAGGAGAAAGCGCTTTGCGGGGCTTGCTGTGGCACAAAGGCTAAGAGATAAATGAGTGGCTTTTTAGAGTTTGATCTAGGTCCAAAGCGAACTATAGGTACATGCAAATCAATTAGGGTGTTTGGACCTAACTCTACGAGCAAGCAACTCCTACAGCTAAGGGCTCATTCACACAAAATAATAAAATAAAAATGGAAAAGCATCAAAATCATCGAGGCCCCCAAGGGAACAATCCCTCGGGCAATGGACCTCGGGAGTCGAAGTGTACCTATGAGAGTCCTGTATTATTATAAAATTTTAAGGGTCACTCTCTCACATGAATATACATGATAAAATTAAAATAAAATGCATGAAAATATTGACTGTCCTCAAAATTCCTCCTTCATGTGTCATGGATGCTCTCCCCTGCTGGCTGGGCATAGAAAAGCCAACACCGCCTCGCTTGGGTGCATAGGTCCTCCTAGGAGGTCCTCCTTCGCTTGGCGGTCCCTCGCATCAAAGACAAAAAGAAAGAGGTGGTCAGAGCAGTCAATCAATAATATCAAATAAAAATAAAAATAAAAAATCACACAAATAAATAAATGAAGGACAAGAACAAAGAATCAAATAAATGAACAAATAACCACACAAAATCATACAAAATCCGTTGCCTCCCCGGCAACGGCGCCATTTGATGACTGGGAGTTTACCGAGATCGTGTCTTTCCACAAGGCGGATCGACAGTCGCTGAGTTGACCTCAGACAGACTCCCAAATCGATCAACAATTAACCCACAGTAAATATATGCAATAAATATCCAAAAATGTGGAGTTAAAATTTATTATAACTCTACATGCAAATGTGTATAGGTGTAAGTACAGGTAGAGGTCGAACACTGGGAGGCGAATGGTTGTATGTCATGTATCATTCAATTATTCAATCATTTGTTCGTGTCCTTTTATTGTTTTTGTGGGTTTTGGTTTTTGTAAATTTTTTTTATATTTTTGTTTTTATAACTTTTTTTATTTTGTTTTTATATTTTTAGTTATATAAATATATATAATATATATAGAGAGAGATATATATAAATAAGAAAAGAGAGAGAGAGAAGTAATATAGTATGTATATATATATATATATATACATAAAAACTTAATATATATATATATATATTTATGCTTTTTAATATTTTTTTCTCTTTTAAATTTTTTTTATTATCCATTTATATTTCTAATTTTTATGTATTTTTAAATTCAAAAATGTCCACAATATAGGACTAATTAAATAGCCGTATATAATTTGGGTTTTAAAAATATAAAATAAACTCCAAAAATTCCCAAATTAATTTTAATATATTAATAATAATATATAGATACTTATAAAAGAGAAAAATATTTTTTTAGTGTTTTTTAAGGATTTTTCTATTTTTTTGTTGGATTTTGGAGCTTTCTGATTTTTTTTAATTTTTTTTTTCATATTTTTAGGGTTTTTCAATTTCTGGACTCAATATATATATATTTATACCATATATAATTTTTTTTGGAATTTTTCAAAATCATTTTCTAATTTTTTTTGTATTTTATAAATTAGACAGTACAAAAATGGCTTCTTTTTCATTTTAAATAATTAGGAAAAATGCAAAAAATGCAAACTAAAATACTGGCGTGAACAAGCATAGCATGAAGCGTCTATCCTAATTTTTGTGAATTTTTAGAAGCCTTCTAGGTATTTTTAATAAATAGATAAAGACACAAAAATAAAACAGCCTGGCAGGGGTATTTTTGCAAATAAAACAAGTTATAGGGGCATCAGTGCAAAAATACCACAGAAATAAACATTTATTTTAATTTTTAGAACTATTCTACAATATACAAAAACCGCCAGGGTATAACTGCAAAATTTCACGCGCCTCACGTGGGACTGCACGTGAGGCGCGGAAGGACCTAAATGTAATTTCAAGAAACTCAGGGTCCTTTCTGCAAAATTTACATTTTATTTACAACGTGCTATATATTTTACAAGATTAAAAATTAAATACAAAAATGGCAGGGGCTAGATGTGCAAATTACCCCCAAAAGAGGCGCTTCATCCGACGGCTGATCTTCGTTCACTTGACACGTGGCGCCTCCACGTGCGCCAATGCCGGTTCGCCGATGGAGCGCTAGGATTAGATCACTCGCGTGATCTGACGGTCGCTGCTTCGCTCCATCGGACGACTCTCCTTCTATCTGGGCCTTCGTTCTTCATCCAACGGCGGGGAGCACGCGTGGAAGAACAGGGACGAACGCTCGCCAGGGAGAACTTCCTCCGCTCGGATCTCGCACTCCTGACGGTCTTCACCGCTCCTGAAGGTCCACAAAGCTTCCTGGAAGGGTCTTCTTCATGCTGGAGGTCTTGGATCGGTCGGAGAGACCCTGGAGCGCCGCCACGAGCTCGAAGAAGAAGCGGGGCTCCAGGTACCTCCGCCGGCTTGGGAATCGTCTCCTGGTGCTTCTCAGGGCACCTAACCTGCACAGAAAGATAGAGGGGCTCGAGGCCGTTCTCCTCGACCCGGGGTTTGAAGCTGAGAGCATGAAAATGACGGGGGTGACGATGCTCCGGCGAAGCGGCTGAGGCGAGCATCGATTCGCGGAACCAAGGGGGCTCCGGTTGGTAGGGATTGACTGGAAGATGGAGAAAGTGGTGGGGAGTGAAATGGGGGCGAAAGCGAGTCGGGAACTGGTCGGGAACACAGTGAAAAGCTCGCCGGAGCGGAGCTCCGGCGAACTACGAAACAACTAAATTACGCTAACCTACGAATCAAAATACAAAATAAATGACGGAAATGAAATGCAGATATAAAAATCTACCTAGAAAGATAAACGCGCAGCTCTTATACCTGGAGGAACTCTAGGGAGCAGGGTGGCTGCCGGAGCGCCACCATGGGTGCAACCTCCGCCTCTCCGAGCGATTCAAAGTGCTGGCGAGCTCCTCCTGTCACCAGGAGCATCGCCGGGACCGAATTCTGTGAAGGGATTGGCTGAAAAGCTGACCAAATTTGGCGAGGAAGGCGGTGGTTCCTTATTTATAGACAGGGGGAGCACCCTTATTGACCAGGCCGTAGCCGGCGATGCAATCTATGTACACAAGATCTAAATGATCGGCGGGAATCACGGATGAAAGGAGAACAAATCTCATGAAATGACTGTGGGCGATTGATCACTGAGCCACGCGGGAAAAAGGCAAGAAAAGAGGGGAAAAGACAGTTCGCGTCAACTCAGGCTCCTGGGGGCGCAGTTGACCGACCGGTCAACAAACGCCAGAACCTGATTGGTCCATGTCAATCAGAAATTGACCTATTTATTTAACGTATTAAATGAATTAATTAGAATTTTCTTATAAAATAAAAAATGTTCATAAATTAATGTAGTATTTATTTATGATTTTTATTTATTTTTTTTGAATTATTTTATTACGGTTTTATTAAAATATGGTATTTATAAGTATATTTATATACATTCATTTTTATTTGTTGATTTTCTTTTATTATTGTATTTTCTTATTTTATAAATTTATAACTTATTTTTGTGAGTATAAATGTATTTTTATTTGATTTTTATGAGTTTATTTATATATTTAAATAAATAGGTATATATGTATGTAAGTATACTTATAGGTATTTTACCTATATATTATATATTCTTTATTTATTTAATGAATTTTATTTGTTTTTATTATAGATTTGTATTTTTTAATAAGATATATATAATATATAAATTATTATAAAAATATAGATGAATAAAGAATGAAAGAATAAAATCCCTTTTTATTTATATACATTAGGTAACATAGGTGTTTTGTCTATGTGTTTTATAGACTTATTTTTATTTTACAAATTCTTTTTGATTCTATTTTACTTTTATTATGTATATGTATTATATACATTATTGACAAAATTCTAAAAATATGAATTTATAAAAATAATGAATATTGAATAAAATGAATATTTTAATTAGGTATTATGTACAAGAAGGGCCAAAAACCTAACTTCCACAGATGGACTCCAGAAATTATGAAACCAATTTTATAAAATAGTTTATGAAATGCTATATACAATTAAAGGTGAGTTTGGGTGATTTGGAGTTTTTATTTGCAAGATATGGGTCTGTGAAGTTGAGATTTTTGCTTTTTATTATGTGTATAAAATGTACACTGGGTATTATTTTTGTACAAACTCAATTTTGTATTTTTATTTACATTATTATCTACAACTTTTATGAACAAAGTTTCTTTATTTGATGAATAAATGATTATGTACAAAATAGGTGTCAAAAATGCATAAATAAATGATTTAATAAATGAGGTATTTATTGTATAATTGGCCCTTATCTCCCCCTACTTTATTCCTTATCGACCAATTCCATTCTGGACTTGGTCTCGGGGTTCGGGTCATAAAATATTTGCAATATTTTATTCCTTTTTCTTTTCTTCTCTTTATTCTATAATTTTGCCATTAAAAACTTTATTTCATATCCAATTAACACAAAGAATAATGAATGCTATTATGTACAAATAAATGCTATTTACATGCATTTGCTGGGGTTTTTAAGGCCAAAATGATAGAATAAAGGTGATGAAATGGAGATTCATCAATATCGTCGCTAAAAATTCAATTCATTCGAAGTTTCTCTCATCATGTAGAAGTTATGACTGTGAAGATGGGTTTATGTTTGAAAATCATTTAAGCGATTTTGGGCAAGATCCACTTAGGCCTCGTTATGCAAGAATAGAAGAGAGAATGGAATCAGCATTCATCTCTTGATTCCATTTCTTTGTTTGTTAAATCATATTAAGACAGGAATAACGATTACAAAGGAAACTTGATTTCCTCATACATGAAAATTGCCATTGCTAGGTACTCCCTGGGAATTGGGATTCCATTCCTTACAAATGCTAATGAATGTATTATTCTTCAACATTTTTTAGTTAATATATCATTGTTACAAATATATGATTATTGACACGGATATGTGTTTTTCTTTTCTGGATAATTTTTTGGGCACCGACATGGATATGATTTTTTAGACATAGATATATGGACACTGATATGGATACAAAAATAATGGATGCAAAACGTTGGATAAGTTACAAATATATGCATATATGGATACTGACATGGATATGTGGTATTTTTGTAGATACGTATATAGATACAGTTTGATTTTTTTTGGATATGGATACAAATATTTTTACAAGATATTCTAGTGGACATGAATACATATATATTAAATATATCTATTATAAGGATAAAATATATCTGATATGATTTTTTTACAGATACAAACATGGATATGTATTTTTTTTCCAGATATGGATATGGACAGGGATATATGATTTTTTTCTAATATGGATATGGAAACGGATGCAATGTTCAATTTTTTTCTAAGATATGGATACTTATTATATTGTAGTGGATACATATACGGATATGGATATGGATTTTAACTTATAAGCACATACAACTAAAATGTACTTCTAAGGTCTAAGTCAACCACTTGCAGCTCCCAAAATAAACGAGAGTCTGAGCTGGAGATTTAGGGTGGAAGTCCAGGGATTTGGGCTCTAACATTAGGGATCTGTCCTCACCCACTCTGTTTGGGGGTAGGTACTTGTGTACAACGAGGGTGTTATTGTCTGTAATACAAATTTGTTTTTATTCTAAGTTAATTAATGTCCACTTGCATAATTCAATCTAAATTTTAATGTTGGTTATCACTTGATTAAGGTAATCACATGAAATCACATCTGACGTTCGGTTCCTTTTTCGATTTCCCTTAAGTTTGGAAAAATCAAGGGAGAAGACGAAAAATCAAAATGCAGACGGTAATCAATAATGCATGTAGTCATTTAAAGATACTTATAGTGAATCCTAGCATTGTCCATGTGGATGCTAGACTGAATATTTAAATATAAATATATGATGCAAGTAGAAAATCCTCAGCTAAGTAAGAGTTCTATTAGTAGTGGGGAATATCGATTAATTTGAACTAATTAGAATGTACTTATGTTGCGTCTATTAATGAATCTTTAAGATAGCAGTGAATCTTATGAGATCAGAAATGTGTGGCCTAAATTACGATAAAGGCACAAGGCAAGATGACCTAAATTTTTACTATTTGAAACAGAGTGCTTATTCCTAATTCATGCCAGTCAAGTATAGAACAACTCTCAACACAACACACAAACAAAATAAAAATAGAGGCCTTTGTTTACACATATAAGATATCAAATGAGAACCGCTGTAAACATGGCAATTAATTACAAAAAAATAATTTGTCTATTTAATTAAGCTAAATGTATCTCTAAAATGACTTGTAATATGGTCTCAACAGCTCGAGCTCTAAGCTCTTTACCTCCACAATCCTCCAGGCTTCGTCGGCTTTGCGGTCCCTACCACAAAACAAGAGAGTAATTAGATATTCTATATATAAATTAGTCAAATTAAAATAGATCTAATCAACACTTTAATAAATAAAATAATACAACAATCAGATAACCAAAAACTAACCTAAAAAGTGCTTAAATATCGTACCAAATAAATATTCATCCTAAAATAAATCAAATAAAATGTCGTGCCCCCGACAACGACATTATCTGATGAATCGCTAGATGGCAATTATAATATTCATTCAATGTAACTTGACCAAATAGCAATCGATCAGAGCTGAATCAAATAATCTCTATAAAAAGGATTCATCTTGATTTATAATATGGCCAAGTCATGTTGGACATGCGAGTCCACGACGAGCCATTATCCAATAAATATTATTGTGAATATCATTCTCTGATCTGAAATGATAGAGTTATCTACCATGACCATCTTAATTATCATACAACTATTGATTTAATTGTTGAATCATAGAGGCCAGTGCTTGGATGAATATCTGAAGAGTGAGATTGAGGACTCATCAAGCACCATCAAATGATTATTAATTGAGGATCTCCAGTCTGAGAAGGAGATGACAATCCTTTCTCTAAAGGCTGATATCAAACTGACCTTTTGATGCAGGTTCTCTAAGAGGTGTTAGATAAGTTAGGTCAAAGAGTTGACTTAGCGAGTCGAGATAACCAAAGACCTATGTCGTATGCTGTCATGATGTAGGCACACATCTTCTGACCAGAGATAGATGTGTTACTATATGTCTGAATATGTACATTTAGCAGACCGATAGGTTGATGGCCTAATCAAGGTATATACACTGGTGTGCTGGTGTGCATACAAGGGCATATGAGTAATACGATATATCAAAGGGATCATACATGTTCATTACTGAACCGAAAGGCATGAGCTCACTCATGAGATATTGGAAGGATCAAATTCCGTGCACGGTCGTCTCGCTTTGGAAGCTTGACTAAATTTGTAGGTTTGATATATACTTTTAGAAAGTATATGATCAATACCTAGGTATGATATATGCTTTTGGAAAGTATATAATTGATAACGACTCCCAATGATCAAATGAGAAACTTAATGATAAAACCCTGAAGAAGACGATCTGAGATCTAAAACTTCGGGTTTATTCCAAGTCTTCTAGTATGCATGATGTAAATGTATTAGGAATACATGAGGGTGATGTGATCATAAACTATTGTATAACCATGATGCTTCCATTCCTAGAGAGTGATGAAATAGGTTTGGATTTTAGTGATTCCTCTCAATAGAGAAGTGATATAATTTAGGTCCAAGTGTTGGAAAGTGATTTGAATGTGTTTCAGATGCAATAAAAAGATTAGATTTACAGTTTTGATTTAATCAAACATCTATGGGAGGGGTCCGTAAGATCTGGATCTCAAATGTGAACTTAATATCCAAGTCACTATATGTGGAACGTACAATTGCCATGTCCTTGTCTCTAAATATATGCGGAGAAAGTGCATTATCTTTGAAAGAGTTCTAGGATAATTTTATCATTGATAATGTATCCGAGCCTTGTGAAATGGATACCTAAATGTGAATTAATTATCATGAGTAATATGAATTTATAAAGAGAGCTATCTAAGATAATTAAATGTGATTTAATTATCAAAGATGTGAATAATGTGAATGTGATTTATATTATTTGAGCACATGATAATAGAGATCCAAGACAAATAAATGCGATTTAATTATCATGGATATGAATAATGTGGATAGCACCATCCATATTAATCATATATATTATAAATATGATTTATAATATATTAGAAAGAGCTATTTGTAAATAATATTTACAATTTAAATGTTGATGTGAATTAAATTCACATGACAATTAATTGACAAGTAATTTATATTTTATTTTGGGTTATAAATGTGATTCACAAATTTCCAACGAAATGATTGCAATGTTCACAAAATATTATGAATTATTTTGTGTGAATAAATTTTCAACAAAAGTTGTTGCAAATTATTAGAGTTTTTCATGGGATAATGTAATCTCATGAGATAAAGAGATAGCAGTCACATTCCATCTAAAGGTGGTGGACGACCATCAAGTCCTAATTAGAATTGGTGGTCGTGATCCCTATTTATGATAAGAGGCTAATCTCTTTACAATTATCTCTAAAGATGATTGTTTTAGTTTGAAATTAATTTATATTGATTATTTAATACATATTTAATTTAATTTAATTAATTGTTGTTGTATTTTTACAACAAAATCATGGTCATTTAAAGAAACATAAATCAATCTCATCCATTGATTTTATGTTGTCCATGGATTGAGATTCATGGACTCCTAAAATAGTATATAAGAAGAGATAACCCTTACTCTACAAATTACAACAACTAATGCTCTCCCTCACTCTCTCTCTCTCTCTACATGTCAAGTCTCTCTCTCACTCTCTTATTGTGGTCGTCCACCATGGAGCCCTAGAGAAAGTCGCCATCGCCGGCTCATCGGCGTTATGTTGCAGATCATTTGCTCGTGGCTCTCCATGTCCTTGGGTACACCTCGCTCGTGAAGAAGACGTCAGATCTCATATGACGAGATCAGGAGATTCACTGCTTGGATCATCAACATGGATTGCGAGGAGTACGTGTTTCATTAATGCGCTCGCAAGCGTCTCCTCCATCGGATCAGACTTGATACAAGAGGTCTCTTCCTTTAAAGACTCGATCACAACCATGCTTCAAGAGGTTGACGTAATACTTATTTGTGGTTTAAATGACACAATCCGAGAAGTGTTCTTAGATCATGTAGTTTAATCGTTCATAAATTTTTAAATTCTGCTGCTTTGAGAAACTAGTACGACTAGTCGCTCTCGATCGCATACGATGCGATCCTCGCACTTCCGTGATGCACTTACGAATTTTCCCATATCATTCAAGTGGTATCAGAGATAGATTGGAGGTTTTTCATATGATCCATAAACCTAAGATGACTTGGGCATTTTTGGTTGTGTGATGTTTTATCACATTTTGTTCATGCAACCGTATTTTGTGTGATTTTTCCATCATGTTTAAAAGTGTTTAAACACGAAAGTATCACTTGAATATTGTTCCTTCTTAAATAAAGAAACCACGGGACTTGAGTTTGTGTGATTTGGAATTTGATTGCTCAAGTTATGATCATTTTAATGAACATGAATCCGCAGTTTCAGGGATGACGAATCTTAACTTAATTAAAGAGTTAATTACGATTTTAGAATACCTAAAATGTGTGAGTATCACTTGTATTCTGTTATGAATCAAATTAGAAAAGTTTGGAAACATACTTTGCAAATTTTGGATTTAAATTGATTGAGATATGCTAATTTTAATAAGTGAGGATCACTGCTAAAAATTACTTTCCTAATCAAGAACCTTGTGATTGTCATTTAATCAATTAATGAAATTAATGATTAGTTTCATGAAATAATTATTGATGAATATTTTTGAAATATTTATTATGATTATTTCCTTAACTGGCACTGCAATAATCAATATGATAAGATAATGATCTTGATCGATTTAGTTATAACAAACTTTATAGCAAACATGGTTGCTTGAATATGATTGTGGATTTGTTTAGCAAATCTCCTTATACTATTGATCAAAATGATTTTGATAAATATTATATGGTATAACTTCGGTTGAAAGATTGATTATCATCTCAAATACAAACTAATTAAATCGTATTATCTTGACCTGAGGCGGATATGGTATCTAGTCAGGAGCGTTGGGGTAGCAAGTTTCTCCATGAGCAGTCTGTCCCACTCTCGTCGGTACTGACCATGACAGCGGGTAAGAAAAAGATAATGCTTGAAGCGATCATGATGTATTTTTCTAATTATTAAAATTCGCATAATACATATTTGAGATAATATATTTCAAGTAACAATAAAGAATGCTTGTTGTATATTAATTTGATCATTAATTTAATATGATTAGACTAATTGGAATATAATTAAAATTAAAACACTCTATTATGAATAGAGTTATATTTCCCTTGGACAAATTAATCTTAATGAATATGATTCATAATGATTAATTAAAATTTGAACATGATATGGAGGACCACATAAGTGACGTCCATGATCTCCCATCAAGGAAAAGAGTTCCATCTTCAGGGATTGTATGTAGGAGACGCTTGTC
This sequence comes from Ottelia alismoides, assembly GCA_037367405.1. Lineage (NCBI taxonomy): Eukaryota > Viridiplantae > Streptophyta > Magnoliopsida > Alismatales > Hydrocharitaceae > Ottelia > Ottelia alismoides. The sequence continues at coordinate 131,884 of JAZKJV010002889.1, forward strand.
CGAAGTGACTGCTCCTGCATACAAGCGCATCTGAATTGGTCTCTTTGCTTCTCGAAAGAGTAAGGTCATATGCGTAGTGACCCCAATATCGAGTCCTCATATTATTGGCGTGATATTGGATTGCGCATAACGAGTTCTAATCCTATTGATGGTTGGTTCAATTAACAACGGGTCAACATCAACTTAGAGGTGGTGGACTCGGGTGTTAAAGACCGAATTGGGAATGCAAGTTGGACTTGCAAGGCAGAATGCATTCCCGCTATGGATGCAAACGATTATGGATATATCCGTATCTGATCCGTCATCGTTATGTTTTAAACAGATTTTGACATATGTATCTGTATCCGTTTAAAAATGGATACGGATATGGATATCATTTTGATATTCACAAACATGTGTATCCATATCCATATATTCGCTTTCGTATATAAATATAGTCATAGATTATTTTAACCTTATATAAAATAACTCTATACCTTCTTTTACCATATTTGTATAATTTTTATGATACAAACACATTTAGTAAATTTATATCACGTGTTTTCCATCTAGTTCGTATATATTTTAAGTTGAATTTTAAAGTATTTCTAACATTACTCGTATGTGATCGATATCAGTATTACATCTGTATCCATTTTTAAGGATATGGTCAAATAGTTTTAATATCTATCAATATCCTTATCTGCATCCATATTTGTATTAAAAAATGGATAAGGATACGATAATATATATACCGTATCTGCATCTGTCCATTTGTAACCCTAGTTCCCGCTTCTTTTTATCTGAGCTGCAAGTTCTCGTATTATTGAGATGTAACAAAGATAAGAAAGGAGATCACAGATCTTGCTTGAGATATAATGGTAAGTATATCTCGTACATTGTGTGAATAAGGGAATGAACTTTCAGTGTTGACAAGGCAAGACAACTTTGATATAAAAATTCCTAAATCAAAGTAAAATATGTATTTATGCAAATTTATTATTTCAGATAATCCTCATTAAACCCACTCAATACTATACTCAATAATAACTAGTAAATTTTTACGAATTGGATTCATGATCACGATATTGTACTTATAGTTGGACACATAATGTATGTGGTTGCAATGTGCAAGTTTCCTCATAATAATGAGTAATGATAATTAAATAGACAACATGACAACAACACATGATTTATGTGTCTCTATAGTCTTGATCTCTAATTGGGGGTGCTTTGGAAATATCATGTCGATGATAATCGTAATTGTCAAATAATCCTTATAAAATCTAAGAAGATGTTTCTGGAATATATATGTGCTCTCAACATTTAATCATGAATGACATTGTTCACTGCATTGTGCAGAAGTGTAGAATGGTGGCTCGACAAGAGATGATGTACTCAAAATGTTTGAGTACCCACCTGAACCAAAGCCATTCAGAGTTTTAGATGGATGTACATACGATAAGTGTCATCACTCTACTATATATACTATAATCTTTCATGAAGCTTCATAATATTCATATTGTATGAAATGAATGAAGAATGTATAAATGTTGAAATACTCTTATATTGAAATCTTTTGAATTCAACATAAGAGATCCTTTGTCTTAAGAAATGGTTGTTTATAGATGAAGGGAGCGTAGCAGAAGCATGGACTGGATCCAAGTAAGAAAGAAAGTCAAAGAGTTGACTGTACTTCTGTGACTTCCATATGACATCCAAAGAGTTGGGTAAATGCCAATACCACAACAAGTTGATGTGTTGATAGTATGACTATTAAGTCTATCTAGGATCCTTAGAGAATGGCTTAAATAGTGCATTGGAATAATCTATATCTACATAACATCATTGAAATTGACTTACTTATTAGATAAGATCAAAGTCTAATAATTGTATCTCATTCTTCTAATAACACTTGCAATAGGTTGCATATGTTTTTAGAAGACTGGAAAATTTGATCTTAAGGTTTAATAGTCGTCCACATGGATATTGATGCAATTGTTGCAACAATCTCTATTGGATAGATAGACTTCATATTTTCAGTGGGAGAGCCCTTAGTCTTAGAGAATGTCTCTATAACCTAGATATTAGAATACACTCATAGTTTATTTCTAAGTGTTGGAAATAAACATGACTTCTGGAATAAACCTATCATAAAAAGTTATGATGAATATATTTCAGATAGTAATCTAATATCTAGAGGACTCTACTAAATTAGAATATTAATGAATGGTTCATTAACATTTCTAATACTGGAAGTTAAACCTTTTAATATCAATAAAAGGATGAAGATCATTTGACAATGATCTGACGTCAAGCCTCGGACATATGTCCGTTGATGAGATCAATAGACTAGTAAGAGATGAAGCTTTAAAAAGTCTAAAGCTTCAGATCTTACATATTTGTGATTATTGTATTCAAAAGTAAAAATATCCATTACACCATTCTTTGAGAATGGTATAAGATGTCAAGGTATTCAAGATCTCATACATTTGTACGTATGTGGATCATTTGTATCATAATAAACACTGATAATATGTGATAACATTCGATGATTATTTGTGATATTAGATTACTTCCCTTCACCCTAGAAATCTTTGAAATGTTCAAAGACTTCACAATTTTGATTTAGAATCAAAGTTTAAAGGAAGATGATAGAATTTGATCTAATCAAGGTAGCAAATACATATTAGATGAATTCAAGGAATACCTTATGGAGATGGGAATATCATTCCTATCTCACTCCTCCTAATACACCTAGACTCAATAGAGTTGTAGGAATATACAATTGGATCATGTGTGATAAGATTTGATCAATAATTAATATTAGCATAATTACCTCTTAGTTTCCAAGGTATATATGTAGTAGAGACTACAATATATGTCCTTAATAAGGTTCCATGCAAGTAAGCTGAAATCTAGCACCAGAGAATGCTACTTCATTAGGAATATAAAGGATGGTATTGGATACCTACTTTATCACCTTGAGATTCTTAAAAAGATTTCATCTCTAAGGATATGATTTTATAGGATGACTTTCTTGAGAATCAAGATGAAAATGAAATGAAGGTACTCATTAAATCTTGAAAAGATAATGAGGCTCCTAAAATCAGAAACTAAAAGGACAATTAAAGTTTAAACACTCATACCATTTCAAATTAGTTTGAGGATGGATTCCATGTGTCAGTTAAGTCTGACAATAATCTGACTTCATGTGATTAAGTGTAAATGATACATCAAAATAGTGAAACAAATGCACCAAATTAAAGAGCACAAAAAGAGCTTTCAAATGACACTAATTTCATTAATATTGGATATATGGTTCACAAGATATTGACAAAACACTATAGGGGAATAAGTAATAAAAAATATTTTATTTAATTACAAAAGAAAATCCAAATTTGATAGATTTGCAAATAGCAAAACCTGCCTGAATATATTTGTAAAATTAACATAAAGCAGGACTTATATGTAATATTGAAAACTTCTAAGGGCAGGCACGTAATTTAACCACCCACATGCCTCACACACGTGACTTCTAGGCTTGGAGCTCGGGGTTGGTTCAGGCCACGTGGTGGTTCATTGGTGCCTTGGAGCAAGATGGGATGCTCCAATTCTATGGCTTGAAACCTTGCCTCGGTAGCGCAACGTGGCTCTCTGTGCACCATTGGATAATGCCCAAATAGAGTGAATCCGACGACTGCTGCTACTTGGGTTCTTCCCCCTCATCCTATGAAGACCGTGTTCGGGTGGTGCTCCATCGAGGCAATATTGCCTACTCCTTATGACTCTGGTGTTGCTAAAGATCCAGGACCTCCTAGAGTACTAGCGATGAAGGTGCTTCATCGGGGAAGTTCTAAGGTTGGCTGATGTATCTGGACAATGTCTTATGGTCGAAGAAGAAAGAATAAACCAGAGAGGTTCGACGATCTCCAATCATTGAATGTGATCCAAGCCCTGCAGTGTTCGAAACACAACCCAAACCCTGCTGAGTGGAATGGAGATGGATCTGAAGTGGAATGGAGGCTTGTCAGAGGGAGTATATCTAAGTCCTAATCGGTTCTTCCCTTTCTCAAGAGGAAGAACTGATCCATGTGAACACATGAGTGGAAAAGTAGAAAGGATAAACTAGAGTTCACTTGTGGATATTGAGTGATCTTTGAAGATGTGCGTGATCTCAGAGAGTGGATTGAATGTTTGGATTTGAAAGATTAAAAAGGGAGAAAATACAATAAATTGAAGATTCAATACTTACCCGAAGTTGGGAAGAACAAGATGGTGGAATTTGGGGAATGAATCTATACTGATTTGGAACACTAAGGCTCCATGATCGTCGCTTGAAGTTCCTGGATGGGGAACTAAGCTCGAGCAGCTATCTGGGATCTTGACGATTAAGTTGAGGATCGTGTCGGACCTAATCTCTATTATATCTAATCTCTACGCTCACATGTTGTCACTAGAGGGTAGGAGACACTCGGAGCAAGGTCTGTCCAAGGCCATATAGCCGTTGCAGCTGTCGGAGAAGGTGTATGTACAGAGGAGGTGTTTAGCGAAGGTTGCATCTAGGCAGAGGTTTCAACCACTACAAACTGCCTATGGAGTTAGGATTAGGTGTCGTTAGGTGATTGGCGTGAGTTATGGAGGATAAGGTAAGAGGTTGGTGTTGGAAGTTAGTTTGGGGGTTATCGGAAGAAGTTGGGAAAAATGATGAAGAAGAGCAGTTCAATAGTTGATTGAAGAGAGGGGCGAAAGGGCGTATTGGGGAAGATGACTTCCCGACTGTCAAATTTAGATCTAAGGGCCTATATTTGGGTGTGCGTGGAGATATCAATGTTGCTTGATCAATCTGATTGAACGACCAGAGGCGGGCACGAATGACATGGATTGGTGGAGATGGAAGATCTAGTGGTCAGGAAAATTGGGTGGAAAAGAATATAGAGCCGACATATGGAATTATTTGATTGGGCCACATGGCCCAGTCAAAAACTTTTAAATGGGGAAAATTAGGTGGAAAATAATATCGTGCTGGTACATGGAATTATCTGATTAGGCCACGTGGAACAATCAGAAATTTCCAAATGCTCAAAAAAATGTAAAATAAAAAAGAAATAGATAAAGGAAGGACTAAAAAAAGTCATCAACATGAAAGTTATAGATCTCGATGAGGTCTACAACTTTTGTGTAGAACATAAAGAGCGAAGATGTCATCTATGCATAGAAAAATTTTTTGTAAGTAATTTCATGTAATAAATTACTTATTTTATTTTCTTACTTTTTATTTTTAATTTATAAATTATGTTAAATGTACATATTATCTGAATTTTTATTTGATTTTTAATAAATAAGAAACACATAAAATATAGGAACAATACTATATATATTTACACTCAATAATTAGTATTAATTATTTGCAACACAATAATTAATATTTAATGTTAATTGTTAGAGAATGTTATTGGATCTCTTAATCTAGAGAGATAATATAGATAAATAATGTAGATAAATATGGGATTTATCAACAACCCAACAGCACAGAGTGCTCCACATGTCTCACTTGTGCGATGAGCGGTCTGGATTTGACGATACCCCTTTGCAGATTAAGGGTCCTGATCAGATCTTGGACTCGAATAAATGATCTATGCCCTCCTTAGATGGATGGATACGATTAGAACTACATTCAAGCCTCCATCGGATGGTGGCTGCTGGTCAGAAAGAACAGGGAAGAATGATAGGCCTTCCCTGCTTTAATCGCACGATTCTCCACCCTCTGATTGTCTCTCTCATTGTTGATGTGCTCTGGAAGAGTGAATTACTACTCTCATTAACAGCATTCAACCACCTCGGTAACCATATGCTACGACCCGCATTGAATGCTGCCCCACTGGTTCAAAGGCTTTCTTTTGTCGAATTCCGCTCCTGAAATGATTCCACAACGGAAGAGGGTTTCAAAATGGTCCAGACCTCAGCAATGGAGGCTTGGAAGCTCAGGTGACCTTGGATGATGTTCAAGTGTTCAAACTCGCTCTAGATGGAGCCTTGAGATGCCAGGACCTACTATTGGAATTCGCTCGCATGGGATAATTCGACAGTACGTAGACACATCCACCAAGCGATCTAGAGGAATTCTGGAGGATGCCATCGTCACCATTCAGGGAATGAAGTTCCTGCATACTTCATCGTGCTAGACATGGACACCTTAGCTCCTCTTTTGCATACCTCAATAATCCTCGAACGGTTGTTCCTTAGAATAGCCGAAGCTGTGGTGAACTATGGCACCGCGCAGATCATTCCACTCGAAAAAGTGACAAGGTGACAATTAAGACGATCCAAGTGCAGAAATAATCAAAGCCTACATCAGACGAGAGTGAGCCTACAAAGCATCGGACATAAGACTATGACTTTCTTGTTGAAATCCGTGATACAAATCTGTTTATGGATGATATTGAAACCCACGAGTTCCTCTCCATGGAAGAACTAATGGATAACACAGTCGAGTTCCTAGATATCCTTGATGATGAGATTTTTGCTGAGTTTCCTGATGAACACATTTTTGACCACATGTCCTTGGCAGAGCAAGAGGCAATCATTGAAAACTTTTGTGAACAAGATTTTGTAATAGAAGAATTTTGTGCAGCATTGAATGTTGAGCCTACAATGCCAATGGTGGACACCATTCCTTTGAAAAGATCCAACACCTTTGCCCAGCACAGTAGTTGAAGTCACCACCGAGCTGAATCAGACCCCGCCTGAGCTCAAGACACTTCCAGCAAATATGAAGTACGCCTTCCTTGCAGGTGCGTAGAACATATTCCATGTTATCATCAATTCATAGCTAACCGAGGAACAAGAATCTCGTCTACTCGAGGTTTTAGAAAGAAACCGCAAGGCAATATGCTAGAAAATTACATATTTCCATTGGATTAACCACTCACTATGCTTGCATCACATATATCTTGAGGAACACAACAAGTCGTCCTGAGAGTACCAACGAAGATTGAATCCAAATCTTTGGGAGGTTGTGATGAACAAAACCACAAAGTGGTGTGATGCGGGATTCATATATCCCATCTCGGGCTCGAAATGGGTGAGACCCTTGCACATTGTGCCAAAGAAGTCAGGGATCACCATGATCAAGAATGATATAGGAGACCGCAACCAGAGTACAGACATCTTGGCGCATCTGTGTGGACTACAAACGCTTGAATCTAGCGACCAAGAATAACTTCTTCCCGCTCCCCTTCATCGACTAGATCGTTGAACGATTGACCATGAAAGAATATTTCTGTTTCTTGGATGGTTACTCTGGTTACAATCAAGTTACTATAGCTCCTGAAGATCAAGAGAAATGACCTTCACCTATCCATTTGGGACCTACGCCATTCGTACATTCGGTCTATGCAATGCTCCGACAAAATTTCAATGATGCATGTTGGTCGTATTCACAGATATGGTTGGAAGTTTTCTTGAGGTTTTCATGGATGATTTCCCAGTCTACGGAGACAGCTTCGATCAGTTCCACTCTTATTTATACTGAGTCTTGAAGAGATGTTGTAAAGTGAACCTTATGCTCTCATGGGAGATGAGCCATTTTATGATGACCGAGGGTATTGTGCTAGGCCATCTCATATCAAAACATGGCATGGAGGTAGACCCTGCGAAGGTGGATGTCATTTCCAAACTCGAGTCACCTACAAATCTGAAGCAAGTCGGATCATTTCTAGGACACGTCGGTTTCTAGCGACGATTCATCAAATATTTCAGTAAAATTTCTCATCCGCTGACTGAGCTTCTAGGGGAGGAAGATTTTATCATTGATAATAGAGTCCTACAGGCATTCAATCAGCTGAAAGAACTGTTTACCCAGGCCCCTGTCCTTCAACCTCCAGATTGGTCTCTCCTGTTTGAGATCATGACATATGCATCAAACTACGCCATCAGAGCGGTTCTAGGACGATGAAGAGATGATCTGCCATTTGTAATTCACTATGCTAGCAGGACTCTAGATGAAGCTTAGAGAAACTACATTGTCACTGAAAAAGAGTTGCTAGCAGTCGTCTTTACCCTGGAGAAATTCAGATCCCACCTGTTTGGATCCAAAGTGATAGTTTATACAAACCATTCTTCCATCAAGTACTTACAAGCCAAGAAGGATGTGAAATTGAGACTCATCAGATGGATCCTTCTGCTTCATGAATTTGATCTTGAAATCCGTGATAAATATGGAGTTAAAAACGTGATGGCAGATCACTTGTCAAGATTACCAGAGCCAAATACTCCTGATCAGAGCCTATTATTGAGTACTGAAACTTTCCCAAATGAAGCAATCTTGTCAGTTACCTTTCTCCCCTAGTTCGCCAATATTGTGAATTATCTTGTATCCAAAAAAACTCCATAAGATTGGTTGAAGCTGAAAGTCGACAAATTCTTGTCACATATCCATTTCTATTATTGAGATGGTCATTATCTCTTTCGTGAAGGGGAAGATTGCATCTGGAGGAGGTGCATTCCTCAGGAGTAAGTCCAAAGTATCCTCAAGCATTTCCATGCCAGAGAATCAGGAGGACATCACTTTGGGAGAAGAACAGCATCAAAAGTTCTACAATGCGACCTCTGGTGGGCTACTCTATTAAAAAATGTAGAAGACTTTCTTAAACATTACAATGACTGTCAGAGACTAGGCGATACTATTGGAATGAGAGACACAATGCCTCTGAAGTACATTCAGATTTAAGACATGTTTTCACGGCGGGCATTGACTTCATGGGCATGTTTCCAAACAGTCAGGGTTTTGAGTATATTCTGCTTGTTGTCGACTATGTAAGTCACTGGGTGGAGGCTATCCCAACCTGAGCCACCGACAGTCGCACCGCCTACCGGTTCTTGAGGGAAAACATCATTGCACGGTTCGAGATCCCTTAGATTTCTTATATCAGATGGGGGTAGCCATTTCATCAACAAAGAGGCAAAGAAGCTGATACAGGAATTCTACATTGAGCATCGTGTCACCTCTCCTTTTCACTCACAGTCCAATGACCTAGTCGAATGTTCAAACAGAGAGATAAAGATAATTCTACAGAAACTTGTGTGCCCCGATAGGAAGAATTGGTCACAACTTCTATATTCTGTACTTTGGGCCTACCAGACCGCCTACAAGTCACCTCTAGGAATGTCTCCCTATCGCCTACTATACAGCAAGCCATGCCATTTGCTTGTAGAACTCATTCACAATCTTTGTGGGCAATTAATGTCTGTAATTTGGATTCCAAGAAGGCTAGAAAGAATAGAAAGTTGGATACGAATCAACTTCTCGAATTCCACAAGTATGCATACGACAACAAAGGAGAAGGCCTACCCCCGCTGCTCATCAAAGCCCCCTGGTCAAGATCTAATCCCATCGCCACCTTCTACTTCCCCCGCTCTCCACTTGTACCTACCCCCGCTGCTCCTCAAGGCCACTCGATGAAGACATAACTCCGTTATCGCCTTCCACTTCCCTTGACGCCCACCGTCAGTGCTCATCAAAGCTCCCCGCGGAAACCCCACCTCCGTTGTCAGTTCCCCCATCGCTGCTCATTAAAGCTCCACCCGAAAACCCAACCGTCGTTGCCCACAACCCATTTAGGCTTTAGATCCGTCTTCACATCCAGATTGGTTAGATCTTTATATTTTTGTTGATCCTAACCATTAGATCATAGATTGATTAGACTAACTAAATCATATGGTTGAGTTTATGAATTACGCTAATGGAGGGTTATGGGTGTGAAACGGAGTATTTATTCAGGGTCTTGTGTGTAATTCATGATTATCAAGGGTTCTTGGGGGTAATTACGAAATTACTCAGGGTTATGGGTGTAAATATCCCTTTATAATATATATACATATTTAGAATAGAATAAAACCATAAAGAAAACATAAAAATAGAATAGTCTATATAAATACATAGATGAATATACTACACTTATACCTATATAATAAGCATGCATATTTATTTAAGTGTACATGATATATCCGAAAAATAAAATGAAATTATATTTATGTATATTTAAATAAGTTTTAAATATATAAAATATCTGTATAAAATAATAAAATATAAAATATAAAATAAAATTAAAACATACAAATTATAGGTAAATGTATATATACTTGTACTTGTAAAAAGTAACTCATAATAAATTAATCCAAAAAATTAAATTAAAAATGAATTAAAATTCTAAATAAAATAATAAATATTTTTGTTTTATAACTAAATTTTAATTACTTCATTTATTAATTATTTTTTATTTTACAAAACTTTTTTAAATCTCTTTTTCCTGATTGCTCCATGTGGACCAATTAGGGAATTCCATTCGTTGACCCTAGGTCAACTATACCCCAGCCTACTCTGACTCATGTTAGAGTCACGAGCAGCCCTACTTAGCCAAATATCTTACACTTCCTCCTTCTCCTTCTGACCTCGATCTTTCCACCATCATGTAGCCTGATCATCCCTCACCCACGCCCACCCTCGTATCTTCACCTACCACCACCTCTGATCACACAATCTTCTCTCAAAATTCATTAGAAACTCCATCTATAAATACACCCTAAATTCCACCTTTTGCTTTTTCATCCCTCTTCGAGCTTCTTAGACCTCAAATCCACCCCTACAGCATCCCCTTGGTGACAACGAGGATTTGCCAGCAATTTGCAACGAGGAGGAGGCACAAAGTAGTGCATCCACCCATCGTCAGACTTTGCTACAACAATTCTGCTTCCTGAGCTTCCAGCTCAATCGAGGCCCTTTTTCTTCGTACTCTAGGTAATATTTAAGTCGTAGAACTTTATTTTTACATTTAATTTAGCTTGTAATCATTAGGTTTAGGTTTAATTTGTAAATCCTTAATTCCTGTAGCTCGAGCTCCAGGCTTGTTTTCATCGTGATCCTGATAGTAATCGACCCATCTCCACCTCGATACTCGTGTCTGAATGCCTACTACGCATTTCACCCACAAAACCCCCTCAATCCTGCAAGGAATCGAGTTCTCGATGCTCCTTCTTGTCATTTCGCTGGAGTTGCACCCATCCACCATTCCAAGTAGCTTCTAGCTGCAATTTTTGGGCCAAGGCATCAATCTTGAGCCATCTAATCTTGTTGTGCAGGGCTAAGCACATGAAGACCAATCTGGAGCCTTATCGAAGTCCTGGACCACTTCCAGGTCGACTGGAGCTGTCCAAGCTCCCCGGTCATTCTAGTCGTCGCTAGAGACCATCAGCACACACGGAGGATGCCTAGCAAGCCGTTGGGCCCATCAGAAGGAGGATCATTCATTGGAGCACGAAGAAACTGCAAATCAAAGCTCGCAGGCCGCCTGCTCATCCGTTGTTCTTCGTGCAACATTCCGAGTAGTCCGATCAAGAACATCGGCCCAGAATTAATCGGGGTGTTGAATTAATTCGAAGCAACATCTAATGTTAGTCGTTCGATCAGACACGTGGCATCTTGGGAGTGACTGGATCTGTCCGTTTAAGGGGGTATATTTCAGAGAATCCCTCTGTAGTTTTTGGATTTAATATTTAGTTCTATAAATATTAAGTAGCATCTAAAAGTAAGGGATAATTTTCATGTAAGCTCTCGAATATTTTACATATTGCACTTTAGTCCTCTACCACGTCACCTTACGTGACGGCCCACGTGCATGGGAAATTGCATGTATACCCCTACGTCTTTTGTTACTAAATTTTAATATAAAATTTTTTAATATTAGTTGTACAGTTTTGGGTATTTTGCACTATATTCCTTGCTATTAGTTTTAATTTCAAATATACCCCTGCTAGTTTAAATATTTTTATGTATGTTTCTTGATTTTTATAAATATCACTATGCTCCAAAAATTATGGAAAAATAGGATTAGGTACTTGGATGCATGTTCTTTCCCATCGTCTAATTAGATTTGCATTTTATGCCTTTTCCTATTTATTAAAAATCAAATAGTACATGGATATTCCCTATTTGCATTAAAAAATCTGAAAAAGTATAAAGTTGTGTTAAAAATTCCTAAAAAATAGTGTGTATTTATTATTGTATCTAGTACCCTCAGACCAAAAATCCCTAAAAATAGAAAAAGAAAATAAGAAAAAAAATTAAAAAGCTCTAAAATCTTAAAAATATAAAAATTCCAAAAATATTTATTTATGTTATGTATTTTTACTTGTGTATTGATACATATTAAAACTAACTTGGAAATATTTTGAGGTCTTTTTTATTTTTAAACCCAAATCAAGTCAGCCTATTTATTTAACCCCTATTTTGATATATTTTGGACTTTAAAAATACAAAAAATTTAGAAAAATACTTGAAAATCATAAAACAGTAGAAAAAACAAAAAATATTGTGCTATTTTTTTATTATTTTTACCTATATTTATAATTATGTTACCCTATAGGGCATTATATATCTTTATATAGTTTTATATAGGTTTTAGAGTAAATTACAAAAAAATCCCTGAACGATACACCTAATTTCAATTTCATACCTGGACTTCAAAAAGAACAATGTGGTATCCAAACTTTCAAATTTGTCTCAATGTGGTCCTTCATCATAGTAATTTAGTTGATTATTTCATCATTTTCAACTTAAATTTCAATAGCCAGGACCACATTAAGACAAATTTGATAGTTCGCGTATTACATTGTTACTTTTTAAAGTTCAAGTACGACATTGAAATCAGGTGCATAGTTTAGGGACTTTTTTGTAATTTACTCTAGATTTTAATAGTCATTATTATAAACACTTTGTAATTATTTTAAAATCAATATATATATATATAGTTAAAAATAAATTTAGTTGAAAAAAATAAAAAACTCACAAAAACGTAAGTAATTAGTGTACATACTTATATACATATACATATATTATTTATATTTATTCATAGATAATATACCCATGTTACACGTGTGTTCCCTGTATTTGACACCCTACTCTGTTTGTCACTATACACATTTTTTGTAAAGTTTATAATAAATTTTGATTCACACCTGTTTATTCTTGTTTGATTATATTGTGTGGGTTGATTGTTGATTTATCGCATCTGGTCTTCGAAAGTGGTCACTTCCATGACTGTGTGTCCGCCTTGTGTGACACGTGCGACATGTCACTTGGGTTCATTTGCGGTATTTAAACCACCTCTTGCACCCCGATCTTGCACAGATCGGTCCAGTTCCTTGTGCTGACTGTGTAGGTTATAGCTCAGAAGGACCTCACTTGAGGGGTCTCGAGCTCAAGCGAGGCTGCTCCAGGTCAGGGCTTCTTCTTCAGCTGTCCAGGCACATTCCTTGTGTCTCGAACCTTCTTACGGCCATCAGCCTGTCTGGCATTGTCCCAAGAATCTTCCTAGCTCATCAACACAACAGGAGATGGCCGGAGCTGCGCAGGAGCTGAGAACCAAAGTCGATGGGATGGGGTTCTTCATCTGTTCTTCCAAATATCTCCCTGTCGTCCGATGAAGAACACCTGCCCAGATAGCACAGCTGTCGTTCGTAAAAAACAAGGCCACTTCCACCATCAGATCAAACAGATGATGTAATCTTTACACTTCATCTGTGAAGGGGTATCGACCGTTGGGCGAACGACACGTGGTTAAGTGATCGGACCTAATCGTTCCCCAGCGTGCAAAGTGAGGGTATTTTGCATTATTTCCCCTCCTATTTTTGCTATTTACTACTCGGTCCTATAAATATATACCAGTTTTAAAATTTTTGGATATTTGCATCTTGAACCCTAAGGTTTGTATTTATTGCTTTTTAGTCCAGGCCACGTCACCTCACGTGCGGTCCAACGTGAGGGTTTTTGAGGGTTAATTGCACTATTTATCTTGTGGATTTGTAGGATTTGTTTCGAAATTATGAAAAGACTTTGGGAAATTGCAATTTGGTCCATGTCAGCTTATTTGGAATTTCTATTTTATCAGGATATTTGCATTGCTAGCCCTGGACTTTATTTTATTTGCAAAAATACCCTTGCCATGCACTTTTATATAGTGAATTTAATTGGGAAAATTGCTAAAAACACCATGAACTTGCTTATTTATTAAAATTGCATGCCTTAGGTTTCTTTATTGCAGAATAGTCCATGTGCTTTGTAATTAATTGGTTGTTTTGTCTTTAAATGTATTAATTAGCCACTTAATTCTAAAAAATCTAGGGAAATTATTTACAATATATTATATTATATTATATCACAAATATTTTATTTATATATTTAATATTATTTTGCTAATTTGAAAAGTTGCAAAACTAGCTATATTTAATTGTTTTGACTTAGAAAAAGTATAAAAATTAAAATGTAACTCCAAAAATCACCAAAAAAATAGTAATTGTAGTTTACTATACTTTATCACATATCCAAAATTCATAAATTATTTAAAAATCCATAAAAAGATTAAACATACCCCAACAATACCATAAATAAAGAAAAATTTAAAAATCTGAAAATATTTTATTTTGTATATTTTGACTTTATTTATTATCTTTGAAAATCCCGAAAAGACTCCTTTTATTTCTATTTATCTCTCTCTCATATATATATATATATTAATACTATTAATTTAAAAAAATTTTGCAATTTTAAAATCTATAAAAATTATAACATCAAAAATCAAATAAAAATTATAAAAATTAAAACCCCACAAAATACATAAAAACAATAATTTTATGCTTGAACTTTTGAGTGGGGTTTTATTTTTGTCATCTATCCATGTTTTCTCTTGTGGACGACACTCTACCTACTTGCTTATACACATTTCAGGTAGAGTTAAATAAATTTCATCACTCGTAATTGTATGATCTATTTTCGCATACACATAAGTGGGTTTTTATCATTGATGGATCTGTTTGATTGATACCGATTATTGCTAGAGGCACCGATACAACGATTGCCGGACCCTAATTGTCGGGCACGCAGGCCCTCCAAGACCAGGCGTTAGGATCCCTCAATTCCGCCACCATAATTATCAACACGTGCACAATATACAATATACAATAATGGCCTCAAAAACTAAGTTTCACATATGAACTCTGATTCCTTTGAAATTAGTCTTGTTGTGTAGGAATTGAATGGGCATTGTTTCAAAGATAAGAATAATATCATGTAAGTCAATATGATAGAGATATTGTCCTTTCAAATTCTGGAGATAGCAAACTTGGGTTTGGATGTGTTCCTCATAAGTACAAGTTAGTAAGGTACTTAGATTAGTCATATGTAAAATATAAAGATGGTTTCATGTTTTCAGAGTTAACATATAATTTATTAAAAATTAATGAAGCTTGTATACTATATACACGTGGGTAAATACAAAGTATTGTCCAATATTTGTTAGAGTTTCATTTTCTTTATTTGTCCACCTGATCATGCTAACTGGGTCTACGGGATTAGGAGAAATAAATGGGATCGCAACACATTCATTTATTATTCTTTGGTTAGTCTCTACAAGTCTATCCTTTCGTGCTATAGGTTTTGTGATTTTTATGTTATTAATTCGATCTATTTTTTACATTATCTACTTGAATAACTAAGCTCAATACATGATTCTTGTGGGGATAAATATCAGATTCATCGGTTGACAAAATATCACCTATCAGAATCAAGTTATATTGGATTGAGATATTTGGATGATCGTTCAGGTCATTGGGTTAAAGTCTATCTTGATGAATAATCAAGTTAATCGAAAACTGGAAGGAGTCATGGAAAAGTAGTGGTAGGGCCATTAATGCATGACAAAGGATGTCAAAGTAAGCATGAGTTAGGATAGATAAGGTTGAACAAAGGTGGTGGGAAGTTGGAGTGCATATGAGTTTGTTGAGTTGAAGCTAGTGGATTGATAGGAAAAACTTATGGCACTTTAAATGGATTAGAGTTGGAGCATAGTTATTGGGTAGTCGGGCGGGATTCGAGATCATCGAGAAAAGGCTCAAGATGTTGTGGACGTAGACTAGTTATCATGCACCAATAAGGTTGGAGTTGCCCGAGAAAGGTATAGAGAGTTACAACATGTATAAGTGTGATAAAAATGTCGCTCGATGAGATAATGTTAATTAGTAGCCTGAGAGCTTGGACGGGAAAATGAGAGTAGAAATCAGAGAAATAATTGAGTCTAGAATTCCAACCATTATATATATATAGGGGGCCTTTCAAATAGGACTTGGTCCTTCCATCCTTATGGAAGGCCAACGATCCTAGCCGTTAGATTCAAATCTAACGGCATCATCAATTTATTTGCTCAAAAGGGTATTTTGGTCATCAACTTTTGCATTAATTATGCACACCAATTAATATTCCGAAAATACTAAATTTAACTATTTTTATTTTTGGTATTTTTCGCAATACCATAATTAGAAAATATCTTGTTTTGTACTGGACGGCGTTACGTGGGACAGTGTTTGTATCCTAATGTGTTTTTTTGTAGAATATGCAGTTCCTTTTGTAACGATTGCATATTTTTTGTATTTACTGTGTTTCCTTCAAAATTATCAGGTATTTGTAAATTTGATTTAGTTCTTTGTAGAATACAATTCATATTAGCAATTAATGTGTGCTTCTTTGTAGCGATTGTATGATTTTTTGTATAATAAATTGTATATTGTTCTTTGTAAAAATGCAGTAGACATTCACGCTAAATCCATAAGTAAAATACAACCATATATGTACAATACTCATCCACAATGTATAATGCACATTCAAAATGTGTAATACACATCAAATATACAAGATATATGAAAATGATAATTTTCATTCGCACGAAATTATTATGTAAAATACATATCAGATATGTACAATACACATCAAATTTGTATAACAAACATCGATATTGTATAATACAAACGAAAAATGTATTTCTACGTAACAATTCTGTGTCGCCCACTTCCGCCTTGTTGATGACGACGTGAATGACATCGTTAACTGCTCCATGTCGATGTTGAAGACGGAGATGAAGGGACGAAGAACTTCATGTCGACCATGCGTAGTTGTCCATGTGAGGACGGAGATAACACCGAGCTCCATGCCGACGTTGAAGACGTCGATGAAGGGTGCGAAGAACCACCCGCCGACCATGTTGACAGTAAAGATGGAGACGAAGATGACGAAGAGGATGACAATGCCTGTGAAGACGACAGAGACGAAACATGTGACGTGCGCACGATGGAGACAAACGACGACGGAGACGAGCGACGAGCGACGGTGGAGATGGAGATGAGCGGCGGTCGACATCCTCATCTTCCTCCTGCGGTCGACGTCCTCCTCCTCCCATTTTTTTGAATGCGAGATTATGAAATGAATGGAAAGATGAGAGAGTTAATGAGATATTTGAGATGTACGTGTGGGATTTTTGGAAAGATTGGGAGAGAGATTAATGAGGAGATCAATTGGGTTGTTACATACTATATTTAGATAATGAACAATGACTAAAATGGGTTTT
Source organism: Ottelia alismoides (assembly GCA_037367405.1). NCBI lineage: Eukaryota > Viridiplantae > Streptophyta > Magnoliopsida > Alismatales > Hydrocharitaceae > Ottelia > Ottelia alismoides. Next base: position 149,313 of record JAZKJV010002889.1, read on the forward strand.
TGGTTAATTAAATTATAATTATAATATGCCTTTAATAACAACCGACGGATTGAATATGAATGCATGGGATTGTTGGCCTTCCTTAGGGATGGAAGGACTATGTCTCATTTGAAAGATATCCTATATATATATATATATGTATGTATAGGGGACTTATCCAATGGGCCCTGTGCCCATTTGAGATGAGATGAGCCCACTCATATTTTACCAATATATTCTATCATTTTAAGTTCAATGCTTATTTATTTACAGTTGTTATATCATATTCTTACTATTAGTATCTATTTCCATATAAAGAAAACCTTAGATTCATAGGAAATGGTCATTAGTAAGAATAAAAACGACACTAGTAATACGGATAATCATACAATCATTTCATATGAATCTAAGGTTTTCTTTGCATGAAAATATTTACTAATAGTAAGAATATGATATAACAAATGTAAATAAATAGGCATTGAACTCAAAATAATAGGAAATAATGGTAAAAAATGAGTGGGCTCATCCCATCTCAAATGGGCATAGGGCTCATTGGATAATTTCCCTATATATATATATATATATATATATATATATATATATATATATATATATATACACACACACACACACACACACACACTGGTTGGGCTAGGTGAGTCCAAATCATGAATCACCTATAGCAATTGTTTCGCGAATCCGGGTGGATTGTATGATTAATATTATACCCACTATCAGCCCAATATCCATTAAAGGAGTAAAGTTTGAATCCAACCTGACCCAACCCAAATCATCCAGTTCATTCCGATTATTTGATTGGGTTTTTTTATTATAACCCGAAATAATATCCATCCCTACTCTTTTGATCGGCTTTCATTACTTCTAAGATAGTGATCAATGAAAGTCCATTGTCATTACTTCTCAATTAGTGATCACTCCCGCACCAAATACCAACTTTAAATATAAGAAAACATCGTAATTCAACAGATCCAATCTCTTTCTCTCCTTTTTTATAACATTAAAAAAATCTTATAAAATAAGAAATTAAAAAAATATGAAACACAAAAAACTTCAAAATTGGGGATTTTAAAATTTTACCCTTGTACTCTTTGAAAAACTTTGCTAATACACTCGAGTCCATTGTTTCTTATTTATATCTAACGCCTTTAAACGTTATAAATTTACAAATGCACCCCTATCGTTAAGTCTGAGCATGGGTGAAGCAAAAAATCGAGCATAGAATAATATGAAAAAAAAATACAGGGATACAGTCGTAACTAAAATATTTTACAGGAGAATAACTGCAAAACCCCTAATTATCCGAGCATCGATCCAATCATATCCAATTAAGACATGATATGTCCCTTCTCAGCGTCCGTACAACCCAACTATTCGCGTTTTATATAATTGGTTCCAATCTCACCCACCTTCCTCCTGCCTCATCCCCCACTCCTATCCCACCGGAATAGGGATAACGAGGGCCGTTATCCACGGAAAACTCTCCCCAGATGTACCGCCACCACCCCCGCCCTCCGGTGCAGCTCTCCCGCTACAGCTCCGCCCCTGCGGCCTCCTTCCTCGCCGCCCTCGCCGCCGCCGACACCGATCTCGCCTGCGCTCCTCCGTACCCCGCCTGCCTCCTCGCCGCCGGCGACTCCTCGGCCGAGTCGAGCTGCCAGCACTCCGCCGGGTACGATGCAAGCGCGTACCCCCACGACGGCGGCGAGGGATCGGCATCTCCCGCTCCCCCTCCGCCACCGTCCCTCGTCCGCCACCGCAGCTCACCCGCGGACTTGCTCGCGCAACACGTCATCGTCGATACCGGTATCGCCTTATCATATTTCGTGTTTCCGTGATTTCTCCCGTTTTCTGGGATGTCATTTATCTGAATCTCCCCTTTTTTTTGTGTCTTCAAGGAATCTCAAGCGAGCACTTTATTTTACGGGGGGGAAAATTAGTTGACTTGAAGATCTAGGGTTTTGTAATCATAAGCTCAAGTTATAATATTATAGCTTTCCCTCTTGTGAATAAGAAGGAAGACATTAAAATATATATATTTACGATCTGTGGCCACAACACGAACCTCAAAGCTCCTGTAGCCACTCCATGTCTTTTAGGTTACAGCTAAACACACACACACACACATCTGCTCTCTCTCGCCTTTATTTTCTCCATGCCAAAGAAAAAGGTGAACAAAAGTGAAGCTCCTTTTTTGCAGCTTCTTCTCATCTCTTTTGAGAGCTTTCATCTAGTTATTTCCTTCATACAACTTTCCCAAATGGTGGGAGAGGTGGTGTTAGTGGTGTGAAAACTTACACCCTCCCATGGATCACCACATATGCCAACGACTACCCACAAAATTTTATGCAGAAAAAAATCAAAATCTTCTTGGTGGTGTAACTGTCCACACATCTGTGTTATATTTTCTGCGGTACTTAAGACTGTTTAGGTTCTGCTGGTATTAATGATATGAGCAGTTCTTTCCACCAACTCCTATGATGCTATTATTAGGTAGAACAAAGCGTAAGTACTGGCATATGTGTAACTACGCATCTGGAGATGATTTCTGTGGTGCTAAACACTGTTTAGGCTTTGTTTGTTATGATCATAGGAGCTGTAGAACATGTGCCCAACACTAACAGGACCCTCCACGGAGATGACAACAATATGCAAAGCACTGTAGGGTGGTCATGGAAAGTCTGGTTAGTTTTGTTGTTTCATTAAATAGAGCAGCTGTCTGGAACTCATCTTGCAGTTGCTAATCCGTTTGATGCACTATCAAGGGGCCATCCGGTAATGGGACATGGGATAGAGGAGAGATTAAGATGTTGTATCCCTGTTTGTTTGCTGAGATAGAATCTGGGGTTTAAGGAGGGATAATAGGTAGTAATTATTTGGCATTCTTCATTCAGTTGGATAAGAATGCATATGAGATAAAAGTATCCAAATCTTACTTATTTCAAACTTTGAAACATATTACAACGAAACTGTTGGGAGATGTTGTGTTCCGAAGAATTAGATTTGTCATTCAAAAAGAATTGACGGCGCAGCTTGTTGCCCGTCTCCCAATAGTTTCGTTGTAATATGTTTCCAAGTTTGAAACAAGTAAGATTTGGATACTTGCTGATCAAAAAATAAATAAATAAAAGTTAATTATGTTAAATAAGATTGTAAGATAAACGGTAATTATTTGTATTTTTATGAGAAAAGATTGATGATCATGTTGTCTCCAGAGCTCAAATATTGACCATCTTCAGAAAGATGGAAATTTTGTGGAATAAAAAGTGAGACAAGTGATGTATCCCTCACATGAACATGGCACAAAGGTTAAGGTAGGTTTGTGTACTTTGATAAATCGTATAACACCTACCTAATAGTATTTCAGATAATAAATGAAAAGGTTTTTGGAAAGTTTCAATGATTTCTTGCGAGTAGAGGAAGCAAACAAGTACAAACCAAATAAGCAAAAAAGAATCAGAGAAGTGATCGTTTTCTATATACAGAGGAAGTAGGACACAGAGAAGGCATTAGCAAGTTTATATGGTGCACCCCATACAAACAGATTCCAGAAACAAACGGGTATAATTTTTGTTTCAGGTTAGGGGTGCCCCCATTTTAGGGCATCATGTGTCATTCTTGTAGAAGGTGCAAAAAATCGATTTTTCAACTGAGTTCAGCATAACAAAGGTTAGGATTCAAGACATCAACATTTGGATAAGTAATACGATATAAATATATAATACATTTAAAATCCATTATTTGGGAATTAAATCTGTATGTTAAGTTAGTTAACAAACTCAGAATGATGTATGATTCATGTAAACTCATATTCCAATAACTGAAACTATCGCTCGGAGCAAATCTGGGAAACGAGTCCACGTGCTTTGCATGCAAGTCTCTTCCAAACTAAGGAGGTTGATCCTCTCAGGATCAGCTTTTATTTTATACATGCAAAAAAAATTGGAAGGTGCCATGTCCCCTTCTAATAAAACAATAGTTGCCTTTCCTGGCGGGACTGTATCAACAACTTGAACTAAGATATAAGATATGCAGAAAAGCGCTGCCAAAATATCCGTCCTATAAATCTGCTTGACTTCCGAAATTTTAACCTGTTTCATTTGGGTATTGCATCTTGGGAACAGTGTTACTGTCCCGATATTTGCGGTCCATGCAGCAAGTTGGACATAGCTGATTGTTACTCTCATGTATCTCTTTTAATGTTCCGACTTGTTTTCCAGTTCTTCATCCTGGATTGAAATATTTTTCCGACTCTGGAGTACGGCATTGTCTGCTGTAAAATCAGCGGACCGTCAGCTCGATCTTGAAAGAGCGGTTCATACAAATTTCCACAATATAAACATAAAAAACAGTGAATTCATAGGAACCGCCCGGTGATATATGACTGTAGACTCTGCAAGTACTCCGTAGGATCTGCTAGCCAACCCTCCCTCCTCCCTTGTTAAAGAACCGAGTACATCTTTGATTGGACAGTGACTATTTGTCGAGGTGATTTGTCTTTGTTTGGCCGTCTCATCTCGGTGTGCACTTCTGTTGAAGGAATCGTGTATTGTCTCTTCGAAGAGAAAAAGTTTCTTCAGTTGATGCTCTATCAATCGTTTTTTTTCTTGGAGGTCCGCTCCATTTTGTTGTTTCTAGTAAGTTCGCCTGAATGGGTATATATCTCTGTTTATATATGTGGGATGAAATAGTACATCTATTTTGTTTTTTCGTACTATTTAATTTGGCATCTGGCTTTGGACAGCAACATTTAATTTATTTATCTCCTTGAAAGCGAAAGTAAGCTGCATGCATTGCACACAGAAATTGCGAGATATGGCGCATTAATACGCGCCGGTCGTTTCGAGGCCTCTCTTAGGGCGTGTTTGGATAGTGGATTTAGGTAGGTTAAACTGAGGTAACCCATTTTTGAGTTTTGGTGTATGATAGATAGTTAATCTAGGGGTGGGTTAGAAGTTGGTTTATTGTGATATGATTGTATTGAAGTTTGAAAAAGTGAATAGTTATTGTGATGTGATTGTATTGGATTTTGAAAAAATGAGTAGAAGTGGAGTAGTTTATAATTTTTATATTATATGATGGTATAGTATATTTTTTTGATGGAATTGATGATGGAGAATTGATTGATTTATTTATTTTTTTAAAAAAAATAAAAAGTAAGGCCCACGTAGGAGTGAGAAAATATGGGGTAAGGGGGGTAAACCTCGGAGAGGGGTTTACCCCTCTAGCACCTTAGTTCCGCTTGTTTTGAGGGGAGTTTTACTCAATGACCCCTGAAATCTTCTTCATTGTCTCCGTAACCCCTGTAACCTTTGTGGTTACATCACGATCCTATAATTTGACTAAATCTATATAACAGTCTTTGGACACTTGCATGTGTTAAATAATATAAAATTATATGGGTCTTAGTGTAACTAAAAAGACTGGGTTGTGTGATTGTACATGATTTCAGGGGCGACTGTGTCAAAAACCCATTTTTCCTTTTTTTTCATAAAAATAAATTTTTAGTCTATGAGTTTGAGATCTTGTCCAATTACAAGAAAACCACTATAATCTTTGTAATTAATCCATGAACCCTAGCATCTTATGGTTGTGGAGTAAGAGTCGGTAAAGATTACAATGGTCATGATACAATATACAAGTGTTGCTATGTAGCTAAAAAGATCACAAGGGTTCTCCTGTAATTGGACAAGATTTAAGTGTTATGGTTTAAAATTGAGACAAATAGTCAAGATAAGGTACCTTATTGCTACCTTTTTAAAGTTTAGGCATGTAATTGAAATTAGATGCATAATTTAGGATTTTGTCTGTAATTTACTCCAACTCCTTTAGCCCCGGTGCCAGACCTATCTTGGGGTGTCGTGGAGACTCGAGTGGTAGAAGTACAAAGGTCCGCTGCTCCATGAGGGCGGGGCCCACGCCCGACTGAGGGTAAATGGTTTCCTCGTGAACTGAAAAGGTCAGGAATGGGCCACTTGCGGCCGGCCCACCACGGCCCACCATTCTCCTTGTGTTTAATTTAATCCGACGTCCATTAAGCTAAACCATGTCCCTCTCACGTACCTGTAACCTGTCCCATGATTTATGGCGAATATTACGTCGACCATATACTTATGGGCCCTGCTCAACTTGGTAGAGATGGCAAATACTGACATTTACTACTACTGTTCGAGCAGGAAGTGGAATTGGATATGTTCCCCATTTTCCCAACATGGGTCGCACCAAGCCTCAATATCTGAGCTCCAGACAGGACTCGCTCACCTCCATCTCCGAGATGAGCTCCACCGGAGACATGAACGATCATGCCATTCCCGACAACGTCTACGACACACATACCGATCTCCATACGGCTTCATGGGACAATCCACATTCCTTCGGCTTCGGTGCTCCGACCAGCAAGTGCAACAAGATCGACGACCGTGATGTCATGGCAGCAATCGATGACATCAACTCTCAGGTAATAATATTCATCTCAGAATTCTTATTCCATCGGCCAAACCAAGAAAAAAAAGATCCAACAGGATGTTTGTCATATATCACGTAGTGCTGTAGAATACCGTTCTAAGTTCCATATATTTTTTATTCAGTACAACCTTACGGAGGCACAGATAGACATGTCTGCTGTGGAGAAGCTCATCCAGATCCAGCAAGATGCTGTCCCTTGCAAGATACGTGCCAAGCGGGGCTGCGCGACGCATCCGCGGAGCATCGCTGAGCGGGTAATTAAGATGAAGGACCCTACCCACCTCACTGCTCAGACAAACTCCATGATAATGCTCCACAATTTGCATCCTTGCTTGATGCCAACCAAAATAACTTCACTACAGAAATCCACTGCAACTGTGGAGCATCATCATGAAATATCTCTTCTCTTATATATATTTGCTCTTCTTTATTATATAAAGGTGAGGAGGACCAAGATCAGTGAGAAGTTGAAGAAGCTCCAAGAGATTGTGCCTAACATGGATAAGGTGATTTTCGATACATATCCTTCACGTCGATTTCGATTTTTCGCACAAGCTGGTATCATGGAACGAATACACTTTAGGAGATTTTCCTGTTGAATATGAGAGTTTAGACTCATTATTGGATATTTTCAAGGAATGATTTGTTTTTATATATTTGAAAAATAGCTCATACTGGATTTAAAATATTTGGAGCACAACATGATTTAAAAGCATCTTCATAAATATACATCATGACGATGCATTCATTCTACTGAATTCATGAAAAGAAATTGGCATATATTTGATGGTCTGTTCTTTAAATCCTCTCCTTCAGCAAACGAACACAGCAGACATGTTGGAGCTGGCCGTCCAGCACATCAGAATCCTGCAGGATCAAATTGAGGTGAGTGCATCAACCTTATCGCGAAACTTTAAATGCTCTTTTCTATATTTTATAAGCATTTTTTTCTTTTGTTAGCAAGACAAGTTGATCTGCATTATGCGAATGAGCTGATCTCTTACACTTCCTGTATTGATTGCAAGTTGGTTGAATGATCCGGCGACATTAGATCTATCATCTCTTAGTAGGCAGTATGTGTGCGTGTGCATGGAAGGCTGTATCGATATCGATATCGTTTCGGTCCGCCCGGAAATGGATATATCGGGATATATCGACGATATCGGTGAAAATGTCGAAAATGGCGCAAAAAAGCCAACTTTTTGGTATTTTTTCTGAAATTAAGGTCATTCAAGATATTAAAATAACAAATAACGTACAAATACACACTTATATCACACATATCGGTCCATTTATAGACCATATATCGCACATATCGGTATCGCACATATCGGTCATATCGAACATTTCGATATTAGTATTGATTCTAGACTTATAAATATTAGAAATGGATTTTATTCAAGTTCTTATAACATGAAATACTACAAATATACACCTAGAAAATACATATAGATCATTTATGAGGACAGTGATCCTTATAGTGCACATATCGGTCATATCGAACATATCGCTGATATTGTTAGTTGTCGACGTGCTATATATATTGAAAATGGAGTTCATCTAAGTACTTTGATCACTAAATAATTTACAAATGTACTCTTACTCTCTTAGATAACATATATCGATCATCTATGAACCTTATATCGCATATATCGATACGGTTGTACTGTTAGTTGTTGACCTATATATATATTGAAAATGGAGTTTATCCTAGTTCTTAGATCACTAAATAACTTACAAATATACTCTTAAATCACACATATCGATCATCTATAAAGCTTATATTGCATATATCGATCATTTCGAACATATCGATATTAATGTTGATTCGTGACTTCTAGATTTTTTTGAAGAATTGACTTATAGATATTGGAAATGGATTTCATTCAAGTTTTACAACATGAAATAACTTGTAAATATACACCAAGTTGAAGAACCATTGTATGCACCCTCCGGTCGCACCCGGAACAAAGTATATAAATCATAAATTGTTTTAATACTAGTTGTAGCTAGATAGGTAGTGGAATCAAACTTGCATGAATAATGACATTCATATATAGGGATATCGACGAAATATCGGTCGATATCGTGTATTTTTTGTACTGAATCCATTCATTTTTGACCGATATGGGCCGATATGGCGATATATCGTCGATATATCGGCGATATATCGCCGATATCCCTGTAAAAGGATATACACTCCAATTTCGATACCCCCAACCTCTCGATACCGATATATCGGCGATATATCGCCGATATATCGCCGATACGGCCTTCCATGTGCGTGTGTGTGTGTAGATATAGATATAGATATAGATAGATAGGTAGATCAATAGATAGGGGAAAGGTAGCCTATTTTGTGAAGTAGGTAACCTTCACTACTTCACATTCATTTTTTTTGCAATTTTTTTTATTTTTTTGAAAAATACCACCGTGGATTTATATAACTATATCCCTCCAATATGTCATTGAAATTTCGTCAGAAACAGAGACTCCTACGGCCTCCATCCAGAACATGTATTTTTATCGGTCTTAGATTTGTTGTAAATTACCTGTTCTGGATGGAGGCCGTAGGAGTCCCTGTTTCTGACGAAATTTGAATGACATATTAGAGGGATATAGTTATGAAAATCCACGGAAGCATTTTTCAAAAAAAATAAAAAAATTTGCTAAAAATGAATGTGAAGTAGGTAAGGTTACCTACTTCACAAAGTAGGCTCCCTTTCCTCATATATGTATGTATGTATGTATATATATAATATATATATGGTAAAATGGGGTTGTCCCGTGGGGAGCTAACTTACCGTCCTGTCCCATTTTCCTTATTTTTATTTTTATTGAAAAATGAATTCGTGGAAATTCATCACTGTATCACTATATTATGTCATTCAAGTATCATACGAAAAAGAGATACCTACGGTCTTCATCTGAACAGTCATTTTTTAACAGTCACGAAATTGTTGAAATCGACCCCGTCTCCCATCTAAACAGTCTTCCACATGTGCTTGGGTTAGGAATCCTACGAAGTCCTGTGATGCGACCTCAGCAGACACAACACACACAAGCAAACAACACAACCATAACTCAAACTCGACTCAACTAGAAACCTCAAAGATCATGTTCAACAAGTCTTTGTGAAGTTTAACCAGAAACAGTCAGAATCACAGCAGCTGCTCTCACTGAAAGTTGCTAAAGCGGTATATGTATGATCTCGATACGACGAGAGCAAATACATGTCTAAAGTTGGTGTTTCCTCCCGAAAACCTCTCGTCTTGAACACTGCATCTCTGCACTGATAGTAGCTAACCCAACCTCGAATCCCGATGACCGCAATTCAATCCATCTCTGTATCTTGAAATACATTCGGACTAGTTTGTGGGGTCTCCTGAATCTGACAACTTACAAAAAACTTCATGTGATATGCTCGGGCTGTTATGCCATTGAACTCCCATCTTTATGATCTGTTCTATTGGAGAATAAGGTGTTAAGAATGAATCTGAATAATAATACACAACTAGAACACGAATCAAACGATAGAAACACGTATGATTACACATATAAGGATATATAGTGGTCCGACAACATGCCTATATCTGCTGCTCATACCAGACTCTCTTTTGTTTCTTTGAAAATTGTTGTTTTGAAGTATTATACGCGGTTGCTCCCAAAGGCTCTCTTATATTGCAACATTATATAAGTAAGCAAGGAAAACCGATCCTTGTAAATAGTTGCATCATAGGACTAGGATAAAGGAAAGACTAGGCTTTCTCTCCATCCAAAAGCCAAGTATCATGAGCAAGGATCGTCGATTAGGTTATGATTCCTATCCCGTAATGGTAAGTAAGCCGTGTTGCATTAATTAAGGGGTTCGATCTTTTTTACAACTACGAAATCGGACAAAATATGGGAAAATGACTTTAGTGAAATGAATAGATGGGCATGGTAAATAAAAATCTTCAATTAGCAAGACACCCCCTCCTAAAAATTGGCATGTATAAAAATAAAAATCAATTGGATACCAAAAGAAATAAATGATACACCAATTTAAATAATAATATTTTAGATGGTTCGAGAGGAAGTAGCAGGATCAAGTATTGAATCAATAGTAGATAGTAAAAATATTTATTAAAATAGGATATGTATATTCTCATGTATTTGACTAATATGGATATGTATATTCTAAACTTGCACTCAACAAATATGAATATGAACGTGAATAGATTTGTTTTTATATTATATATAAAAAGAGATATGTATATTGATTTCTAGGATTTTGTATTTACTTGGATGTTAATTTAATAAATATTTTAAATGATGTAATATATAGTTTTCATAATGTTTATATGATCTTTATTATGAAGTTTGTTTCTAACATCAAATGTTTGGGGTACCAGATGAGTTAAGAATGCTTATTATTAGCATCTAATCCATTCTTTTCAAATATCTGTATTTGGATTATGAATATTCGTTTTTGAATCTTTCAACATAGATTTGAGCAAGAATCTATGTAGCCGACCCTACTTATAGTGGGAGAAGGCTCAGTACATTTTAGCCGACCCTACTTAATTGTGGGAAAATGCTTTGTTGTTGTAGTTGTTGCAACTGTATTTGTATTTGTATCTGCATTCTGAAGATATGATTCTTCACTTTATATACATTCATTTAATAATCATTGTCATGTATTAGTGTTCGAATTAAAAAATGATAAGAATATGATAATACATATATTTGTATTCGTACCAACCGTTTTCATCGCTATCTGTAGCACATATGCTGCAAAATTTGTATCAAGTACGATACTTGGTTATGACAGGGATATAATCCTTATATTATATCCTTGAGAGGACTCTTCTAGATAATGAGTATTTACTTTTTTTTAAGAAAAAAAGGTGCTGCATTGGTGAGACGCATGCTCGAAAAAATTCAATATATTCACAAGCTCACCATAATGTTACATAAGCTAAGAATTACGAAGATTCTTGGTATGCTCAAGTACATTCTCCATATAAGCTCTCTCTCCCCGGAAAACGAATATGTTCCTCCTCAGCGGCATGTGAACAACCTAATTCGTAGCTGGACCCTCCCTCTCCCTATTTGTCTATACTAGTCCGACGCAATCCCAGGGTCGAACATCTTGCGTAGAAAGCCTTATATGCCTTCAGCACCGTGAAGCGCCCAAGACATTTAACAGTACTCCAGCAGGATAAAGGGGAAAAAATCCAGAGCTGAACACTGCCAACGTAAGAAGTAAAATATTCATGTAAAGGCATCATATTAAAGTGATTCTGTAAAACTTGGATTTCTATGTATGATAACATATTAGTTTCTGTTTCTTTCCTCCATTTTTATCTTGTTTGCAGACACTGAAGCAGGAATGCGAGAGCTGCACATGCACGAGCAGCATCCATGACATCATTGATGTGCCATGACTGAGTCGGATGACCGCGACCATCACTCGAATTAAGTAAACATGGCTCTACTGTATGCATCCTGCTCAGATCATGTGGATTTACGCCTGAGTCCAAACTCTAGTAATCCAAGAATGTCTAATGCTTCTCTCTCTCTCTCTCTCTCTCTCTCTAGTATATATATCTATGTCTCCCTCTTCCTCTATCTCTCTCTCTCCATTTTCTATTACCGTTAATGCTTCATTCTCCAATGTTGTGTTTCCAGAACTTCCTCCTCATTGGTCGAGATTGATGTTTAGTTATGTAAAACCCAAATCCGATCCCTGATTTTGCAGGGATGAATATGGAATCCGCGATGGTTTTGACTAAAAACGGGTAAGGATTTTGGGAGCTTCCAGGACTCACACTGTTCTTATTGTGGGTCTTTCACAGTGAAAGCTCCATATATAGGATATTCCAGTGACTTATAGTCCCTAATAACTAGGGATGAAAAAGAATGTGAATATATTCGTATCCGATCCGCGATCTTATTCGTTTTATACATATTTTGACATCCGTATTCATATTCGTTTTAAATTGGATGCGGATATGGATATCACTTTGACATTCGCTATTATTCGCATTCGTATTCGTACATTCGTTTTCGTACATAAGTATAGTAATAGATTTATTTATAACTATTTATAACAATATTTTATGATTGCATTCACCATTATTGATATAATTGTTATAAAATTACGATATCCAGTATATCTATTTTATGTGTAAACCATCATAAAGATGTATATTTTAGTTAATCTATTAAAAAATTTTGTTATTATTCGTATTCGATTCGTACTCGTTTTACATTCGTATTTGTTTTTAAGGATATGGTAACACAATTTTCACATTCGTCAACATTCGTATATGAATTCGTATTCGTATTTTAAAATGGATAAGGATATGATTATATCATTTTCATCCCTACTAATAACTGCCCAAAGATCATTATTCTTGTAACAGCCCAATACTTTGTAATGCCATTCTGTACGATAACAAGAATAAAATTCCATGTTGATGACATGTCAGTTCCGTTAATATTGAGTGCCGTATGAATTATAAGGTTATGAATATGATATTTATAACTTGTCTTCAAGTCTCTAGGACTGATTTTGTAGGATAACAAACATTTTGGTTAGGGGTTCTGCTTTATTTATGCTTGGTATCTGGATAAGTAGGTTGTCTGTCCCATGACCATAAAGAGGTTATCACATCTGTGTGCTTGATATGCTATATGCTCTTGCCAACATTACATATTGCAGAGTAAATTACAAGGTCTCTGGATTATATAAATTCCATTTCAATGTTGTGCCTCAATTTGAAAAAAAAAATATATTTTTTCAAAGTGATTTTGAATTACTGTGATTAGAGATCAGAATTGAGTGTATATGTCGGGAAAGTTCATTAAACAGCCCACAGTGCACATTCTTAAGTAACACATAATCATAATGTACTACATAAAGTACGTGATTTTTTACACTTTTGCCCACTTGGAGGTTCTTCAATTACAGCTATGCCTCTAATTTTTTTCAATAACGCTTGTAATCGTGTACGCGTACAAAATTCACAATAGTAACCTTTTACAACAACAAAAACAAACAAACAAAAGTACCCTTTTGTTAAGCTAAAATAAGGCCATACGTGTAAAAACAAATGAACAGTACTGTAAATTTTGTAAGAATAAAGGGGTACAAATGTTATTGTAAAAAAAGTTAAGTGCATAATTTACAAAATCTCAAGACGGGCACAAGCGTAAAAAACCCTATAAATAAGGATTTGAAAAACTTGGCACAAGATCAAACGTAGTCCAAGTATATCTTCTAGTTCGATGTACACTTAAAAATCTATGTGCTTGCTTTCTGGTTGGCAGGACTATTTATTTATTTATTTGTATAGAAATATAAATAAATAAAGATGAGTCGGATCCAACATGGAGAAAAACAATATAGTTTTGCGTGCAAAGTAGATGAAGGTTTATGCATTCATACTTATTTGGGCAAATAGCACTATTTTTTTTCAAAAAAATGGGATTAAGTAAAACATGCATTAATCCATATTTGGCCGGCATACGCTAACATGCTTTGGAACCCTTCCCATTAAGGCTGGTACGCTTGCTAATGGCTGTCGATCTCTGCCATCTACTACTCAGATCAGGCCCCTCGTCGTCGGCTGCATCTCGACGACCATTCAACTCTGTTTTGGAACTTCTCAATGTTTGCTTGCTAATGTACCATTCTGAAGTACACAGTTTAGGGATATCTCGACAACTATTAGCCATCTTCTACATATGCATTATCTAATATGAATGTCTATAAATAAAGAAAAAGAAAGCATCCTTCCTAGCACATACATAGGAACATCAAACAACAAACAAAAATATGAACAAATAAATCAGAAAAAAATAACATTAGAACAAATATTCAACGAAACTGACAATTGCTGCTGAAATATACATAGCAAAGCGAGAAATCCGGACGATATGCTTTCATTCGGTTCATCCTCCACTGGCCCCTGTCTAGAGCTACATAAAGTAGATCTTTGTCACTCTTGATTGACTAAGTTCTCCGCAAAGTCTTCCTATTAGAGAGAGAGGTCTCGGCAACTGAAGTTATGCTGTTTGGGTCAGGGGAGTTCAAGACCGGGTTGAGGTATGATCTTGCACAGGGCCACCTTGAATTTTATGATCATTAATATGAGGCAAGAAATGTTTGAGCTGAAAAATAAATATGCAGGCTAAACAACCAAGGTCGAACTTGCATATAGTTTACCTGCTGCATCTTATAACTTCGTTCTCAATGGTTATCTCTTCATCAAAAATATCATCTGAGAAAGGAAATCATTAAGTTAATTGGAAAAATATGGTGTGCAGGATGTAAAGCGTACTTGTCTAATACAAATCAAAGAAATCATTATCCATCATGTGGTGATTCCAAAAACCAAACAAAATTTTTGAAAAGACAATGACAATATTATCTGAGTAGTTTACAGAAAAAGCGAGTTTCTGAGCTTTCATCCTGAAATAGAAAGGAGCCAGGAACATCAAAAAGTGACCTTCCTTCTTTGTTTTCTTGGCATGAACCACATATGCAATGTGCTTTAAAAAGTTGTGTAAAAGTAATTACAAGATGTAAAAACTATCCATCAAGTTGGTAAGAACATCCGAGAAATGACGTGTATTTAGTGACCGATCCCAAAGAAAATGAGCGAGGCACCACATGGCTTCCTTAATAAAGCTCAGGAATCAGATTAGTAGCTTTAGTTCAGAAATCATATTCGAATTGAGGCCACAGATTACCGACATCCAATAACTATCTAAGAAGGCTCTGTAAAACCTATGTGCATGTGGGCGCACATGGGTGGGGCTCAACAATGCTCAAGGCCAAGTCAGGAACATGGGCAGGGATTTGCAGATAACAAAAGATGGCAAAATAAGCCCAGGGAGGAATCCCTACCTAGATAATATTTAGAAGAGTACCAATCTTTGGTAGGATGTGGGGGCAATAGACAGAATCAATTGTTATTAATTAAAATTTCATTTGAAGTTATCTGGAGGTGTCTGTTATCCTCAATAACAATGCACGTTTAGTTATCTGGGGATAACTGTCATCCTTGATTAATAAAACACGCTCCAGAAGCCGTTCACCATTTTTTTTAAAATGATCATTCAAATTTTAATTCCTTTACCATTTAAAAAATATTATTGGGATGGAAATGATGAAGCACATAAGAGGGTGAAGCATCATAAAGGAAGTGTAATGGGGGAAAGGGGGAGTGCAAAAGCAACATGTATACCTATATCTAATATGGAGTCATTTATCCAACTGCCGTACTCTTATTTTTGTATATATAAATTTATATATCCAGAGCCCAGGTATTTTGAAAATCAATTATTGAAGCCATCCATTTGCTGAGGAGAACAATGGAGATTTATAGAGCTAAAAGGAAGAACCTCCATATGATCTTTATTGATTTGAAGAAGGCTTATGATTCTGTCCCGACTCCCACGAGAGATATTGTGGAGAGTTTTGGAGAAGAAAAAAGTACATATCCTATACATTAACCTCATAAAGGACATGTATGATAGGGCTTTATCTTGTGTAAGGACCCCCTGTCTGGGAAGACTGAATATTTTGACATCAACATTGGTTTACATCAAGGTTCAGCTTTGAGTCCATTTCTTTTTACTTTGATTATGGACGAGTTGACAAGTCACATTCAGGATGAGTTACCTTGGTGTATGTTATTTGCTGATAACATTGTGTTGATTGACGAGACTAGAGATGGAGTAAATGAGAAGCTTGAGGTCTGGAGACATGCATTGGAGACTAAAGGATTTCGTATAAGTAGGGCTAAGACGGAATATATAGAATGCACCTTTGATGGAAGCAATGGTGAAGGAATTGAGGTGAAGATTGGTGACAATAACATTCGGAAAAGAGATTCTTTTAGATATATGTGATCTATTTTGCAACAGGATGGGGAAATTGATGGAGATGTTACTAATAGAATAAATGCAGTCTGGCTAAAGTGGAGAGGAGCCTCTGTTGTTCTCTGTGATAAGAAAATTCCTTTAAAAATTAAAGGAAATTTTTACAAAGCAGCCGTGAGACCTGCTATGCTCTATGGATCTGAATGTTGGCATGTGAACTATAGATATGTGCAGAGAATGGTTGTAGCAGAAATGAAAATGCTAAGGTGGATGTGTGGACATATTAACTGCTTAAGATGGTTTGGTCATTTGCAAACAAGATCAACAGATGCACCAGTTAGGAGATGCGAGTGTTGGGATGTTGAGCCGGCTAAGAGAGGGTGAGGACGGCCTAAGAAGTGTTGGAAAGAGACTATACGAAGGGATCTTAATTTTTTGGATATAAGCCCGGGATTGATCAATCTATCTGAATGGAGGCGAAGAATCCATGTAGCCGACCCTACTTAATTGTGGGAAAAGGCTTTGTTGTTGTTGTTGTTGTTGTTGTTGTTGTGGAGCCCAGGTATTTTGTTGCCCGTCATGAAGAGATGTTGTACTGCTCTCTCCCCCCCTCACCCCAGCGACAGAACCACCCCACCTTCCCTACCACATGCGCCCCAATGGAGGACCTAGCACCACCAGCGGCAGCAGAAGCCCACCAGCGTGACCCCTCCCACAACTTTCCACCTCTCACTCAACGGTTGGGAAACCCTCATGCACGTCTCCACATCCCTCTGATCGACCCTGTAAACACACACCACCCCCAGCAAAACCTTGCGCTCTTTCTCCCTATCGTGCAGCTTATCTTCTGCCTTCCCTCTCTTACTCAGACTTTCTCTACAGTATTCAATGAGATTGTGATTGAGCAATCTAATGGAGGACATTTTTTCTCACATATCATTAGACTAGATTATGATTGAGCAGGATGTAAAGACCTCATTTGATCACCACCATCATTTGGACTCTGCCTTTTGAATGAGGTCTATGGAGAGACTCATGTTTGTCCTTGTTGAAGGAAAATGATTTGACTACATCCTTTGTTTGCGACCCCCACTATCAGATTCCTTTCGAAGTTCCTATAAGAGAAAGCACGTTCTCCGAGGACCCTATATTGTATAAACTAATTCTTTAAGTTTCCGTATATGAAAGGTCCATTTTAAGGTCCCTCCGAGAGGATTGTTCCCTCCGAGATAGAGCCATCTTCCTTTAGAGGAGAGAGGAGACAAGTAAGACCAAAGGTCTCCTGAGTGAGACTCATTTAGATGCTGATGATTC
Organism: Ottelia alismoides; assembly: GCA_037367405.1. Taxonomy (NCBI): domain Eukaryota; kingdom Viridiplantae; phylum Streptophyta; class Magnoliopsida; order Alismatales; family Hydrocharitaceae; genus Ottelia; species Ottelia alismoides. The sequence continues at coordinate 166,965 of JAZKJV010002889.1, forward strand.
TGCAAAATGAGAATACAACGCATGAGAACCTAATTGCTACCAGGTTGCTCAACGAATCATCATCCCTGACTCCATCCCTACAACATTAGCACAATCTTCACTCACACTTTTTTCGGACCTCGCACGGGAATGCTTGCTTAGTCTAAACTTTCTTTCATGTCCCAATGCTTACAAGAAGTCGGCAGGGCTCCGACTTCGGATCTTTTCTATGACCTTCGAATACACACACACGTAGGGGGCCCGTCGAATGGGCATGGTCCTTCCTGAGGTCAGGAAGGACACCTCTATTTTGTAAAAAAAATCACCAGCACTTTAGTAAAATAAGTAAAGTTTGTATTATAACTGCATATTATAAAGTACAAAACAACATGTAAAATATAAACTGCACATTGTATTTTTTTTACTTAATATAGAGATCCTTGACATCAACATTGGTTTACATCAAGGTTCAGCTTTGAATCCATTTCTTTTTACTTTGATTATGGATGAGTTGACAAGTCACATTCAGGATGAGTTACCTTGCTGTATGTCATTTGCTGATGATATTGTGTTGATTGACGAGACTAGAGATGGAGTAAATGAGAAGCTTGAGGTCTGGAGACATGCATTAGAGACTAAAGGATTTCGTATAAGGCTGAGACAAAATATATGGAGTGCACCTTTGATGGAAGCAATGGTGAAGGAATCGAGGTGACGATTGGTGACGATAACATTTGGAAGAGAGATTCTTTTAGATATCTGGGATCTATTTTGCAACATGATGGGGAAATTGACGGAGATGTTACTAATAGAATAAATGTAGGCTGACTAAAGTGGAGAGGAGCCTCTGTTGTTCTCTATAATAAGAAAAATCCTTTAAAAATTAAAGGAAAGTTTTACAAAGCGACCGTGAGACATGCTATGCTCTACGTATCTGAATGTTGGCATGTGAATCATAGACATGTGCAGAGAATGGCAGTAGTAGAAATGAAAATACTAAGGTGGATGTATGGACACACACGTGAAGATCGGATTCGGAATGATGCAATTAGAAAGAAAGTTGGTGTAGCTCTGATCGAGGATAAGATGCGAAAAAACCGTTTAAGATGGTTTGGTCATTTGCAAAGAAGATTAACTGATGCACAAGTTAGGAGATGTGAGTGTTGGGATGTTGAGCCGGCTAAGAGAGAGCGAGGATGGCCCAAGAAGTATTGGAAAGAGACTATAAGAAGGGATCTTAGTTTTTTGGATATAAGCTCGAGATTGAGCCAAGATAGATCTGAATAGAGGCGAAGAATCCATGTAGCCGACCCTACTTAAATGTGGGAAAAGGCGTTGTTGTTGTGAACATAGATATCAAAACTGCATATAATACAAACTGCTTATTATTTTACTAAGTATTGTGTTTTTTTACAAAAATGGAGGTGGCCTTCCTAAACTTATGAAGGACCAAGTCCCATTTGAAGTTTCCCATATACATTGTTGAGAGAAAACAATGAATTGCATATTCATGAGGCCCTAGGGTTCTCTTATATAGAGGAGAAACCTGTTGAGTAAATTACATATATTAGACATAAAGAAAAGAAAATACACGAAAATAATAAATGATAACTAATATCTCAATACTCCCCCTCAAGCTGGAGCATAGAAATCAATCATGCTCAGCTTGGAGAAGCATCTCTCTGACTAGGGTCATAGTGAACACATCTGATGTCTGGTCTCCTGAGCTAACATGAAGTGCAGATGAAACCTTTCTGAATCATATCTCGAGTGTAGTGATATTGACAGTCTACCTCGACGTGTTTGATCTTCTCATGAAAGGTTGGATTATTGGCAATGAAGAGAGCAACATAGTTGTCACGTTGGAGGTGCATGGGAAGAGATACATCAACAGCTAGGTCAGTAAGAGCGGATCTAACCCACATCATCTTTGTACTCCCCTATGCCATAGATCTGTACTCTGACTTTGCAATGGATATGGCACAGCCTGCTTCTTGTTCTTCCATGATAACAAGGAACGCTCTATAAACACTGCAAAGTTAGACGTGGACTTTCTCTCCTTGGGGCATCTCGTTTTTTCTCTCCTATCATTTGGAAAAGATAAGAAAATTTCAGGGTAACAAACATTATCTAGAATTTCTCTTAGATTCGAACCCATAGCTGATAATAGAAAATAATATGCATCTGCATAAGTTATAACGGCAAGGGATGTGCCTCTGCTAAATAGAAGATCAGTGCCAGGTGATGTCTTCAGATACCTCATAATCATATAGATGCATCCATATGGGCATGTCTAGGCTGCTCCATGAACTGACTCACTCTGCTCACTGCAAAGGGTAAATCTGGCCTAGTGATGGTCATGTACAAGAGATTCCCACCGAACCCCCTATAACCTCTTGTCTACCTCCTTAGTGTCACCATCGTACAGCTTCATAATCGGGTCCATGGGAGTAGTGGAAGATCTGCAATTTGCCACGTCCATCTCAGAGAGAAGATTTGTAATGTACTTCCTTTGGGTCATCACAAGACCTCATTGGTTCTTAACGAACTCTAGTTCAAAGAAGTAACGTAGACTGTCAAGGTCCTTGGTTACAAACTGTTGACCAAGAAAATCCTTAGCAGCTTGGATGCCCTGCTCATCATCCCATGTAACAATAATATCATCAACATAAACAAGTATGACAATTGTATGTCTCTGAGACCTCTGAACAAACAGTGAATGATCTGCAGTCGATCTCATGAACCCATGTTGTTCTATCAAATTCGAGAGCTTCTGGAACCATGCTCTTAAATTCTGCTTAAGTCCATAGATCACCTTGTGAAGTCTACAAATCTTCCGATACTCCCACTCATCAGCAAACTGAGGTGGCTATTGCATGTAGACCTCCTCATGCATGTCATCATATAGAAACGCATTCTTCACATCAAGCTGACATAAGGGCCAGTCCCGTGTCGCTGCAACAGAAAGAAAGATTCGCAGTATAGAATGTCGAGCTACTGAAGAGGAAGTATCATGATAGTCCACCCCATATGTCCGGGTGAACCCACGAGCCACAAGTCTCACCTTGTAGCAATCCATGTTGTCATATGCCATGTGCTTCACCATAAACACGCACTTGCATCCTACAATAGATGCTCTTGTAAGAGCTGTAACAATACTCTATGTGTCACGTGAGTGTAATACGACCACATCCTCCTCCATGGTAAGACACTACTTACTGTCCTATATCACCTCCTAATATGTATGTGGTATATCCACGGCTGATAATCTCATGACAAACCTCTTGAAGTCCTCTGAGATTCGACACAAGGAAACATGGATTGTAAGCGAATATGTAGCACAAATGTCTCCGCTTCCGCAAAGCAAGGCACATCCAAATCACATGCCTCCTCAACTTGTAAACTACGCTCCTGAGAGGGTATCTGCTCATCATGTAAAGAATCGTGTTAAATGAACATATCACCGGTGCCATCAGTAAAAACAATGTGCTCATTACCTACCCGAGGAATGTTGGATGATGGGGAAGGCTCAAGAGCAGGGGGAGTTGTACGAGTCTTGCGAACATATAAATATTGTAATAGATGGGCCAACGTACTGGGTAGTGGTGCATGTGTAGGCATTGGAGGTGGTGGTGGGGAGGTGGTGGAGGTGGTATAGGTACTGGAGGTGATGCAACCAAAGGAGGAAGCATATATACCTCCTCTCAAAGTCAGACGGAGTCAACCTGTCACCTATAAGAGAGAAATACATAATAGACTCAAAGAAGGTGATATCTGCAGTACATAGTACTTCAGTCGAACCGGATCAAAACAACGATACCCCTTTTGAGTATGAGAGTAGCCTACAAAGACACGCTTGACAGCTTTAGGAGAGAGCATGTCATGACCAGTCGTATGATTGTGAACAAAAAGTAACGGAGCCAAATACACTGAGTGTAAAGGAGAACATGTCCTCAGAAAACGCAATCGAGTAATGAACCTTTTCTCTTAAGACAAAAGATGGCATGTGGTTCACTGAGTTAAAAGCATTGAGGACAGGGATCGCCATATCGCGATATATCGTCGATATATCGGCGATATATCGGTATCGACAGGTCACCGATATATCGCCGATATGGACGATATCGGATATCAACAGGAGAAAATGCCTTGGTGGATACCGGGTTTCGGCGAAATGCGTCGATATATCGCCGATATATCGGCGATATATCGGTATCGACATTGTATCGAAACGATATCGATACCGATATTTCCTTCCTTGATTGAGGACCATGCACCCCAGGAAGAGTGAGCATCACAACCTTGGATCAAAAGTATCTTGATCACATCAAGTAAGTGACGTTGTTTGCATAGGCAACACCATTCTGCTGAGAAGTGTAAGCACACGAGGTCTGATGTACAATGCCAAGAAACCTGAAGAACTCATATAGATGTAACGTGCAGAACTCTAAGGCATTATCAGGGCGAATAAATTTGATAGTAACAGAGAAAATATTCTTTATTTCATTGCTAAAAGATTTAATGATAGACCCAACTTCTGTCGTATTTTTCAACAGAAAAATTCAAGAAAGTTTAGAATAATCATCCATAACAACAAGATAAAAGCGGTGTCCCTGAAGATCAAGAACACGACTGGGACCCAAAATATCTAGATGAATACGCTCAAATAAATGACTACTGCTATGACTTTGACGATCACGGAAAGAAAAACGATGATGCTTCCCAAGTTGGCAAGCCCTGTACCGGAAGGAAGAGTGTGTGGAAATCTGTGGGAGGACATGACACATCTTATGCAGAGGAAGTTGGCCAAAATGAAGATGTCGCACGTAAGGAGAGTTTGAACCAATCAGGGATGTAAAAAACGGCCTAAACAGCCGTTTAAACGGTTGTTTACACGTATGTGGTCCTGGACTGCACCGACTATGCCCAATCGGGCACATATGCGGCCAGGCCGCTTAATCGGCGTTAAACGACCGTTTAAACGCCGTTTAAACACCGTTTTCTACATCAACCCTTTTCTATAGATGGATCTGGCTTAGACTTTTTATAAACACAGTTTAGGCACATGCAAATTTATGTAGGACAATAGTAGTAGCATAGATTGTGGTGTTCATATCTTGAAACACCATTCATACTATGGTCAAAAGTGAGACTTTTCTTCTCATCATAGTTTAGTACCCTACATTCCTATGCTACTATAAGTAGTACATATGATATGCCAACTATGTAAAAAATGTTAATTAACTAGTAAACTAATAAGTTAGTAATACATCTTGATTGCAAATGTACTATTATTTATGTTTCTTATTAATTATATATATGTAAATATTTTTTATTAATTAAAAATACAAAACCGCATATCCCGTCTAATTTCCGTTTAAACTCCCGCATACCGTTTAAACAGTAATCAGTGACCCTACCGACTGAATACCGCATACCGCTTTTTGCAACCTTGGAACCAATGGGAACTATATAGGCACCGGTATTGGGAGATTGGACCAGTCTATAGAGCCTCACTGCTCACGACCACATCCAATCATCCAGCCCATGAGTATGTTCTGAAACACAAAAGTAGATGGGTTGAAAATGACATGACAATGCAGATCCTTCGTGATTTGACTAATAGAAAGGAAATTCATCTGAACATCATGAGCATATAAAACATTTTGCAGGCGTATGGATGTCGTCAAATGCACATTTTTTTGTCCTGTGATGGGTAAGTAAACCCCATTCGCAATGACGACCCATCTACCATGAGGTATAGATCTGTAATAATTGAACCGTACTTTGTCTCCATACAGATGGTGAGAAGCACCAGAGTCCATGATCCACTCTGTCATATCTGCCCTGCTACAACTGGTAAAAGTATAGGCTATACCTGAGGAGCTCGAGAAGGTCCTAGCAGTGACTGCAATATCTGGGGAACTTATAGTGGTGCTGGCAGCATGAGTCATAATCTCCCTCAGACGGAAGACAATATCATCAAGGCGTGAATCTGCCTGAGGAGTCGAACTATCAGGGGGCTCAATCTGATCAGCCACACGAGCAGATGCAGAGTATCCATGCTTCTGATAGCATGTATCATCAGAGTGGCCTGGACAACGGCAATAGGTGCAGGGGCCACGATGACGTCCACCTCCTCTACCACAGGGATCGTGCCCTCTGAAATGTGTAGAACCTCCTATGTCGCGAGATGCAGCCATCACTGAGGAGGTCTGTGTGGTGGTAGTAGGTGGGATAAGAAGCCTGTTGAGGCGACTATAGATCTGTCTATTGTTGAGGAGGTCTATGTGGTGGCAATAGGTGGGATAAAAAGCATGTTGAGGCGACTATAGGCCTCCTCCATGGGAGGTATGGTGGCACATGTAAGAAGATGTGTGCATGTTGCCTCATACTCCGAGTCCAGAGCTACCAAGAAAACTCCAACCTTCGGGTTCCTTGGAGGGGGTCGCTGGGGATAAGTTTGAACCGGTGTCTCAGCGTCATTAATGCTGACCTTCGGGTTGCCTCGCACAGGGCTTTGGACCCGGTCCTTTATCGGGTCGAGATCTCGGGTGAACCGCACTCGAATCCAGCTACTATACTGGAGGACTTCATCCATTCGGTGAGCAGGTGTCTCTCGAATCCTCTAGCCCACTCGGGGCAGAGCCTCTCGGATTCTTTTCGCGATGCCCTCTGCGACCCCCCAGGCAGGGGGGGCTTCCGACCTTTGGGTCGTGCCCTGTCGAACTCAATTGCCGGCACGACTGACCACTCGGACGGAGGGGTTTCAGCGGGGGGCGGCCCTTCCTATGCGAGGAGGATAGCTTCTCCTCGGTGGGCGTGATTGCGACTTCCCAGGTCGCTGCACCACCGCGGGGAGTGGGGAAATTTGTGGATTCCACTGCAGGAGAGGGCGGGGCCGACCGGAGGCCCGGGAAGGGATACCGGAGGAGGCCTCGGTCAAGGGCCGGAGCCGCTGCGGCGGGGCTCAATTCGGTTTCGGGGTTGAAGCTCGAGGTGGCAAAGGCCGCAGGGGTGGTTGGCCTGAGAGGAGGGGATACAGATGGTTCCAGATGAAGATTCTCTCGTGGAACGTGAGGGGTCTGGGCGACCCGAAGAAAAGAAGAGTCTTGGGTTCAAGGTTTGTGGAGTGGGGTTGTGATGTGGTGTTCTTGCAAGAAACCAAGCTAAGCTCGCTCACGAGCTTCGATTGGCTTTCTTTCGGCGCGGGCTCGATTTCTGACTTCGGCTCGATTAGGGCAGTTGGTTCGGCGGGCGGGTTTCTCGTTGCGTGGAAGGGCTCGGCCTTCTCGCGCCGTGCGGAGCTGAGTGGAACGCATGTCCTGACGATTCTAATGGAGTGCCTTCTCTCGGGGGTGATGCTTGCGCTTTCCTGCATGTATGGTCCTTGCCAGGCGTCGGAGCGGCAGCAACTTTGGATGGACCTGAGAGATGCTAGAGAGGCCTTCCCGGACGTCCTCTGGCTGGTGGAGGGGGACTTCAATGTCACTTTGCTTTCGTCGGACAGGCCGAGACTGCGGGGCGGTCAGGACCCCGGCTCTGAGGCCTTCGTGGAGGTGGTGGAGTCGCTAGAGTTGGAGGTTCTGGATGCGGCTGGAACTAGGTACACAACGCCAACTCCAGGTCGCGCCTCGACCGGTTTCTTGGGTCGGCTGAGCTTTTGGAGCTGTTTCCGCTCGCGTTCGTTGCTGCCAGGCCACGCTCTTAGTCGGATCACACGCCCATCTTTTGGGACTCGGGCGATCCTCTGCCCACTCGTGCCTTCTTCCGCTACGAGAAGGCTTGGCTGCTCGAGGATTCTTTCAGAGACTCGGTGGTGTCACACTGGAATTCGGTGGCTGTGGCGGGGTCTGCTACAGCGAAGTTCGTCTAGAAGCTGAACTCTTTGCGGGCCAAGATGTACGCTTTCAAGCGGGAATCGAGGGAGATCCGCCTGGGGGCCAGGACGGCAGCGGAGGGCGTTGTCAGCATGCTCGACGCTTTGGAGGACGAGCGTCCCTTGATGGGGGACGAACTGAGGCGTCTTTCTGAAGCGCAGAAGTTGATCTTCGATGAGGACAGGAAAAGGGTCACGAGTGGAGGCAAAGATCCAGGCACAGATGGCTTAGGGAGGGGGACGCGAACACAGCTTTTTTCCATAGGGTTGCCAGTGGGAGGCGGAGAGAGAACTTTATCAGATCGATGCTCGTTGAGGGGGAGTTGGTGGAGGGGAACGTGGAGCTGGGGAGGGCGATTGCGGACCACTTCCACAGGATCTCCGCAAGAGCTACCGATAGGCGTTGGAGATGGACAGGCTCGGGTGCGGCGCGCTTGTCGAGCGCTCATGCATCTAGCCTGACCCTGTCGGTTATGATGGAGGAGCTGAAGGCGACGGTTTGGAACCTCAACGACGATGGCGCGTCTGGTCCTGATGGCTTCCCTGTTTCTTTCTACAAAGACTTCTGGGACTTGGTTGGCAGGGAGGTGTTTGATGTGGTGAAGGAATGCTGTCACGGCTATGCGGGCTTCGACCGGTTAAACAAGGCGCTGATTGTTCTTCTTCTGAAGAAGGCAGAGGCGGAGAGAGTCGAGGACTTTCGGCCTAGCATAATCTCCAATGCTTTGTACTTGATTGTAGCTAAGGTCTTTGCGACTAGGCTGAGTAGTGTCCTAGAGCACATCATTACCACCACCCAGACGGCATTCGTGCCAAGGAGGCAGACTGCTGACAGCTTGGTAATGGCATCTGAGATAGTTGCGAGAGAAGCGGCAGGCAGGCCCTGTTGTGGAAGGTGGACTTCTCGAAGGCATTCGACACCTTGGACTGGCACTTTCTCTGGACGGCATTGCATAGACAGGGCTTTCCTGGGCTCTGGATCTCCTGGATGAAGCGGTGCGTGACCACGGCTTCTATGACGGTCCTCGTGAACGGGCGTCCGGAGGGGGGTTTTTTCAGCCACAAAGGGGGGTGAGGCAGGGTTGCCCTCTCGCTCCCTTGCTCTTCATCATTGCGGCGGACGTCCTTGCTTGTATGGTTGACAAACTCCAACAGGCTGGGCTCACGTGCGGTTACTCGAAGGATGACCTGAAAATCCCGCTTCTTCAATATGTTGACGATACCTTATTCTTCATAGAAGGGGGCTTGAGGAGGCTAAGGGCATGGCGGCGGCACTAGAGCTTTTCAGTGAGATGTCCGGGCTGGTGCAGAATAACAGCAAGTCCAAGATGGTCCCGTTCTCTATGAGTGTGGAGATGTCGGGCCAGTGTAGCTCCGCGTTGGCTACTGAGAGTGATGGGTTGCCCATTCACTACCTGGGCTTGCCGCTCAACACTGGGAGATCGAAGACGGCGGACTGGATGTCGTTGGTTGAGAAGGTGGAGAGGTGGCTCGCAGGGTGGAAGGCGGTGGTCCTCTCCAAGGGGGGTCGCCCAGTGCTCTTAAGGGTGGTGATCTCTACCATACCGGTGTACTACTCTTCCACGAGACTTATGTCGGCGGGCATTAGGAGGAGATTGGAAGGTCTGATGAGGCGGTCTTTGTGGAACAGGAGCGGACAAGGTCTTGGGATGCACCTGGTTAGCTGGGACGATATTGCTCTGCGGAAATGTGAGGGCGGGCTTGGGATTTATCGACTGGGCGAACTGAATGAAGCTCTATTGCTAAAGTGGATGGTCAGAATCTGGGGGAATGGGGAGGACCTCTGTTGCACTCTCCTCCGGCAGATCTACGGGGTCGATGGGGCGGCGCCTGAGGGGGTTGCGGCGGTCGGGGCGTCTGGGCGGAAACCCTCGCCCTTCTGGAGGGATATTCAGTCGTTCTCTCCCAACTTTCGGACTTTGTTCAGGCCGGCATTGGGGGATGGACGTTGCTTCACCTTCTGGAGGGACGACTGGACGGACGGAGGAGCGTTGTCCTTACGCTTCCCTCGACTTTTTGCTTTAGCGCCGGACCAAGATATTCAGGTTGCTTCTTGCTAGGTGGACGGCAACCGGATGACGGCTTTTCGTTCGAACTTCTCCGATCAGCGTCTGGAGGAGTTCCTGCTGCTGCTTGACGCGCTGAGGGGGCTCTTTCTCCGTGAAGAAGGCATACTCGGTGATCTGCAGACCCCCTCCCTCTCTTTCGACGGAACTGGTTAGAGACTGTGATTTCTTCTGGGGGCTGGGGCTACCGGCGAGGATCGCTTTCTTCTTTTGGCTTTTCAGGAGGAAGAGGTTGATGACGAGGGACCATTGCGCTAGATTAATTGGCACGGTCTATGACAGATGTCTGTTGTACGGTGGGGGGATTGAGACTCTGGAGCATCTCTTTTTCTCCTGCCCGTCTGTGATTCCTGTTTGGGACGATCCTGACCTAAACTGGGTGGGTAGGCCTGGCGTGAAGGATTACTGTAGGAGTTTGGTTGCGGCCAAGCATCGGTCGAGGAAGGAGCTACTGCGGCCGCTGGCTTTGGTTTGGTCTGTCTGGCTGGCTAGGAACGGGGTGTTGTTTTCTAGTCATAGATTCTACAAGGAGAACGTATGTACCGGTGCTTTGGGTCTGTTACGCTCATGGCTCGCCTAGAGCGCTTTTTGTATCTCTTTCACTTTATTTAATTTTTAATATATTTATGGGGTGAACACCTAAGAGTGTCTCCCCCTTTTTGGCTTCAAAAAAAAGAAAACTCCAACCTTCGTGGAGTTCATGTATGCCATATGTTGCTCAGTAGAAGTGGTAACGTGCATGAAGCAATGAAAATTCTCAAATATGCCGCGAAGTGAAGAGTAGAATGTATGCAGAGGACGTCTATTCTGCTTGGTCGTGTATATATCAAATTATAGTTGAAGAATCTTGGCTTTGTTCTTCGTTTGGGCATACGTGGCTGCCAGAATATCCCACATCCCCTTAGTGGTGGGTTGGTTCACAATGTCGCGGGTGATCTCTGCGGTGAGTGTTCCAAAGAGCGAAACACGTGCGTACACATCATCTTGCTTCCACGAAGCATTGTCCCCGATTTTATCCATCGGTTTGGGCTTTGTCAGAATATGCTCCATATGATTGCACCGTATAAGGATCATAAAATGCATGGACCGCAACTTATAGTTGGTCGCATCCATCTTCACGATGGGAGACAGGCCCTTGAAGGCAACGGATAAAAAGAAAGCGTCGCCCTTTCTCTGGCATGATGAAAAAGAAGGCCGAAACGGAACTCGACTGGGGAAATAAACTGATCCAAGCGAGTCTATACGACCATGTAGAGGGTTGGTTGTACGTGTAGACTCATACAACCATCCTCGTCAATCCCTGATCTGCTCTACGGCCAAAAAAGGTGATTTATATGTCTAAAATCACCTTTTACAATCAAAATTAAACCGTTTCAGACTGCAGTTTGGTGACAGAGAAGAGATAAATCGACCACGGGGACCAGTGGCGACGTCGAGCGGTTGACGGACGTGTGCAGCTACCGAGCTACGCCGCGGAAGGCATTGGGCGGCGCATGGCAGCCCAAAAGCAACAACAGCAACGGTGTTGCGTGGCGCAGCACAGAGGCGCGCGTATATGTGGTGGTGCACGGTGGCGCGCGGCAGCGTACGGATGCGTGAGAAGAGAGGGCGGCAGGTGGGGTACAAGAACTTCGATGTAGGATTGTCGGTCTGATACCATGTTGAGAGAAAATAATGAATTACATATTCACGAGGCCCTAGGCTTCTCTTATATAAAGGAGAAACATGTTGGAAAAATTAAATAAGATAGACAAAGAAAACAAAATCAAAAAAGCAATAAATGATAACTAATATCTCAACGTACTAATAGGGGCTCATCTCTAGCACCTCTTTTGGAAGGAGAGAAATCGAGGTCCAACTAATATATAAAGCTCCAGTCATGGCCTCAAATTTCGGCGAAATTCGACCGAATTTCGGTCGAATTTCGATTTCGGTGGGTAACCGAAATCCGACCGAAGTGGTCGATGTCGACCGAAATATAAGAGGCCTAGTTCAAAAATAGACCGAAATTTCGGTCGAATTTCAACCGAAATTCGACCGAAATTTCGTTTCAGTCGGTCTCCGAAACGAAACCGAAATCCGGCATTTAAGGCCTTGGCTCCAGTCAAACCAATAATAAGTAAGCTCCTAGCTTCATGTCGTACATAGCCCAAGGGAAGAAGATTGCTCGAACACGCCATCCGAGCATGAAAAATGAAAGAGACATTGTCATACCAAAAGATAGCATAATTAGACTTCCTCATTCATCAAAATCTCCTTCCAATGGTTGATGACCTATCAATCCTTGCAGATGTTATAAGATAAATTGTTCTCCAATTGGTTTGCTTTGCTGATGATGGAAATATTCCGCTCTGCTTTCTCTTATAATTTGTCTAACTCAAAAAAAAAGAGATTAAGAATAAGCTTATTTGATTCCTATGAAAGATCTTTTCCTCGAATCGGCAAAAAAAGACCTAGTTTCTCGTGCATTCATGGTGGATTGGTTAAAGCACCCAATCCCAACAAGAAGAGGTTGTTGGCTCAATCGAGCCATAAGAACAAGAAAAGAGGCATTTGCATCGAGAAAAAAGGCATATGCCCCTTCAATAGTCGCTTCACTGCATGAACTAGTACTTACCTGCCCAAAACTAGTACTTTAACTATCATGCTATGTCTGCTTAGCTTGACTTTTTCCTTGAACCACGCAGTTGCTTATCCTGATTTTAGTCATTGTACACAAGAGACATGGCATATACATAATGAGCTAACACTCTATGCATACCATAAAGGGACAACTTCTGAAGCAAAACTCCAAAACGAAATGATTGAAGACCAAGTTAAATTTTTGGGTTGTCTTCTTTCATCTTTTTGTAATCTTCTTTATAGAATGTATAAAGCCCTTTATAGCATGCATACACACAATTCATGAGTAGGATCTTAATTTATATTTAACTTTTCAAAACTCCTACATTAGCCTTTGAACTATCAACTTCCCATTGTTGTCGATCAATCTTAACTTCTATCTTCATCCAACAACTACTTTTGATCTATCAACTGGACAATTAAGATTGATCACCTTAGATCTATAGTTAATATTCAAAATAGACCTTTGGTCGATCAAGGTCTTATACTAAAATGAGTAACATCGAATTATGTTACGCCAAATTTAAAATAAAAGCTTTTACGAAAACTTTTCAAATCCAACAATCATTTTTTTCTCAATCGCCTGAAGTAGTGGATCAAAACATCTTTTTAATCGATCACCTCTCTTTTTTAACGATCAAATCAAACTTTTTGGACATGTTTTAACGTTAGTTTGACTTTTAAACATATTAATTACTCATACTTTGATTTTTAACCATATTATTGCTCAATGAATATTTTTTTGTTATAAATTAACCCGATTCCATCCTTCAAAAATCATTTAGAGAAAAAAGAATGAAAGTCGTCTCTCTCTCAATGGAGAACCTTCTTAATTTGTCTTTATTAGAATCAAACACACAAAGTACACACAAAGCTGGAGACAATTCTATCTTTTTGTAATCTTCTTTATAGAATGTATAAAGCCCTTTATAGCATGCATACACACAATTCATGAGTAGGATCTTAATTTATATTTAAATTTTCAAAACTCCTACATAATAGCCTTTGAACTGTCAACTTCCCATTGTTGTCGATCGATCTTAACTTCTATCTTCATCCAACAACCACTTTTGATCTATCAACTGGACAATTAAGATTGGTCACCTTAGATCCATAGTTAATATTCAAAATGGACCTTTGGTCGATCAAGGTCTTAAACTAAATGAGTAACATCGAATTATGTTACGCGAAATTTAAAATAAAAGATTTTACGGAAACTTTTCAACTCCAACAATCACTTTTTTTCTCAATCGCTTGAAGTACTGGATCAAAGCATCTTTTTGATCGAACACCTCTCTTTTTTAACGATCAAATCAAACTTTTTGGACATGTTTTAACGTTAGTTTGATTTTTAACCATATTAATTACTCATAATTTGATTTTTAACCATATTATTGCTCAATGAATTTTTTTTGTTATAAATTAACCTGATTCCATCCTTCAATAATCATTTAGAGAAAAAAGAATGAAAGTTCTCTCTCTCTCTCTCTCAATGGAGAACCTTCTTAATTTGTCTTTGTTAGAACAAACACACAAAGTACACACAAAGATGGAGACAAGGATTACGTGAAAAATCCTATGGACAGGGAAAAAACATGGGGGCTCTCAATCCCTAATCTCCCTCACTGGAGATTAGGACTCTCTTCACTAAGATGATAAACCAATGAAGAGGAATATATAGAGAAGGATGGGTAAACGGTCCATCATCCAAAGATCCAGTTAGCCATAGGGGTGCACATGGATTGTATTTGAATCGGACTTTGGCTTAATCTGTATCCAATCCACACATAACGGATTTTTGATTTTTACAGTCCAATCCAATCCATTAAACATGCAAATCCAATCCAATCCACCGGATTACGGATTGGTTCGGATTTTTAATGTTCACCTAATCTATGATTAAGTTTGTAACACGCTCGACCTCGACATTCGAATCATGGTTCCACAATTTAGATTATGGTTAAATGTAAAGAAAATAATAGTTAATTTTGGAAGCTAAAACATATATGCTTGTTACATATTTAGTACGAACAATCATTATATAACTAAATAAAAATAACATACTTGTGATCCGTAGAAATCATAGAAGAATCACGCCGACTTTAAATAAAATCACAAGTTTGTATATATCAAATAGGAACTACAACTAACCTGCAACTAACCTGCTTGACTATGTGGTGTGGGAAGGAGGACCGCGCATAAGAGAGGTCTGGGACAAGAACCGTGGGCGACTACGCGGTGGGGAGGGTTGTATTTAAGGTTCTTGATTGTGGATGCACGAAGGAGGTCTGGGAGAGCCAAAGATGAGGTCTAGATGTGCATGCACTAGGGAGGTCTAGCTACACGTGCGTATAGTTGGGAACGGGGAGGGCACGGATGATGACGAGAGGGAATCTGACTAGGAAGAGATCTTGCTACACATGCGCATGGGAGGTATGGGATAGAGGAGGATGAGGTCTAACTACACGTGCGCAAGGGAGATCTGGCTGTACATGTGCACATCTTGGACAAGGATGACATCTGGTGGAGATTTGTACACCCAAGGGTGGAGATGTATGCGGTACAGGTTAGTGTTTTGTTTGTAATGTATCCTGAGTGGGTTTAGGTATTATTACTTTTAGAAGGGTGTTTTGTTTGAAAAAATGGAAGCGCTTGAAGGGCATTGCGGGTAGGTATTACTTTTCTAAACCAACTAGTCGAGTGAGATAAGGGGCCTTCCAGCAAGTGGTGTAGGGTAAAACTTGAATTGGAATAGGTTAAGTTATAAAGAGAGTAGCTTGGATATTTACACATACCTTTCAAATAAAATTTAATATATAATATGCGTGTATGAGAACAAATAAATTATTATATATTATTTATTTATTAACGGATTGGATTTTGACAATAATCCGATCCAATCCATAAATGAACGGATTTGTAAAATTTTGATCCGACCCGATCCGTTAAACTTATAAATCCAAGCCGATCCAATCCAATGACAACGGATTGGATCGTCTTACGGATTTTATCCGATCCATGTGTACCCCTAGTTAGCCATAGTCTAATAACCCAACACCCCCCTCAAGTTGGACATACATGTCTACCATGCCCAACTTGCTTGTATCTAACTCAAATTGTACCGTAGGCAACCCCTTTGTGAAGAGATCAGCAACCTGATCGGTAGACTTCGAGTAAGGAAGACACAACAATCCATCATCAATCTTCTTATCGATGACGTGTCTATCAATCTCCAAATGCTTCATTTTGTCATACGTTACAGGATTGTTGGTCAAGTTTATTGTAGCCTTGTTGTCTAAAAATATCTTCATTGGCATACTGACCTTGATGCCCAAGTCATGAAGCAGAAATTTTAGCCATAGAATTTCTGTAATGCCATAAATAAGAGCCAGATATTCCGCTTCAGCACTTGATCTTGAAATCACATTATGCTTCTTACTTCTCCAAATAACCAAATTTCTGTGTATGTATACCGCATAACCTGAGGTGGATCTTCTGTCATCAATGCAGCCAACCCAATTAGCATCGGTGTATCCTTCAATAGTGACATCGGGATTTTTCTTAAACATAAGACCTTTTCCTGTTGATCTTTTATGTAGCATAGAATTCTATTTACTGCATTAGCATGAGAAATGGTAGAAGCATGCATGAACTGACTCACCACATTTACAATGTACGTAATATCTGATCTAGTAAGGGTAAGATAGATCAATTTTCCCACCAATCTTTGATACTTTCTCTTTCCTGCATCATCAAGAAGGTCACCATCATCTTTATTCAATTTATGATTTACCTCAATAGGATTAGTAATAGTAGTAGCAATGCATCACAACATGCCACAGTCCTTCAATAAGTTCAAAGCATATTTTCCTTGAGTTAGACACATACCTCTTAGAGACCGAGCCATCTCAATGCCTAAGAAGTACCTTAACTTCCCCAAGTCCTTCAATTCAAATTCACTGGCAATGCGGGTTTTGATCGGATTAATAGGACTATCATTGTGCTGCTTCCTAAGTCCTCCTCGGTTGAGAGAATTTGAGGAGTTTCGTCCCATCTCTATTTCCAACGGCCTATACCTTATCGTGGCTAAGGTGTTAGCTTTACGGCTTGCTCGGGTCCTCGACTCGATCATATCCCCGGTGCAAACGGCCTTTATTCAAGGCAGGCATATCGTGGATAGCATTACTCTCGCCTCGGAGTTGGTTGCGGATAGGATGAAGGAGGGAAGGCATGGGGTACTATGGGAAGTTGACTTCGCAAAAGCTTATGATCGCCTTGACTGGAAATTCTTGTGGTCGGTGTTGCGGAGGAGAGGATTCCCGAAAATATGGATCTCGTGGATGCGTCGTTGTGTGACCATGGCCTCGTTCTCAATCATGATTAATGGTCGCCCGGAGGGTGGCCTCTTTCAGCCAAGAAGGGGGGTCCGTCAGGGATGCCCCCTTGCTCCACTTCTTTTTGTTATAGCCGCGGATGTTTTGGCTCGCATGACTGATCGTGTTGTTGAATCCGGGCTCTCGGCGGGGTACTCCAAGGGCGGGTTGAGCGTACCCTTGCTTCAGTTTGCTGATGACACCATCTTTTTTATTGAGGGGCCTTGCAGAGGTCTCGGGGATGTTGGCGACACTTGACTTATTTAGCGAGCTGTCGGGCTTATGCAAGAATGTCAACAAGTCCAAGGTGGTCCCTTTTGGGCTTTCGGAGGAGGAGGCGGTTGAGTGCGGTCGTGTATTGGGGTCTCTTCCTGGGGCCTTACCTATTGAATACCTAGGGATGCCGTTGGTTACGGGAAGGGTCAGGCTCAGGGACTGGCTAGTGGTAGTCGAGAAGGTGGAGAAGAGGCTGGTCGGGTGGAGGTCGGCCTTGCTCTCTAAGGGGGGACGCCTCGTCCTCCTCAAGGCGGTGCTCTCCTCTATCCCGGTTTATTTCTTG
The DNA here is from genome assembly GCA_037367405.1 of Ottelia alismoides. NCBI lineage: Eukaryota > Viridiplantae > Streptophyta > Magnoliopsida > Alismatales > Hydrocharitaceae > Ottelia > Ottelia alismoides. The sequence goes on from JAZKJV010002889.1 coordinate 184,464, forward strand.
TCGAATCGCCGGATGCCGGTGGGGATTCGCAACCGTCTCGAAAAGCTTATGCGAAGATTTTTGTGGGGCAAAAATGGGGAGGTGGCGGGAGGGATGCATTTGGTGGGGTGGGATGAAGTTACTCAAAGCAAGCGTGAAGGTGGTCTGGGCGTGCGGAGATTGGAGCTCGTGAATGACGCATTCCTTCTTAAATGGGCGAACAGGATTTGGGGCCCTGGTGAAGACTTCTACTCCAAGATCTTGCGTGAGATTCACGGGGCTAGCGGGGCAATTCCTTCTCCAGCTGTTATGGTGGGACCTCAGACACCATTCTGGCGTGGGGTGTTGGAGGTTTTTTCGTGAAATCTGTCGTTGTTTGTGTCAGTTATGGGTAATGGAGGTTCCTTCAGATCTTGGAAGGATGATTGGACGGGGGGGATTTGAGCGCGGGGTTCCCTCGCCTGTTTGCGTTGGCTGCTGATAAGGATGCATGTGTCGCCTCTTGCTGGTCGGATGGTAGTTGGTTCCCGCCATTCCTTGCCAATTTCTCTGATCAGAGGCTCGAGGATTTTCTTGGCCTTATGGACGCCATCAGGGATGTCGGCTGTCCTAATGGCGGGAGGGACCATTGGGCCTGGCGGGGGGGGGGCCTTTCTCGACGAGAAAAGCTTATGGGGCAATCTCTAAGCCCTCGACGGCTCAGTCGGACATCTTGGTGCGTGATTGCGGATTCTTTTGGGGCCTGAGGCTCCCCGAACGTCTGGGTTTTTTCCTATGGCTCTTTTGTAGACAGAGGTTGATGACGAGGGATCGCTGCGTGAGGTTGCTTGGCAGTGTCTCAGATAGATGCGTCTTATGTGAAAATGCAGTGGAGACCATTGAACATCTCTTGCCCGAAGGTCATTGGGGTTTGGCAGGAAACGGCCGTGGGATGGGCTTGCACTACTGACTTGGCGGCCTTCTGTGATTCGTTGGTGACCAACAGAAACAGAGAGAGGAGGGAGCTCTTATGGCCTGTAGCGAGTTTGTGGGCGATATGGCTGGGCAGAAACGCAGCTCTCTTCTCGGGACAACGTTTCTACAAGGAGAACATCCTTGTTCACTGTGCGAGATTGGTAGATGATTGGGTGGTGGTTTAGCTTCCTGTATGGCTTCTTTTTGTCTTCTTTTTGTAAACCGCCTGTTTACTTTATTTTTTTCTTTAATAAATTGGGGCGAACACCGCTGAGTGTCTCCCCCTTTTTTTCGGCCTCAAAAAAATTCACTTGCAATTGTTTTCTTTATCCTGGAAAGTTCTCCTTCATCATCACATATAAGGATCATATCATCGGCATACACCAAAAGAATAGATCTTTTTTCATCGTTCCTCCTTATAAACAGAGTGTGGTCTCAATTCACTTGGGTATATCCATTCCTAATCATGACCATATGGAGACGTTCAAACCATGCTCTTGGTGACCGCTTTGGTCCATATAAAGACCTTAGTTTGCAGCACTTGTTATCCTTCTCAAACCCAGCAATATTTTCACATACATTTCTTTAAGATCACCATTCAAAAAAACATTTTTACATTTAACTGATATATTTTTCCAGATAAAATGAGTTGATAAGAAAATAACAACCGCAATCGTTTTCATCTTGGCAACATGAGCAAATGTCTCTAAGTAGTCCATCACATCTTTCTGGTTGTATCCTCTAACCACAAGCCGAGTTGAATCTATCGATGTTCCCATCAACATCAAATTGGATTGTATAGACCCATTTAGAGCCAACAAGGTGAGCACCTTTAAGAGCATCAACAATATCCCAAGTATTATTCTTAACCAAGACATCCATTTCTTCCTTCATAGTATCGATCCATTTCCGATCCTTTTTGGCTTCATCGATATTTTTTGGGAACATGATGAGCATCAAGAGAGGTAATAAAGCATTTATATCTCGAACTCATCAATATTTTTTGGGAACATGATGAGCATCAACAAAGTCCTCCACTGGATAACAAGTAGATGCTCGAACAGTTCTAACAGATTTTGTCATAGCAATAGGACGATCATCCAGTAAAGGATTGGCATTATCAGTATGAATATTAAGAGAAGGAAGAAAACTTGTAGAGTTTTTATGGCCAAAATCACTCGTGGAAAGGTTGACATCATTATCAAAGGAAAGGTTGACATCATGATTCGGTATCATCCCTTCTCCGACCTCCACCACTTTATCTGATTCCTTTTGTCTGTTATAAGTATGTCCACATCTGCCTATATTTTCACTGTCTATGCCATTATCTTGCTCATTTCTCTCCCCCACATGGCTAGTCTCTTGCATTTCACCAAGAAAGTAAATCTCATTCTCATTTTTCTCAACATTTGTACTTACAGACTCCCTTAAGGAAAGTTCTTAAGAAGTAGGACTTACTCTCAACGAAAGCAGCATCCTTACTCACATGAAGACGATGTTCCATAAGGTCATAACATTTGTATCCTTTTTTGGTTCTCCAGAATAGCCAAGAAAGATGCACTTAGTGGCTCTTGGATCCAACTTACGCCAACCTGGTCCAGAGTTGTGAAGAAAGCATACACATCCAAAAACTCGTGGGTCCAAACTAAAGAAAGAGGTATCCGCATGGATGACATAGAAAGGAGTTCTCTTCCCTTTTATGACAGAAGGTGTCCTATTGATCAGGTAAGCAGCAGTCAAGACGGCTTCTCCCCAAAAATTCTTTGGCAAGTTTCGCTAGAGTATGAGTGCTCTGGTGGCATTCAATAAGTGACGGTTTTTCCTTTCAGTAATCCCATTCTGTTGTGACGTGTAACTACATGAGGTTTCATGGATAATATCCTTCTCATCAAGAAAAGCACATAGGAAACTTTCCATGTACTCATTGGCATTATCAGTCCTGAGCGTTCTTACTCTTGTTGCATACTAAGTGCTTATCATATCTTATAAAGTTCTTTATGGCAGCAGGAACTTCACTTCTATGTTTGAAAAGGTACGCATAAGTACTCTGTGAAAAATCATTAATAAAAGTGATATAGTACATATGACCACCATGCTCTTCACACTTGACGGATCTCAAACATCATAATGAATTAATTTCGAATGCATAAGTAGATTTACTAAACGATGCAGGAAATGTAGTTAATGTTTGCTTTGCAATTTGGCAAACCTCACATTACAAATCATACTCAGACAATCCAAAGAAAATCTCAGGCATCAACTTATGTAAAGAAGAAAAATTGATATGACCAAGATGTTCATGCCATTTTCATTCTGTTAGTAGTATATTCTATGGTTCATAATTATTACTCTTGTAACCCTGATAGGGGTATTTATGTATTTTCTTCTCCTTTGAGCTCTCTAGGGTTTTGTCCTATATGAGGACCCCTAGACCTCTTGAATAAAGCACGCTCTTTCATTCTTTCATTGTTTCTCTGCATGGTATCAGATCAGCGGTCCTAAACCGGTGTTCTGACATAATCCCACCGCCAGCCCCACACTGCTCCCTGCAGTCCCGTGCCGCCTCCTGCGGCCCCGCGCTGCCCCCTACAGCCCCGCGCCAGCGCTGCCACACGTTGCGCCGCCTGCAGCAACCCCCTGCTCTATGCTGCACCACGCCGCCTCCACCATCCCCTGTGGCCCCACGGTCTCGACAACAACCTCCAGCCCTGTCGCACTGCACCACACAGTGCTTTATCCTGCTTCAGTCGGACCTCCGTTCGATGTACTGCTAGGTATACATGATACTTAACGCTACAAGGACTATCTAGGTCACTTTTTCTTGACCTTTGCGGCCACCATGGCATCTGCAGAATCCAAGCCCATGTACCTGACTTCCTCTGTGATGGTCCAGGGCACTTCTATCAAAATCAAGGGTTCCGAGAACTATGTACTATGGTCTCGATCCTTCAAGGTATTTATTGGTGGTCAGCGAAAGAACTATGTTCTTACTAAAGATCCGTCCAAGGAGACAGAAAAGGACTATGATACCCGGTACGTAGACAACTGCTAGGTGATTACTTGGATGACCAACAATGTCAATCCGAATATAGCCTTCAATCTTCTCTACAAGGAAACTGCAAAGGTGATGTGGGGGAGCCTTGAGAATACTTACTCCCAGAAAACAACCAAGTCCAGACTCTCAGATATCTACACACGGATTTGGTCTGCAAATCAAGGAGATACATCCTTAATCGAGTACCACCGAGTCCTCACAGGCCTGTTTGAGGAGCTTCTTATCTTTCAACCTGCTTGTTGTGACAAACAGATAGGAGAACGCGCAAAATGGCAAGTGTATCGTTTCTTATCAAGACTACATCCACGGTACAAGTCGGTGAAGGATCAATTTCTGACTGTTGTTGCTCTAGTCTCTCTTGAGACCATCTTTGGCCGACTACAGGAACTTGAGTCTCCTTCACCCTCTCTGTCTGATGAGAGTCTGAGACTACAATACATTTTGCTACAGGACTCTCGACCTACCAAGGGGGTCGTGGCTGTGATTTTGGATGTGGTAGAGGCCGTGAGTTTGGACGAGGACGTGACTCAGGTCGTGGTCGTGGGCGAGATCCTACTACTGCTCGCTATCCAGCATGCACACATTGCGGGCGCCTAAATCATCCGTCAGAACGTTGTTGACCGAAGTTTGGCATGCCTCCCAATGCCAACAGCGCCTATGAGATTGTCTCCTATGATGGCACCTGTGATAATGTGGGCACCTCTCATATTCAGTCTTCCAGTGACAGTCAGACTTCCTTTACTGCATCTGAGTATGATCGCCTTTGACAACGGTTACAGAACTCTGCTAATGGCATTCCTACTTCTGCTCCTACTGCTAGTCTGGCCACTACATCAGGTACAATTGCCAGCTCTGCCTCTACATCTGCTCCTGTATGGATCACCGACTCGGGTGCATCAACTCATCTGACGGGAGAAGGTAGTCTTCTCACCTCCTCACGGTCGTCTTCCGTTGTGAAGACTATCCGTGTTACCAATGGTGCTCATCCTCCTATTACTAATGTGGGTACCATGGAGTTTTCCTCCAAACTCCAGCTTGCTGACGTTCACTACGCTCCTGACTTTCCTCTTAGTCTATTATCTATTCACAAGTTGTGCACTGAGCTTAACTGTCGAGTTATATTGATGAGTTCTGCTGTTATTTTCAGGAAATCCGGATGAGACGGATTTTTGGTGGGGGGCATGAGAAGAATAGTCTTTATTATCTTGACATTCCTTCTGACTCTGATTTTGATGGCGCTTCATCAATCTCTGTTGATCCTCTTCTTTGGCATCTTCATCTCGGTCATCCGTCTACTAAAGCTCTCTCTTTTATGTTCATTGAACTCTCTGTGCTCAAGCCTTTTGAGTGCGAGGCATGTCAGTTCGAGAAACATCATCGAGCATCGTATCCAGCTCGTACTGAGTCTCGTCGTGAAGTTCCTTTCTCCTTAGTCCATTGTGATATTTTGGGACCTTGTCCGATCCACGTACTCTGAGTGGACATAAATATTTTGCTATTTTTGTTGATGATTATAGTAGGTCATCATGGGTCTATCTTCTAAAAGAGCATTCGGAGATTAGTAACATTGTCAAAAATTTCTTTCATTATGTCAAGAATATCTTCTCCTCTGGTATACAAATTTTCCGTTCTGATAATACCTTGGAATTCACACAACATGACCTAACAGATTTCTTTGCCTCCCACAGAACCATACATCAAACCTCTTGTTTATATATGTCCCAACAAAACAGGATAGCAGAAAGAAATTCAGACATCTCCTAAATATTACGTGTTCCCTTTTTACTCAGATGAAGGTTCCCAAGACCTATTGGGGTGATGTTGTTCTGATCGATGTTCATCTTATAAACAGAATTCCATCTCCAAACCTAAATGGATCAACCCTCTTCTCTCTATTTTACCCAACTGAGTCACCATTTCCTCTTCCCTTGAGAATCTTTGGATGTGTGTCTTTTGTTCATAATTTTCACACTATAGACAAACTTTCTCCTCATGCAATCAAATGTGTCTTCCTCGGTTATTCTCATACTCAAAAAGGTTATATGTGTTATGATCAAGGTTTTAAAAAACGCGCCTCGATGCGCTGAGGCGTACGCCTCGAGGCTTTTTTCAGCAAAAACCGCCTCGAGGCGCATGAGGCGTATGTTAATTTGGCAACTTGCGCCTCGAGGCATTGAGGCGTTGTCGAGGCGTTCGAGGCGGTGAGGCGCTTGTGAGGCGTGCGCCTCATCTGGAACAAATAGAACCTAATTCAAAAGCCTCGAGGCATATCTGAAAATCCTAAATCTCAATGACGAAGGTTTGAAACTCGAGAATATGTTCCCTGTCTATGAAATAAGAGTAGACAATAGCTTAAAGTCTCAAAATCTGCTAATTTTTGTTTGTATTGTAGCCAACTAAGTTGATATAATGCAATTGTCATCACCAAACTGTGAATAAAACAGGATTAACTTACTACAGGGAGCAAAATTAGCACATAAATGGAATTGAAGAGCAAAATCAGCTTGTGGTCAAAACTTTAAATTTTATACATGTTTATATAAGCCTTACTAGAGGATTTTTACTTTACTTTATTTATTTTCTTTGTTTATAAATATTTTTTTGCTTTACAAGTCTTTGCTATGCCACTTTCCTATTTCAGAAATGGCTCCAAAAATGGAAAAAGGACATGATGATGGGCGTGATAGGTCGGATATTGCATGGAAATATTGTAACTTTCATGCTAGGGACTTTAAAGCATTCTTATTTCTAGCATTTTTCTATATAGTTCTAGATTTGTATAGTTTTTAACCTAAAAACTGAGGCTTACGCCTCGAACGCATCGAGGCTTACGCCTCGCCTCGTTTACGGGAAACCGCCTCGATCCGCCTCACGTTTTTTAAAACCATGGTTATGATCCAACTGGACATCGCTATTATATCTCTGCAGATGTAACCTTCTTTGAGCAGACCAGTTTCTTTAATCAATCTATTACAGATATCCCTCTGAATCTCCCCCCTCCACCCATTGTCTATAAACGCAGACAAATATCTTCACCACCAGATATTCCATTGCATGTTTCTCTATTGCAGGATGATATGCCTTCTAGAAGTGTCTCCTCCATCGTTGTCCTGGATGATCCCCAAGATCTTCCAATTACTCTGCGCAAAATTAAGAGGCAATGTACTTCTCATCCCATGTCTCATTTCACTTCTACTGTTGGTTTATCTTGCACTGACAGACGATATGCAAATGCTCTCGTGACTATTTCTATTCTGAGAGACCACCATAGTGCTTTGCAGGATTCAGGATGGCAAAAGGCCAAGAATGAAGAAATAAATGCTCTTATATCCAAGGGAACATGGGATCTGGTGCAATGTCCCAAGGGGACTAGACCTGTGGCATGTAAATGGGTCTTCACGACCAAGCTATCACGAAATAGGTCGATTGACAGGTTGAAAGCTCGTCTTGTGGCAAAGGGCTTCATATAGACATATAGAGTGGATTACTTTGAGACATTCTCACCGATTGCAGTATGGGGTCAATAAGGACTATACTTTCTGTGGCAGCTAATAAGGCATGGCCTATCTTTCAGTTAGATGTGAAAAATCCATTCCTATATGGCGATCTTGATGAGGAAGTGTATATGATGCAGCCTCTGGTATATGAAGTCGAGGGGGAGTATGTATGTCGACTTCGCAAGGGTATATATGGCCTAAAGCGGAGCCCAAGGGCACGGTTCGACATACTTACTGCAGCGATCAACACTCTTGGCTTCCAAAGAACAACCTCTGACTATTCTGTGTTTGACAGAAGACAAACAATTGGTACAGTTATTCTTACAGTCTATGTAGATGATATGGTTATCACAGGTGATGATGATAAAGGGATACTAGAGACCAAGACCTTCCTCCAAAAGGTATTTGTTACCAAGGACCTTGGTCCACTATGTTATTTCTTGGGCATAGAAGTATTACGCACTACATAGGGTCTTCATCTCTCACAAAGGAAATATTGTCTAAACATTCTTACTAAAGCTGGATTACTTGGATGCAAGCCCGCTGATATTCCTGTAGATCCTAAGAAACACTTCACATCCCCTGATCCTGTCTTCGAATATGTTACTTGATACAGAAGCATGGTTGGCAAACTTCTTTACCTTACTATCACCAGACCAAATATTTCTTATGCAGTGAGCAGAGCTAGCCAACACATGGAGCAACCTTGTTACAGTTACTGGTAGGATGTTCTTCAGATTCTACGATACTTAAAGGAATCACCAGGGTGTGGCCTCTCCTATGGGGCAAATAGATAACCCGATATTTCATATGTTGATGCTGATTATGCAAGCTCACCAGAGGATCGGCACTCCACCACAGGTTATGCTATGATGGTTGGAGGAAATCTTGTTACTTGGAGAAGCAAGAAGCAGGATGTTATATCTAGATCCAGTGCAGAAGTAGAGTACAGGACGATGGCTCAAGCTACTTGTGAGATCACATGGCTATTAACTTTTCTACAAGAACTCGGTATTGTTGTCACTACTCCTATTCCACTATACTGTGACAACAAATATGCTACATATATTGCCACGAATCGTGTGTTTCATGAGCGAACCAAGCATATAAAGGTTGACTGTCATTTTGTTCGTGATGATTTCAGGATTGGAAGGATTACTACTCCTCACATCAACACAGACCTTCGGCTTGTACATGTATTCACAAAGGTACTACCCAAGAAGCGACTTTCTTGGATTGTTTCAAGTTGGGCATGACTGATAAATATGCTCCAACTTAAGGGGGAGTGTTAGTAGTATATTCTATGGTTCATAATTATTACTCTTGTAACCCTTCTAGGGGCATTTATGTATTTTCTTCTCCTTTGAGCTCTCTAGGGTTTTGTCCTATATAAGGACCCCTAGACCTATTAAATAAAGCACTTTCATTCTTTCATTGTTTCTCCACGCATACTAAAGTAGAGCTGTCTTTTCAAGGCGAGAGGAAACGGTCGATAACAGAAATCGTTCCTTTTCCAGCAACAGTAGTGGAGACTCATCTACAATTGTGACTTTCTCTCTTCCAAACGATAACTTACAATCATGAACACTCTAAGATCACATGTCATGTTATCGGAAGCATCATTGTCGATAATTTACTTAGATTTGGTAGAACAAGCATTGCTTGTTATCCTCGTATTAAAAGTTGGACCATTGTCCGTCAATTGTAAAGAGACGGGTTCTTTTGTAAATGATTCCTTCAAGAAGGACGATAAACAGTGTTGCAGAAGACGGAATTCGGTATTCAGTCGGAGGGGTCACTGAATAGAGAATAATCGGTATTCGGACGACTATTCGGAATTATTCGGTTTTGTATTTTTTTAATTTAAAAATTATTTATAATACATATATTCTTATATTTTTATACATATATGGTCATTAGTTAACATGAATCCATGATAAAACTACCAATCAATATAATAGATATATAGAATTTGACATTTGTTGCGATACCATGGTAAAATGTAACCCATAAAAACTGAAAATTAAAAATAAAAAAATAAAAATATGAAAAGTCAAACTCCGATCGGTCTAATAGTCGGGCCAGTTGGCCAAATAGTCGGCAACTACTCGGTCGGGCCGACTATTGACCGACTGGAGGTCTATTCAGTCGAGGACCCCCCTGCACCGCATAGTCGGATTGTCTATTCGAGATAGTCGGCCGACTATTGCAACACTAACGGTAAATCCATGATGATATCCTTTGACAAGTCAGGTTCTCTGGATGCTCCAAGCACCAGAAGGTCATGCACCAGCAAGTTTGTACCATTTAGACTTTGACAATATCTCACGGACACTTAATCAAACACCTTGTGTTCAATATGAACAGCAGTTCCAGCACAAAGAAACTTAAATCACAACAACTATCACAGGCGATAGAAGCAACCACAGGCTTCGACGAAGCAAGAAAAATGCAGCCCTCACTCCTAAGATCCCTAGACTGGTTGTAGTTTAAAACACAGCAGCAAACCTCTTTGTCTAGGAAAAAAGACGCACGATTGCAGGCCTGCATCCCAGAACACAGCAGCAACCAAGGTCCCTCACACAACACAACAACAGTAACCAGGGGATTCGCTATACCCTTATAGGCGAAACTAGGATACACGACGAAGGCCAGACCCCTTGCAAAAACCACCAAACAAATGGCTTCAGACTTCAGTTTCGAGCATGGGTTCTTCCACGGCAAGAGCTTCAGATTGGGGTGAAAACCCAACTCTAACATACCGGCTTCTATGTTGTAGATGCCCAAGTGAAGATCTCAATAAGACTTTGATACCATGTTAGAATCAAACACACAAAGCGCACACAGATATGGAGACAAGGATTTACATAGAAAATCCTACAGAGAGGGAAAAACCACATGGGCACTCAATCCCCAATCTCCTTCACTAGAGATTAGGACTCTCTTCACTAAGATGATAAATCAATGAGGAGGAATGAGCGCAATACATAGAGAAGGATGGGTAAATGGTCCCTCATTCAAAGATCTGCTTACCTATATATGTCTAATAACTCAACAGTCTTCATCACTCTCTACCAGTTGCTAGATGATGTTTTCAAATTCTCTCCACTCAAGTCGATCGTGTTTCATCTAGACTTGATCATCACAGGATTGAGTGGGTTGATTATTGTTGAGTTAACCTCGAAAAATACTTCAAATAATAGAATAGTTTATCTAGGTGGCTGATTGGAATTCATGAATAAGAGTACCTAGGTTGTGGTCTTCACTTTGTTGGATTTTCATGTCAAACAGTGTGTGCATTTTATGATTGTGTGTATTTTCATGATTGTCAATTACTCGCCTTATTACTTTAGTTATAATCTATCAAAATACACTATTCATCCCCCTCGCCCCATCAACATGTGATGTCGTCTAAGTCATTCTTTTTCTGATTTTGCAATTAATTAAAATAGAAAGGACGTTTCTTTTCATTGTATGCTTCTTTTGGTTGCCTCTTAAAGGGCTTGGGTCTGTATAAGACCACCATACTTACGTAAAGAGAACATAGATTTGTTGAAATCTGAGAAGCGGAAGCAAAATTGATAAAACAAGAAAGATAAACGTGAAGAACAAGGATTTAACGTGGAACCCTACTCCCCAAGGAGCGGGATGAAACCATGGGAGAAGCCCTCAAAGGGTTGGATATTCTATTAGAATTCTCAAAGAGTACAGGGGGTGTGCAGCTCCTTATATAGCCTCACAGACAGTCCGGAGTCCCACCGTTCATTCATATGGGACTAAACATGAGTGAGGTAATAGGATCTTTGAGAGATCCAATTACTCACGTATTACATTCTCTAATACTCCCCCTCAAGTTGGAGCTGAGAAAGCTGCAGCTTGCAAGAAAAAGAAAGTATACAACACCTCTTCACATGATACATCACAAGAACACGCGTCCGCTGCTGGTAGAAGACCTCGCATGAGGACAACTCTGCGGCTTTCAAGACATCGGAACGTATCTCTTCCATGCATGTAGAGTCGTTGCGATATCAGGTCACCGGAACGTATCTCTATCGTGCCTGCAGGTCACTGAAACGTATCTCTGTCGTGCCTGAAGAAGAATCGCTGCAGAAGAAGTCCAACGCAGGAAACTGATCGGGTCGTAAAAGAAGAAGTATACGCCCTGACGAAGAATTTGACGCTCGGCGAAGACGAATGATCAAAGAAATCCGAAGTGTCAGTCTGTCAGTTGTGGACGTGCAGATGCCCTGAAGAATATAGCTCTAACTCCTCCTTTCTCACATACTTGATAGAATAAGAACCATGGATCAAGTTGGGAGAAACAAAACATAAAGAACGTATCTCTGCCATGCATGTAGAGCCGTTGCGATATCAGGTCACCGGAACGTATCTCTATCGTGCCTGCAGGTCACTGAAACGTATCTCTGTCGTGCCTGAAGAAGAATCGCTGCAGAAGAGGTCCAACGCAGGAAACTGATCGGGTCGTAAAAGAAGAAGTATACGCCCTGACGAAGAATTTGATGCTCGGTGAAGACGGATGATCAAAGAAATCTGGAGTGTCGATCTGTCAGTCGTGGACGTGCAGATGCCCTGAAGAATATAGCTCTGACTTCTTCTTTCTCCCATACATGATAGAATAAGAATCATGGATCAAGTTGGGAGAAACAAAACATAAAGATGCATTTTTCTGTGCATCCTTTTTTTGCACAAATCATTTTTTTATACAGCTTTTTTTGTAAGCCTCTCTTTTTTTAAGCCATTCATTTTTTTTCATCTTTTTTTGAACAAATAAACGTAGCCCATTTGGGCTCAAAGAAACCTCAGCCCAATTGGGCTTTACAAAACATAGCAGATCTCTCTTCTCCTCTCTTTTTTCAAACATTTTTTAAGAAAATGTTGCTCTGCCCCTTTCATTTCAAACCAAGTTGGTATAATTGGTTTGAAATGCCCATTTCATTTCTCGGAATGCCCCCTTTCAAAAAAATTATTAAATAAGAGCCGAAGGGGTATTCACCCCTTTTAGGGTTCCCGGTAACCCGCACATTCTGCATATCAAGTACCCGACCCCCCCTCCCGATAGGGCTGCCGCCTGCGCGGCTGGAGAGTCGATGGAGGCAGAGGGGAGCCGTCTGAGGCCTTCGGTCGAGGAGGAGCAGGTCCTCACGCCGCTTGGAGAAGGAACCGGAGATCACGCCTCGCGAGTTCGTTCCTCATCGGGAGCTCCATCAGATGTGCGGTCGTCTGGAGGAGTTCGCAAGGGAGTCCAGCAATCGTGTCGTCTGCGCGTGCGGGAGAAGAAGAGAGAGGTCGAGCGCCGCTTCGACCGATCTGCCGCGCCGCCACCCGTGGAGGATGGGGATCTGTCGCATGGGCGAGTGACCTGAGGAGTCGCACATAGAGGGAGGAGGCGCGTGGGGGAGCAGGAGCTCTGCCATGTTGTTGTGCACCGCCCCTGAGGGGCCTATGCCTGCTCTCGCCCCCTGATGGGGCCTGGAGAGGATGTGGCGGCGCAAGAGGTGCGTGCAATGGAGCAGAGATGCACAGCATGAGTGCTTGAAGCACGCCTACTGGAGAACAAGTGCCGCCTGAATTGAGATTAGGGCTCAAGAAATTGAAACTTGGAAACTGGAATTCTGATAATATTTTTCCATGCATGCTATCTCTCAAAAACAAAACTATCAAAATCGAATCTCGAACAATAATAAAAATATTTAAGAACCATTCTCGAGAATCGAACCCACTCTGATACCATGTTGAAATCTAAGAAGCGGAAGTGGAATTAATAAAACAAGAAAGATAAACATGAAGAACAAGTATTTAACGTGGAACCATACTCCCCAAGGAGCGGGATGAAACCACGGGAGAAGCCCTCAAAGGGGCTGGATATTTACTAGAATTCTCAAAGAGTACAAGGGGTGTAGGGCTCTTTCATCGAGAGCCGCCAGGAGGCTTCATCAGAGTGCGGTACATGAATGGATGCTGGAGATGCACGTGAGGATCTCGCCATGCACCGCGGAGGTGTTCTGCAAGGTGTCACGCGCATGCGGAGAAACTCAGAGAGGAGGGAGGGCGATTGCCTGGAGCCGTGCGTCGCCTGCGCGCATGGAATGATTATGGCTATCGGAGGAGCGGAAGCGGCGCCGCTTGGAGCAAACTGCAATTGCAAGGGAGAAAGGGGGGGTGGCGCCGCTTCGACTCCGCAAGACGTCACTGCCTTTGAGTTGTTGCTGGAGAAGGGGGCTCCACCTGGTTGGGTTGAAACCACGTGAACGCCTGGTTGTTGGAGAAGGGGGCTCTGCTTGGAGGGAGTTCACGAGGAGGGATTCCGTTGGAGGGATCATGCAGCCGAGAATGGATGCGGAGACTGCCTGCGAGGTCTCGGGTGTTTGAACCCGCTGAGGATGGAGGCAGAGGCTGCCTAGACTTGGATTCGCGAGAGCTTTGAGATGGAGGTCCGCCTGGCTAGGGTTGTTTTGTGAGAGATGGAGGTCCGACTAGCTAGAGCTGTTTTGTGAGAGATGGAGGTCCGCCTGGTTGGGTTGTGAGAGATGCTCGCAGCCTTGGAGGAGATCTGTAGGAGTTTCCTTGGAGGAGATTGAGCAACCGCCTGCACGAGTTAGGGGCGTCGACTGATGCGTTGCTTTGGAGGATGATGCTGCCAAGGAAGATGGTGGCACGGCCGCTGGAAGATCCCCAAGGCGGGGCTGCAACTTTGTGAAGACGATGATCTTCAGAATAAGTCTTCAACAATAATCTTCACGAATTTCAAAATCGAATCTCGAATAAAAAATATAGAACTTTAAAAAATCCTCGAGAATCATCCCGCTCTGATACCATGTTGAAATCTGAGAAGTAGGAATTGATAAAACAAGAAAGATAAACATGAATAACAAGGATTTAATGTGGAACCCTGCTCCCCAAAGAGCGAAATGAAACCACGGGAGAAGCCCTCAAAGGGGCTGGATATTCTACTAGAATTCTCAAAGAGTACGGGGGGTGTGGGGCTCCTTATATAGCCTCACAGACAGTCGGAGTCCGACCGCTCATCCATGTGGGACTAAACATGAGTGGGGTAATTGAATTTGGAGAGATCTAATTACCCACATATTATATTCTCTAACAAGATTGAATGAATATATATTATGGTTTAGTCATTGTCTTTGTCATCTTTCCCCTCGATTTTATTTCCTTTCTTATACCCTCCAATCCCCTTCTTGATCGCGTCCATCCTCCCCTGCACAGCCCGGTGTGTTCCCTTTCTCATTGTGCATTTCCGCGCATTCTCAACCAAAACTCCATGTGATCAGTGTGTTTCTTATTCTTCTTACCATCTCTTACATTGTCAACCATCATTCTTTGACAAGGATGCAAAAAACGAAAAGGCGGGCGGCATTCTCAAAGCGGACCTCCACGGCCTAAACGGCCGTTTAAACGCATGCGGTGCCCGGTCGCATCGTTTAATGAAAAATGGCCCATAAGCGGCCAGTCCGCTTAAACGGTCTTAAACGGCCATTTAAACGGCCTTAAACGGCCATTTAAACGATCTTAAACGGCCTTTTAAACGCATTGATCTATTTTCTTCAAAGGATCACCATTATCCATGACTTTTATGTTGTCTATTTCGACATTTGACTATGAACTCTTGTTGTTTATGTTATCTATTTTGAAATTTGGATGAAACATTCCTTGAATTTGATAATATTTGATCTATATTGTGAATCTACGATTATATTTCTTATTTATTTATACTTTTTTATTAATTATATATATGTAATATTTTTTATTTATTAAAAATGCCAAACCGCATAACCCGTTTAATTTCCGTTTAAACTCATAATCAGTGACCCTACCGACTGAATACCGCATACCGCTTTTTGCAACCTTGTTCTTCGATAAAAATCCAGCCTACGTTATGCCCACCATGTCATCCTAAGGACTTGGCAATCCAACCAAGTATTCGATGCACATTGTATGCAGCAATATGAAATCGAAGCCTTAAAGGAAGGAGACTCTACGAACCAAGGTATCATCATATCTTCTATTTCCCTTCTTCAAACCCTATCGCTCACCCTTAACTCCAATAGACCAATTCCTCCCCCTTCCTTATCCCCACTTGCTTTCTCTCTTCTTTTTCCTCCTGATCTCCACACTTCTATTTTTGTCATTTTCTTCATGTCAATTTCCCCTCTCCTCCCCTTACAACGACCAAAGTCCCAGCCCAATCACAACAACACCACTATCACTACCCCAGCCCATTTTGGTATTTATAATTCTTAATTTTATTTGTAACAATACAATTTAAGGTAGGCACCTTTTGGGGGCCCACCCCTTTACCAATCAACTGTTGGTATCTCTTCATCGTGGTCTTCTACTGGAGGAGATAAGACGACATTGAGTTTTCATCATAAGAAACATAAATTGGTTCTTCTATGGTCAATATCCTCTTTCTGAATATCCTATAATGCTGCATAAAGAGTATCTTTGGATAATATCTTCATTGTTTTTAAGACTAAGTTATTAATTTTATCTTGCCTATGGATACAATCAGGAGGTAGATCGATTCAATGAAGATTGTCATCTTAGCTCCAGTGTTTACTTGTTCCACCGAGCTAAGACTTAGGATTGACTTGAAAAACCACTCATTTGTATTCTATATTGACACCGATGTAGTGTGGATTGGCTCTCTCCCCTCAGTTGATGCAATATAGAACCATGTTTCATTTACCGGTCTCTTTCCCCAAGGATCATTCCCCAAAGGTGAAGAAAATTGACAAGGATTGGTGTAATAAAAAGAATCGAGAGTTGAACTGTGATACATGAAAATTCAGGGACCAGACTGAAGCCATCTCCATAGCTTTGAGCACTTTATGTAACTTCATCTTGTGTTTGAGTAAAGAATAAATCACAATATGAAAGAGGACGGATCATTTCTTACTTAAAACAAGCGCTGAATTATAAAAAAACATGAAATTGATCCAATAAGCAGGTCAAATAGTTAATACTTTCATTAATAACGTAATATCAAGTTCTAATTAGAAAAATCCCACCGACCAATAGCCAATACTACGTAATTAATATGGGGCACTACCGGTTTCTCATTAAACGAAGTTCCAGAAAGTTTACTTCAGTGATCAAATAAATGCAGGCACTTTAAATTAAAATATAAACGTCTTGCGTTGTAGAACAAAAGAAGGAATGGTGTGACCGTTGCACAGGAGTTTGGGAGCAGCGCAAAGATGTTATGACTTATGTTATGACTTATGAGATAATAGGAGAGAGAAGTGAACATAAATTGGGATATTGAGAAACCAAACTCAAGTTGTCTTCTTCTAATTAATATTTTTTTCGAAAAGATTCTTCTAATTAATATGGCTCTCCTTATGCAAGGATAAGGATAGTTGACACCCCTACTAAATATAACCAGGAAATGAGACCCTATATTGTAAGCTTAAACAAAAAAGACTTAACCATCCGACTCCTGATTCACTAAATTGACCTAACTAAAAAATTGGACAACTTAATGCTGCATCTGACTGGACGCATGGTGTGAGAAGTCAAGCACCTTTTCTTTAGTGCTTTTCCGACCGAAATCTTCCACATGTATTTATGTTTCTTAAAAATTGACTAGATTCAAAGGCAAAAACACCAAATCCCAATCATTAGTGGGCAATAGTTCTCATCAGGATCAAAATGCTGAACCATAGTCTATGGTTACATAGAACATCGTCGTTTCAAGCCTTTATAAAAAGCATAAAAGAGAGAGTGCCACAATCTCTCTGACATGACACGGACATTCTTGCATAACTAAATAACTCCTCCCCCTCTTGTATTTGAAAAAGAGAGCACCAACAAAAGAGTATTCTGAACTAAACCGAAAAGTACACTACCGCAGCTGATATAAGAAGGACTCGTCTTGCAAAAGGGAGCTCTAAATATGTCATTACCTCCATTAAAGTTCTTCTTTGAGAAGTACTTGGCGCGTATTCGACGAAGATAATCACACTGGTACTTGTCGTATTTCTCGATGTACTCCGCAGAAAAATCATCCCTATCCAAGCTAGAAGTACGTAAGATAAGTTACAGAACGATGAAAATCAAGATTGTTTCACACTCTACCTGCCCTATGGATAAAATAGATGAGATAATACCGAGGACAAATAGCATGAATTACAGAATAACTTCAACAAAAAAAAAGGAAACAACAAAAATTATAGATTATGCAAGAAACACGATGAATACTTCTTACTTCTAAACAAAAAACAAGTGGAAAGATCATCAAAAGATCTTGATAGTTAATGTACCACTGGACCTATACTTAAACAAAACGGGGTACTCTTAAGTCATTGACAGGTGGGTCGGGGAGATACAGCCCTAGAATATACAGAACGAAGACGATTTAGGGTTTCAAGGAGAAGAGATTACACCGTGAAGTAGAGCGAGGGAATGGGACTCACCATGGCGACTCCGACGGTTCCAGTGGGGCTGCCGCAGCGACTTCGGCAACGGAGGAGGTCTCCCCGACGATCGGCGGGAGATGAGCATCGGCGGCGGCTTGCAAGGCCTTGGAGGCGTCGGTCTCTTCTCCGGATGCCATAAGTCTGGACTGGAATCTGTTCGGGTGTTGGCGTTTACGGCCCTCCGGTCAGCAGGAGAGAGTGAAGATCAAAGGTAAAATTGCGATTTAGCCCTTCAAAATGGGATAAATTTATTAATTACATTGGACATGTGTTACTTTTGGATGCATTTATATCGGTGTAGGATTGTTTATACTAGAATTTGGGGTGACATCACATTTCATCCTATACTTATTCCAATAAAAATATTATATCATTATTCCATCAAACTATAGCAATGAAAGTGTTCTTTTTTCGTTTCCCTTATTCCCTGCAATCCCCGTAGTGTTTGCTTTCCCTCCCCTCACCCGCATCTATTTGCACACAAGTTACCTCAATTTCTTCTTTTGGACAAAGTTGGAGTTCATTCTGGTTCATGTTGGATATGGATGATATTTACACCATGAGCATTATGAAAATTTCTCCGTCTCTCTATTCCACATATCGGTGGACAGAGTGGGCATAGTAAAGATTTCATCTTTGTCCCATGTTATCGTATGTATCTTTTGATCTGAGCAGCTGAAGACCCTGCAGGGTTGCATATATTGGACATGCGAGCCCACGACGAGCCATTATGCAACAAATGTTATTGCAAATATCATTCCCTAATCTGAAATGAAGAATACATAATTTGCATAATAGGTCCATTAGTACAATTAGGGTTATGTACCACGGCCATCTTAATGATCATACAGATGTTGATTCAATTATTGAATCATAGAGGCTGGTGCTTAGATGAATGTCTAATGAGTTAGATTGAGGACTCATCAAGCACCGTCAAATGACTATTAAGAGATGATCTCCAGCCTGAGTAGGAGATGGCAATCCTTTCTCAGTTAGGCTAATATCTGACCGACCTCTTGATGCAGGTCCTCTGCATAGGAATAGAGATTCGGAGGTGTCAGATTAGTTAGGTCAAAGTGTTGACTTAACGAGATCGAGATAACCAAAGTCCTATATCGTATGATGTCATGATGTAGGCACACATCCTCTGACCAGAGACAGATGTGTTACTATATGTCTGAGTATGTACATTTGGCAGACCAATAGGTTGATGACCTAATCAAGGTCTATACACCGGTGCGCTGGTGTGCATGTAAGGGCATATGAGTAATACGATCTCTCAAAGGGATCATACAGGTTCATTACTGAACTGGAAGACATGAGCTCACTCATGAGATATTGGGAAGAATCAAATTCTGTGCGCACGGTCGTCTCGCTTTGGAAGCTTGACTGAATTTGTAGGTTTGATATATACTTTTGGAAAGTATATGATCAAGACCTAGGTATGATATATGCTTTTGGAAATTATATGATCGATACCAACTCCCAATGATCAAAATGAGAAACTTACTGATAAAACCCTGAAGTAGACAGTATAAAGTTGATCTAACACTTCGGGTTTATTCTGAGTCTTCCAGTATGCAGGATGTATAGGTATTGGGAATACCTGAGGGTGATGTGATCATAAACGATTGTATAACCATGACGCTTCCATTCCTAGGGAGTGATGAAATAGGTCTGGATTTTAGTGACTCCTCTCAGTAGAGAAGTAATCTGATCTTGATCCAAATGTTTGACATTGATCTGAATATGATTCAGATACAATGAGAAGATTAGATTTGTGATCTTGATTTAATCAAGCATCTATGGGAGGCCCGAGATCTGGATTTGAGATGTAATCTTAATATCCAAGTCACTATATGTGGAAAAATACAATCACCCTGTCCTTATCTCTAAGTATTCGCGGAGAAAGCGCATTATCCTTGAAAGAGTTCATGGATAATTCTATTGTTGATATATGTATCCGAGCATTGAGAAAATGGATAACTAAATATGATTTAATTATCATGAATAATATGAATTTGATTCATATTATAAAAAGAATTATCTTAGATAATTAAATGCGATTTGATTATCAAAGATGTGAATAATGTGAATGTGATTCATATTATTTAGGCACATAAGAATAACTTATCCAATATAATTAAATATGATTTAATTATTATGGATAAGAATAATGTGGATAGTAATATCTAATTATTCATAATATATTATAAATGTGATTTATAATGTATTAGAGAGAGCTAATTATAATTTATATTTGTTAATTAATTATTATATGTATTGGATACACATTGTGCAATTAATTGATAATGTAGATTATATGTTGTTTTGGGTTGTGAATATGATTCACAATTTTTCAATGACAAGATTGCAATATTCTCAAATATAATTGTGAATTATTTTTTATGAATAAATCCCAACAAAAATTGTTGGAAATAAATAATGGAGAAAATCAAGGAGGCATGCAATCTCATGGAAATCCATGAGATTGCCTCCATTAGGAAAGAGGTGCGCGGCATCCAATTCCTATATGGAATGGGTGGTCGTCTCCCCTTGAATGTACATGGAGATGTAATCTCCATGTATATTCTCTCCTTATTTATTGATGTGATTTTAGGATTGATTTATATTTGATTTTGTCAAATATATTTTAATCTAAAGTTGTTGGCTTTTACCAACAACAATCTTGACAATTGGATTGACATAAATCAATCTCATCCATTGATTTTATATATCCCATGGATTGAGATCCATGGATCCCAAAACCCTATAAATAGAGAGGCATACCATGCTCTCTCTTTACACAACATATGCTATTGTAGCACATCTCTCTCTCTTTCTCTCTACATGCCATCTCTCTTCCTCTCATTGCCCATCCACCATGGATGACCTAGAGAGAAGTCTCCATCGCCGCAGCGTCGTCGTTATGCTGCCCGATCGTCTGCTCGTGGATCTCCGTATACTTCGGTGTGCCTCGCTCGTGAAGAAGATGTCGGATCTCGTGTGTCGAGATCAGGAGATCCGCCACTTGGATCATCAACATGGATTGCGAGAAGCACATGGTTAATCCCCGCGCTCGCAAGCGTCTCCTCCGTCGGATCGGACTTGAGACAGAAGGTCTCTTCATTTAGAGACTCGATCGCAACCACGCTTCAAGAGGTAGTCCTATTACTTGTTTGTGGTTTATACGAAACGATCTGAGAAGTGTTCTTGGATCATGTGGTTTCGTCGTATGAAATTTTTTTAAAATTCTGCCGCATCGAGCAACTAGTGCGACTAGTCGCTCCTCATCGTATTCGATACAACGCTCACGCTTCCGTGATGCACTTGAGGATTATACCATATCCTTCAAGTGGTATCAGAGCCTTAGGTCGATGGTTTTGGATACGATCCATAAAACCGAAGGTGACTTGGGTTCGTTAAGGTTGCGAAAGTTTTATCGCATTTCATTTTCGCATCTCTGTTTAGTGTAATTTTTCAGCCCTGTTTAAATTGTTTAAACACGAAAATAACACTTGGATTTTGTTCCCCTGCTCTAGATATGGTAGTTTTAATGAACATGTATTCACTGTTACGGGAACTGCGAATCTTAACGTAATTAAGGAGTTAATTACTGTTTATAAACGCCTTGAAATGCGTGCAAATCACATAGGTTCTGTTGTAAATCAAATTAGCAAACTTTGGAAACTTACTTTGCTTAATTTGGATTTAAATTGATTGAGATATGCTAATTTTAGTAAGTAGGGGTCACTGCTGAAATTACTTTCCTAATAAGAACCATGTGATTGTCAATTAGTAAAATTAATTATTAATTTCATGAAATAATTATGGAAAATATTTGAGAAATATTGGATGATGATTATTTCCTTAATTGACTTGGCCTCAACCAATAATTGATTAGATTTGATCTAGATCAAAATTGACAACTTAATCGACAAACTCATTGCTTGAATAGGATTGGGAATTTGTCTAGCAAATTTCCTTATAATCAAAAATGTTTTGATTATCACTATATGGTATAATTTCGGTTGAAGAACCGATGATCATCTCACGTACAAAGTGATTGACTCGGCATTATTTTTTCCTGATGCGGATATGGTGTCTAGTCGGGGATCGCTGGGGTAGCGGGTTGCAACGTATGCGGTTCGTCCCACTCCCGTCGGTACTGGCCATGACAACGGGTAGGGAACGAATGATGCCTAAGAGATCATGATGTATTTTTTAATTATTAAAATTTGAATTAATATGTATTTTGAGATAATACCATATATTCAAGTAAAATCAAGTTTGTTGATTGAATTGGATTGATAATTGATTTAATATGATTAAGTTAATTATATCTAATTAAAAACACTCTATTATGAATAGATGTGTATTTTCCTTGGAAGAATTAATTATGTGAATATGATTCATGATAATTAATTAGAATTTGAATATGATATGGAGGATCACATAAGTAACATCCATGGTCTCCCGTCAAGGTGAAGGGTTCCGTCGCCAGATATTGTATGTAGGAGACGCCTGTCCGAAGTGACAGCTCCTACATATGATCCATTTGGATCGGGCTCGTCGCTTCTCGAAAGAGTAAGGATGTATGCGTAGTGACCCCAGTATCGGGTCCTCATATTATTGGGGCGATATTGGATTGCGCATAGCGAGTTATATTCCTGTTGACGGTTGGTTCAATTAATGACAGTTCAACATCACCTTAGGGGTGGTGGGCCCGGGTGTTAAAGACCGAATTGGGAGATGCAAGTTGGACTTGCAAGGCGGAATGTGTTCCCGCTTCTTTTATCCGAGTTACAGGTTCTCATATTATTGGGATGTAACAAAGATAAGGAAGGAGATCCCAGATCTTGCTTGAGATATAATGGTAAGTATATCTCTTACATTGAAAGTGATTAAGGGAATGAACTTTCATTGTTGACATGGCAAGACATCTTTGATATAAAAATTCCTAAATCAAAGTAATATATATTTATTTATTTAAATATATTTATGCAAATTTCTTATTTCAGATAATCCTTCATTAAACCCACTCAATATTATACTCAATAATAACCAATAGAATATCATGGAATGGACGTATGATCCAGATATTGTACTTGCAATTGGACACATAATGTATGTGGTTGCAATGTGCAAGTTTCCTCATAATAATGAGGAATGATAATTAAATAGATAATAGGACTGAAATCCTAGGGTTTGTATGTCTCTATAAGTCTTGATCTCATCGAATGTACTTTTGAAGTTACATGTCGATAATGATCGTAATTATCAAATAATCCTTATAAAATCTAAGAAGATGTTCTGGCATACATATGTGCTCTCGACATATAATCATGAATGACACGGTTCTCTGCATTATGCAGAATGGTGGCTCTATAGGAGATGATGTATTCAAATTGTTTGAGTACCTACCTGAACTTAAGTTTTAAGAGTTTTAAATGGATGTAGATACGATGAGTGTCATCATTCTACTATCTATACTCTGGTCATTCATGAAGCTTCATAATATTCATATTGTATGAATTGAATGAAGCATGTATAAATGTTGAAATACTCTTATATTGAATTTTTTTGATTTTAACATAAGAGATCATTAGTCTTGAGCAGTGGTTGCTTATAGATAAAGAGAGCGCAGTGGAAGCATGGGTTGGACCCAAGTAAGAAGAAAAGTTAAAGAGTTGACTATACTTCTGTGACTTCCATATGACATCCAAAGAGTTGGATGTATGCCAGTACTGCAATAAGTTGATGTGTTGATAGTATGACTATCAAATCCATCTAGAATCCTTAGAGAAGGAATCAGATAGTACATCAGAATAATCTACATATAATCATTAAAATTGACTTATTTGATAAGATAAAGTCTAATAAGTGTATCTCAATCTTCTAATAACACTTGCAATTGGTTGCATATGTATTAGAATATTAAAAATTTGATCTTAAGGTTTAATGGTCATCCATGATGGAAGTGATGCAACTGTTGCAATAATTTCCACCGGATAAACATACTTCATAATTTCAGTGGGAGAGACCTTAGTCTTAGAGAATGTCTCTATGACCTAGATATTAGAATACACTCATTGTTTATTTCTAAATGTTGGAAATAAACATGAATTCTGTAATAGACCTATCATAAAGAGTTATGATTGAGATATTTCAGATAGTAATATAAAATCTTGTGGACTCGACTAAATTAGAAAATTGATGAATAGTTCATTAAGATTTCTAATACTGAAAATTGAACCTTTAAAGATCAATATAAGGATAAAGATCATTTGACAATGATCTGGCATCATGTTTTTGGACATATGTCTGTTGATGAGATCAATTGACAAGTAAGAGATGAAACTTTAGAATGTCTAAAATTTCAAAACTTGCATACTTATGAATATTGTATTCAAAGTAAAATGTCCAATACACCCTTCTTTGGGAAAGGTGTAAGATGTCAAGGTATTCAGGATCTCATACATATTGATGTATGTGAATCATCTATATCATAGTAAACATTATAGATATATGATATCTATTGGTGATTATGTATGATATGAGATTTCTTCTCTTCACCTAATAAACCTTTGAAATGTTCAAAGATTTCACAATTTTGGTTTAGAACCAAAGTTTGAAGGAAGATGAAATGAATTTGATCTAACCAATGTAGCTTGTACCTATTAGATGAGTTCAAGAAATACCTTATGGAGATTAAATATCATTCCTATCTCAATCCTCCTAATGAACCTTAACTCAATGGAGTTGTAGGGAGATACAATTGATCATGTGTGACATGATTTGATCAATGATTAATCCTAGCATAATTATCTCTTAGTTTCCAAGGTATATATGTAGTAGAGGCTACATTATATACTTAATAAGGTTCCATGCATGTAAGCTGGAATCTAGCACTAGAGAGTGCTACTTCATTAGGAAAATAAAGGATGGTATTGGATACCTACTTTATGACCTTGAGATTCTTAAAAGATCTCATCTCTGAGAATGTGATTCTTAGAGGTTGACTCTCTTAAGAATCAAGATGAAAATGAAGTAAAGGAACTCATTTAATCTTGAGAAGATAATGAGGCTCCTGAGATCGAAAACTAAATAGACAATTAGAGATGAAACATTAATGCCTCTTCAAATAAGTTTGAGGATGGATTCCATGTGTCAGTTGAATCTGACAATGATCTGACTTCATGTTATGAAGCCCCTGAGGATCATGACATGGAAAGATGGATGTTAGCAATAAAAGTCTAATGTAGACTTCATATACAAGTGGTGTATATAGACCCTCGAGGATCTACCTATATGGGTAAGACCCATTAAGGTGTAAATGGATCTTCAAGAGAAAGAGGGAACCTGATGAGAAGGTAGAGACGTTCAAAGCATGGTTCGTAGCCATGAGCTACACACTGAAGAGAAGACATCGCTTGCGGTGAGACTTGCTCTCCAGTGACCTTGCTTTAACCCATCAGAATATTGCTAGCTATAGTTTCACAATTTGACTATGACATCTTCGTGATGTGAGTCAAGATTGCATTCCTCTATGAATGCCTCTCTGAGGATATTCATATGAAGTATCCCCAGGTCTTCATGGTTGAGGAAAGCAAGGTGTGCAAGTTAAATAACTCCATCTTTGTACTCAGATAAGCTTCTTGTAGTTGGAACACAAGATTTGATGAAATTATAAATGTTATAATTTCAGATAAAATCTTGATGAACCATGTGAAGCTTAGTGAGAGTGCCATTGTGTTCATCATGCTAGATGTATATATTATCCTAATCATTTGGAATGATCTAAGGATGATAATAATAAGTGTTTTGTAATCTGGTTATCCCATACCTCGAGATATGATCTCAAGGATACCTCTTAGATCTTAGTTCTGAAGTCGTTCAGAAGCAAAGAGAAGAGGGTATTGGGACCATCGCATTAGTAGTGCACTTTGGACTTATTCTATTTTCTGGAAAAATCCAAGAAAGGCTTCATTCCCTTAAGATATGGTGGTAACCTATCTAAAAGGATTACACCTCAGAGAGTTGAGGAAGTGAATGCTAGAACTGCTCGCACTTGTGCATTAGTTACGAGAAGCTGAGTGTATGCTAGATGTGCAAAAGAGCCAGATGTCTGCCATGCAGTGGGAGTAGTAATCTGTTACTAATCCTACTATGAAATAAAACACTTGATTGCAGTAATAACAATGTCTTCAAAGATGATGAAACTTAGAGATAGTGATCTCAAAGTCTTATCTTCAAAAGTTTAAGACCTTGTAGATAGTGATCTATAAGGATCTTAACTGTAGATACCTTAGGAGATAGAGATCTTCATGAATAAAGGCATTCTGATAAGGATTATGGGCATACTGGTTATATCAAGCTATAGTGTCAATACACTGTAACAAAATTGAGTATTGGTTGCATAAGATGCAACATTCGCATTGGATGCGAGCACTGTTACTAGGGGATATGCAAGTGCCGTAAAAGGACTTGGCGTAGTCTCTTGAGAACAGAGTGACTGATCAGCTTACCCAGCTATTTTCTAAATAGCCTATGATTGTCACATGAGTGTGGATTTAAATGATTAGCCCATTAATGGCTCTTTGGGATAGTGGGAGATTGTTGGACATGCGAGCCCACGACGAGCCATTATGCAATAAATGTTATTGCAAATATCATTCTCTAATCTGAAACGAAGAATACATAATTTGCATAATAGGTCCCTTAGTACAATTAGGGTTATGTACCATGGCCATCTTAATGATCATACAGTTGTTGATTCAATTATTGAATCATAGAGGCTGGTGCTTAGATGAATATCTAATGAGTTAGATTGAGGACTCATCAAGCACCGTCAAATGATTATTAAGAGATGATCTCCAGCCTGAGTAGGAGATGGCAATCCTTTCTCAGTTAGGCTGATATTTGACCGACCTCTTGATGCAGGTCCTCTGCATAGGAATAGAGATTCGGAGGTGTCAGATTAGTTAGGTCAAAGAGTTGACTTAACGAGATTGAGATAACCAAAGTCCTATTTCGTATGCTGTCATGATGTAGGCACGCATCCTCTGACCAGAGACAGACGTGTTACTATATGTCTGAGTATGTACATTTGGCAGACCAATAGGTTCATGACCTAATCAAGGTCTATACACCGGTGCACTGATGTGCATATAAGGGCATATGATTAATACGATCTCTCAAAGGGATCATACAGGTTCATTACTGAACCGGAAGACATGAGCTCACTCATGAGATATTGGGAAGAATCAAATTCCGTGCGCACGATCGTCTCTCTTTGGAAGCTTGACTGAATTTGTAGGTTTGATATATACTTTTGGAAAGTATATGATCAAGACCTAGGTATGATATATGCTTTTAGAAAGTATATGATCGATACCAACTCCCAATGATCAAAATGAGAAACTTACTGATAAAACCCTGAAGTAGACAGTATAAAGTTGATCTAATACTTCGGGTTTATTCTGAGTCTTCCAGTATGCAGGATGTATAGGTATTGGGAATACTTGAGGGTGATGTGATCATAAACGATTGTATAACCATGACGCTTCCATTCCTAGGGAGTGATGAAACGGGTCTGGATTTTAGTGACTCCTCTCAGTAGAGAAGTAATCTGATCTTGATCCAAATGTTGGACATTGATCTGAATGTGATTCAGATACAATGAGAAGATTAGATTTGCGGTCTTGATTTAATCAAGCATCTATGGGAGGCCCGAGATCTGGATTTGAGATGTAATATCAATATCCAAGTCACTATACGTGGAACAATACAACCGCCCTGTCCTTATCTCCAAGTATTCACGGAGAAAGCACATTATCCTTGAAAGAGTTCATGGATAATTCTATTGTTGATATATGCATCTGAGCATTGAGAAAATAGATAATTAAATGTGATTTAATTATTATGAACAATATGAATTTGATTCATATTATAAGGAGAATTATCTTAGATAATTAAATGTGATTTGATTATCAAAGATGTGAATAATGTGAATGTGATTCATATTATTTGGGCACATGAGAATAAGTTATCCAATATAATATTTAAATATGATTTAATTATTATGGATAAGAATAATGTGGATAGTAATATCCAATTATTCATAATATATTATAAATGTGATTTATAATGTATTAGAGAGAGCTAATTATAATTTATATTTGTTAATTAATTATTATGTGTATTGGATACACATTGTGTAATTAATTGATAATGTAAATTATATGTTGTTTTGGGTTGTGAATATGATTCACAATTTTTCAATGGCAAGATTGCAATATTCTCAAATATAATTGTGAATTATTTTTTATGAATAAATCCCAACAAAAATTGTTGGAAATAAATAATGGAGAAAATCAAGGAGGCATGCAATCTCATGGAAATCCATGAGATTGCCTCCATTAGGAAAGAGGTGGGCGGCACCCAATTCCTATATGGAATGGGTGGCCATCCCCCCTTGAATGTACATAGAGATGTAATCTCCATGTATATTCTCTCCTTATTTATTGATGTGATTTTAGGATTGATTTATATTTGATTTTGTCAAATATATTTTAATCTAAAGTTGTTGGCTTTTACTAACAACAATCTTGACCATTGGATTGACATAAATCAATCTCATCCATTGATTGTATATGTCCCATGGATTGAGATCCATGGATCCCAAAACCCTATAAATAGAGAGGCATACCATGCTCTCTCTTTACACAACACATGCTATTGTAGCACATCTCTCTCTCTCTTTATCTCTACACGCCATCTCTCTTCCTCTCATGCCCGTCCACCATGGATGACCTAGAGAGAAGTCTCCATCGCCGCAGGGTCATCGTTATGCTGCCCGATCGTCTGCTCGTGGATCTCCGTCTACTTCGGTGCGTCTTTCTCGTGAAGAAGATGTCGGATCTCGTTTGTCGAGATCAGGAGATCCGCCGCTTGGATCATCAACATGGATTGTGAGAAGCACGCGGTTCATCCCCACGCTCGCAAGCATCTCCTCCGTCGGATCGGACTTGAGATAAGAGGTCTCTTCGTTTAGAGACTCGATCGCAACCACGCTTCAAGAGGTAATCCTATTACTTGTTTGTGGTTTAGACGAAACAATCCGAGAAGTGTTCTTGGATCATGTGGTTTCGTCGTATGAAAATTTTTTAAAATTCCGCTGCATCGAGCAACTAGTGCGACTAGTCGCTCCTCGTTGTATTCGATACGACGTTCACGCTTCCGTGATGTGCTTGAGGATTATACCATATCCTTCAGCATAGTGAAGATTAAGGAGGAATTTCCGTGAAGTCCTAGAGAGCGCATTGGAGACATATACGTGCATTACTCAGTGACACATACATTTCTTCACATTACTTCTAGTAATTTGGTTGAGATACACTTGTTGACTATGTATACTCCCTTACTATCGAACTTATTATCACCATTTTTAGTATATTGATTTGGGTCGACTTGGCCTTGTTGTTTTTTACCCCTATGATGAATCTCAGATACAACATGTTAAAATTCATTTAGTATTCTCCTGTCTTAAACAATTCAATAAAAATCACAATTAAATTACTAATATTAACGTGTATTATATTGTAAATAATGTGTGTATAATTAACCTATTTTATGTATAGTATATAACCCTAATTTATTGTATTTAATTACTAACCCTTTTTCTTATTTTCTTTATTATTAAAAATCCTTAAAAATTAGGTTAGTTATTGTTTATATTTATCTTGGTTTTAAAAAGAAATTAAAATACAAAAAATATCAAAACCTTTAAAATTAAGTGTTTTTGCTCATTAAAAATGCTTACAATTGACTTCTTTTGGCTTTTTGACCAACATGAAACTTGATCTCATCAAGATCTACAACTTTCATGTTTCGACTTTTTGTTGATTCAGTCTCTAATAATTCTTTTCGATTTTTCTTTATTTTCTTAATTTTATGAATTTTCTGGTTGGGCCACATAGCGCCTTTTGGGCTGCCCACATGACCCCTCTATCTTCTCTCCACTCGGTCTTCTTCTTGGTCGTTGGATCATCCCTGACCTGCCTCCATCTCGCCCGTTGATTCTCACATGATCCTCAGCTGTCTGATCAAGCCTCATGATCGAATCTCATTCATTCCCTTTCGCCTCATCCTCAACCACATGATGCTTCATGATCCATGGGCTCTCAGACCTCCACGTTGCCCCTTCATCCTCAACCATTAGATCACCTTGCATCACATCAGGGCCATCTGTTCCCACTCTACCGACCACCTTTGGATTAGATCTTATGATCTGATATAAAGCATCCGCTTGTGTCTTTCATCTCCACCGTACGATCTGATCCTAGATCAGATCCGCTCCGACTACCTCCGCCTCGCCCACAACCGTTGGATCTGATCCTCTAATCTGATCTGGTCCCTCCGCCTATGAACTAACCAGGGTCATTGGATCGAAAGATCCAATGGCTCTGCCTCATCGTCCTCCTCCAAATGCCCACTTCCCCCATCCGTTACACCTCGCAGCCATCCACCCCCTTCTATTTTTAGAAACCTAATCTGACCACCTCTCCGCTCCCTAACATCCTCCCCACGTAGCCTTCACACCTCTCTTCCTCATGAGACCGTCAAGACCATCAGCCTACGCCCCCTTCCACTTCAATTTACCCGTTACATCTTCACCTCCATCACCTGTAACCGACCATCGCCACCTATTTAAACCCCTCCTCTGACGTGCCTCTTCCTCATCCACCACTTGAGGGGCTGAAGCCCAGCTTCCTCCGATCTCCGATGACAACGGAGAGCGGTAGTTGAGGTGACGACGTCTTTCAGACCCAAGGTGTGATCCAAGGTCCTCTGACCATGTTGCAGTCGCCCTAGGCACCACCGAGCACCGAGTCCAGGTCAGCCTCGTCGTACGAAGACCCGAGCACCTCCGTTTCTCAGCCCAAACTGCTTCCTCTGCCGTAGCTACACCTCCGATCTCCAGGTACTTCTCCCTCGTGTTTTCTTTCATTTTCTCCTATTTAAGCCATCGCACACAACATCGTTCACCCTCACTCGACCTTCCCTCGAGCTTCGCAACTCCACCAGCACCTCCGTCGGCCTCTCCATTTGTCCCCTTTTCCTCTCCAGGACCCTGTCCACCTCACTCACCTTCACCTCTACTTCGTCGGAGGAGAAGACCCCTGGTCCCCCGCTTCAACCACCTCCACGGGACTCCATCTCACCCACCACACTCGCACTCACCTCACGCATGCTTCGGTTATACTAACTCCTATAGGTGCCTTTAATGATCGGAACTACACCTCCGTCTCCGATCTCGACCTCCTCCTCCGGCGATGGGTCACTGGCCACCATCTATAGCGACCTTCGTAGCTTCCTCTCCCGTCGGCCATCACTGTCAGGTGATCACGAAGCTCCGTTGAGGCTCTACGGCCACGGAGGAGCACGGAGGAGCTCTGGATGCCTCGCCGGAGCTCCAACTACATCGCTGCTTCTCCAGCGAAGGAGGAAGCGCAAGTGTCGTTGGATGGCGCCCTCGCGGTGGCCATCTAACAGCCCAGATGAAGCCACGATGCATCACTGATCCTACAAGCTTGGTTTACCCGAGCCAATCGTCGAAGCGCACAGGACCTGCCACGTCGCCTACCAAAGCTACTCATAGTTCGAACCTCTCCCTGCTTGCCTCGCACGAGAGGGTTCATGGTTATTTGCAGCTATGTCCCCGATCATCCTCAATATTACATACAGGTCCAGGCGGTGCATCACGTACGCGCCTAGACATTTTGCAAAAGGATCTAGCAGGATTGTAGTAATTTCAAGGAGGCCACCGCACATAAGGAGAAATTACACGGGGCCCCTTCAAGGTTTGATTATTACAAATAAGTCCTTCTAGGGACCGATTTGTGATATTTACCTTCATTTTTTATGCAAATTTATTACATTTATGCCCCCAACACTGTTTTATTCATATCTTGAGTATTTTAAGTCCAAATTGAATGATTTCAGTTTCATTTTGATGCTTGTTTCATTATTTTTCTAATGGCATAGATAATTTTGGTTGGACGCTTAATTAATGGAGCCAATTTTTGACTATATATAATGTCTCCTGCTCTCTGATTTAAATGTCATTCATCATCGTTAATGCTCAATTCAACTCTGAAATCGATCTATATTTTCTTTCTCAATGATTTGATTAATTTGAGGCATATTTATATCATTTCTCTATTATCATATCATCCATACTTCATCTCATTGCATCTAAAAATCAAATAAAAATTGCATGCATCATGTGAACTTGCCTTTTATCTGCATATTATTTTGCATCTGCATGAAGACCTAGGATTAGAAAATGATCATTCATTAATTAATCAATGATTTTTGAGATAGAAGAAGAGGCGTGTGTCCATGTGCTCGACCTTGGTTAACTTCCACATATTCGAATGTGTGGTTTTTATTGAACCATTTTCACCACATATACTACGATAAAAAGACGATCATAACGTGGTGAAAATGTGGTTCATCAATGATGAATCTCAGATAACTCATGTTAAATTCTATTTATTATTCTCTTGTTTTAAATAATCCAATAAAAATCACAATTAAATCACTAATATTAACTTGTATTATATTGTAAATAATATGTATATAATTAGCATGTTTTCTGTATAATTTCTAACCCTAATTTATTGTATTTAATTACTAACCTTTTTTCTTATTTATTTATTATAAAAATTCCTAAAAATTAGATTAATCATTGTTTATATTTATCTTGGTCTTTAAAAGAAATTAAAATACAAAAATATTAAAACCTTTAAAATTAAGTGTCTTTACACATTAAAAATACTTACAAAAATTCATCTCTGTGTAATTGACTTCCTTTGGCTTTTTGACCAACATGAAACTTGATCTCATCAAGATCTACAACTTTCATGTTTAACTTTTTATTAATTCAGCCTCTAATTAATTCTTTTCAATTTTTCTTTATTTTCTTAATTTATCAATTTTCTGGTTGGGCCACGTGGTGCCTTCTGGGCCGCCCACGTGGCCCCTCTTTCATCTCTCCACCCGGCCTTCTTCTTGGTTGTTGGATCATCCCTGGCCCGCCTCCATCTCTCCCGTTGATTCCCGCTAGATCCTCAACCGTCTGATCAAGCCTCCTGATCGAATCTCATCCATTCCCTTACGCTTCATCCTCAACCACACGATGCTTCCTGATCCATGGTCTCTCAGACCTTCACGTCGACCCTCCATCCTCGACCATCAGATCACCTTGCATCACATCAGGGCCATCCGTTCCCACTCTACCGACCTCCTTTGGATCGTATCTTATGATCTGATCTGAAGCGTCTGCTCACGTCCCTTATCTCCACCGTCCCATCTGATCCTAGATCAGATCTGCACCAACCACCTACGCCTCACCCACAACCGTTGGATTTGATCCTCTGATCTGATATGGTCCCTTCGCCTGCGCCCTAATCAGGGATGTTGGATCACAAGATCCAACGTCTTTGCCTCATCGTCCTCCTCCAAACGCCCCCTTCCCCCATCCATTACTCCTCGTAGCCAGCCACACCCTTCCATTTTTAGAAACCTCATCAGGCCACCTCTCTGATCCCTAACGGTCGCCCCACGTAGCCTTCACACCCCTCTTCCTCGCGAGACCATCAAGACCATCAACCCACATCCCCTTCCATTCAATTCACCCATTACATCTCTGTCTCCATCACATGTAACCGGCCATCGCCACCTATTTAAACCCCTCCTCCGCCACGCCTCTCCCTTATCCACCACTTGAGGGACTGAAGACCAGCTTCCTCCACCCTCTGGTGACAACGGAGAGCGATTGTCGAGGCGACATCGACTTTTATACCCAAGGTGTGATCCATGGTCCCCCGACCATGCTGCGGTCACTCTAAGCACCGTAGAGCACCGAGGCCAGGTCGCCCTCATTGTACGAAGACCCGAGCACCTCCGATGCTCAGCACAGACTGCTTCCTCCACCATAGCTACACCTCCTATCTCAAAGTACTTCGCCCCCGTGTTTTTCTTTCGTTTTCTCTGATTTAAGACATCGCACGCAATGCCGCTCACCATCACTCGATTATCCCTCAAGCTTCGCAGCTCCACCAACACCTTCGTCGACCTCTCCGTTCACCCCCTCCCCTTCTCCAAGACCCCGTCCACCTCACCCACCTTCACCTCTACTTCGTCGGAGGAGAAGACCCCTCATCTCCTGCTTCGACCATCTCCACGGGACTCCATCTCACCCACCACACTTGCACTCACCTCACGCACGCTTCGACTATACTAACTCCTGCAAGTGCCTTCAATGATTGGAACTACACCATCATCTTTGATCTTGACCTCCTACTCCGGCGATGCGTCACTGACGACCATCTATACCGACCTTCGTAGCTTCCTCTCCCATCAACCATCACCTCCAGGTGATCACGAAGCTCCGACGAGGTTCTACGGCCACAGAGGAGCTCTGGCTGACTCAGCATAGCTCTAACTACCCCGCTGCTCCTCCAACGGAGGAGGAAGCGCATGTGTCGTTGGATGGCTAACGAATCCGGAAATGTCGCTTTTAAGAATTGTTTTTATCGTGAAGTGCGTAAAAATTATGTCGTTCGTTGTAGGCGGCAATCGGAATCGGTCGAGAAAATACCACAAATAATTTATTCAATTTTTAATCTCGTGGTTTTATGTTTGTTTTACTTGGGAAAGTCCCAAGGTCGATCACAAGGAGGAAAAGGAACAACTTAGAGTTAAGTCTATCAAAGTTCGTGTTCGGTTTTCAAGGCAGTCTTTTTTTTGGAATTTTCAATGCAATAGAGGGTGCAATATGCAAATCCGGCCTACTTTATGGACTAAAATATGAATTACGTTCAAATGATGTCCGAAAAATACGAAACTTGGCCGAGATGTAAAATATGATGAAATAAGTGCACTGTAATTTTTTTGGAATTTTCGGATGCAATATGATTTTTTATGGATTTTTTAATGCAAACAGAATGAATTTTAATATTTAATTATAATAAATACTAAACCTACTTATTTTCAAGGATCAAGTGATGGATCTCAGAAAAATCTTAAACCTCAAAAATGTGGGGTTTAATACCTATTAAAAATTAAATAATAAAATATGCAAAATGATTTTTACAGAGCAAACTATGCATGCAAATTCAATTCTTTTTGGGCACGATGTTAAGAATAATTAACTCTACAATATGTGATTTTTCGGGGATTTTTAGAGCAATGATTAATCAACTATGAATTTCCAAGCAAGAAATGGGCAAAATATGCAAATTTCCACAAAACAATTATTTATTAATTAACCACCAATGTAGAGAATTAGTCAATTAACATCATGCTTTTTTAAATTAATTAAATAATGTAGAGAAAAAGTCCAAACTAAGGCGGGAACACAGGGGTACAACTGCAAATAAATATAAATAAAATAAATACAGATGCAGTAGGGGGGTTTGTATGAAATTACCTAAACCCCAGAGGGTATTTCTACAAAATTTCCAGAGGTCACGTGCTATGCACGTGCCTCTGGCTGGCGGGGGTATCTGCGCAAAAAGGGAAACTTCCAGGGGGCTCCTTGTAAATTGCCCACGGGCACGTGAGAGACACGTAACCCGTGGGTAGCGTGCAACTGAAGTTCCCTCCGAGTGCACGTGCCTCGCACGTGCGCGGAGGGCCTCGGGCTTCGAGCCCGGCGGCGAGGCGTGGTGATCCTGGCGGAGGCGGTCTTCACGGTAGAGGAGGGGCCGCTTGGCCGCGGCGGTTGGGCGCGGCTGAGAACGACGATGTACGGTGGTTGTCGAAGGTGGTCGAGGGCCGCTCCTGGTGGCTGCTAGAGGCCGTGGAGGCGTCACGGTCCGGCGACGTTGGCGGAGAAGACGAAGTCGGCGGAGGCGAAGGTGCTTGTGGAAGAAATCGAAGACGAAGCTGGAGGTGGCGTAGACGGCGATGGCAGTCGATGAAGATAAAGTTGATACAGCGGAGACGATCGGCGTGGTTGGCTCGACAGAAAGGAAGTCCTGGAGCTGAGCAGCGACGGCGGGTGGATGCGTCGTGGACCTGCAATGAGGTTGGAAGACCTCGGATCTCGTCGACGGCGGGTCCAGGTGCTGTCACCACCGGGCTCTGCCTGAGCTATCGGCGGATGAGGAGGAGGAGCGCTGGTGACGCAAGATTTATAGGGCTGGGGTTTGGCCAGAGAAGGAAGGGGATTGTGGATAAGGATTGATTAGGATTTGCCGCGATGCGAGGCGGCGCGAGATCGGCGGCGCAAATCACGGGGGTGGCGGCGTCGCTTCCCAAAGGGGAAAGGAGCTGAGGAGGACGACGCACATGCGCCGTCCGATCGAGTTTGATCGGATGGCGCCCGTCGCGCCACGTGGCGTCAAAGAGAGGGGAATGGGGGCACGTGCGGAACACGTGCCTGGGAGGCACGTGCGACGCACGTGTGCCCCTTTTTAATTTTTTTTATAAAAACAAATGTATAAAAAAGCGGAAAATGGCTGACATGTGGCGGCACCAGGTGCTGCCACGTGTCAGCATCACAAAATTCGAATTTAAAAGATCTTGTAAAATCGATAAAAATGGTAAATGACCTCGGATCGAAAAACTTTCTTCACGAAAATTGCTCGTCTCGATGAGATCTACAACTTTCATGAAGACATCAAAATCAAAATCGATCATTTGCACAAAGTAAATTTTTGGGGTATCCTATGTACATAGAATACCTTAATTTTGGGGTTTTGTAATTTTTATGTCATTTTTTTGATCATATAAAAATCCAAAAAATTATGGTAAAATCAAAGATAAATAAAGACACCTTAATCTAATTTTTTTAGATTTTTATGTACAGAAAATATTAGGTCAAAAATAGCTAAAATATACAATACACAAAAGAGGCCCAAAACCCAACTTTCACATATGAGCTCCGATTCACTTGAATTGGTCTTGTTTTGAAGGTAATTGAATGTTCATTAGTTCAAAAGTGAGTAGGATTAAATCGGACACTGGATGGGGAAGATATGTGGCTTTTAGTCCGAAAATCCTGAAATTAGGGTTTGGGTTTTTGGCCCGCTTATTTGGGTTAGTTATTTTTTTGTATTTTTCCTTTATTCTTGTTAGTGATATGTACACAGTGGAAGTGGTTTTGAGTTATTCGGAGTTAGCATGAATGAGTTAAAAATCCGAAAAGTTATGCTATTTACAGGTCATTTTGGCTTGGATTTTTGGCTTCTTATTTTATGCAGATTTTTGTGCTAAAATGCCATTCTTATGAAAACATGCATGAATGCTAATTATGCAAAATAGATGCAAGAATGCTGTTGATTTTTAGGGATTTGAGCTTAATAAATGAGATTTAGAGTGATGAATACGAGATTCATCATCCCCCTATACTTAAACCATGCTCGTCCCTGAGCATCAAAAAGAAATGCCATGAGGTGAAATGAGATTGGGTTCCATACCAAGACCATGAGCTGAAGGTGAAAGTGAATCTAAACTCAACCTTTGTATTATTTGTGTGTCGGAACTTCTGTGAGACTTAGAATTTTAAAATCAACAACCCTCAAGTTCTACACATCATTGCTACAGTTTCAGCTCAGAAGTCATCTTAGATCACTCCTCTTCCCAAAGTATACCCTATGAATATTGAACAACCGACTCATGTGTGTGAAAAGTTTTTTAGCTCTTCCCATCCAGAATGCCGGACTACCGCGCAAACCTCCTCTCCAGTAACTCGTCCTCGGGGAGTCAGGTATTTCCTTCTAAGGTCTGTCGCGCTGTGTTCACAATCGAATTGGGGGGAGAAGTTAGAAGAATAAGAAAAGAACTGGAGGGTGGCCAGTGTAGTCACCTCTCCTTGTGAAGATGGCCAGTGTAGCCGAGTCTCCACCAAGATCTGCAGGTTTCTTGAAGCTTGGACCTTTTTGGTAAGATTTTATTTGGTAGTTGCTTCTTTGTATTTGGAGTTTTTTGGTGGTTCTGCTTGGATCTTGCTTTGCCCCTACGGTTATAGAATCTTTTATTTCCGTACATTTTTTGGGGTCTTAGAAAAAATTGCGCCCAGCCGTCCATCCCTTTTCCGAAGCTTTATTTCAACCCGTACTCCGGTCTTTAGATTTCCACGCTACCAGAAAAGAAATTCACACAGTCTTCCAACATCCCGTCTGAGTTGAGCTAAGTGCATAGTGTGAGAGTACAAATTAATTCCCTATTCCAGAGTTGTACCTAGAATGAAGAGACCAAGTTAGACAGTAAGAGTCAAACGATGTACATTGTCATGTGGAACTCAAAGAATTAAGTCAAAGACCTGAAGACTCTAAAATCCTATTTCTCGGTGAAGTTCCTCTGAAAATTGGGTGGATTAAGGTCAAGTCCAGACCACTCTCGGTTTTGGCTCATAACTCGGTTCAGAACCCAAAGACTTTTCACAGATGCAAATGAATGTGATGCTGAATGAAGTGTAGGTGTGTGGAATGCAGACACATTTTTTTTGGGATTTTTTTGTTGTTTTTTTATGCAAAAAAAATGAATAAGAAGCCATTTTTTTAAAAAAAAAATTTGGGTACATTCAGTGTTAGTGGCAAAACATTTTTTCTTCTTCTTTTTTTTCTTTTTTTTCAATATCCACCCCGTAAATACATATAGACTTAGGCGCAAGTACGAGATATGGATAAAATATATACAAAGTATATATATAGACCCCCCTATACTTAGCGAGTGCTGTGTCCTCAGAGCACAAGAAGCGTAAAGAAGACATAGCTCGGGCTAAGCGTAAGAGAGTGAAAAAGGAAAAAAAAAAGAAGAGCGGAAAAGAAAGAAAAATGAAGCGGTCAGGGTATGTGAATGATGAGAGTATATACAGGAGGGCGTCGGTTCCCCCTATACTTAGGCTCTGGTCAGCCTAAGTATAGAAGAAGGGTGGAAGCAAGTCGATCTGGAGGAGTGTGATGGGGGAAATGGAATATACAGATGGCATCGGTCCCCCCCTATACTTAGGCCTTGGCCTAAGTAGAGGAAGAAGTTGTACAAGGAGACCGATGTGGTCGGGAGGGAGGGTGGTTAGCCGATGATTAAGGCAGTTTTCGGCTAATCTTCTTGTGAGCCTGCGGTGGGAGATCGTAATGAGTTTGAGATGAAGCATATGATTCCCAACTATTATCAGTGTCATCCTCAGAAAAGTCATGATGGATAGTGGACGAAGTATTTGAGTCAGATGAAAGATATCCATCATCAGAGTTATCATCAGAGGAATAGTATTTGAAAATGGACACACTCCAGATGTTCATGTCTTTTTGTTTCTTCAATTGTTTCCTCAAGCTTCGTTCCTTTTTAAGATCAATTGATTTGTCCTCAGATGAATATTCAGATGCTCCGGTCTCAGTCAGCTCATAACAAATAATTTCAGTGTACTTATGGAAGGTAGGAGCATCAGCTTTAGATGAGTAATAATTAGGAACGGGAGTTGTCCAACGAGAATCGAATTTTGGATCCTTGCGAAGATATGGCTTTAGAGCTGCCGAACAGACTTCACTCATGTAGACTATCTTTTCCGGACCTGATGAGGGATCATCAACTGATTCCTCTTCCGAAAGGTCAAATCTGACTCTCTTTTTCTTGTTTCGTGAAGTTGTCGGTTCACTTGAGTACACTGATGAATAGCCATTGGAATTCTTCTCCTTAGTTTGTGTTCGGGCTACATGTTCCTTCTTTGTCTCCTGAATGTTGGTGCTCTCTCGATTTGGGAGGATTTGGTCAAGATAATCAGAGTAAGTTGCCCCTGGGTGCGACCATGCATATGTCTCAGGATCGTAGTAGAAGGATTTGTCTATTTTAAGATTCGCGGGAATTGAAATATTGGGGAGAGTTTCTAAACCAATAGTCTCATTAACAAAGGCATTCTCAGGTGCAGCAGCGGGGTAGGGCTCTTCTACCCTTTCGTGGTTGCAGTTATTGGAGACTTCGTGGGTTACCTCAGAAAATCGTGGTTCCTCAAAGACTGTGTCAGATCGAAGTGTTTCCAATGCCGTAAAATTGATTTCCCGGGTCCCACAATCGATAATTGCCTTAGACATTGCTAAGAATGGTTTTCCGAGAATAATTGGAGATTGGGTGAATTCTACCTGATGCTCAATATCAATGATCGTGAATTCCATTTTGAGCGGAGCACCTTGGAATATCATGATGACAGAAATGATTCCTCTTGGCCGCTTTATCGATCGGTCTGCCAATTGAACAACCTCTCATATCTTCCGAATCGGTCCGAGTTTGAGTTCGTGAAATACCGAGGTCGGGAGGATATTGATCGTTGAATCGTCATCAATATGAGCATGAGTGAAAATTGTGTCTTTGATTCTACAGTCAAATCTAGGCAACCGCTTCACTATGCGGCTCTTGGTTTTTCTCCTCAACACCAAGGAGGAGGCCATTGACAAGATATGTCTTTCAGTTTTTGTTCTAATCCTTCCTGACTTTTTGACGATTAATCTGTCCATTAGAAATTTCTTAAGGTCAGGGAAGTGTTCAATGGCCTTTATAATGGGAAGTTCAAAACTCAAGTATTTTTCCAGTGCTTCCCGTAAAGCAGGATCCAAATTCCTCAGATCTTCTTCAGATTTAATTTTTATGAGATTTTCTGGATTTTCGATTTTTTTTTTAATATTCCAATTTTTTTGGTCTTTTCTGTGTGGTGTGGTGATGTGGTGTCGTCCATAGATAAGAAGGGGCTTTGATGTCCAGGGTATGGATCAGTGGCATAATCATTCCTAGGAGAATAATGAGCAGAAATATTGATGTTAGAGTCATCCCTAGGTCTTTGAATATCCTCAAAATTTTCATCATGGGATTCAATCATTTCCAAATTTAGTTTTAGATCCGATCCACCATTGAATGAGATTACTCGGTCGGCAAATTTTTGAAATCT
The DNA here is from genome assembly GCA_037367405.1 of Ottelia alismoides. Classification (NCBI taxonomy): domain Eukaryota; kingdom Viridiplantae; phylum Streptophyta; class Magnoliopsida; order Alismatales; family Hydrocharitaceae; genus Ottelia; species Ottelia alismoides. The sequence goes on from JAZKJV010002889.1 coordinate 225,357, forward strand.
ATCCTCCATCAATTCAAATCTTGTTTTTATCCTCGAAACATTATCCTCACAATTTTGTTCATGATCAATCATGGGAGCACTCGGATTTTGTTCAATGATTCCGTCCTCCATTTTTCTGTACGTGCGGAGAGGAGAATTTCTAGGAATATCCATTATACGATCATTTCTTGAAAATTTCTCCTCAAAAATTATGGAAGGAGGCTGCTCATATGGTACAGGCATGTGTATTTGATCTAAGTAGAGTTCAGTCCTTTGATCATGATTGGTCAGATCTTGATATTGTGGATTCAGCATAAAGGGTTTATATGTGTCTAGGAGGTCCGTCCAGTCCTCTGTATGGGTATCATTTCTGACGAGGGTTCTGTCATGGTCAATCCAATGCCGATGATCATTCAGTGTATGTCTTTCCATCTGGGTTTGGTTTCTCTGCCAGTCATGAGATTCGAAGGGATTTTGATTTTGAAATGTTTCATTGGCGAGAAACTGAGAATGAGGTGGTTCAGTCCAAGACGATAAGTGGTCATTTCTGGTTGGATGTTTTGAGTAAGGATTCAATGAGGTGGACGAATTCATTTGCGGTTGAAAGCTTCCCACAAATGTTGGAGGATTATTAAAAGAAGAGGATGTAGTTGATTTGGGCCAAACCGAGATAGATTTGTTTTCATAATGATGTTCGGTTATTTTTAAAGGAGTTGAGAGAAATGATGGGTTGGATCTGAAATTTGAAAAAATTTCCATGATGAGATTAAAATCAAGAGATGAGAGAGATGATTGTATGGGACAGAAAATTTATCAAAAGTACGGCTATTGATCTTCGATATCGGTTCACGCACACCAATACAAACACAAATCAACACTGGGTTCACCAACTCACAAAATGAAGCTGTAAGAGACCGGTGACGAACCGTGAATTCTACCCTTTCTATGTCGTATGATAGACTAGTGTGTTGCAGTCGGATAGATCCGCGTCGATCAAAAATAACCGCACAATCAAATAAATCATCGAATGAATTAAAATGCGGTTTTATGTTTATTTCGCATGGGCAAGCCCCAGGGTCGACTCAAGGAGGCAAAGGAACAACTCGGGATCAAGTTAGATGAATCAGATTGCGGTTTTCCAAGTGGGATTTTTTGTATTTTTTTATGAATATTTTACTGAAAACAGAGCGATTACAGGTACTTAATTTCTAATAAATCCACGAAGTCAAATTATCCAAAGATTGATTTATCTCCAATAGATATTTCAATAAGGAATACATGAGAGTTGGAATTTCTCAAAAATATTATTCGTGGAATTAATTAAAAATCATTTACCTAAATCACTCAACAATTTATTTTACGCACAAGTCAACTCCTAATTGGACGAAATTTGGACTGTAATTAAAGCACAATTAGATACATCATTAACAATTCTTTCGCAATTTTTGGAGCAATAAATAACTATGTGTGAATTTCAGAGCATAAAAGGGCAAAATATCACTTAATTTCAATCTCTAATTTTTAATAAAATATCCAATACTCACAAAAATGCAAATAAATAGCCACAAGATAAAGAATTAGATACTCATCAACGTACTATTTTTCATTGAATAAAATGATGCAATATGGATGTCCAAATTACGCTCAAAGTCAGGGGTCTTTTTGCAATACAGGAATAAATGTTAATAAAGAAAAAGTGAACAGGGACCTGTTTGCAATTTCAAAAACTTGAGAAGACGAAAAAGCAAATTTGACAAATAAAATATAATAAAATAAATGGACCTTCTCTTATTCCCAACTTGCAACCCAAGTTAGGGCACGGCACAGAAGGAGACGTGGGCGGCGACGGCTGGAGGGGTGACGCGAGGTGGCGAGGCGGTTGGAGGCGGCCGCACGCACGACGGGCGGAGCGCGTCGACGTGCTGGAACTTGGGCAGCTGGTCGTCCTGGGTGCGGTGGAGGCGGCCAAGGCCGTGCGTTGTGGAGCGACGCGGTTGAGGAGCGCGAAGGGGCTTCGGGTGGGCGGTGCGCCGACGTACCTGGGGCGGTGCGAAATCGCAGGCCGCGCGTGGCTGGTCGGTGGCTGGAAGGGCGCGATCTGCTGAGGAGAGGTTGGTGCGGCGCGGTGGCGCACTTCGGCGCGGGGAGCGGGCCGCAACAGCGCATGGGGGCACGATGTATGGCTGTGCGGTTGCGCTGCCGTGGGCTGGAGGAGGGGCGTTAGCCGGCAGCCTTGGAGCGGGATGCTGCTCGCAGCGCGCGGCGGTGCGCGGCCGCAACGCCTGGCGGAGGGTGGAGGGTGGAGGTGCTGACGACGCACGGATGGAGGGGAGCGAGACTGCAAGTGGCGAGGGAGGGCTGGAGCACGCGGGGTCCACGCAGCTGGTCGACCGTCGGGTGCAGGAGCAGCGGAGCGGCACCGCTTGAGTGGAGGGGAACTGATGGTGGCGCCGCTGGCGGGGCGGCTGCTGGCGTGGAGGTAGGGGGAGCGGCTACGAATGCTTCCTCCTGTTTTTCATCTTTTTTTTGTAATTTTTTTAAATGTAAACATGAAATAAAAGTGTTGTGATTGTAGTGATATAATGTGATGATGGTGAAGAATAGTGATAATAAATGATGTGTTGTGAGTGTAATGATGATGGTTTTTGGGTGATAATTTTTTGTATGAAGGTTTGTGTGTGGGTGATGATGTGTTTTAGATGATGAACAACAAGGAGCAAACAATGTTAGATAAAAAAATGACAAAGCTAAGATAGAGTATACTTACATGTGATTCGTCGAAAGTGAAGCCGCGGTGTGCAGCATTCGGTTGTGGCTTCGATCCGGTTCGACAAAAAATCGGAGAAGCTTTGCGATCTTGACGGGAAGTTCGCTACGCGGAGATTAACCGCGGATCTCGCCTGCAGGTCGTCGTCGCTCAACGTCTAAGAGGGAGCTATCACCTCACGGATTAAACGGGGCTCGAACCTCTCTAACTTGTAGAATGGCGGATGAAGATGAATGGAGGAGTGGAAGAGAATATAAAGAGGAGGAGGAGGAAGTTGGAGAAGGATGGAGATAGTGGGGTAGTGGGGAGTTATTAACTTGGAATGGAAGAAAAGTAAGGGAGAAGAGGTAAAAGGGGATTAAAATAAATAAATTAATAAAATAATATAGTAGGCTACTTAAAATAATTAAAATAATAATAATAAAATAATAAAAATAAATCCGAAAATGATAAAATAAATTCGAAAATAAAGAAAATATGGGGTGACATGTGGCGGCTCCAAGAGCGGCCACATGTCGCTCCTAGAAAAATCAAAAATTAAATGTAAACAAAAATCAAAAAGAAATAATAAAAAGGATTAAATCAAAAAGTGGTCAACACGAAAGTTGCTCGTCTCGACGAGATCTACAATTTTTGTGAAGGGCCAAAAATCAAAGGAAATCATCTGTACAAAAACGTATTTTTGGGTGGTACTTTATAGATATAAAATACCACATTTTATCTTTTATAATTTTTTTGTTATTTTTCAATAAGAGAAAAATCAAAATAAAAATAGAGAAAATATGCGAAGAATATTTACAACTTAATCTAATTTTTTTGGATTTTTAATAATTAGGAAAATAGAAGGATAAAATACAGGGGTAAAACGGTCATTTTGTACAATATACAAAAGGGGCCCAAAACCCAAGTTTTGCATACGAGCTCCGATTTTAGTGAAATTGGTCTTGTTTCGAAGGTCTTTGAATGTACATTACTTTAACAATGAGTAGACCTTATTCGGAGGTTGTATGAGAGAGATATGTGCGTTTTAAGGTCTAAGGTCTTCAACTTAGATTCGGGTTTTATTGATAAATTTTACAAGTTAGTATTTTTTAGATATTTTTTCTTTATTAGTGTTAGTCATATATACACTATGGAGTTGATTTTATTGGATTCGGAGTTAGTATAAAATATATACAAACAAGTATTTTATCTAATATACAGGTTGATATTTACAAGGGAAATTGGCTTCTTATTTAATGCAAATATGAATGCTAAAATGCAGATATTATGCTTGCGTGCATGAATGCTATTTATGCAATATAAAGGGAAATGTGCATCTATTTACTCGGGAACAAGACTTTATTTTCAACTTTTAGAGTGATGAATCACAGATTCATCAACCCCCTATACTTAAACCTTGCTCGTCCCCGAGCAACTAAATGAAATGCAAGAGTGAAATGAGATTGGATTCCATACCAAGGTCATGAACAAAAGTTGAAAATGGAGCTTGACTCACCTTTGGATTAATTGTGTGGCGGAACCTTATTGGGATCTGAATTTAAGACCTAACAGACTTCAAGTTCCACAAGTCTTCTATTCAAGATGCCTCAATAGTCAGGTCAGAACAAATCCTCAAACGCAAATTTCTGATGACTATGATTCTTACTTGTACTGTGTAAGTGAAACGTAACTCTTCACATCAGAAATGGCTCAGAACCAGCCTCCTCTAACAGGGTAACTCAATAACCCGGTCCAGTAACTCTTTCCTCGAGGAGCGGGGTATTCCCTTCTAAGTTCAAGTGCGACCAACTCAAGAGGAGGGGGTAGAGAAAAGAATGGACGGTGGCCAGTGTAGCCACCTATCCCGGGATACCTGACCAGTGTAGCCAAGTCATCCAGCTGCATTCTCTTTGCTAATATACATACTCCGACAGGTATTATTATTATTTTTACTCGGACCTGACTGATTTTTTTGAAGTTCTTGCTTTTTTTTCTTTTTTTCTTTTTTTTGAACTATATACAAGGTGCAGCATGTACATCAGGAGTTTTTCCTCTTGAGCTAGTAGACTATCCCTCTTTTGAAGCATTATTGCAACCCACAGCATCCTGTCCTTAGACGTCAACACCACCAGACTAGGTTGAGATGCACTACCCTCCCTGGAGGAGGACAGATGTTTCCACCCGTGTGCTACTCCAAGCTAAAGGATTCTACCTCCTCACCACCTCATCAATGAAGAGCTACGGGCATTGTGCTTGTCCAAGTTAGGTCATTATCTAAAAGAATCCTGCGTATGCACGAGATATTCTACTTAGACTAATCAAGATGACATGTGAACATAGACTTGCGGACTCAAAGAATTAAGTCACTTGACCTGAGAAATCTTAACTCCAATTCCTATAAGGTTCTCTGAAATTAGGTGGATTAAGGTCAAATCAAGTCCATCCTCAATATCTACTCATAACTTGGTTCAGAACCCACTAGCTTTTCACTTTGCATATGCAAGATATGCTGATGAGATGTGGATGACATGCTATGAATGAATTGCAAGACTTTTTTTTTTGAAAATGCAAGATAATATGCAAGAGTAAATAAGAAGCCTTTTTGTTTTATTTTTCTGGTATACAATAATGTTTTATTATTTACAACAATTTTTAGTTGATACAATTTGTGCATAGTATACATGAATTTTTTAGTATACACCCTATTTTACAACAAATTTTACAAAAGTATATTTTACAAGAATTTTACAACATTTTATACAAGTATTATACATATAGTACATTTTGTACAAGTATAAAACTTTTTTTTCGATTTTTACCCACCCATAATTATTGCAAAATATATACAAAAATACGCGAAAATACACGAAAGTACGAGCTATGGGTAAGTATATATGTAATATATACACGCCCCCCTATACTTAGCGTGTGCTATGTCCTCAGAGCACGAAAGCGACTAAAAAGACATAGCTCGGGCTAAGCGTAGGAGAGCTAAAATTACAAAAGTATAGAAGTCGTCTCGCCCCCCCTATACTTAGGCTCTGGCAACCTAAGTGCAGAAGAAGATCAGAAATGGAGGAGTATATACACAGCGGGCATCGGTCCCCCCCCCCATACTTAGGCTCTGGTAAGCCTAAGTATAGAACAGGAATGAGTGTGAGAACCGATGTGATCTGGAGGATGTACAATGAATAGACGCGGGTCACTCTCCCCCCATACTTAGGATCTGGTTATCCTAAGTATAGTCATGAGATGATATGTAAGCGAGGCGAGTGATTCGAATCACTGGGGAGGGAGGGAGAGAATGTATGTACAAGAAAGAGTGAGGATATACAAGGATTAAGAAGGTTTGTGATGAACCTTCTTGCGGACGCGAGGAGGTGGATAATATACATATGTGTCGCTGTCAGAATCATCCTCAGATGAATAATAGTGAGGTGTAGGGATCGTCCAACGCGGGTCGACACATGGCTGCTTGCTTAGATAAGGCTTAAGAACAACCGAACTGAGCTCACTCATATAAATCACCTTATCTGGACCAGATGAGGACTCTTCCGAAAATTTCTTCTCCAGTGTGTTGAAGGAAATTTTCTTAGTCGGTTTTCTAGAACCTGAATCATTGAAGGGGAGTGGAGAGCGACGCGCCTTGAGAGGTTCGGGAGAACACCTCGAGGAATCAATTCTCGACTTCCTCTCACTAGATAGCCGACTAGAAGAGGGAGCAACCGTATTTTTAAGTGGAGTCAATTTTGTATGGGTTGTTTCCTTAGAAGGTCCGAATCGTGGTGTGGTGCTGACTATGGGTTCCTCATCAGACGAGTCACCATAAAGATTGTAATATTCCTGAAGGGTCAGCACATGTCTCGGGAAGGTTCTAGTGGTCTCAGTCGGCTTGGCATTATTGGGCTCTTGTGTCGGATCATCGAAATGATCAAGACAATCCATAAAGGTCGTGTCCGACTCAATATCAGCTTCTGATCGTGAGTCCTCCTTAGAAGCTGTCACAGTGGTGGTGCAAGCAGTTGTTGAAGTGGAGGTGTGGGGAGTCTCTGATCCAACGATCGTACGAACAATCGGTTTCTCAAGTGTAGTAGAGAGGTGGGACTCATCTTCCTCTCGATGGTCACGACTGTCAGCAGATGTGCGGGTCACCTTAGAGTAAAGTTTATCAAAGAATGGATGAGGTCGAAGCGCTCCCAATGCTGTAAAATCGATTTCTCGAGTCTCGCAATCTATAGTCGCCTTAGCCAAGGCTAAGAACGGCTTCCCTAGAATAATCGGAGACTGGGAAAACTCTCCTCGGTGCTCAATGTCAATGATCGTGAAGTCCACCTGGAGTAGAGCACCTTGAAAAGTAACGATGACTGAAATATTTCCTCTCGACCGTTTGATGGATCGATCAGCCAGCTGAACACTCTCTCTTGACTTTCTAAGTGGCCTGAGTTTGAGCTTGTCAAACACAGAGGTCGGAGGATATTTATTGGTGAGTCATCATCGATTCTTGCATGGGTAAAGATGGTGTCTTTGATTTAACATTCAACTCGGGGCAACCGCTTCACTCTGCAGCTGTTGGTCTTTCTCCCCATCACCAAGGAGGTGGCCATAGACACTATGTGTCTTTCAGTTCTTGTCCTCTTATTGCCTGACCTCTTGGGCATAAATTTACTTCTCACAAATCGTTTGAGGTCGGGAAAGTGATCTATGGCTTTTGTTAAGGGAAGTTTGAAAATCAATTCTTCATCGAGTGCTTCCCTTATGACATGATCCAATTTTTTGAGGTCTTTTTCATTTTCAATTTTTATGTGGATTTTTGGGTTTTCAATTTTTTGGTATTTTTGATGGATGAATGATCAGACTCTGGATTGGAAGGCAGGGGGTTAGTAGAAGAGGGAGATAGAATGGACTCCAGCTGTACAGACGGTGTGGGTTCCCTGATGCTCGTTCGGTTTTCAACATCAAATCTACTTACTTCCTTCTCCACTTTAATACCCAGGCTGGCAGAAATTGAGTGAAACATGTCCATGAGATCTCTCAACTTGTTACCAAACGATTCATTTTTCTTAATAAGTCTAGAGATGTCATCCTCCACAAAATTCTCATGAGAAATCATGGGAGAGTTCTACTCAATTGGAGGATACTGCTGAGATATTGGGGTCTCATACTCAACATACCTAGACTCTGGCATGTAATTCTGAGTCGAGTATGGACCATCTAAATGGCAAATATCGATCGGAGCCTCATATGATGGAGTCAATGAAACAGGGACTGATAAGTCTAGGTCATGAGTCCAATCTTGTGATTGTATAGGCTCTTGAATGAAGGCTGGTTAATGGAGGCTTGATCACTAAAGTCAATCAAGTCTGGGAAATCCTGGTGTACAAGCCTCTCCATTCGGGTTGTTTGATCGACCATGTTATGCCCTACGACCAAGTCGGGATGTGTATATGTGAATTGATGTCTGGTCCCTACTTGAGGTGAGAATGAAGTATACGGGGGCATATAATTCTGCCAATCATCTGTCTCAGCAGTGGCTTGCTCTGCATTCGATTCTTTAATTCCTGCAAGCTCGCGAGAATAAGTACAGTCAGCCCAAGATGGAAGTGGATCCGGAGTGTTAGAATATGGAGTAGATGAGAAATGCGAAGAAGCGGAGAAGTCAGTCGAAGTTCTGACTTCATAATCAGGTTGAGGTGGAGCCGACCACGGGTAAGGATCTCCCGTGGATGGCGGAGGATACATGGAAGAATGAGAAGGCGAAGATGAACGATATATGGTCGAGGAGGATTGACCATAGGTCACAGTGTATGGGGACCAATATCCCGACATCTTTGAAGAGGAAAGGATAATTGTAAGCAGATGGAGGTCGAAAATGTGCAATTACACAGGATAACACACACAGACAGACTCAAAGACAAATGCAAGAGCAAACCCCGAGTTCACACTCAATTCGATGAAGGACTCGAAACCGAGTCCAATTAATCTTGTAGATTTTAAGTGTGATTTTCAAGCAAGATAACAAGGATTACGCAGCCTATAGGGAAGTCGGCTCAGAGCCGGATGCGTCTTCCTTGTTTAACCCGTCGCCTAAGATACCGTCGATCCTTCCTTTCTTTGTTCCTATCCCAAGTCGATGGATTCAAAGACCACACCCCTATCTACCTGCAAGCAGGCGGAGGCTGACAAGGCCGAAACTTCACCCCGGGGGGTTACTGGCATCTTGTCGCAAAGTACCGCAATTTCGCCCCTGTCTACCTGAGACAGGCGGAGGCTACTTGGTACTAGTCAGTGAATCTGAAATTATTCGACTTGTGATATTTGCTAGGATCAGTTGGAGCGTGATATGGAAGGCGGGGATTTGGGCTCTGCCTTAAGGTGTTCACACACACTCAAGTACCCTCACTCAGCCTGAAAACAATGTCGGGGTTATTCTCCCGCAAACAAGGGTTAATTTTTATTATTTTTTGGTCCAATTCAATTAGCAGTCTCGATTTTAGAGATTAGTTATCACTGATATTAATCCACACAAGTAATCACGTCTACCGTCCAATCCCAATTCCTTTATCCTAGGTTAGAAAATCGAGAGAGAGAGAGAGAGAGAATCGGAAAAAGCCGATGCGATCGAGAAAACGATGATGAATGCTTGAGTAAGAAGACTTACAGTGCCTCCAGCTCTCTACAATGCGGGATGCAGTACTGAATTGAAATTTTACACTATATGCAAATGCAAACAAGAAAAGCCGCTCCTAGACAGGCAGTTCTATTAGCGAGTGAAGAATGAATTTGATTTGACTAGATCTGCGGTCTAAGTGCGTCTTTTACGTGCAATGTGTGGTCCTAAATAATTACGAGCACAAGCAAATCCTAGATTGGCTCGAGGAGCCGCTAGTGCAAGCTAAGTTACAATTCACCCACACAGCACATGGGGACACGGTTCCACTATCTTTACAGACGCGAGAACCCAAACGGGAACCGCTAGAAATGATACGGACACTTTTTACAAGTTAAAAAAAATAGAAATCTTTCTGGCGTCTCAACAACCGACTTGCTCCACGAATCGTCGGCCTCCGATGCACTTCGAGATGCGTCGACTTCAAGAAAGCCGCTCCAAGTCCACCGGGCCCTCGCACAAAAAGATATAAAAATGTCAGATAAAGAGAGAAAAAAATAAAGAGAAAAAAAATAATTGGAAAAATGGTATAATTACAATGTGGTTCGGGGATCAGACTACCCGATTGAATGGAAAATGCAAATCTAATTTTCTAAAATGATCCTAAGCCGTTTGCCTCCCTGGCAACGGCGCCATTTGACGAGCCGTGAATTCTACCCTTTCTATGTCGTATGATAGACTAGTGCGTTGCAGTCGGATAGATCCGCGTCGATCAAAAATAACCGCACAATCGAATAAATTGTCGAATGAATTAAAATGCGGTTTTATGTTTATTTAGCCTGGGCAAGCCCCAGGGTCGACTCAAGGAGGCAAAGGAACAACTCGGGATCAAGTTAGATGAATCAGATTGCGGTTTTCCAAGTGGGATTTTTTGTATTTTTTATGAATATTTTACTGAAAACAGAGCGATTACAGGTATTTAATTTCTAATAAATCCACGAAGTCAAATTATCCAAAGATTGTTTATCTCCAATAGATTTCAATAAGGAATACATGAGAGTTGGAATTTCTCAAAAATATTATTCGTGGAATTAATTAAAAATCATTTACCTAAATCACTCAACAATTTATTTTACGCACAAGTCAACTCCTAATTGGATGAAATTTGGATTGTAATTAAAGCACAATTAGATACATCATTAACAATTCTTTCGCAATTTTTGGAGCAATAAATAACTATGTGTGAATTTCAGAGCATAAAAGGGCAAAGTATCACTTAATTTCAATCTCTAATTTTTAATAAAATATCCAATACTCACAAAAATGCAAATAAATAGCCACAAGATAAAGAATTAGATACTCATCAACGTGCTATTTTTCATTGAATAAAATGATACAATATGGATGTCCAAATTACGCTCAAAGTCAGGGGTCTTTTTGCAATACAGGAATAAATGTTAATAAAGAAAAAGTGAGCAGGGACCTGTTTGCAATTTCAAAAACTTAAGAAGACGAAAACGCAAATTTGACAAATAAAATATAATAAAATAAATGGACCTTCTCTTATTCCCAACTTGCAACCCAAGTTAGGGCACGACACAGAAGGAGACGTGGGCGGCGGCGGCTGGAGGGGTGACGCGAGGTGGCGAGGCGGCTGGAGGCGGCCGCGCGCACGGCGGGCGGAGCGCGTCGACGCGTTGGAACTTGGGCGGATGGTCGCCCTGGGGGCGGTGGAGGCGGCCGAGGCCGCACGTTGTGGAGCGGCGCAGCTGTGGAGCGCGAAGGGGCTTCGGGTGGGCGGTGCGCCGACGCACCTGGGGCGGTGCGAAATCGCGGGCCGCGCGAGGCTGGTCGGTGGCTGGAAGGGCGCGATCTGCTGAGGAGAGGTTGGTGCGGCGCGGTGGCGCACTTCGGCGCGAGGAGCGGGCCGCAGCAGCGCACGGGGGCGCGGCGTATGGCCGTGCGGTTGCGCTGCCGTGGGCTGGAGGAGGGTCGTTAGCCAACAGCCTTGGAGCGGGGTGCTGCTCGCAGCGCGCGGCGGTGCGCGGCCGCAGCGCCTGGCGGAGGGTGGAGGGTGGAGGTGCTGACGACGCGCGGCTGGAGGGGAGCGACACTGCAAGTGGCGAGGGAGGGCTGGAGCACGCGGGGTCCACGCAGCTGGTCGACCGTCGGGTGCAGGAGCGGCGGAGCGGCACCGCTTGAGTGGAGGGGAACTGACGGCGGCGCCGCTGGTGGGGCGGCTGCTGGCGTGGAGGCAGGGGGAGCGGCTACAGATGCTTCCTCCTGTTCTTCTTCTTTTTTTTGTAATTTTTTTTAAATGTAAACAGGAAATAAAAGTGTTGTGATTGTAGTGATATAATGTGATGATGGTGAAGAATAGTGATGAAAAATGATGTGTTGTGAGTGTAATGATGATGGTTTTTGGGTGATAATTTTTTGTATGAAGATTTGTGTGTGGGTGATGATGTGTTTTAGATGATGAACAACAAGGAGCAAACAATGTTAGATTAAAAAAATGACAAAGCTGAGATAGAGTATACTTACCTGTGATTCGTCGAAAGTGAAGCCGCGGTGTGCGGCATTCGGTTGTGGCTTCGATCCGGTTCGACGAAAAATCGGAGAAGCTTTGCAATCTTGACGGGAAGTTCGCTACGTGGAGATTAACCGCGGATCTCGCCTGCAGGTCGTCGTCGCTCAACGTCTAAGGGGGAGCTGTCACCCTACGGATTAAACGGGGCTCGAACCTCTCTAACTTGTAGAATGGCGGATGAAGATGAATGGAGGAGTGGAAGATAATATAAAGAGGAGGAGGAAGTTGGAGAAGGATGGAGAGAGTGGGGTAGTGGGGAGTTATTAACGTGGAGTGGAAGAAAAGTAAGGGAGAAGAGGTAAAAGGGTATTAAAATAAATAAATTAATAAAATAATATAGTAGGCTACTTAAAATAATTAAAATAATAATAATAAAATAATAATAATAAAAATAAATTCGAAAATGATAAAATAAATTCGAAAATAAAGAAAATATGGGGTGACATGTGGCGGCTCCAAGAGCGACCACATGTCGCTCCTAGAAAAATCAAAAATTAAATGTAAAAAAAATCAAAAAGAAATAAAAAAAGGATTAAATCAAAAAGTGGTCAACACGAAAGTTGCTCGTCTCGACGAGATCTACAATTTTCGTGAATGGACGAAAATCAAAGGAAATCACCTGTACAAAAACGTATTTTTGGGTGGTACTTTATAGATATAAAATACCGCATTTTATCTTTTATAATTTTTTTGTTATTTTTCAATAAGAGAAAAATCGAAATAAAAATAGAGAAAATATGCGAAGAATATTTACAACTTAATCTATTTTTTTTGGATTTTTAATAATTAGGAAAATAGAAGGATAAAATACAGGGGTAAAACGGTCATTTTATACAATATACAAAAGGGGCCCAAAACCCAAGTTTTGCATACGAGCTCCGATTTTAGTGAAATTGGTCTTGTTTCGAAGGTCTTTGAATGTACATTACTTTAACAGTGAGTAGACCTTATTCGGAGGTTGTATGAGAGAGATATGTACGTTTTAAGGTCTAAGGTCTTCAACTTGGATTCGGGTTTTATTGATAAATTTTACAAGTTAGTATTTTTTAGATATTTTTTCTTTATTTGTATTAGTCATATATACACTATGGAGTTGATTTTATTGGATTCGGAGTTAGTATAAAATATATACAAATAAGTATTTTATCTAATATACAGGTTGATATTTACAAGGGAAATTGGCTTCTTATTTAATGCAAATATGAATGCTAAAATGCAGATATTATGCTTACGTGCATGAATGCTATTTATGCAATATAAAGGGAAATGTGCATCTATTTACTCGGGAACAAGACTGTATTTTTAACTTTTAGAGTGATGAATCACAGATTCATCAACCGGCTATTATCTTTTCAATTTTAGTTGGTGATAAATCAATCTTGGCAAAAATTAGCAAGCTGAGATTTCGGATTTGGGCTCTAGCCTTAAGTGTCGTCCCTCGCTCACTCAGAAAAATAAAATCATCCAAGGTCGGGGTTGCTCTCCTGCAAAAATTCTTGATTTTATGGGTTGTTTTAAAATCGGCTATATTTAGCAGTCCCGATTTTATTAGATGATCACTGAAGAATTTAGATGAGCACAAATACACGTCTACCGTCCAGTCCCAATTTCCTTTTGATTTATGTGATAAAACAAGAGGGAGAAAGTCGGGAAAAGCCGATGCACGCGGAAAACTATGATGAATGCTCAGTTAGATGACTTACAGTGAATCCTCGCAATCTTCATGTGGGATGCTAGACAGAATTTAAAAATTACTCTAAATGAATGCAAGCCGATGAAAAGCCACACCTAAGCAGAAAGTTCTATTAGCGGGGAAGAATTGAATTAAATTTGGCTAAGTTGAATGATCTATGTGCATCTTGATTAAAGTGAAATGTGGCTTAAGATCCTACGAGCACAATGAAAAAATAAAATTGCTCTGAGAGCCGTATGTGCAGGTCTATCCTAATCGCCACTCAAGTCGGGCCCCACCCTCACCGAAGAGTGAAACAGGCCACGACACACCACAGAATAAGTTAGAGGTCTTGTTACACACGCGAGCGTCCAAACGGACACCGCTATAAATAAGCAATTAATTACAAAAATTTAAAAATTATAGGAATTAAAAATCTAGACTCTACGCTCTCTTACGACTCAACTCGATCTTAAATTAATTGCAGATTTTAGGAGGTCGGTGAAGATGCCTCGGTTTCTTGAAAAACAGCTCCACATATGCCGTGTACCTCGCAAGAAAAATAAGAGAGATAATGTAAGAGAGACTCAAAAAAATGATAAAATAGACAAAAATAAATAAATGCTGAAAATAAATGGGATTTACAATGAAAAATTCGGGGATCAGACTACCCGAATGCGAAAAACCGAACAAAAATTTTCAAGACAAAAACTAAGCCGTTTGCCTCCCCGGCAACGGCGCCATCACGTGCGCTCGGAGGGCCTCGGGCTTCGAGCCCGGCGGCGAGGCGTGGTGATCCTGGCGGAGGCGGTCTTCACAGCAGAGGAGGGGACGCTTGGCCGCGGCGGTTGGGCGCGACTGAGAACGGCGATGTACGGTGGTTGTAGAAGGTAGTCGAGGGCCGCTCCTGGTGGCTGCTAGAGGCCGTGGAGGCGTCACGGTCCGGCGATGTTGGCGGAGAAGACGAAGTCGGCGGAGGCAAAGGTGCTTGTGGAAGAAATCGAAGACGAAGCTGGAGGTGGCGTAGACGGCGATGGCAGTCGATGAAGATAAAGTTGATACGGCGGAGACGATCGGCGTGGTTGGCTCGACGGAAAGGAAGTCCTGGAGCTGAGCAGCGATGGCGGGTGGATGCGCCGTGGACCTGCAACGAGGTTGGAAGACCTCGGATCTCGTCGACGGCGGGCCCAGGTGCTGTCACCACCGGGCTCTGCCTGAGCTATCGGCGGATGAGGAGGAGGAGCGTCGGTGACGCAAGATTTATAGGGCTGGGGTTTGGCCAGAGAAGGAAGGGGATCGCGGACGAGGATTGATTAGGATTTGCCGCGATGCGAGGCGGCGCGAGATCGGCGGCGCAAATCACGGGGGTGGCGGCGCCGCTTCCCAAAGGGGAAAGGAGCTGAGGAGGACGACGCACATGTGCCGTCCGATCGAGTTTGATCGGACGGCGCCCGTCGCGCCACGTGGCGTCAAAGAGAGGGGAATGGGGGCACGTGCGGAACACGTGCCTGGGAGGCATGTGCGACGCACGTGCGCCCTTTTTTAATTTTTTTTATAAAAACGAATGTATAAAAAAAGTGGAAAATGGCTGACACGTGGCGGCACCAGGTGATGCCACGTGTCAGCATCACAAAATTCGAATTTAAAAGATCTTGTAAAATCGATAAAAATAGTAAATACCTCGGATTAAAAAACTTTCTTCACGAAAATTGCTCGTCTCGATGAGATCTACAACTTTCATGAAGACATTAAAATTAAAATCGATCATTTACACAAAGTGAATTTTTGGGGTATCCTATGTACATAGAATACCTTCATTTTGGGGTTTTGTAATTTTTATGCCATTTTTGGATCAGATAAAAATCCAAAAAATTATGGTAAAATCAAAGATAAATAAAGACACCTTAATCTAATTTTTTTGGATTTTTATTAATTGATAAAATATGTACAGAAAATATTAGGTCAAAAATAGCTAAAATATACAATACACAAAAGAGGCCCAAAACCCAACTTTCACATATGAGCTCCGATTCACTTGAACTTGGTCTTGTTTTGAAGGTAATTGAATGTTCATTAGTTCAAAAGTGAGTAGGATTAAATCGGACACTGGATGGGGAAGATATGTGGCTTTTAGTCCGAAAATCCTGAAATTAGGGTTTGGGTTTTTGGTCCTCTTATTTGGGTTAGTTATTTTTTTGTATTTTTTTTATTCTTGTTAGTGATATGTACACAGTGGAAGTGGTTTTGAGTTATTCGGAGCTAGCATGAATGAGTTAAAAATCCGGAAAGTTAGGCTATTTACAGGTCATTTTGGCTTGGATTTTTGGCTTCTTATTTTATGCAGATTTTTGTGCTAAAATGCCATTCTTATGAAAACATGCATGAATGCTAATTATGCAAAATAGATGCAAGAATGCTGTTGATTTTTAGGGATTTCAGCTTAATAAATGATATTTAGAGTGATGAATATGAGATTCATCAATGGCACCCTTACGATGGCCATCTAACGACCCTGATGAAGCCACGATGCATCACTGATCCTGTAGGTTTGGTTTACCTGAGCCAATCGTCGAAGCACTCGGGACCTGCCACGTCGCCCACCGAAGCTCCTCCCAGTCCGAACTCACCTTGTGTGCCTTGCACGTGAGGGTTCGAGGTTATTTGCAGCTATGTCCTCGGGCATCCTCTATATTACATATAGGTCCAGGTTCATGTGCATCATGTGCGTATCTGGACATTTGCAAAAGGACCCAGTCGGGTTGCAATAATTTCAAGGGGGCCCATGCATATAATGAGAAATTATACAAGGGCCCCTTCGGGTTTTGATTATTACAAATGGGTCCTTCCATGGACCTATTTGTAATATTTATCTTCATTTTTATATGCACTTTTATTACATTTATGCCCCTAGCACTATTTTATTCATATCTTGAGCATTTAAGTCCAAATTGAATGATTTCAGTGTAGTTTTGAAGCTTATTTCATTATCTTTTAATGGAATCATTTATTTTATGATTTGAGACTAAATTGAATATGATGATTTTTGATGATCTACAGAGTCTCCTACTCTTTTATTTAAATGCCATGGATTATCTTTAGTGCTCAGTTCGACCCTGAAATTGAACCTTATTCCGTTGCTCCATAATTATCTAATTCAGGGCATATTTGTACATTTTTTCTTGCATACTTATGTTCATTGCATTACTTTTGCACATGCATTGCATCTCTTTTTAATTGCATCTAAAATCCAATAAAAATTGCACGCATTACTTATCTTTCCATTGTTTTATCTGCATTGCACATCACATTTGCATGAAAACCCAGGCCTATGAAAATGCTCCCTCACTAATTAGTCAATAATTTTTCATAAATAGACGAAGAAGCTTGTATTCCTGTGTTCGACCTTGGTATACTTGCCAAGTAAAATAACCTCCACATATTTAAAGGTGTGGTTTTTGCTGAACCATTTCACCTCCTATACTATTATAAAAAGACGACCAATAACGTGATGAAAATGCAGTTCATCAAGGTGAGTGCTGGGAACGACGAATTTTTAGGATGAGGTACATTTTCACCACATTAAGATCGTATTTTTATCTTAGTATAGGTGGTGAAAATGATTCAGCAAAAACCAAACTTATGAATATGTGGAAGTTATTTTACTTGGTAAGTATACCAAGGTCAAACACAGGGACACAAGCCTCTTCATATATTTATAGAAAATTATTGTTTAAGTAATGAGTGAGTATTTTCTAAACCCGAGTCTTCACGCAAATCCATTGTAGATAAAATATGTAGATAAAATAATGTAAGAACACAGTAGAATGATGCATGCACTTTTTGTTTAAGCCACAAAGAAATGAATTCGAGAGAATTTCATAAAAATACTTACCCCTATACTTGAACCATGCTCGTCCTCGAGCATCTAAAGAATGAAGTAGTCGGATTAGTTCCTGACAGTGCATGTGAAATTTCAAGGCTCAATTCATCTAAGACCCTCAATTTAACTGATCCTAAAATGTTGGGCTCAACCATGCTCTAATCAAAAGGAATCCAACTTCTCTAATTATCAGACTCTTTGTTTGTACACAAAATATAAGGATATGAAAATTAGTGTACTGCAATCATGAGAGTCGAGTCGAGATGTCAACCAAAGTCCCAGTCCAGGAGAATCTCCTATAGGCCTAATTCTTAACACTGGAGAATAAGTCGGTTCTTGCTTCAATCAACCGTCTCATTAGTTCATCAGACTTGAAAGTGTAGATGGACAGCTAGATGATTTAGGGCATAGTATTGTGTATATTTTTCTCTCCCTCACATTGGAACAAGGGACCTCTCGAGTGCCTTATTACTCAACACATGTATATTTTTGTTTGTTGATCAATATGCCCGCCAAGAGAATTTGGAGTCGTCTGCACTTGTTTTTCTGGGAGTACACCAGGGTGTGTCTCTTTTGAGTATCTAAGGTACCTTCGACACCCATACTTGTATCACTATACAATGAAAAGCCTTTTTTAGTGCTAGCCTGACTCCTTGGTCCTAACAACGTTTGGTCCAAGTGGACACTCTGAAGTGGCTGGGAGAACTCGCATTTGGGTGGAAGCTCTTTTGAATTTGTAATTGTAATGATTGAGCATTTCTTAGTAAGAGAGAACTTCTCTCGAATTTTCAATTCATTGTTTGGTTAGCTCCACTGCTTTTACCAAAAGTTGGTGCACAGTGATCAACAATTAAATTAGGTTTCATCACACCCTAGTACATAGGTAAATATCAAATGATAGCATGTGAACTTGTTCACATACTGGCTAGGACTTCATTAACTTTATCCTATTCTCGAGCATCATTAAATCAGGTCTAAACTCAAATCACCGGTCCTAGTTCCTCGAATGATAACTCAACTCATCTCATCAATCATGCAGTTGTGAAAGTGATGTGATGATCATATTCTGTAGAAGGTAGAGATGAAAAGTGAAAATATAGCGCTCAAATTCTCAAACTAGGGAAGTGTGGATTATTAAGTTCAAAACCTTATTGACTAAGGCTGGCTAACTCAGATTCTCAAGATCTCAGAAATCAAGTGTCCTCAAATACTCAAGCCTTGAGTGATAGTGAATGTGTCAGGAATACACCAACTCCTTAGTTAGTTATTTTTTGTGATTTCTATCGTTTCCATTTTTTTATGAATTTTAATTCTTTCATTTTTTTTAATTCTTAAGAGAGATAGTGATTCGCCCAAGCTCATATGAATAGCTGCATCTACTTTCGACCAGTATGGGTGTAAGTACGGACCGTTAGACGACTACTTGTGTTACTTGAGGACGGAGCCATAGATAATGTATTCTAAACCACCCACTCTGCTAAGGGAGACCGTAGTTCCCTCAATGAAGAGTAGCTACTCATTTTTAAGCCCATTAGTCAGAGTCTCTACAAAAGAAAATTTTTAATTTTTAAGATTTTTATGGAGTTTTTTGAATAAAGGTTAATTTTATTTACAAAAAGTTAATCCCTCAATTTTTAAAAAGATTTTTACAAAAAAT
Organism: Ottelia alismoides; assembly: GCA_037367405.1. NCBI lineage: Eukaryota > Viridiplantae > Streptophyta > Magnoliopsida > Alismatales > Hydrocharitaceae > Ottelia > Ottelia alismoides. Next base: position 244,491 of record JAZKJV010002889.1, read on the forward strand.
TTCAACAATCAATTCACAGGTAAACTTAAACCTAGCACAAAAAGTTTTTAAAAATTTTAACATATGAGCTATGGCTAAAGTATATATACAACAATATATTGTATACCCCCTATACTTAACTTTTGTTAGCCCTCATAGCACAAGTGATATGAAGCCATAGTTCCGATGAAATATAAGGTGATATAGCGGAACTAACTCGGAGGGTCTCCCTATACTTAGTTCAAAAATAACCTAAGTATAAGAAGACAGATAGAGGGAAGGTTGATTGAGTCGAGTCCCCCTATACTTAGGCTGAAAATAACCTAAGTAATGAATTTGGAATTTGGATTGGGGGCCCATGATTGGTTAGGGTTAGGGGGTGTACTTACACCAATGAATATCATAGAGATGGGGTGGGGAGGGTGGTGATTTTTTGAAGATAAAGATGTGGGTGTATATGCATTGTGTGAATATACAGAGATGGTGAGGGGGTGGCGAGTGAATATACAAATATGGATGTGTGCGTGCGTATGTGTAGGATGGGAGGTAGATCATTGAGTGATCTACTCTCTTTCTTTCTTTCTTTTTTACACACGCGAGCCCTCAAACGAGGACTGCTAGAAATGCACATGATACTTTTTTACAATAGAATGCATGAATGAGATGTTGACGATTCTTCCTTGAATCCTTCTTGTTTTCTTTTGCGGCTCCTCGCAGCGGAGCTCCCAACTCCACGCCTCCATGTATATCGACCGTCCTTGGTCTCCATGGGCCCTGCCACAAAAGAAATAATCAGAGAAAATATCAAGAAAAATAATCAACAAATGACGCAAAAATCATGATGAGATGATCTAAAATTATTCACATAAAAAATAATTCAACAAAATTCGACAAATTGATAATGGTGAGCCGTGTCCCCGACAACGAAGCCATTTAATGAACCATATTTTCACCACGTTAAGATCGTTTTTTTATCGTACTATAAGTGGTGAAAATGGTTCAGCAAAAACCACACTATCGAATATGTAGAAGTTAATTTACTTGGCAAGTATACCAAGGTCAAACACAGGGACACGATCCTATTCTTCTATCTATCGAAAATTATTGATTAATTAATGAATGATCATTTTCTTATCCTAGGTCTTCATGCATATGCAAAATAATATGCCGATAATATATTGAAAAGACAAGTTCACATGATGCATGCAATTTTTGTTTGATTTTTAGATGCAATGAATTAAGTATGGATGACATGCTAATAGAGAAACGATACATAAATATGCCTCAAATTAATCAAATCATTGAGCAAGAAAATATAGATCGATTTCAGAGTCGAATCAAGCATTAACGATGATGAATGATATTTAAATCAGAGAGCAGGAGACATTATAGATCATCAAAAATTGGCTTCATTAATTAAGTGTCAAATCAAAAATTATCTATGCCATTAGAAAGATAATTAAACGGGAATCAAAATGAAACAGAAATCATTCAATTTGGTCTTAAAGATAAATATTATAAATAGGTCCCTAGAAGAACCCATTTGTAATAATCAAAACCCGGAGGGGCCCCCGTGTAATTTCTCCTTGTACACAGGGGCATCCTTAAAATTATTGAAACACGACTAGGTCCTTTTGCAAAATGTCCAGGCAAGCATGTGATGCACGCATGCTTGTGCATGTATGTAATATTGAGGATGATTTGGGATGTAGCTATAAATAACCCCGAACCCTCACGTACGAGGTACGCAGGGAGAGATTCGGACTGGGAGCAGCTTCGTTGGGGGATGTGGCAGGTCCTGAGCGCTTTGACAATTGGCTCGGGTAAACCAAGCCTGCATGATCGGTGATGCATTGTGGCTTCATCTGGGTTGTTGTATGGCCGCCACAAGGGTGCCATCCAATGGCACTTGCACTTCCTCCTCCGTCGGAGGAGCAACGACATAGTTGGAGCTCCGGTGAGGCAGTCATAGCTCCATGTGCTCCTTTATAGTCGTAGAACCTCGACGGAGCTTTGTGATCACCTGCCGATGATGGACGATGAGAGAGGAAGCTACGAAGGTCGCTATAGATGGTGGTCAGTGACGCATCATCGGAGGAGGAGGTCAAGATCGGAGATGGCGACGTAGTTCCGATCATTGAAGGCATATGCAAGAGTTAGTATAGCTGAAGTGTGTGTGAGGTCAGTGCGAGTGTGGTGGGTGAGATGGAGTCCCGTAGAGATGGTCGGAGCGGGGGACCAGATGTCTTCTCCTCCAGTAAAGTAGAGGTGAAGGTGGGTGAGGTGGACGTGTTCCTGGAGAAGGGAAGTGGGTGAACGGAGAGGTTGACGAAGGTGCTGGTGGAGTTGTGAAGCTCGAGGGATGGTCGAGTAAGGGTGAACGGTGTTGTGTGTGATGGCTTAAATCGGAGAAAATGAAAGAAATACATGGGGATGAAGTACCTGGTGATCGAAGGTGTAGCTATGATGAAGGAAGCCGTCTGGGCTGAGCACCGGAGGTGCTCGGGTCTTCGCACGATGAGGGCGACCTGACCTCGATGCTCGGTGGTTCCTAGGGCAACTACAACATGGTCGGAGGACCATAGATCGCACCTTGGATCTGAAAGTTGTCTTCTCCTCGACAAATGCTCTCCGTTGTCACAGGAGGGTGAAGGAAGCTGAGCTTTAGCCCCTCAAGTGGTGGATGAGGGAGAGGTGCGACAGAGGAGGGATTTAAATAGGTGGCAATGGTTAGATACATGTGATGGAGGCGGAGATGTAATGAGTGAATTGAAGTGAAAGGGGACGCGGGTTGATGGTCATGATGGTCTCGCGAGGAAGAGGGTTGTGAAGGCTATGCGGGCGGCTGTTAGGGAGCAGAGAGGTGGCCGGATGAGGTTTCTAAAAATGGAAGGGGTGGCTCGCTGTGAGTTGTAACGAATGGGGGGAAGGGGCGTTTGGAGGAGGACGGTGAAGCAGAGTTGTTGGATCTTGAAATCCAACGACCCTGATTAGGGCACGGGCAGAGGGACCAGATCATATCAGAGGATCAGATCCAGTGGGGAGGAGGATGTGGTCAGCGCGGATCTGATCTAGGATCAGATCGGACGGTGGAGATGAGGGATGCGAGCTGAAACTTTAGATCAAATCATAAGATCTGATCCAAAGGTTGTCGCTAAAGAGGGAACGATGGCCCTGGTGTGATGCAAGGTGATCTGATGGTCGAGGATGAAGGGCCGACATGGAGGTCTGAGAGCCCATGGATCAGGAAGCATCGTGTGGTTGAGGATGAGGCGGAAGGTAATGAATGAGATTCAAACAGGAGGTTTGATCAGACAACTGAGGATCAAGCGGGAACGGGCGAGATGGAGGCGGGCCAGGGATGATCCAACAACCAAGAAGAAGGTTGGGTGGAGAGAAGAGAGAGGGGCCACGTGGGCGGCCCAGAAGGCGCCACATGGCCCAACCAGAAAATTCATAAATTAAGAAAAATAAAGAACAATCGAAAAGAATTAATTAGAGCTGAATCAACAAAAACTCAAAACATGAAAGTTGTAAATCTTGATGAGATCTACAATTTTCATGTTGGTCAAAAAGCCAAAAGAAGTCAACTACAAGCATTTTTAATGAGTTAAAATACTTAATTTTAGAGGTTTTGATATTTTTTGTATTTTAATTTCTTTTAAAGACCAAGATAAATATAAACAATAATTAACCTAATTTTTAATGATTTTATAACAAAAAATAAGAAAAAGGGTTAGTAATTAAATACAATAAATTAGAGTTAGATATTTTACAGAAAATAGGTTAATTATATATAGATTATTTACAATACAATGCAAGTTAATATTAGTGATTTAATTGTTTAAGACAGGAGAATAATAAATGGATTTTAACATGATTTATCTATGATTCATTACCCTACCATTTTTAGAGGTTTTTCTTTATTGAAACTATCATGCACATTTGTAGTTGTAATTGGTTGATTGATTTGATTGCTTGAGAATTGTCTATGCCATGTCGATTTGATTAAAAGTGTGTTCAATAGTACATCAAGGTTTTCAATTTTCCTGCAATGTGGTATTAGGGCCAATATGATGCACAACAAAAAAGACTTTAGTACTTGTTGAATGATTGTTGTAAGGTGTCAAACGTGGATAATAAATTTGAAGAGGATATTATAAGCTTGTCGTTACTTGATATATTGCCAAATGCATAGAGACATTTAAAGTCTCACTTACTTACTTTGCGGGTACTAAGATTATTTCTTTACAAGTCGTTAAGCTAAGTATTCTCAATGAAGCGATCAGAAGAAAAGTCTTAGATATCTCTTCACACTCAGAGCCTTTCTTATAGAGAATGAGGGAGGTGAAAATCCAAGAATGACAAAGGCAGAGATAAAAGTAGAATCGAATTCAAGTCCATATATAAGAACATGGAATGCCATCAAAGAAGAAAGAAAGGGCATGTAAAGAATTATTGCTTCCAACTCAAGAGAGAAAATATAAATTGTGGCAACATGTAGGAAAGGAAAAATAAAATGGGTGAAAAAACTACCGTGGATGCTCAGTATGATCGTCTTATTGTTTGTGATGAGATAACAAAGAATGTTTCTTGCAATAACACTTTTTAACTTTTTGACAATGATTCTTGACTTTTTGGTGCATGTGACAAGCTACAAAATCCATTTCATTGTGACATCAGAAACTAGACCACTTAAGTAAGAACTGGCTATAATATTTGATTATAAACAATCTTATTTCATATGTGAAGAAGGAAATAACAAACATATGTGTGTAACCCTTGATTTGGGAAGTAGAATAGAATTTCCTTTAAAAATCACATGTCCTCAAAAAATATATAACATTAGAGTTACTAGTACACATAGATGTAGGGGGTCCTGTAAAAGTAAGTTGCCTTGATGATGCACTTTATTTATCACGTTAATCAATGGCTTTTCCAGGAAGGTATAGGTTTATTCTTGAAGAAGGACCAAGACCTTGGAGTGTTCAAAGAACTTCCATGCACTAGTTAAGAGAATTTATAAAGGAAACTAAAGTGCATCTACAATGATAATAGTGGTTATTATATTGGTTCATTTTATTTATTATTATTATAGATTTTATAGGTTTAAATACCAGATGACTCCATTAAAGAAGCCTCTGTTGAATAGTATGGCTAAGAGGATAAACATGACCCTTTTATAAAGAGAGTTGGATGTCTCCTATTTGAGGTTAATTAGGTCACCTAAGTATTTTTCCTATGAATATATATACTATGATTGGATAGTAACATTCTTAGTAGTGTCTGGCATGGGAAGGATGTATTATGCAACCATTTATGTATATTAAGATGCAACACCATCTATCTTTTTCTACAATACGACCTCGATGATTGTAGTTACATGTTGTATGATATAGTAGATAAGAATCTAGTCAATACCAGGGATTTGATCTTCTCTAAAGATCAAAGTATTTAGGATATTCAGATTGCAACAAAGGATTCTCCTACAAATAGCTCTCAGTCGGTAAATGTGGAGCCAATTCCTTTACAGGATACTTTGTATGTAGCGCTAGGTGATACTACCGAGCTTATATCAAACATATAAGAAGAAGAAGAAGTGCAAGAAGTCTCCATTCTCTACAATGATGTCAACGATACTGATGATGGGCAGGACATGGAGAGCTCTTCATCAGATGCAGTTACATAACAAAGACCCCATAAGGGAGAGACATCCCTCTACAATATATGTTGCACATGAATATGTCTTATTGACAGAACTTGAATGCCATGAAGAGGCAATGCAGAATGGATCCAAAGAAAATTGGATAGAGAAAATCAACGACGAGATAGATCCTCTCCATGACAACCGCACGTTTGAGATTGTGACATTACCCCAAGATAAAAGTGGCCTTAAGGGAAAAAATGGATTTTTGGAGTGTGTCATGATGAAAACTCTTCAATCCTCAGATAGAAAGATAGATTAGTTGTTAAGGTTTCAATAAAAAATAGAGTTGACTTCAAAGATATTTTATCTCATGTGATAAATATGTCTTTTATTAAAGGTGTTCTTATCTTGGCAACTAGTATTGGTTTAGAGATTTGTACATATGGATGAAAAGATAACTTCCTCCATGGTGATATTGATGAGGAAATTACATGATGTGATCTTAATGTAGCTTGGGCAAAGGCAAGTAAGACTATGTTTATAAGCTAAAGAAATGTCTATATGGTCTATAGGAGGCACATGTGTAGTAATACAGGAGTTTCAATTTTTTATGTGGGAGCATGGCTACATCAAGTCCATTTCAAACAATTGTCTTTTCATGAATATATTCTTCGGTGAATGTTTTCATTATTTTGTTGATTAATGTTAAAGACATGTTTATTATTGGAATTAATGGCATGCGGATTTCGAGCATGTGAAAATAGAGCTCCGCTCCTAAGTAATTAAATGCATTTAATTATTTATATTGCATTGTTAGATTCATGCATGTGTAAATAATATACATATTTTATCATTCATATTTGCATTAAATGGCCAGAAATTCTGTGTAAATAATCATCTATATATTACATAACAGTCCTCATTTTCATTATTTTATAATAACTACAAATCCAATAAAATCAACTCTATTGTGTACATATTACTAACATCAATAAATGAAAAATACAAGAAAATACTAACATGTACATTTGACAAATAAAACCAACCCCTAGTTTTTAGACAAAAAGTCGCCAATGTAGATATATCTCACATGCATTCTCCTATGAATTCTACTCATTTTTGAATTAATATACATTCATATCTACAAAACAAGACCAAATTCAAAAGAATCAGAGTTCATATGTAAACTTGAGTTTTGGGTCCTCGTTGTATATTGTATATATTTGTTGATTTTGATCTTACCATTTTATGTACAAAAATAACTCTTTTTAATTTATCTTTTCATTTATATTATATGATTTATGTTTTAATAAAGTGTGTAAAAATCCAAATATAAAATGACCTAAAAATCAAAGAAAAATGAATCGTTCTGAGTATGTATAAAGGGTCTGTACATAAGTCACATTTCTCTTATTTCTTTATTTTCTTAATTATTAAAAATATCAAAAATAGATTAATGTGTAAATATTTATATTTTATTTTGAATTTTTCACTTATTTAAAAATCATATTTTTTTTGCAAAATCAAAAAAATTTAGGTATTCTTTATACATAGAAGACCACCAAAAATACACTTTGTACAGATGACTTTTTTTTGTTTTGGTTCCTTCATGAAAGTGGTATATCTCATCGAGATGAACAACATTTTACAAAGGAAAGTTTTTTATTTGATCTCCTTTTCTATTTTATTTCGATTTTTATTTGATTTTTTCTTTGAATTTTGTGGTGGTGGTACATGGTAGCTCCCGGATCCTCCACGTGCCCCTCCACTTACTTCTCTTAGCCACCCCTCTTCTGGATGAAGGGTGCTTCATCCAACGGTCCTGATTTCACCCCACTTTATTTTATTTTATTTTATTATTATTTTCCTTTTATTTTATAGTTTATCCTCTTCTATTTCCATTGAACACGTGACATTTTCCTAGTCATTCGATCCCGACTGATCGAACGTCCAGGATGCTTTCTTCCTCCTATGCCTTCTCCACCCCGGTTCAGCCAGGCCACGCCCCTCCGCTTCTACCTCTCGTCGCACCGCCACCTCCTCTCTCACTCCTCCTCTTGACTGGGTCTCCCTCGCCCTTCATCCCACATCACCCGCAACTCCTTCTTCTCCATGTAGCCCTAGCCGTGACCTAACAAAACCTCCTCCATCGCCTCCTTTCGCACCCATACGCCACTTAAAACACTAGGTCATCAAGCTTCGCCCCTTCCTTGGTGACAACAAGGAAGAGAGACCACTGTGAGTGATGATGTGAGCCTAGGCGACGAGATTTAAGGGGCTATTCCCTTGTCGTAGTTGCCATCAACTACTCGAGTTCCAGCTTCACCAGCTGTCGAGCAATGACTGGAGCCCCTTTGCGATATCTACCCCTGGAGCACCTCGTCCATCGATATTCTCCGGTCGTTCATCCCCTTTATGTAGTCTTCATCCTTCTTTCTCTTCTTCATCTATTTCTTTCTTTTCTTTTCTTTTGTTTGATTTTCATCTTATTGCTCTCTTCTACTATTACTTCTTCTTCCCCAATTTTTCCTTTGCCCAATTTGATCTGATCAAACCCCTAATCAATCCGACCACTGATCACTCTTCTCCTCCATTCTAACCTCCACTGTGAACCACCTCATCTCTCGAAAAGGGGTCGGGCCTAATCAGGTCCTCCACTTTCTACATTCGTAGGTCATCTACTATGTTCGCCCCACCCTACTCACTTGTTTCCTTGCTCTAACGTCTGCAAGTGGACTCATGAGGCTTGCTCTAATGTCATCAAGCCATCATCGCATACCCATAGGAGAAGCAACAGTCCAATATGATCTGACCATATGTCCCTAAGTTTGGGTCCGTAGCTACCATCTTCGAGGACATATCTCCATCCCCACTGTCTGCAAGCTTTCGCAACCCCATACCATCATCAAGACAAGGAACGAATTCACACCACCTCCTCCGATGTTCAGCTTCTCGGCCGTGTGTCAGTTGAGACTACTTCACACCCCCTCCATCCATCGTAGCTCATCTGATCTCCATAATCATCCTTTTGCCTCAAGAAGCAGAGGGACCAATAATATAGAAGATCTTGGTACCCCTCACCTTGAAGCTACAATCACCGCCTGATCACCATCATGCGGTCCTAAAGGCTTCACGTGCAGCGTACCTGCCTCACTCTGAGCCTCGAGTCCATATCACCTGCCTTGGTTGAGACGAAGCCCCTCAATGCGCTATCTGAAGGTTTGGCCAGACCCTCCCCACCTACGCTAGGCCTAGCACGTACATCGCACGTGCTCGCTGGGAAATTCGTAGTCATCACATGCACCTCCTAGGAAATTACTCTCGCGTCCACACTAGCCACCTCATGTGTGTTTCGTATGCCTCCATGGAGATATTGCAAAAAGACCCTTGTGGGTTTAGGTAATTAAAGAAGAAGATATCCGTGCTATTTTTGTATTTAATTTTTGTTTTCTACTTTGTATGTAGACCCTTGTGTTTGAACTTTAATTTGAACAATCATTTTGCATAATATTTTAATTCCAAGAATTATACCAAATTAGACACTAATTTTCTACCTTTTGGTGATTAAATGTATTTTTGTGAGTTTTAATTGATTTATTAACATTATATTAGTGAGAAATTGCATATTTTACCAACTGTGAACTCTGAAATTCATATTAAATAATTTGTTGCTTTGAAAATTAAAAAAAATCACCTTTGGTAAAATTAGTTGTGCTATGTAATGCCTCCAAAAATAATCTCATTTGCATATGATTTCTTTAAAACAAATTATTGTGTGATTCAAGTAAATGATTTTTAATTATCCGTCAACTTGGTATTTTTAAGATTTAGAAATTTTCCTAGATGTGTATTATTTAAATACTCTAGGATAATTTTGACTCTGAGAAATATTTATGTTTGCCAATCATTAAAATTAATTTACTGAATATCCCAACGCCTGCATATTCAAGTTATAGTATATTTAATTCTCATCCAAAAATTCCAAAAAAAATACAGTAGGACAATTTCATTATATTTTACCATCTTTCAAATTTCATAATTTTCTCATATTGTTTGCATGAAAATCGCAATAAAACCCCTGAAAAAGATTAATTTTTCATGCATGCATATTATGACTTAAAAATAAAAAAATATGTTTTTGATTAATCAATGCATAAGGGTTCTAGGAAAAATACAACTTTGTTAATTTGGATCAATTTTACATTAAAACTTAATTAGTTGATTTTGTTGATTTTCTTAAGGAATTTAGTTCACTTGCATTTTGAATTTACTTTCACTTTGCATAAAAAAGACCAAATATATTCCCCTCGAAAACAAATCTCTAACGACCTGAAGATTATCCTAACGAGACAGTTGTCTTCTTATGATTGACCCTAGGTCTGTCTAAGTAAAAATAAATTTGATCGCTCTTAATTTAACTCATTAATCAATTTAGCAATTTTTGATAAATTTGTAATTATCCGACTACAACAATACGAAACTCTTAGCGAGGGCAATTTCGGGTTTTTCAAATGGCGTCGTTGTCGGGGAAGCATGACTTAGGATACATTTTTAGAAAATTTAGGACTTAGGTTTTCCATCTCCTAGGTAATCTGACCCCTGAGATCTCTTGTAATTAATTATCTTTTTTATTTATTTTCAATGTTTTTGTCTTTATTTTGTTTATTTTATTTTATTTGTATATCTCATGATCTGACATAATCTTATATTTTTGTGTGAGGACATGGTGGACCGGAGCGAATACATTAGAGCCAAGAAACTTAGGTGCATCTGAGGTCGGTTCTTCATGGTTGGAGCTGGTTGAAAGAAGCATAAAATTAAGATTGAGTCGAGTCATGAGAAAGTGTAGAGTCTAGGCTTTATTTCTGCATTTTATTTTTGAACTCATTTTTGTAATTTATTGTAATTAACTGCTTATTTCCAGTAGATTTTGTTTGGAATCTTGCATGTATACCAGACATGACTTTAAACTTTCTTATGTTGTTTGTGTGTGTCGAGATTTGATTCACCATTGTATAAAGGGTGGGGCTCGACTTGAGTGGTTTGCAGGGTAGACCTGCACTCACAACTCCTAGAGCATTTACTTAGAATATTTTATTGCTTGTGCTCATACACTATTAGGACCACACTTCACATTAGTAGGATGCATCTTAGATCGTTCAATATTAGTCAAATTCAAATTCAATTCTTCCCGACTAATAGAACTTTTTGTTAGGAGCGTCTTTTTTCTTCTTGCATTTTATATATAATAGATTTCAATTATTGTTTTGCATCCCACATGTAGAGAGTTGGGAAGTACTGTAAGTCTTCTTACTGAGCATATTGTCATTGTTTTCACATGCATTTGCTTTTATCGATTCCTCCCCTAGTTTTATCATATAAAATGGAATTGGGACTGAATGATAGACGTGATAATTTTGGATCACTTAAAGACTTCATTGATAACCATTAAAAAATTAGGACTGCTAAACAAGGTCAACTTAAAAAAAGGATAAAATCAGGAATTGAATTGTTGGAGAGTAACCACATCCTTGGACACAGGTACTTACCACCAGACATAATGGATGAGGACAGAGCCACTAACGTTAGATCCCAAATCCCTGGAGCTGCCCCTTAAGTCTTCATTTTCGAATCTTGCGGATTTGGGAGCTGCAAGGGCTTGTCGTCGACCTTAGACTACATTTTGGATGTGTAAGCATGATAATCTCTTTAGGGGTGTGATATTGAAACCCGACATCTCGGGAAGTTCACCATCGCTGGGTGTAAGGTGATACACTGTATGTAACAGACTCATAAGATTGGTTTATCACCAATTTAAAATTGAAAAGATAATTGGTTGGACCTTTGTGACCTTCACCACGTGTGTTGGTGAAATTGGGGTTTGAATTGTGTTTGCATTATGTGCGTATCAAGATCATACATCAAAGACCACACATTTTTTCCTTCACTGTCTCTCTTGATTCATTATCTGTGATCTCGCTCTGAATCACTTAACATTGAGAATGGAGGATTGGGTGATTTTTGCTCAGATTTTGCAAGCCTCTCACTGACCACCTCGAATCGATCGTCCTCGCGGGCTTAGAATCACTCTCTTCCCAAGCCCCCTTGGTTTCATGGCAACTCTTCCCATGGGACCACGGTCAATAAATCACTTTTCATTCTCAAGGGTGGTCATACCCAGACCAACCCTCTCTTTTCTCACCACATCGAGGAAGACCCTCACCTTGATGCTTCTAGATCACATTCTTTCCACTCTTTTAATTTGAATCCTATAAATTCTAAAGATGAAGAAGAAAAACCAGAGAACAAGATGCCTCCTAAGAAGTAGTTTGGTGAGGATGAGGAGAACGAAGAGGACTTATGCGGCATATCCTCGCCCGGTTGGCTAGAGCAGAGTAGCAGAATGCAAATCTTATGGCCCGTATGGGACATGTGATAGAAGTGGATGGAATGGACCGATCTATGATAGATGCCTACAACCTGCACAATAGTTGGCTTGTGTCGGTTATTCCAGATGAGGCATTCAAGTTAAAGCCCAATTTCTTCGGGTTGCTATTGAAGTTTAATGGGATTACCACTGAAGAACCATATGTATTCTTGAGAGACTTCGAGTTGCTGCGTGACACCCTTAGTCACCATAGGGTTGGATATGACTATATCAGCCTGAAGGCTAACCCGTTTGCCTTAAAAGATTAGAATATCCATTTGTTGAAGAATCTTGGGGTTAGATGTATGACCTGGTTGCAGTTCAAAGATCTATTCCTGAAGAAGTTCTACCCACTCAACAAGATTAACCAAATGAGGACCAAGATTACTAGTTTCTCTCATGCTCCCCATGAGCCATTTTATGAGACCTCGGATAGATTCAATGATTCACTGTAGAAATACCCCTACCATGGCATTACAAAAGGGATCTTAGTCCGAACCTTGTTCTTTGGTATGACCCCTGAGAAGCATGGGTTAGTGAGTGCAGCTTGTGGAGGAAGTTATCTAAATAAAATGAAGATGTTGTATGGAAGACTTTAGAACAGATGGCTGAAACGTGCAAATCTCAGGCCACTAGGACCTATCAAGTTTCTCACTCATGCCTATCTCAGGAGATGCCTAGGAGGACTGTAGCGGATCTGACATATGACCTCATTCCCAAAACGAGGATAATGGTTGATAAGCTCACCATGGTAGAGCAGATCCACAAGAGGGTCACTGACCTTGAGGCACTTTTATGATTGTCGAATCAAGTGGAGGAATTGACTGAGAGGGTAGCCAAGATGCGGCTACCTACCCCTTATGCACCACATGTACTTGGACACTAAGTTCACCTCGTACAAGAGCAGGTACAAGGGCCTTAAAAGCAGCTGTGTTGAGGAGTGGCAGTACACTTAACAGGAGCAACACATACCCCCATAGTGGAATTAGTCTACGAGGAGCCTCCACATGTGTTTGAGATCAACGGACTATGGTACAACCATGACCTCATTGGCAGACAGTCAGGGATAGGGAGTGGTCAGCCACACCGATCCTCCCTAGCTTACCAAGACCCCAGCTCTGTCCCAACACTATTCTTCGTACAATCTAGGCCAAGACAAGGGTATCAACCTCAACAACATCACCAGCAGAAGTAACATACTTCCCACTCAGGCCAATAGGGTCCACCTCCACCATACACTTTACGATCCCACCCATAACAATAATACCGACAAGGCCAACATGGTCAATACATACAACAACATCACCCATCCTCTAGCCAGCAGCATCAGCAGTAGACACTAACCACAAGTGAGTTGGGGTCCCTCACCTTGGCCATTCAATCATCATTGACAGATACTGATCAACAGATGAAGAATGATTATCATGACATGAGGATGGATCTCAACCGTATCTCACACCGACAAGACCAATAGATGGCACCAACGACTCTAATTTCAACCCTCAAGCCAATCCCAACATCCTGAATCAGAGTCAGCAACAACCACGTGATTAGGTATACTATTCAGACCACTCCAGATCTGAACATGAGATCCTTTCGCATAATAATATGAATCATATATCCCTAAGGAGTGGAAGGTCCGTGATCATACCTGATCAGGCATGAGAGCAGGAGGAGGATTCCCCCCGAGTCTCTACTTGAGGAGAACTCAAAGGCAGAGGAGGATAATCATCAGCACTGGCACCATCTTCAACAAAATAAGAGGGATGTGAATTCCCCCAAAAATAAAAAAATCAGAAAAACAAAAAGTACAAAAAGAAGGAGAGGAGCACCATTAGTGAATCAAGCAAGCCTAATGAAGAGCTCACACCTCCACCTGAGGAGCACGCACCATTAACATAAGAAGCACTACAATTTTCTTTTCACGATTTCCTTTCCAAGCAGAGTCAGAGTCTAAGTCCTATACAGAACTCGGTTTCTCGTTTGAATAAAGATGAACATGTTTCAATTTTCAAATTTGAGTTGTCCTCCATAATCCCTTTCCCCTGTGCTCTTAAAAGTGGAAAGAAGAAAACTAAAAAAATCCAAAAATATGACCTCGAGATAGCAGAGAATTGTAATAAATATATCAAGGTCACAATCTCCTTTGATAAGTATGTGGATATGACACCTGCATTTCAAAAGTATCTTAAGGTGAGATGCACTCCTACAAGGATCAACATGAAGACAGAAAGCCATACTGAGAAGCATGTTCTGTCAGTAGACACTACTTCTACCATTAAAATGTATCTCCAAGGAAACGACTCATTATATGGTGAGTCATGTCGATGACACAACGTTTGCATGCACTCCCTTGGATAATGGATCCTCAATTAATCTAATGACAATAGTCCTCTACGAGAGGCTAAATCTAGGACCTCTTAGGAAATCTAGAGCCTTACTCCACTTTGCTAACAAGTCCAATAAAAGGTCTAAGGGAGAATTGAGGAACGTTGTCATCAATGTCGAGGGATGAGATTACATGGTGGAATTCACAGTCCTTGCTCTAGATATCTCTCAGAATTGGAAATATTCCCAGATCATACTTGGATGACCATTCCTGAGGACAGTTGGGGCTTTATTTGACTACAAGGTCAAGAAGATTCAGTTCCAAACTCCAAGCGGAGATTCAGATCTACAGATGAAGCAAATCAGGTGGCAGAAACCAAATTCCGAGTCCAGCATCGAGCACTCTTCGTCAAAAGCAAACTGCATTCATGTCGACACCGTTGGGCCATGGAGATAGAAACCAACTAACACAAATGAGTCCCTCTCCCATGGAGAGAATATTATACATGATATAGTTGCGAGATCCTTCGGAATGACATGAAAAGTGCAGATCATACAGAGTTTGCATCCCATACATCTCCGATGACACAAATACTGAAAAGATTATAGATATTTTGGTATACTTAAGTGTTATGGGTAAGGATTATAATATCTTGTATAGTCATACTTCGAGTATATCAACTTGTTGAAGTATTGGTAATCATCCAACTATATGGATGTGGAAGTTCCAGAAGTATGGTCAACTCTTGGACCTTTCTTCATCTTATGGGTTGGACCCATGCTTTTGTTGTGCTTCCCTATCCTAAAACAACATTTGCTTAAAATAAATGATCTCTTTAATTGAACATGTCCTCAAAGGATCTCAGTTTGAAAGTATTTCAACATTTATACGTTTGTCATTGATAAGCCGAAAATTCGACCCTTTAATATTGTTGAATTAGCACTGAATATGTCATCGCAGTTGGGTCGAATTGGGTCATCAAAGACCATCTAATCAATCAAATTGGATGGTCGTATATTTTTATTTTACTTGGAAAGAAACCAAGGTCGAACTCAGGGACACGAGCCTCTCTCGTATTATCTAGATTTTTATTCATTAACTAAGTGTAGAGTTGGAGAACATAGGTCAAATCATGCAATAAGACATGATAATGCATTAAAACAAAACATACATTTTTTTATTTTTAATTATGCAATTAAATGAGATGCAATGCCACATGTAATATGCCCTAGATCAAAATAAATATAGCAAGCAAATTTAACAAGAGTCAATTTCAGGTTTAATTAAGGTGACAAACTTGATTGATAAGTTGAACAAGGCATAAGTTAAGTAATAAGAGACACATAGCTATCAAAACAATACATCAAAATTAATGTGTCCATCATAATAAATGATCATGCCATTAGAAAGTTCATCAAACAAGCTTCGAAATGAAACTGAAATCAACTTAATCGGAATTACGGTGCTCAAGATATGCATAAAAGAAAGCAAGGGCATAACTGAAAGAAAACATGAAGTAAAATTACAAACAGGTCCCTGGGAGGGACTAAAATTTAAATACGAAAAATATCAGGACCTTCCTTGTAAAATACCCACATGCACGGGGGCCTTTTTGCAATTTTTGAAACCCGCGAGGGTATAACTGCAAAATTCCCACAGTGCACGTAATCTGCACGTGATCTGGACCTGTCTGCAAATTGGAGAAGATGACGGGGCCTCTGTGCAAATTACCCAGATGGCACGTGCTATGCACGCACCATCCAGGCTCGGAGGAAGACTCAAGCTCGGCAGAGGCTTGGACTGCTTCGGTTAGCCTCGGGCGCTGGCTCAGGCTCGATGCAGGCTTGGTAGCTGGCTCGGAAGATGCGAACCTACAGGATTGGGCTCGGATGAGGCTTGGGACATCCAAGCCTGGAGCTCGGACACTGAGGCTCGGAGCTGCTCTGGAATCGCCACGTGGTCGAATGTGAACCATCTGATCTTGGCGATCGGATGGCTGCTATATTCGTTGGCGTGTTCTCATCTGGACCGTTGGATGAACGCCGAGATGCACTCATCCTACGATCGCTGTACTTTCTTCTCCGCCAAAGGGCTGGTGGCGAGATCCGTGCTCTGGCGACGATGTGCCAGCTCCGCCTCCTTTGCGAAGCCACGATGTTTCTAACCGGAGTCTCCTGAAAGGTCGACGATGAATCTGGAGGTCCGGGCTTTCAGCTTAACGGCTTTAGAGGCAACTTTCGATGCTGATCACCTTGGACGGAGTTGGCGAAGTTGCCTCCGGTGAAGGTCCGACCATTCAAGAATCAGTACCCGCATCGTTAGTGACCGTAGACGAAGCATATGGGAGAAGTGTGCGTGAGTGTAATGGGAGCTCTGGTGGGTAAAGAAGGCGGGAGCTCTGAGCTCCTCCGCCGTGGAGGGCAGAAGAGATGGTCGGAGGTGATCTGGGGTTGTGTAGGTAGGTAGAGATATTGGGAGCATGCGCGTGGAAGGGGATTGTGAGTCGAAGCTCGGGGAGTGATCAACGGAGGTTGGAGATGGGTGTAGTGACCTTAGAAAATAAGTAAAAAGTTAAGAAAAATACAAAGGATGTTGGAAAGGGCTTACCTGGTCGTTGGGCGGAGAAAAGGCTTGGACTGGGGCTCGATTCAAGCCACGGGTCGTCGCTGGACCCTGGCATCCACTCGGGGCAGCTCGAGCGGGTGAAACGCACCGCAACACCGCCATGATCGGTGGCGGGTCTCACCGAGGTCATAGGTCGTCGTCGCTTTATCCTAGCTCCTCCCCCTGTCACAGGGAGGAGGAGGAGGGCTGGGCCTAGCCCTTCGTGAAGGTGGACGAAGGTTGCTGGCAGAGGAGGCGGAGTATTTGAAGGAAGGGAGTCGGCGGTTGGTGAGGTAGAGTCGAGGTTTACGAGGGAGATATGGGGCGACTGGAGGAAGATCGTGGGATGCGTGGATGGTGGCGAAGGTGATGAATGATCGGGGAAGGTCGTGGGGCGGTTGGCGAGGGAATAGGTAGTCGGAGATGGTGGAGGAAATAAAAAGGGGGAACGTTGTTCGCGAGATGGAGATCGTGGGAGAGAGGAGCTGCGGGAGGTTGATGATGAAGCCCTGGCCGTTGGATCGTGAGATCCAACGGCTGTCAGCAAGGCGCTAAAGGATGGCTAAGATTAGATCTAGGCTGCATGATCTGAGCGTCAGGAGCGTGCCACGTGTTGTAGTGAGGTAGCAGCGCTAGCGGACGGACGAGATGTGAAGGAGGTACAGATCGAAGGGCTGAAAATTTTAAGTGAATGGAGCGGTTAAGATGGAAAGGTGAAAGCGCGATCGGATGGTGCAGAAGGCGCCACGTGGCGGGATATGGTTGGGACGCGAACGAGTGGTGGTGATGAGGTCTGGAAATGATCAGACGGCGGGAGAGGAAGCGTGTACGTGGAGAGGGTTGGGCCATTGGATCCAAGACGAAATCCAACGACCAAGGATGCGGGCGGATGATGCAAGGAGGACGGGCCACGTGGCTCACCCAGAATGGGCCACGTGGCCCAATCAGATTATTCGGAGCAAGAAATTGAAATATGAGGGTGAAGATGGCCGAATTTGAGAAAACTCAAAACATGAAAGTTGTAGATCTCGATGAGATCTACAAGTTTCATGTTGCCCAAAAATGGAGATGAGGTCAACTGAAGACACAATATTTTTAGGGGTATTTTTATGGCTAAAAATACCACGAATTTAATTTTGTGATTTTTTGCGGTTTTAATTTATTAGGGACTCTGATAAGTACAAGACATTATCTGGATTTTATTGACAAAAAACTTAAGCAAGGGATTAATAATTGAGAATTGTGATGATGAAATCGAGTTTCATCACCCCCATACTTAAACTATGCTCGTCCTCGAGCATAAAAAAGAATGAGTAAGCTGGATTAACCCCCTTGTGCATGTGAGTACATGATCCAATTTGTTCAAGTCTACTCAATTTTTAGAGGTCCAAAATTCTAAAGTTCAACCCAGCCTTAATCAAGAGGCACCCAATTCCTCTAATTCTCCAGACTCTCTCTGATGTACATATATACTAAGGATATGAATTTTAGTGTTGACTGCGATCCCGAGAGTAGAGTCAAATCTTCACCCAAGGTTTTGGTCCGAGAAAATCTCCTAAGGACCCAATCCTCAACACTAGGGAATAAATCAAATCTTGCTTCCAGTCCACCGTCTCTTTAGTTGTCAGACTTAGAAAATGTAGATGGAAGGCCAGTAATGGAGGGTATGGGATTGTGTTATTTCTTCTCTCCCTCTCAATGGAACAAGGATTCTCTCTAGTGCCTTTTTACGTAACACATTTTTTTGGTGTTGATCAGTGCGTCCTTCAAGAGAAGTTGGAGCCGTCTGCACTTGTTTTCCTGGGAATACACCGGGGTGTGTCTCTTTTGAGTACCTATCGTACCTTCGACACCCAGACTTGTAGCATTTACGATGCAGTGCCCTTTTTTGGTGCAAGCCCGACTCCTGGTCCTAATAGCGGTGGTCCAAGTGGATACTTTGAAATGTTTGGGAGAGCTCGCCTTTGGTGGAAGCTCTTTGATATTTGACTTTGTGGAATGAGAGATTTTCTTTGTAATTTCATTGATTTGTATAATTTTTTGGCTAGCTCCACTGCTTTTACCAAAAGTTGGTGCACACTGATCAATATTTTTTATTTATTTCATACCCCGGCACTTAGGTCAATGTCAAGAGATTAGTATAAAAACCAAGTTCTCATACTGGCTAAAAATTGCTGACACTCAGGTTTCATGAAGCCTTCAAAGATTTTATCCCATCCTCGAGCATCATTAAATCAAGTCCAGACTCGAATTCCTCATCCCAATCCCTCAGGTGAAAAGTCAACTCATCTCATCGAAACCGCAGTCGTGCATGTTATGTGCTGATCATATTCTTATTGGTCTGAGACTAAGCATGAAACATAGCATGCAAATCTAGAAATCTAGGGAAATGTTGATGATTAAGTCTACGACCCTGATGACTAAGGCTGGTTAACCTAAAATCTCAAGTCCTCTTAAAATCAAGTTTTCTTGAACATTTCAGATCCTGAGTGAAAGTGTGAAAATATAGGATTAATCCAACTCCTTCATTCAAACACAATTTTTTTTCTTTTTTTTAAGCTTCAAGAGATATTAAGACTACCTAAACTCAATTAAGTAAATGCATCTGCATTCAGCCAGTATGGATGTAAGTACAGGCCGGAGCCCATTGCTTGAGGACGGGGCCTTACGCGATGTCCTCTAAACCATCCAATCTGCTAAGGGCGAACCCTCACTGAACGCGGCTACTTAATTGGGCTTAGTAGTCACTAATGGCTCCTAAAGGATTTTTGGATTTTTCTCACTTTTATGGATTTTAATAGAAGGTTAGAACAATTGTTAAACTCAACTTTCCTTGAAAAAAAGAAGTTTTCAAAACCATGTCACACAAATAAAAATTTTCAAAATATTTTCAAAAGATTTTTCAAAACAAGAAAAACTCATTTTTCAAATCATTTTTGAAAATATTTTTATAAAAATAGTGTAACATAATATAGAAAAGCCGTGAAAACTTTTGAGTCTACTTAGTTCAAAGGATTTTACTTTAGCCAAAAAGTTTCAAATTTTTCAAAATTTTCAGATTATAGCTAAAGTAAGTATACTGTATATACGGTATACCCCCTATACTTAAACTTTGCTATGCCCTCATAGCACTAGATGATACAAGTCCATAGGTCCATTTAAATATAGAGAAATATACGGGAACCAAGGAGGGCTCCCCCTATACTTAGGTTAAAATCAACCTAAGTATAAAGGCAAGGAAAGATGAGTAGAGAAAATAACAGGGACTCAGGTCCCCCCTATACTTAGGTTGAGATTAGCCTAAGTATATAGATGGGGATTTGATGCTTGGAGAGACCCAATGTGAACGAAGAAGAAGGATGGATTTACAGGTGAGCGGATGAATATGCAGAGATAGATGGAGTGGCTAAGGCTCTGGGGAGTATATCAGAGCAAACATGGCTCAATCAAGCATGCAAGACCCTCAATTTCACCAACGCACACATGAAACCAACCGAAGTTAGTTTATTATCTTGTCGGTTTTATTGGTGATTAAAACATTAGATCTTTACGCAAAAAAAGTGTCAAGTAAAATCGATGCGTAAACGAGGGTGTTGCTCTCTCAAAACAAAATTTTACTCCATTTTAGGTTGACTTGTAATTAACAGTCCCAGTTATTATTTAAAGTTGTCACTGAATTAAGGTGATCACATAAATCAAGAAATCATCGTCTACCGTTCATTGCCATTTTCCATTAACCTAGGTGATCAAGCTAGGAAGGAAAACCGAGAAAAACCACGTAACCGATAAAAACATGATCTAAGATGAGCGATAAAACATGCAGTGGCTTTGCGAAAATACATGAAAAACTTGGACTGTTTTAAAACCAAAAACATGTATACAAGTCAATCAAAAAGCCGCACCTAACATGCTTCTATTAGCGGGGAAAAATTTATTTTAAATTTGGCTAAGTGAAGCGATGCTACGTGCGTCTTGAATTAAGGTGTGTCCTACCTACGAGCAAGCACATAAAAATCTGAATGACAAAATAAGCCCGAAGAGCCGCGTTCCTGGTCCTAGGTCGACACTCAAGTGGGGACGATCCCCACACAACCACAATCGTTCGATTACAATCGCGAGTATTCGATCGAAGACCACTGTAAAAGACGATCATTACATGAGACAATGATATGCAAAAAAATGACATTTTTTCTTTCTTCTAGACGTGCTCCAAGCAAGCTTCTGCGGCTCCTCGCAGCGGAAAGCATCGGCTCCTCGCCTCCTTGAACACCAAGGGCCCTGCCACAAAAGCAACAGTTAGATATCAATCGAAAAGAAAAACTTTTATAATGTAAAATAGATGAACATAGTGACCTATATAAAAGAAACACTTAATTAAATAAACAAAATCCCAATAATACAAAAAATGAGTCGTGTCCCCGGCAACGACGCCATTTGATAAGCCGAAAATCCGACCCTTTAATAGTGTTGAATTAACACTGAATATGCCATCGCAGTCAGGCTGAATTGGGTCATCAAAGACCATCTAATCAATCAAATCGGATGGCCGTATATTTTTATTTTACTTGGCAAGAAACCAAGGTCAAACTCAGGGACACAAGCCTCTCTCGTATTATCTAGATTTTTATTCATTAACTAAGTGTTGAGTTGGAGAACATAGGTCAAATCATGCAATAAGACAGGATAATGCGTTAAAACAAAACATGCATTTTTTTATTTTTAATTATGCAATTAAATGCGATGCAATCCACACAAGTAATATGCCCTAGATCAGAATAAATATAGTGAGCAAATTTAACAAGAGTCGATTTCAAGTTTAATTAAGGTGACAGACTTGATTGATAAGTTGAACAAGGCATAAGTTAAGTAATAAGAGACACATAGCTATCAAAACAATACATCAAAATTAATGTGTCCATCATAATAAATGATCATGCCATTAGAAAGTTCATCAAACAAGCTTCGAAATGAAACTGAAATCAACTTAATCGGAATTACGGTGCTCAAGATATGCATAAAAGAAAGCAAGGGCATAACTGAAAGAAAACATGAAATAAAATTACAAACAGGTCCCTAGGAGGGACTAAAATGTAAATACAAAAAAGATCAGGACCTTTCCTGTAAAATACCCACACACATAGGGGCCTTTTTGCAATTTTTGAAACCCGCGAGGCTATAACTGCAAAATTCCCACAGTGTACGTGATCTGGACCTGCCTGCAAATTAGAGAAGATGGCGGGGCCTCTGTGCAAATTACCCAGATGGCACATGCTATGCACGTGCCATCCAGGCTCGGAGGAAGACTCAGGCTCGGTAGAGGCTTGGACTGCTTCGGTTAGCCTCGGGCGCTGGCTCAGGCTCGGTGCAGGCTTGGTAGCTGGCTCGGAAGATGCAAGCCTCCAGGATTGGGCTCGGATGAGGCTCGGGACATCCAAGCCTGGAGCTCGGATGCTGAGGCTCGGAGCTGCTATGGAATCGCCACATGGTCGAATGTGAACCATCCGATCTTGGCGATCGGATGGCTGCTGTATTCGTTGGCATGTTCTCATCTAGACCGTTAGATGAACGTCGAGATGCACTCATCCAATGGTCGTTGTACTTTCTTCTCCGCCGAAGGCTGGTGGTGAGATCCGTGCTCCGGCGACGCTGTGCCAGCTCCGCCTCCTTTGCGAAGCCACGATGTTTCTAACCAGAGTCTCCTGAAAGGTCGACGATGAAGCTGGAGGTCCGAGCTTTCAGCTTAACAGCTTTAGAGGCGGCTTTCGATGCCGGTCACCTTGGACGGAGTTGGCGAAGTTGCCTTCGGTGAAGGTCCGACCATTCAAGAATCAGTACCTGCAGCGTTAGTGATCGTAGACGAAGCATATGGGAGAAGTGTGAGTGAGTGGAATGGGAGCTCTAGTGGGTGAAGAAGGCAGGAGCTCTGAGCTCCTCCGCCGTGGAGGGCGGAAGAGATGGTCGAAGGTGATCTGGGGTTGTGTAGGGAGGTAGAGAGATCGGGAGCGTGCACGTGGAAGGGGATTGTGAGTCGAAGCTCGGGGAGTGATCAACGGAGGTTGGAGATGGGTGTAGTGACCTTAGAAAATAAGTAAAAAGTTAAGAAAAATACAAAGGATGTCGGAAAGGGCTTACCTAGTCGTTGGGCAGAGCAAAGACTTGGGCTGGGGCTTGATTCAAGCCCCGGGTCGTCGCTGGACCCCGACAGCCACTCGGGGTAGCTCGAGCGGGAGAAACGCACCGCAACACCGCCATGATCGGTGGCGGGTCTCACTGAGGTCATAGGCCATCGTCGCTCTATCCTCGCTCCTCCCCCTATCATAGGGAGGAGGAGGAGGGCTAGGCCTAGCCCTTCGTGAAGGTGAACAGAGGTTGCTGGTGGAGGAGGCGGAGTATTTGAAGGAAGGGAGTCTGCGGTTGGTGAGGTAGAGTCGAGGTTTGCGAGGGATATATGGGGCGACTGGAGGAAGATCGTGGGATGCGTGGATGGTGGCGAAGGTGATGGATCATTGGGGAAGGTCGTGGGGCGGTTGGCGAGGGAAGAGGTAGTCGGAGATGGTGGAGGAAATAGAAAGGGGGAATGGTGTTTGCGAGATGGAGATCGTGGGAGAGAGGAGCTGCGGGAGGTTGATGACGAAGCCCTGGCCGTTGGATCGTGAGATCCAACGACTATCAGCGAGGCACTAAAGGATGGCTGAGATTAGATCTAGGCTGCATGATCTGAGCTTCGGGAGCGTGCCACGTGTCATGGTGAGGTAGCAGCGCTAGCGAACGAACGAGATGTGAAGGAGGTGCAGATCGAAGGGCTGAAAATTTTAAGTGATTGGAGCGGTTAAGATGGAAAGGTGAAGGTGCGATCGGATGGTGCAGAAGGCACCACATGGCGGGATATGGTCGGGACACGAACGAGTGGTGGTGATGAGGTCTGGAAATGATCAGACGGTGGGAGAGGAATCGTGTACGTAGAGAGGGTTGGTGATAACACGGGTTTGGCAAGGGTCTAAATAGTCCACACAAAGCGGGACCACAATGTCGCCGTGGCGACCGCTCACAAAACCCATATTAATCAACAATGAACCCACAACAATATTAATCAAGTAATGAGAAACAAATGTGGAGTCAAATTTATTTTTAACTCTACAAAAATGTGTATAGTGCAAGTATGTAGAGTGTCGAACACAGGGAGCAGATAGGTAGAATGGGGCAAGTGAATGCACAAGTGTGTGAGTGTGAGAATTTGCCTATTTATGCAATGTTTTGTGGGTTTTTAATTTTATATTGTTTAATTTTATTTTTAATTTTATATTTTTGTATTTTGATTTTTAATTTACTGATTTTATATTTTATTTTTGTATTTTATATTTTTTTATTTTCTTTTTCAATAATAGAAAATATATAAAGGTAAGAAAGAGGAGGATAATGTATTTATAAAACTAGGTAAAAATACTCAAAAATCAGGAAATAAAATGTTTTTAGGTTTTTTTATAAATTTCTAATGTTTTTGTGATTTTTCTATATTTTCCTATTTTTAGGTATTTTTAAAGTCAAAAATACTGAAAACAGTGAATAAATATTGCTGGTCGAAATTAAAATAGAGATATAAAATAGAAAACCGTAACAAAAATTCTCCAAATTAATTTTAAATAAAAGATAACAGAACAAAGAAAATTTAGCAACACAGTTTGTATTTTTAGGATTTTCTAGAATTTTTAATATTTTTATAAAAGTTTTTGGGGTTTTGTAATTTTTAGGAGTTTGTTTTATATTTTTTATGATTTTTGGTCTGAAAATTAATAACACTAAAAGGCACAAAATATATTTTTTTGGGAATTTTCTGAAGTGTTTTATATTTTTTATGGATTTTATCATGCAAACAGTGCTGAAAATGAGTGTTTTTGAATTTTTATAAATATCAAAATGCAATAAAATGCAAAATAAAAATGTCGACGTGAATCTACAATGCAACAGGAACCTATGATAATTTTTGTGGATTTTTTAGGGTTTTAGAGATGCATGCAATAAATAGAGAAAGCATACAAAAATACAAGGCCTGACAGGGGCATTAATGTAATTATAGAAAAGTTGAAGGGCCACGGATGCAATTTTCACTCAAAAATATATTCTGAAATAAAACTTTGTAGACTAAATACCAATACCAAATGCCTAGAGGGTATGCTCGCAAAATTCCCAAAGCCACGTGCAAAGGGCACGTGACTTCTAGGGACTAAAAAGTAATTAACTTAAACTAGGAGGTCTACGTCACAAAATTTTCAGCAATAAATTATTGCCTAGAAATGTTCGTAGATTAAAACAAAATAACCAAAAACTAAGGGCCTCCCGTGCAAAACACGCCAGAGGCCATGTGACAAGCACGTGGTCTGGCGAGGACCCACTTGCAAATACCCAAAATTCGGGGGTCGAAGTGCAAGATATACAAAGTTTTAAAGCAACAAAGGAAACTTTAAATAGTCATATTTAATTACAAAAAATGGCAGGGTAATAATAGCAAAATACCCAACCACAATGATCGGACAGCTGATGAGATCGCGCGTGACACGTGGCGCCAATCCGACGGTTGCTACCACTTCGCAATCGAACGACGCTCCAGCTTGTACTAATCCACGTGTCAGCGCTACGGAGCCCGATGACGGTTCGATGCGGATGGCTCAGATTAGAAGCCCTTTGATGATCCGACGGTTGACGCGGGGGCTCATCCGATGATAGTTGCTGTGCGGGAGGATCACGGCCAGATCCGACGACGGGGGGCACAACTGGATGAACAAGGCGGACCTCTGGTAGGGCGAGATTCTCCGAGCTCCACCGCCAGCCTCCGTCAGTCTTGAATCTCTCAAAATGATCGGTCCACCTCCTGGAGAGGTCTTCTAGGTTCTGGTGGTGGTAGGAGGGGCCGGAGCTCGCTGGGGTTCTCCTATGACGGAAAGATGTTCCAGCCCACTCCAGCGACCTCCAAAACCGCCCCCAGGTGTACGTGAATGCTTAAGACCTGCAAAAAAACGTGAGGGGAGTCGCGGGCAAATTGCCGCGAACCCGCAGAGGGATGGACACAAGGTGAAGGGGTGGAATCGAAACTCGCCGGAGCAAGATCCGGCGAGGCGAATGGCGAAGGCGATTATGGCGGTGTCGATCAAACTGGAGCGTGCGAGTCTACTCCTAAGACTAGGGCAGATAAATACAAGCAAAAAAAATGAAAGATATCAATACCTTGAAGGCTGGCAAGCCCAAGATTTGGACCTCGACGACGGAGCCGGAGATGGGGGTGGAGCACCGCCTCGGCCCTCGCCTGAGCCCCACGCGCGTGCTGGAGGAAGGCTGTCACCCTTCCGGTCCTGAGCGCGGCGAACTAGGGTCAGGATTTGGGTAGAAGAGGGTTCAAAAGGCAAGGGAAGGTGACGGGGTCGTTTTTGAAAGATGGTGAAGGGGGCTCCAAGATCGAGACACGCAACTCGATACAGTGATCCAAATCCCAAGGTAGACCTTGGGCGTGAATCACCATAGATCGAGGAAAAACTCTCAAGAAGAGGGCGACACAAGATGGGGAAAGGCGTGGCCCCCAAAATTTCGTGAAGATGGATTAAAAACACGTCTCTAACAGCCTACATGACCTAGCGCCAGAGAGTTGACTTGTCAGTCAACTCTCCAGGCCCCCTGGTTGGTCCACGTGGACCAACCAGGAAAAATCCTGGAAAAACCTTTATAAAATCATTTAAAAATAGCAAATCAATTTATTATTTTTTGGTTATTAAATAAAAATGTTTATTATTTTATAAATTTAAAAAAATTAATACACTTATATATATTTTTATTTTATTTTTCTGATGTATTTTATACACTTAATAAAATAGAAGTGTTAATAATATAGGTCTGTATATAGGTATTATACCTATGTATTATATATATACAAGTATTTATTTTGTGTTTCTTTTGTATTTTTATTCTGATTTTAATGTACATATTTCTTATAAATAATATTTACAAAATTATAAAAATATAAAATTATAAAAATAATGAATAAATAATAAAATGAATATTTTAATATGTACAAGTATACAATAGGGGTCCAAAACTCAACTTTCAAACCGTAGCTCCGCCAAATGCGAAACCACCGCCATTAAATAGCTTATTTTTAATTATATATAATTAAAGGTGAGTTTGTCGTATTTGGAGTTTTTATTTGAGAGATACAGGTCTGGAAAGTTGGGATTCTGGAATTTTATTCAGATCATAACTTTTTATCTGTATTTATTTTTGAATGAAATCAATTTTGTATTTTTCTTTATTAAATTATCTATAACTTTGATGTACAAAGTTTCTTTATTTGAGGTATAAAAAGTGGAACAAAAAATAGGCCCCAAAATGAATAAGGAATGAATGAAATGCAAGGTACTTTTATTGGTATTTTGGCCCTTATCTCCCCCTACTTTATTCCTTGTCGACCTAGTCATCGAGATGCCTAGGTCTCGGGGTTTCGGGTCATAAAATATTTACAATATTTTATTCTTTTTCTTTTCTTTTTATTTATTCTATAATTTTGGCTTTATTTACAGTATTTTATACACTATTTACATGCACATGCATGAATGCTAAGATGCGGGAATTAAGAGTATTTACACGCATTTGCCAGGGTTTTTGAGGCCAAAATGATAGAATAAAGATGATGAAATGTGGATTCATCAGTTGAGCCATTAGATTCAAGACGAAATCCAACGGCCAAGGATGCGAGCGGATGATGCAAGGAGGACGGGCCACGTGGCTCACCTAGAACGGGCCACGTGGCCCAATCAGATTATTCCGAGCAAGAAATTGAAATATGAGAGTGAAGATGGCCGAATTTGAGAAAACTTAAAACATGAAAGTTGTACATCTCGATGGGATCTACAAGTTTTATGTTGACCAAAAATGGAGATGAGGTCAACTGAAGACACAAAATATTTTTAGGGGTATTTTTAAGGCTAAAAATACCACGAATTTAACTTTGTGATTTTTTTATGGTTTTTAATTTATTAGGGACTCTGATAAGTACAAGACATTATCTGTATTTTATTTACAAAAAACTTAAGCAAGGGGCTTAATAATGGAGAATTGTGATGATGAAATCGAGTTTCATCAGTCATACCTTTCATAAAATATGAAATTATGAAGTTTCATGAAGGACTTGAGTAGAAATAGTAGAATGATGACACTCACCATATCCACATCCATCTCAACTCTTAAGACTTTGGTTCGGGTAGGTATTCAAACATTATGGGTGCAACATCTCCTATCGAGCAACCATTCTGCATAATACAGTGAACAATATCCTTTATGATCAAATATTGAGAGTACATATCTTTGATAAAAAAATATCGTAATCATGGATATCCATGATATTGGTTATAAGCGGGTTTAAATGAAAGTTATCTAAAACAAGACAATGTGCATTAATATTTACTTTGATTAAGGTTACTATTATTTTAAATCAAAGTTATCTTGATTTTTGTTACTTTGAAAGTTTGTTCTCTTTCAAACTTTCAAAGCATGAGCTATGCCAACCGAAATATCTCAAGTGAGATCTCATATCTCTCTTCTACTTTCATCACACCCCAATAATACAAGATAATGCAAATATGGCGAAGGAAGCAAGAATTCTTTCCGCCTTACAAGTCCTTGCACCCCCAATTTGGTCTTTGACACCCGAGCCCACCACCCCTAAGGTGATGTTGGCCCATTTCTAATTGAACCAATCGTCAACGGGAATAAAACTTGTTATGTGCAATCCAATGCTGCCTCAATTATATGGAAAACAATATTGGGGTCGCTACGTATATGGCTCGTCTCTTTCGAGAAGAAGAGAGAGTGATCCATGTGTGCTTGTACATTGGAGATATGACTTCCCATAGGCGTCTTTACTGTAAAATCCATAGTGACGATACTCTCGGCCTTGATGAGAGATCATGGATGTCATCATATGTTCCTCCATATCATGTTCAAATTCTGATTGATCAATTTGAATCATATTCTTATGATCAATCCTTCCAAAGGAAATCGAATCTATTTAATATGATGTTGATTGTGAATAATTGGGCCACTAATTTAATCATCTTAAATTATAAATCCAATTCAACTAACAAACAATTCTTTCTTGATATTTTATTATATATCATATGCTCTCACAAGTAAGTTTTTTTTTCAATTTTAGTTGTTATAGTACGCCTTAACTGTGCATCATGTTATACTTCCTTAAAACAGATCCCTGAATGCTCGAGTTATTCTAGGAGGGAGCATTTTCTTGACATGCAAGGCGTTAAATATTAATTAAAGAAGCAAGCCAGCACATCGGGTCTAGACACCATCTCCATTCTAGTTTAGAACAACATAATTGGGTTTATTTATACTTGCAGTTTTATCGACCATTCCTTTTTTATGACCAGTGTGATACTATATAATAATCTCTCTTATAAGTTTGAAATTAAAATCATTTAAATTATTACAAAATCTAAGATATCAAGCAACCAATTATTTTTGCATCCGAATTGTGTCGTTATAACAATTGCAGTTCAAATTTGATTTCTATCATAAAATAATTATTCAAAAGTTGTTGGAGATTTAAATATTTCTCTAAGTATTCAATTCAATAATTAATAAAGTCATATCACATATTTATAAGATTTATTTTGAATGATAAACACATAAAAAACTTCGTCTAGATGATCATATCATCTTCTGACTCTAGTCACAAAAACTGCACTTATCATACAAGTCACGATATTATTAGAATTTAAAAAACATATTCGACGGAACCACATGGATTGAGAACTATTCTCAATCTATTTTATCAATATAACATGCGTTTAGAATTACCTCTTGAAGCTTGAATGTGATCTTCAAGTCTCTAAAGTAAGAAACCTCGTGTCTAAAGTTCGATCCGACAGAGACAACACTTGCAGATGCAGGGATGAACCACGTACTTCCCGCAATCTAATGAAATGATCTGAGACTCCTTGCTCCTGATTTCGTCATATGAGATCATCTTTATTCATCATGATCCCGAAGGACCAAAGATGAAGAAATTCTACACGAGATCGATCAAATCGATCCTGTAGCATAGCAACATGGTTATCCATTAGTAAGAGTATTATCCATACAAGGGGATGGCCATGTTAGGTAAGAGGGGTATCCAACATTAAGGGTATTATCTCGATGAAGGGATGCCCCTTGGAGAGAGAGAGAGAGAGGATATTTGTTGCTCCTGGAGTGAATTGTATGAGGAAGGTTGGGACTACCTCTCCTTATATACTTTTTCCGACTGTTAGGATTGCAATCCTAACAGTTGAATGGTTGGTCAATATTAATTGTTCCCCAACAAATTGAAGATAAAAGTTGATAACAAATTATCAACTTATTTAGTCAATTAATCACCTCCAAAAAATCAATAAATGACTAATTCAATTATTTAACCAATTAGGAGATTCAACATAATAATAAAAGAGAAAAAAAGAAGGGGAGAAAAAAGTGATGCCCACTTTTTTCTTCTCCATTTTCTTTCTATTTCTATATTATGAAATTACTTGTAGTTAGTTATAACTAATCCTTTAATTAATTGAAGATTAATTGTCAACAAATAATTATCAATTATTTATGACAATTACAAAGAAGCCACCGATAATTAGGAATTATATTCATCGGTTCAAAACTAAATGTATATCATATTTACATTTATTGTATAATTTGAATCCAATTCATATTAATATTAATTTCGTGAATCATATTCGCAATCAAATCTCAACATGATAATGTAGATATTATCCACATGATCCATGACTATTGTAGATTACACTATCCACATTAGTCTTATCCTGAATAACTAAGTCCAATTAATTATCTCGAATCCCTCTCTTGATATATCGAAAAAATGTGAATCTTATCCACATTATTCTTGGATAACTGTGGATAACAATATCCAAGATAATGTTATCTAGATAATTAAATCCAATTTAATCATCCTAAGTTCTCCTCTTCACTCAAAATCCTTTATCTCTTTAGGAACATTCCTCAAAATCCTTTAAGGATAGTGTGCCCTCTCCGCGGATACTTGGAGATAGGGTCAGGGTGATCGTATATCCTTGTATAGTGACTTGGATAATGAGATATAATCTCATATCCGGATCTAAAAGACCTCTCGGAGATGTTTGATCAATCTAGATGATGTACCCAATCTTCTTATTATCTATGAATCCAACTTATATTAATATCCATCATTTGGACTAAGATTGGATAACTAGTTTACGACACGGAGTCACTAAAATCCGAACATGTTACATCACTCCCTCGAAGTGGAAGCATCATAGTATATAATTGTTTAAGATCACATCAACCTTAAGTATTCCTAATACCAGTACATCCCTATATACTGGAAGAATGTGATTAAACCCGACGTTCAGATCCCATTTTAGACTATCTCCTTCTTGGTTTTATCGGTAAGTTCTCATTCGATCATTGGGAGTTGGTATTGATCATATGCTTTCCAAAAGCATATATCATACCTTCAAATACTATCTTGTTTCCGAACAAACTGACCAATGTTGAAATTTAGTTTATCCCAATATCTCATGAGTGAGCTCGTGTCTTCTGGTTCAATAGCGAACATGTATGATCCATTTGAGATATCGCATTATTCATATGGCCTCGTATGCACACCAACGTATCGGTGTATAGACCTTGATTAGGTCATCAACCTAATGGTCTGCCAAATATACATACCCAGATATATAGTAATACATCTATCTCCCTAGAGGATGTGTGCATGTGTGCCTGTATCATGACATCATACACTATAGATCTTGGTTATCTCGATATCGCTAAGTCAACTCTTTGACCTAACTTATCTGACACCTCTGAATCTCTATTCCTATGCAGAGGACCTGCACCAAGAGGTTGGTCGGATGTCAGCCTTTTAGATTAAGGATTGCCATCTCCTTCTCAGGTTGGAGATCCTTTCAGTGTGGTTGAGTCTTCAATCTAACCCTTTAGATATTCAACCCAGCACCAACCTCTATGATCTACATTTGAATCAACAACTATATGTTGCCAAGATGGTACATAACTCTAATTGTACAAAGGGACATATTATGCAAATTATTTATTCTTCATTTCAGATTAAGGAGTGATTTACAATAACTTTTATTGCATAATGGCTTGCTATGGACAATCATGTCCAACAAACGGAAGGGTAGAGTGATTAACCCAAGAAATCGAGCGGTCGTATTGATCCATAAGGCGGATCAACAGTCGATGCGTTGACCACTCAAAAATTCGGATTAAGTCAACAATCAACCCACAACAGAAATCAAGCAATGAAAAGAGGTGTGGAGTCAAAATTTATTATAACTCTACAGTAAGTATGTATAGTGTGCAAGTATGTGTAGAGTGTCGAACACATGGAGCAAGCAAGATAGATCAAGGCAAGAATGCGTAAAAATGTGATGTGTGATCAAATGCCTATAAACATGCAAAATTTTGTGGGTTTTTAAGTTTATATATTTTTTTAATTTTATATTCTTGTATTTTGATTTTTGAATTTATTGACTTTGTATTTTCTTTTTATATTTTATATTTTTTTATTTTTTATAAGATAAAAAAAGTATATATACAATATACGAAAAAGAGGGATGAAGTATTTATAAAAATAAGTATAAATACTAAAAAAATCAGGAAATACAATATTTTTGGTCTTTTTATAATTTTCTAATGTTTTTTGTGATTTTTCTATATTTTTCTGAATTTTTTTGGTATTTTTAAAATCAAAAATACTGAAAACAGTGTAGAAAATAAAAGGGCGGGACAAAATGAATAAATAAAATAGCAAACAGTAACGAAAATTTTCCAAATTAATTTTAAACTAAAGATAATTCAACAAAGAAAATCAAAGACAAAAATTAGTTTTTTAGGATTTTTGTATAATTTTTAAGATTTTTATGAAGATTTTTAGAGTTTTCTAATTTTTAGGATTTTTGTTTTGAAATTTTTAATGATTTTTGGATAAAAGTTTAAATACACTGAAATACACAAAATGTGATTTTTTGGAATTTTTAAAGGGGTTTTACTATTTTTTGTATTTTCTAATGCAAAAAGTAGCAAAAATGCATATTTTTGAGTTTTTATAAATATTAAAATGCAATAAAAATGCAAAAAATATGGCGAGAAAGAGAAATCAGACATGAGCATAACTTAATTTTTTGGTGATTTTTAGAAATTTATGGATGCATGAAATAAATAGAATCAACAAAAAGAAATTACACTACTAGCAAGGGCATTTATGTAAATAACCAAACATCCAGGGGTCAACGTGCAATTTTCCACAAAAAATATAACTAAGAAATATATTTCTAGGACCAAATACAAATATCAAAACCTTCTAGGGCACGCCTGCAATTTCCCCGACCCCGCACGTGACTGGCACGCGCCTAGCAAGGACCTAAATGCAATATACAAAAATCCCAGGGGCTGACATGCAAAATCTCCAAAAATATTACACGTTACAAAATATTTCCTGGACTGATACAAAATAGCTAAACTCGCAGGGGGTCCTGTGCAAAATCACCACCCCTCACGCGTACGGGTCACATGAGGTGATGTGGACAAGACCTAAATGCAAATAAAGAAAGTTCGGGGGCCTAGATGCAAATACTACAGAAATATTTAAACTACAGATGAAAGTTTATGGACTAAATAATAAATACAAAAACTCTCAGGGTGGAAGATGTAAAATACCCAAAGAGATGCGATCCGACGGCGGGGTGCAACCACTTGACACGTGTCAGCTCCAGAGCACCCGACGACGGTTCGCAGATGGATGGCCACGATTAGATCTCCACGGGTGGATCGAACGGTTGGGCTGCTGGGAGATCCAACGGTGGCTGTGCACCTGGAGCTCCGGCCAAGATCTGACGGCTGGCAGCCTAGGACGAAGAACAGGGAAGAAGGTCAGCAAAGCTGACCTTCTCCGGCATCGATCTCGACCGCCGGCGATGCTTTGAGCTCCAAAAGTGACCGAGGGTGCTCCTGTGGTCCTCCTCTTCCTGCTGGTGGCTCCAAAAGACCTCGGCGATGTGCTGAGGCTCTCGCGCAGAGGTGGTAGAGCTGATGGGCTTCGCGGAACTTCGACGAAAGGCAAAACGAGCCACAGGCTCGAGTCAAAGCTCTTTGACCTGCAAAAAGGGGTGAGAGGGTCCAGGGGCAAAATGCCTGGACCTCGCGGAGGTGTAAATGATGCGAAAAGCGACGGCGCACGATGGTGACCGGAGCGAACTCCGGCGAGGGTGAACGTTAAGGAGATTCGATGGATGAAACTTGAAGGTGATTGGGGGATATGATCCTAATGCTACTGGGAATAAAATGCGAAAGAAAAGGGGGAAAGAAGGTGGCTGCCTTGATGGTCGGAATCAGAGGGAAGTACCTCGACGCCGGTGAAAGGCGGAGGTGATTGGAGCCGCCTTGATGCTCGCTCGACCAGCCCGAAGCTCGGCGAAGGAAGCTGTCACCTTCCTCTGTCGATTGGGCACGAAAAGGGGAGCGGAGCTTGTGCAAGAGGGGTTCAAAAATCGAGTTGAAGGTCAGAGGTTGAATATGTAGGGTTGACGCTGTGGCTCTGACGCTCCAAAGATCGAGGGAGATCATTCGAATCGCCGCTCCTCGGCCCTAGGAAAGCCTAGGGCGTGAAAGAGGGATGATCGAGGAGCAACAGTGCTTCAGGTCGCGACATGAAAGGGTGCAAGGGGCGCCCTAAAAAATTTGTCGAAATCAAGGTCAAACCAACATTCTGACATGAACAGGAGGAGGTCTGACAGTTGACCTCGGGTCAACTGTCAGAGCCACCTGGTTGGTCCACGT
Organism: Ottelia alismoides; assembly: GCA_037367405.1. Taxonomy (NCBI): domain Eukaryota; kingdom Viridiplantae; phylum Streptophyta; class Magnoliopsida; order Alismatales; family Hydrocharitaceae; genus Ottelia; species Ottelia alismoides. The sequence continues at coordinate 279,360 of JAZKJV010002889.1, forward strand.
GGACCAACCAGGAAAAATCCTGCAAAAATGTTTTATTAATTCAATTTAAATTAGTAAATGAATTTATTAATTTTTTATTATTAAATGAAATTTTTTTATTATTATATAAAATATTTTATTATGATTTTTATTTATTTTTTCGAGATTAAAAATTACAAGTTTCCTTTTATAGCTTATATACAGGTATATTTATCTATGTATTTTAGTAATTCATTTTTATTTTGTATATTTAATTTTATTTATTTTGTTTATTATTTTATAAATTTATAAAATATTTTTATACACTTAAATATATTTTTATTTTATTTTTCTGAGGTCTTTTATACACTTAATAAAATATGAGTATTAATAATATAGGCATGTGTATAGGTATTATACCTAGGTATTATATACAAGTATTTTATTTTTGTATTTTATTTAGATTTTTATTCTGAGTCTAATATACACATAAATTATAAATAATATTTACAAAATTACAAAAATATAAAATGGTAAAATAATGAATAAATAATAAACTAAATAGTTTAATCTGTACAAGTATACAATAGGGGTCCAAAACTCAACTTTCAAACTGTAGCTCCGTCAAATGTGAACCATTAAAGAGCTTATTTAAAATTATATACAATCAAAGTGATTTTGATGTGTTTCGAGTTTTTATTTGGGAGATACAGGTCTGGGAAGTTGGGATTCTGGGATCTTATTCATATCATAACTTTTTATCTGTGCAATATTTTTGAGTGAAATCAAATTTGTATTTTTATTTATTTATTTATCTACAACTTCCATATTTCTTTATTTGAGGCATAAAAAGTGGAACCAAAAATAGGTCCCAAAATGTATAAAGAATGAATAAAAATGAAAGGGAATTTCATTGTATTCTGGCCCTTATCTTCCCCTACTTTATTCCTTGTCGACCTATTCATTGAGATGCCTAGGTCTCAGAGTTTCGGGTCATAAAATATTTACAATATTTTATTATTTTTCTTTTATTTTCTTTATTCTATTATTTTGGCTTTAAAAACTCTATTTTATACATTATTTACATGCACATTCATGGTAACTAAGATGCTGGAATTAAGGGTATTTACATGCATTTGCCAGGGTTTTTGAGGCCAAAATGATGGAATAAAGATGATGAAATGTGGATTCATCATAGAGCTGTGAATTTTGTAAGAAGGTAAGGGCGCAATTGGTATTGAAAAAAAGAAAGGGGCATAACTATGACACTCAGATCTGAATCACCTGAATCTGAAATTGAATCCGCCCCGATTAAGGGTCTGCATGACCAATTAATATTCAAATAATATCGAATAAGCCCAGTTGATCCATAGATCGCTGATCAAATCTCGTTCGGATGTAATCATAAAAAATCGATTGCATCATAGTTCGTGTCACCAGGAAAAAAAGCTACGACGCAGTCCGAACCACAAAACAAACAGAGACCACAATAAAATTTGATTCAACAAAATAAGACCAACGAAATCGATCGTTCATCGATCGGAGGTCTTCTGATAATTTAAAATCATAAAATTTAATCGCAAACCAAGACCGTATCTTGAAAATTCTGAATTCATCTCAGATTAGAAGTATATGAATATGATACTCATTTTGGTTGTCATTCAGATACGATCAAAATAAAATATTATACATCTGAATCAGAGATTCAGGGTGGAAATACAGACGAGTTTCAAATCTCATATGAGTGGGATAAAGGTTTAAACAATTGTTAATTACAAATGTCAACATTTCAGCCCCATCACTTGGCAAAAACCAAATCCCCTTTCCCGTTATTTATATCTCCCAAACACTTTTCATTTCCTCCCAAATTCCCGAATTCTCTCAACTTTCTAGCCTAAAGAGCCCAACCCTCTTCCATTGCTGCTCCCCTCTTGCTGTTGTTGCAATTTGCTGCTATCCAGCAACCGAAGAAGATGCAACCCCCCCCCCACACACACACCTTTTCCTATGCTAGAGTTGCTCCCTGCAAGAGGAGCTGTTGCTACTAATAGCAGATGAGTTGTTGCTGATAATAGCTGCTACATCAGCTACTGCTACAGTTGAAGGAGCTGCTGCCCATCAGCCAAAGCAACAGCTGCTGCTGCTGCATTTCTGCAGCCATTTGCTGCAAATTGGGGTTGATTTCAAGTAGCTACAGCTACTGTTTCCTCCCAAGAAGCTGCTACTCCTCACTGATTGTTGCATGCAATCCCTTTTGCTATCATTCATGACACATTATTTCCAATGTCAAAACCGCATGATTAGACTTCATATTTCTAAATTTTAAAGGTCTAAAATTTAGGTGTTTGCATGCTATTGATCCATAAATCAAATCAATAAAATAGTTTCTGATCTCTTGGTTTTTGAGATAAGAATTAAGGACGTGTGTGCGCTTGAAATGTGAGAAATTAAGGGTGATATGCATGCATTTTGGTCTAATTTCAGACCACTAATTAGCTACAATTTTTATGTTTGATTTGATGAGAAATTAGAAGTTTTTTCATGCAATTACAACTAAAATCATACCTATAATTGTTACAGATTTGCATGCTTGAATGAGGAGAATTTAGGGATGAATTGCATGAAATTAAACTTAATTTCATATCACTATTAAGATAGGATGTTGCATCATTATTATATAGGTAAATTACTTATGTTGTATTATTATTTACAGAAGAGCGAATAAAAAATACTGCTGTTATGTTACTTTTTTACCAATGTGTTACTTTTTACTGCATATCAAGTAAAAAGCACGTGAGATAGTGATTACGTGCTACTATTTACTATTGATTGAATAAAAAATACTTATGGTATATTACTATTTACTAATATATTACTATTTATTATAAAAGTATGGTGCTGATGATTTGTTATTTCTTACTGTTATGAAAAAAATACAACTCTCTTTTTTCAATATTACATCTTCTTTGCATATAAAATAGTTCTCTTTTGAAGTCACAATATCTGAAATGGGCATTAAGTACCCTTCTTTCTCATGCACATCTAGGGTTCCTAAGACGGGGAACCCGTATCGACTGCCATCGGTGCTACTAAGGGCGATTGAAGACGGATGAGTTGTGAGAGGAACGACTGTATGGAGGTTGACATTACCCTTGGTGGCAGTGCCTCCATTAGGTGCGGCATGGAGGCGCACTGCCTGGGGTCCCTTAAGGGCCATTGCTTGCAATTGGTGAAAGAGGTAGGGCATGTCATATGGTGGTTGTGGCACCATGTCGCCTCCGTGGTGCTGCCTGGAGCGCAGAGAAGCATTGGCATTGTTGGATGGGCTCTTGTTCGTGAAATTTGCATCTCTCATTTCCACGTTGCATCTACTGAATTCGTGGGGATTTCATTGTAGTTGTGGGAATGTAGATGAATAGATCCATTCAAAAAAAGGAAAAATATGCTTGCTTTCCTATTTGAATGGTGAGAGAATAATGAGAGAAAAATATTTACCATAATCACTTTCCTAATCTAAAAGATTCTAAAATCACATAATGTGCTAAGAGTAGTTTTGATTGTTGGCGTCGGATTTAAAGTTGATGGATGGGATCGAGTGCTCAACAACTTACTAATGGGATTAGAGCCCTTTGGAAAAAATCTCTATATACATGTGTGTGTGTTACTGACATCAAATATAAAGAGAAACAATCACTTGCAAAATTTATAAGGTTCACTTTGGGTTACATCCTTCTTCACTGTAAAGATAAAATAGTGCAGCATTCACTACCCTAATCCTATGTAGCGAATCTACAAGAGCATCTATATTCATTAGCTCCTGCAACTGACAAGAGTAGGTAAGTAGATTTCTGAATTTTTTCGATGATGGAGCTTTTGCTGATGGAGGATATTGCAGCCATCGAACTCAGCGATAGGGACTAACTGACAAGTTAAGATCCATGGCATCTCAACAATACATGTCATTAGATTCTGGAATAAATAACCTTGTTCTGGGGAACTTGAATGGACTGCCAGTTTCCTAAATTATTACAGTTTAATTGGTTGCTTGTGAACTTGAATGGACTGCAAGTTTCCTGAATCATCACAGTTTAATCGGTCGCTTGTTTCGGTAAACATCCAAAAAAGAAAGGAAATCAAAAGTACCAACTGCATGCTCACATTCATTTAACCTGCAAAAAGCATATGATGGGGATAAATCATTCATTTCTTCTTGCCTTAACTCTACACACATTTCTTATTCACCATACAACCACTCTAGTAAGAGGGAAAAAACTAAAAATTTTAAAAAAAATTACACGTTTTCGATGCAAATAAAATATATGAACGAGAATAAGAGACGAAGAAATTCAGATGTTGCTGGTCAGGCCTTGTAATGCTGCGTGCTCGGAGCAGAGCGAAAGCGAAGCGGACGAATAAACAACTTGTGACTGTGTTGCTGAAACAAAGAGCTGCAACAACATTGTAGTTCCTGGTGGCTTCTTGCGAAGATCCATTTCAGCCTCGTGAGGTGGCATCCGGTCTCGGGTCACTGATAGCAGCAGTTGCACACACCCGTTGAGCGTACTGCAAGTTCCCGAGGACGTCTTCGATGGACGGGCGAGAGGAAGGATCAGGAGATAAGCATTTGTTTGTTATAGAGATGACAGTTGATAAGGAGAGTTGGGTAGAGGTGCCTTGGACCAGAGGGTCTAGTATATGCTTCACTCCTTCCAGATTAGCTGAAGAGGCAGCCTAAAAGGTATAACAAATATGGCATTCTTTGAGGACATAATTTGACCATTTTTTTACAGGGAAAAAAGAACTAAAAAAGAATTGAAAAAAAACTAACTTTCTCGACCAATTTAAAATTATTCTACCATCTCTTTCCACAATTCTCTCCCTCCATGCATACCTCCTCCCTCCCTTTATCTCATTATAGAATACCTCTCATTCTATCTCATCTGTAAATTATATAGGGATACATTTTATTTTATTTTATTTTATGATTTTATTTTATTTATAAAGTCTGATTTTAACCATATGCTCTTCAGCTTTATTAAGTTTGTATTATTTGTATACAACTTTTTCAATTACGCTTTTAATTATTGATTTTTTTATGGAACAACCTTCAAAATCTTACTATAATAAACTATTCAGTCCAAATTTTTACCACTACAACAAATTACCATTGCTACGATGAGTCCCGTTAATGAAAACATTTAGCTACGGATTATTTCAGCTGCAATGAACTTTTAGCTGTCACAAAAATAGAAGATATTAACCATAGATTCATAAAACATTATATATGTCGATTTTGTCACTTTAGGATAGTGGTAACAAATAACTGTCACAATTCTTTGGCTACCTTACTTTTGACAGTGAATTTTGCCTGACGGCTAAACCCTCGCTAGTCAAGTTTTTGTTGCGACAATTGTCAAACTTAATGCCACAGATCAACTATGCAACATATTTTTCCAAAAATTTATCCCCAATGAAAGTATGTATACATTATATATTTAACCGATTAAATATATATTTAACTTAATTTAAAAGTAAAAATGTCTCGCTACTGCACCATTTGCCTGCGTGGCAACGTAAAGTCCGTTACCGTAAGCAAGATAATCCATTGCCAAACTTGATTTATTTTGTAGTTTATGGATTCTGGTGTATTTGATGTCCAATCTTTCAATTGCATGCATGTGTAATTAGAATGGGTAGATTTCCCAAAAGCTTGAATCCATCATATGTGTCACACTTGGAGAAGGCTAAAGGATAGGAGGTTTAATAGAATCATATTTTTTTTCTAGCATCATAATTACTTTGCATGTTAACTGCAAAATTACAATCAACATACAAATGATTATTTTCCTCTACAAAAATGTCCTGGCACCATCCATGCACCACCCACACACAATGTATACGCTCTCATACATGTGTACGTACATCCATGCCCAAACGTAACACCCCCACCTCTGCGTATACCCACCCAAAACACACACACATGTCGATTTTAATATGACGGTTAAACCCTAATAAGGAAGCACTTCGATTATCTTCATCTATGAAGTCCAGAATCAATACCAAATGCATACCAATTGCAATTCCAACTGAGGGTTCCTAAACAAGGATAATGTAAATAAACAATGCAATTGTTGAATTGTCGCGAGTAGCAGAAGCAAACACATATAAATATGAACAAGCAAACCACATATACAGATTTACGAGGTTCATCTATAATTGAGCTACGTCCTTAGGCATCATCCATTGTTTTCACTATATGTGGCAAGGAGAAAATACAGAGGATACAGAGAACTCTAACCCTATGAAGTTTAGATAGTGCCCAAATAAAAAACCTCGTTTCGGGACAGGGGCGCTGCTTCATGCAACCCCATGTTGGTATGGTGCGACGTGGGGGTGCAGAAGACGTTCTTCAACTAGATTCATCAGAACATATGGTTATGATTCAAGGCATATTAACAATTATTATCAAACTAACGTTAAGTGGAGTCCGTTGCATGAAATGTTGTTAATACGAATTTCATTAATGGTGTAAAAGGGGTTTTTTCTTGGTTGCAATAGATATATTGGCATTGATAATATTACATTTCTTTCACTATCCGGTTCACAATTTGATTACTTCCTAATGTTATGGATCATGGGTTAGGGTCGATCTAACTTGTAAGCTTATATGTGTTATACGCCTCTCTTTTTCTTTCCTTTTTTTTGTTTTAAGTGAAGATCGTTTGTACTATGGAATCCCTCTCCTATTTTTTGTTGAGAAGGATTTTCCCACATAAATCATCGTGTTTTGTGGTTTGGTTGTTCACTTTGTTCTCTACATTTTGTCAGAGTTTATTCGATCGAGGATTGTGCATTTTCTGGATGCTTTTCATGTATTTGATATATATTAAGGATATTAACATTTTTTGATTTCGTGTAGTTTGGTCCTTCGTCCTTGCAAATGAGGTCTCCCACAAAGGGACGTGTTTTCTTTCTCGTATGAGAACTCAACATGGAGTTTTTTATCCAACAAAAGTGGTAACAACTCAAACACAGTCTCACATCTAGTAATCTCAAAGTATGAGTAGTGAATTAGAAATAGTAGGGGCTGCTACTAGACAACTTGAGCTTATGCATTTTGGGTTGTGGTCAATGGGTCTAGTTGAACCCAAGCTCAATAAGTTGTGTGGGTCAGTAATCCTCGATGGCGACTCAGGTCCAAGCACGAGACGTTACGGATAATATCGGAGTCAAGTTCCATCGAGTAGTGGAAAAAGATACACATAAGATGGAGCCACCGTTACCAAAGAGATAGGAGGAAAGTGCTACCGAAGAGCGTGCAACCGCCAATATTACTAGGAATAGGTCATGGATCATATGCCAATTAGGGTATTGCACATATAAGTGGGGAGATTGTAATATCCCAAACATAGTCACGCATCTAGTAATATCAAAGCATGAGAGTGGGTTATAAGTAGTGGGAACTACCACTAGACAACTTGGGCTTATGCATTTTGGGTCGTGGTCAAGGGATCTCGTTGGACTCAAGCCCAATAAGTTGTATGGACTAGTAATACTTGATAACAGCTCGAGTGTGGGTCATGAACATTACAAATAAACCTTGGTGTTGTTATGAGGTCAGCTGAGTCGTTGCCTATCCACCATCAACTATTCTCCATGAATTATCAATTAACCTATTATTCCTCTCACAATTCGATATTATAATTCTTGATCATTCTTCCTTAAGTGATCCATTACTCGAAGTTATTATCTCCAAAGGGACAAGCTAAAATTGATCAGCATCCAACCATTGATCGATCTCATGGGGCTACTGCCTAAGGGTGATCGATCACTTTCTTATGACTAAATGATCAGTCTCACATTCTATCTAGGATTGGTTGTGTTTAGTCTTTTGATTGATCATCTTTGTCTTTCAATTATAATCAAGGATGTCCATGACAACTATCTTATTTCTATTTGTTGATACCTTCTGATGATTATTACATGCCATATAGTAAAATAGGTTCCATAAGAAAAGCAAGCCCCTATCTGATGAGAAGGACCCCCTTTTAGGAATAACTAAGACAAAATCACGAGTATAGAATTTGTTTATATACTTGTTAATGTGAATCTTTGATAATGACATTTAAATTCTTAAATAAAATATCATAATGTTTTTATGGTAAGAATTTAAAGAAGATTATAAAAAATGTAAAATATTGAATTATGTATATTAAGGTATTAATTTTAATAGTTTAATAGTCGAGTTTATTTTTATTTTGTTAGGATGAATGCATATTATTCACTAATTTTGATGGGTTCTTTGATTAATGATGCATTAGTATGGTTACATTATATTCAGAACATTAAAAATTTCATTTCTTTTGGAAAAGTTATAAATGTATTACAACTAAATAAGAATGAGAGGAGATAAAGAAAAATAGCCTAAAGGATTTCGTACATTGCGAGTCTATCAATTTCCTCAATTTACTATCCATATCGATTTTTCAAAAAAATTCTTGCATATTAAAATTTAATTTTATGAATCAAATTGTTTTATAGAGAATAATATTTTTTTATATCAATAAGTTGCATCATAAATTTCACATATTTGTGAATATTTTTATATATCTTATGACATTTTATTTTTTAGTTAATATTTTAAATATGAAGATATAATATATATATATATATATCAAAAATTTTAAGTATTGAAATGGGGAGAGTGAAAGAATTTTAAATATGAAGATAATATATATATATAGATCAAAAATTTTAAGTATTGAAATGGGGAGAGTGAAAGAATGGAAAAGAATACTAAGGAAAGAGATAATCGAGGGGACAATATTAAAGATAGAGAACTGGTCATAGATAGTGGGAAAATGTGGCTGGGAAAACCAGTTGCCTTCTCAAAGTTTTTTCTATTACGTTTTGAAATTTTAACATGCATATAATTTATATATAATGATTGATGTTTTCATGAAAAATCATTATAATGAAATAAATAATGTACCTTTTTCTTATTTTCTTTTATATATATGGACTTGAGTTTTTGTCGTTTGAATGGAAGCCAGAAAAATGCAACCATCAGACAATTGAAATGCCAATTATATTTTAAAGAATTGATAAGAAATGCCAATTATATTTTAAAGAATTGATAATTACCGGAGTTTGATGTGAGTTTTTTTTCTTTTTGATGTCTATATATTTACCAGTATTTACTTAATAATTTTACTAAATTGTTTAAGATAATATTTTTAATATATTATGTAAAAAGTGTGGAAGATAAACTATATATTAGAGACATTAATGACCAACAAAATATTATGGAAAAATGTGGTTGCCCCAACCTCATTTTTCCGCATTTTTTTTATTTTTTTTGAAAATTTTCACTATATATATTAACATGTATATCTCTCCAACACGTCATTCGAATTTCGTCAGAAACAATGACTCCTACGGCCTCCATCCAGACGGGGTCGTTTTTAGTAGTTCTGTTACCGTTAAAAAATGACTGTCTGGATGGAGGTCGTATGAGTCTCTGTTTCGCACGAAATTTGAATAGCAAAATGTAGGGATATAATGATGAATATTTACGGAAGAATTTTTCAAAAAAAATAAAAAATGGGGAAAATGGAGCGGGGGAGCCAAGTTAGCTCCCCCTAAGGGGCAACCCCATTAAACCCAAATATTATATATATAATTACCATACATGTTTAAATATTGTGAAAATTTGATCTCAAAAATTTAGATTTATTTTATTATTGATTGATATTAAGAGCATTAAAAATATGAAGATAGAGAGGGTATACATTATATATATAGAGAGAGAGATCATGACGAGAGTGAGTGGGAGAGAAGAGGGATATGTACAGAGAGAGAGACTTTACATTTTTATGTATATAGAAAATAGAGAGTGTGTAATTGTTATAAAAGAGAGAGAGAGGGGGGATTACCAGATTGCGTGGGAATGGGAAACCTACGTGAGTGTATGTGAGGAAAAGTTGGTGAAAACCCAACTTTAGTATATACAATAATAGATGGTTATTTGAAAATGGTCAGACATGGATAGATAACATTTGGGATATTTACACCCATAATCCTGAGTACTCTCGCAATAACATTCATAAATCTGTATAATCGCGAATTACACTCACGACCCTGAATAAGTGCGACGCCTTACATCTATAACCTTCCGTTACTTTATCTCATTAACTCAACCCGATGATCGGGTTAATCTAACTGATCAACAATCTAACGGTTGCGATTAACCCAAATAAAAAAATATCCCACTGGAGTGTCGCCATCCTCGTCTGCTCCCTCCTCCTCCTCGCGGTCACCTTCCCTTCAGATGCCGCGGCACGGGGGCTCGGCGACGACTTCCCCTATGCACTGGCCTAGTTAGAGATGCGAGGTGGTGGTGATCTTGGTTCAGGCAGACCAAGGCAAGGTGGCAGGAGCCCGAAGCTGGCTGAGACCGACGGAGGAGTCGAAGCGTTGATATGAGCCAGAGCTTCAGGGGCATCCAGGTTGTCGTGGGGGGAGGGCATCCAGGTCGGGGCATCCACAGGTCATCGTCGGGGGGTGACCCTGCAGGCCATCGCGGGGGGGGGGGGGGGGGGGGGGGGGGCATCTGCAGGTCGCGCCGGGGAGGGGGGCATCTGCAGGTCGTCGCTAGGGAGGGGGGCAGGCGGGCGCACCAGCAGGTCATCGTGCGGGGGGGGGGGGGCTTTGGCTTTGGTCGAGGGTTGTAGGGGCTTTGGTCGGGGGTTGGAGGGCGTGCGGGTCGGGGGTGCAGGGCGCTGATGAATCTCGTATTCATCATGTTAAAATTGATCTTTTAGGCTCTGTCCCCCATCATCCACTTGTAATTAATCATTAATAGAGCATTATTAGCCATCATGCATGTGTTAATAATATCTGCATTTCATCATGCATAAATTGCATTAAAAATCCCATGTGTAAATTAGTCCAAAAAGCCACTAACTTCTCTTATTTTTAATTAATTCATCCTAACTCCGATTGATCCAAAACCCCTCCATTGTGTAGATATTACTAACCTTCTTAAATAAAAAATACAAAAAATTACTAACTCCAATAAGTGTCAAATAATCCCAAAGTCAAATTTCACATCTAACAGACTAAAATGAGCATATCTCCCGCAACAATGTCCGATTTTGGTCTACTCACTTTTAAGGTACTCCATTTTCAAATACCTCCAAAACAAAACCAATTTCGTAAAATTCGGAGATCATATGTGAAAGTTGGGTTTTGGGCCTCTTTTGCGCATTTTGACTTTTTGCCATTTTTGACCTAAGTTTTTATGTACATAAATAATCCTTTTAATTTTATTTCTTTTTCATTTGTGTTCTTTGATGATAGTTTTATTAAGCGACACAAAAATCCAAATCTAGGTTAAAACTGAAATCAAAGAAACTGACCAAGTCCAAGCGTCTGTTGCAAGTCTGTACAAAATTTGTGTGATTCTGACTTCTATTTTATTTTCCTTTTTTCTTATCTACTAAAAATCCAAAAAAAAAATAGATTAGTGTGTACTTAATTTTCTTATATTTTATCGTATTTTTTCTAGTTTTTTTTATCCTCTCTAAAACCACCAAAAAAATACAAAACCCCCAAAACTCGGTTTTCTATACACATGGAGAGCCACCAAAATTGCCACTTCTCACAGATGACCTCTTTTGCTCATGGGTCCTTCATGAAAGTTGTAGATCTCGTCAAGACGAACAACTTTTGTTAAGAAAATTTTTCGATCCGAGGTCATCTTCTATCTCTTTTTCCTCTCCAAAAATCTGAGATTTTTTGGTGCCACGTGGCAGCTCCAGGGCGTGCCACGTGGCACCCCGCCATACACTCTCTCTCCAGCCCTTCCCCGGGTCACGTGCCTAGCACATGACCCCATCATCTTCCACCTTCGACCATTCCATTCCCCCCCACTTCGAGTAACCCCCGTGCCCCGCCCTGCACGGCCATTAACCACCTTGCGCCACCTCCGCGTAACGCCTTCTTCCTCGCCTATAAAGCAGCTCCTCTCGCCGGCCTTCTTCTCCATCCGCCCTTCCTCCTCAAGCCGGTGACAGCGGCTCCTTTTCGGCATGATCTGCGGAGCAGAGATCCGTGCAGCTTCCTCTTCTGGGAAGCACAAGCTTCGTGGCCTTCGTGGTCAGCCACTGAGGCGATTATTGCCGGAGCCTTAGCTCCAGCACTACCTCGGCCACCTCCTCGCCGTTCACTGCCTTCCTCCATCTCAGTCAGCACCAAGCTTCACCGTCGCCCCGGCCGTATCTCGGCCACCACCTTTGCTCCAGCTGCTCGGCCGTGTGTCGGCCGAGCTCCGCCTCGCAGCCCGAGCTCCTCCGAGCCCCAGCAGCCAACGCCTCCCTCGCGCCGTGTGTCGGCGGAGGGACGGCATCGCTGCCTCCAGCGTCTTCACCAACCGCCAGCGGCACCACCGCCCCGATCTCCGTCGCGCCACCGCGGTGCCGCTCCAGCTTCCCCGCGTGCGGACTCCGCTGCCGCAAGGGCCGCTCCGCCCCAAGCCCGCGCGTCTTCCGCCCGCCTCGCGCCCACCGCCACCCACCGTGGAGGCCAGCTCCGCCTCGCGCCAGCTCTCCCCCTCCTCGGCCGGTCGTGTGTCGACCGGCCCAGAGCCTCCGCCTTCGCGCGGAGGCGCCGCCTCAACTACCCTCCGCCTCGATCGCCATCCGATCGGCTGCTCTGCCTTGCGCGGTGGCCGCCTCCGCCTCGCAGCCCAGGTCCATTCCACTGCTCGGTCGAGCTCTGCCGCACGATCCACCACCGTCGGATCTAGGGATGAGTCCCTTGATCTGACGGTCCTCCAGCCGCCACGTGGCGGGCCCCTGTCACTCCCCTAGGCTCGGCAACTGAGCCCGAGCCCCGTTCCACCAAGCCTCAAGCCCGGGCCCGAACCAGAGGGTCGGCCATCCAAGCCTCGGGCTCGGTCGCCCGAGCCTCAGCCTCCTGCCCAAGCCTCCTGGCACGTGCGCTCTGGGGAAAACTGCATCGGAGCCCCTACAAGTATCTGAAATTGCATATATACCCTAGCTTGGGTAAATTACAGAAGGAACCCTCAAGTTTTTACTAATTATAGATAAGTCCTTCCAGGGACCTCTTTGCAAGGAAAACTTTATTTTATTTACAATTTAGTCCCTGGGATTTCATTTTAGCATATCTTTGTCATACGGACTCCGATTTTAGCATATAATATGTCGTTTTGAAGCTATTTTCATGCTCTACCATTTAGCATAGCTTATGAACAGATCTGAGGTCATCTATTGAGAATTATTATTGAGGATACCTGTTGGCTTTTGCAGGCTTATTTGACATATTTGTGCCACATTTCCCTTGAGAGAATTAATGATTTAATTTGCAGGTAGTTATTGGAGTTGAGATATTGTTTGAGGATTTATTTTATGCAGGGGTTAAATGAAGGAGATTGAGTAGATATATTGACTTGTGGACTGCAACTTTTTGAGATCAAAATTAGAATTATTTAAAAAAAATTATTGCAGGATTACTCTGAGATCTATCCACTCTTATTCGCATTAGGAATTAATTCGATAAATATTTCTGTATTCGAAATCTTCTGATATGTGATTTAACATAGAGGAATTGGATTATCATTGTTTGGATTGGAATTCTTAATCTCAGATCCTGTGCTGAATTCTTGTCTCTGTAGATTTTCTTGCATTGCATTGTATATTTTTCAATACAGATATTAATCAAACATTTATTGATTATTTAAATTGATTCAAGACCGCGCAACTAAAAATCACCTTTCCCTGAGTTCGACCTTGGTAGACTTGCCAAGTAAAAATAGTCCACAACATTCAAAGTTTGTGGTATTTTGATTGACCGAAATTTGCTTCCTATACTACAATTCATCGATATTAAAGAGGTGAATTTCACGCTCATCAAATGGCGTTGTTGCCGGGGAACGACGAATTTTTAGGGTTTTAAATCATTTTTTGTAATTAATTTTTGTAAAATTAATTTTTGTGTCATTTTTTTCTTTCTGCATTTATTCTGCATTTCTCTCTTACTCCATACACTAACCGCAATTTCTCTCCTTGCCTGGACTTCTAGGAGCGGAATTTTGGATATTCATCAAGGATCTGCAAGGAAGATTGAATTTTGATTTTTGTGAGAGAGATCTTAGTATAGGATTAAATTTCTGCATTATTCACAGGGTCCCTCTCTCCTTGTACCCTGTTAATTTGTAATATTCAGTACTGGACTCTCTGTGGCTTGACGTAGAATTTAGGAGTACATACGCTAGATTAGAATTATTTGATTGTGCTCGTAATTTTAAGGCTTACCTTTCACTAATTAAACACACTGTAGATCGTTCAACATTAGCCAAAAATTTCAATCAATTCTTCCCGCTAATAGAACTATCTGTTTCGGGCGTTTTCCATCTGTGCATATCATTTAATGTAAATTTGAAATTCCTTGTCTTGCATCCTGCATGAAGAACGTGAGGATTCACTGTAAGTCCTTCTCTTAAACATGCATCATTGATTTACGTTTGCATCGGCTTTTCCGATCCTCCTTTCTCAAAGTTTTACAACTTAGGATTTAAAGGAATTGGGATTGTTCGTTAGGCGTGAATTTTCATGCTCACATAAACTACAATGATAACCTAACTTAAAACTGGGACTGCTAATCAAGGTGACTGTAAATAAAATTGACCTAAAATTAACCTGTGTTTGGTGGAGAGAAACCCACTCATTGTTTGTAAGGACCAGAACGCACACTTAGGAAAGAACCCAAAACCGAAGTGGTTCATTCAGACTACTGAGTTTAAACAATTAGCTACTTTTCAGTGAGGGTCTCGGGTAGCCGTTTACGGTCCGACTTCCCTTAACAGAGTAGGTGGTTTAGAGGACACTACGGAAGGCTCCGTCCTCAAGTAACATGGGTAGCTGTTTAAACGGTCCGTACTTACACCTATACTGGCTGAGAGTAGGTGCAACTAGTTGTATGAACTCAGGACAGTCTTTGTGAAATATTTCGGCACCTAACAGCTCCGCTTAATTTGCAAGATTGTCTTGCCATTAAATTAAAATTAAAAAGATAAGCGGCCGAACCCTAACGTGCCTTCACCAGAGTTGAGTGGGTGAATCAACATGTTTGTTTTGTGTTTGATTTGTGTGCGTCAAAGGCTTTGCAATCACAAGTAAATCGTGGTTCGTTAATCATTCCATCCATCTTGAGAAGATGTCGTCACAGTGGTCTTCTTTCTCGATCTCCACGACCATGTCTCGATATTCTTCTTCCCCTCAGCCATCATTCTCTTCCCACCCATACATCCCACCCTATGACCACACTTCTTCTTGGAATAGTCCTCTCTCACATTTTGATAATTTTATGGACACGAGAGAGAGATCAGAATTGAGGATAAACAATAGAGTGATCGATATTGACAATAGAACACGATTTCCGGTCACTAGGATCTCACAGCCTCTTGAATTATCCCCTACTCAAGATAACTATCAATTTTCCTTTGACAGCCCATGAGAAAACCAAAGTCAAGGAAATACAACTCATGACCAAACCATAATGTTTATGAACAATCAACACTCTACTCGAGGTTACATGCCAGAATCACGACACATGGAGACTGATTATTCAATCACTAGTCATGAGATGTTTGAGGATGAGATTGCTCGGATTAATCATAGAGCAGACACTTTAACTATGAGAATATATGATCTCATCCAGTCAATGCAAAATTCAGAAGAAGTGAGGCCACCACCATGAGAACCACTAGATCATCACAATCAGACACAACCACTGACCTCTGACCCCCCGACTGACCATATTACAAAAAAATTGAAAAATTCGAAAATTCAAAAAAATTGAACAATTCTGAAATGGAAGCATTTTGCAAGAGTCTGATCTTAGAGCTTCCATTGATCAAAGCCATAGAATATGTGCCCGATCTTAAGAGATTTGTGAAGAGTCGACTGATCCCCAAAAAGACGGGCAAGAAACGATCCAGGACTGAATATCATGTCATATCTATGGCTAGTTCTTTGGTGATGAATCATAAAATCAAAAGCCGCAAAGTCAAGCGGTTGACTCGGATCACATGTGAAATTGAGGATTCAACATTCACTCATGTTCGGTTAGATGACGACTCTACATTAAACATCCTCCCGAAGTCCGTTTTTAATCAACTTAAATTCGGACAACTTAAAAAGACTAGGGTGATCGTTCAATTACCCGATCGATCTACCAAAAGATCGCGGGGGATCGTTTCTGTCGTCGTAAATTTCCGAGGTAAAGAACATAAAGTGGACTTTATTGTCCTTGATACTGACCACCCCGGAAGGATGTCTGAGTCTCCTATCATTTTGGGAAAGCCGTTCTTAACCTCCGCTAAGGCGATCGTCGATTGCGAGACTCAGGAAATCAAGTTCCCGAACTGGGACCACAATGAACGAATCCCCAATGACATGTCCTGCTCTGAGGAAAATCAACTTGAAACCGAAAATTATATTTCACATTATCAGACATCTCCGCATGATACACTGAGACAAACCCTAGGAGAGTCACCTAAAGGACCGACTGTTGACAAACTTCGGATTCTCACCACCTTATTACTGCTCCTAGGAAAAATCAAGATTTTGGAGCTTATGAAGAATTGGACCATATTATTGAGGACCGTCACGATTATCTGAGTGGACCAATCTTCGAGTCGGCGGTAATTCATGAGATACTTGAACCTTATAAGGAACCGACCCCAGAAACATCTGATGTCACCAAAATTCATGATCATTCGGAAGTGACATCAACACCCCCAGCCATAAACCACAAGATCCGCAGGAACACTCTCCCTCAACCGAAGCAGTGCATGACCCTTTAAGAATTGGTCGACTTTTACGGGGATTCATCTGATGAGGAACTCACGAATGCCACATCGGTTACTCAAGACAGGGAGATGAGGACTGTCCAACTTCCTCCCAATACTTCTCAAG
Source organism: Ottelia alismoides (assembly GCA_037367405.1). Classification (NCBI taxonomy): domain Eukaryota; kingdom Viridiplantae; phylum Streptophyta; class Magnoliopsida; order Alismatales; family Hydrocharitaceae; genus Ottelia; species Ottelia alismoides. The sequence continues at coordinate 296,318 of JAZKJV010002889.1, forward strand.
GAAACAAACCGACCAAGAAAGTCACCTTTGACCTTAGACACCAGGTGATTTCTGAAGAGTCCTCGTCCGGTCCTGATATGGTTCATCAGATAAGTGCAATAGGTACAGCTCTGATCCAAGGGCACTTACCTCTGATCGACAAAAGTTGGAGATCCTCTGCGGACGACTACTATTCTCCTGAGGACGACTCCGACGATGGCTGATCTTCTTCATCGGCCCCCTCTTCATCACACTCCCCATCTCCATACTATCTCCCTCCACACTCCCGCAAGAAGGTCTGTCGCAAACCTCCTTGATCTTATACATCCGCAAATCACCCGGTTCCCCATCTGTAATTATCCGATTATACTTAGGCTGACCTGAGCCTAAGTATAGGGGGACCGCTACCATTGTTTATACATCACTTCTCTTCTTTGGTTTTTAATCCCTCTATATTTAGTACGAGCTATGTCAACATTTCACTTTGTGCCATGAGGACATAGCACAAGCTAAGTATAGGGGGGGTGTTTGTATATATTTTATCTACTTTATCCATAGCTCGTACTTTAATCATTTTTATCTAACATCGGGGATGGGTACAAGTAGTGTGTATATTACCTTTTTTCCAAAAAAAATAAACAAAAAATAAACAAAAAAACAAAAAATCAAAAAAAGAAGAAGAAGAAAAATAAAAAAACACCCAAAAAACTTTTTGCATCATCAATCATGGTCTTGCATTTCATCAAGCATTTCATGCATTCCTTGGTCGATATATTCCTGACACATTCACCATCACTCAAGGCTTGAGGATTTTTGAGGACACTTGATTTCTGAGATCTTGAGATTCTGAGTTAGCATGCCTTAGTCATTAGGGTTTTGAACTTAATAATCCACACTTCTCTAGTTTGAAAGATGTGAGCGCTATATTGCACTCTTCATCTCTACCTTAAAAAAGAATATGATCAGCACAATCACTTTCACAACTGCATTATTGATGAGATGAGTTGAGATATCACTTGAGGAACTAGGACTGGAGATTTGAGTTTAGACCCGATCTGATGATATTCGAGGATGGGATAAAGTTAATGAAGCTGCAGAAAACCTGAGTGTCAGCAAAACCTAGCCAGTATGTGAACAAGTTCATATGCTATCTTTTTGATATTAACCTAAGTGCCAGGGTGTGTTGAAACTTAATGAAAAAATTGTTGATCAGTGTGCGCCAACTTTTGGTAAAAGCAGTGGAGCTAGCCAACAAAAGAAAAGAAAAAGAAATATTAAAGAAAAGCTCTATCATCCAAAGTCAAATTCCAAATGAGCTACCACCAATGGCAAGCGCTCCCAAACATTTTCAAAGTATCCACTTGGACCAAGCGCTAATTAGGACCAAGGAGTCGGGCTGACACCATAAAAGGGCTCTGCATCGTAAGTGATACAAGTCTGGGTGTCGAAGGTATCTTAGATACTCAAAAGAGACACACCCCGGTGTACTCCCAGAAAAACAAGTGCAGATGACTCCAAATTCTCTTGACGGACACATTGATCAACAAAATAAAATATACTTGTATTGAGTAATAAGGCGCTCGAGAGGCACCTTGTTCCAATGTGAGGAAGAGAAAATTAGACACAATCCTATGCCCTCCATCATCTGGCCGTCCATCTACACTTTCAAGTCTGACAAACTAATGAGACGGTTGACTGAAGCAAGAATAGACTTATTCCCTAGTATTGAGGATTAGGTCTAGAGGAGAATCTTTGGGACTGGAACTTTGAGTGATGCCCCGACTCGACTCTCATGAAATGCAGTACACTTAAAATCATATCCTTATATTTTATGTACAAAAAGAGAGTCTGATAATTAGAGAGGTTGGATTCCTTTTGATTAAAGTGTGGTTGAGCCCAGAATTTTAGGGACGCTCAAATTAAGGGTCTTCTATGAATTAAGCCTTGAAAATTCACATGCACGGTCAGGGATGTAATCAACTAAGTCATTCATTCATACTCAGGGACGAGCATGGTCTAAGTATAGGGGTATGATGAATCTCGTATTCATCATGTTAAAATTGATCTTTTAGGCTCTGTCCCCCATCATCCACTTGTAATTAATCATTAATAGAGCATTATTAGCCATCATGCATGTGTTAATAATATCTGCATTTCATCATGCATAAATTGCATTAAAAATCCCATGTGTAAATTAGTCCAAAAAGCTGCTAACTTCTCTTATTTTTAATTAATTCATCATAACTCCGATTGACCCAAAACTATCTCCATTGTGTAGATATTACTAACCTTATTAAATAAAAAATACAAAAAATTACTAACTCCAATAAATGTCAAATAATCCCAAAGTCAAATTTCACATCTGACAGACTAAAATGAGCATATCTCCCGCATACAGTGGTTGATTTTGGTCTACTCACTTTTAAAGTACTCCATTTTCAAATACCTTCAAAACAAGACCAATTTCATAAAATTCGGAGCTCATATGTGACAGTTGGGTTTTGGGCCTCTTTTGCGCATTTTGACTTTTTGCCATTTTTGACCTAAGTTTTTATGTACATAGTTAATCCTTTTAATTTTATTTCTTTTTCATTTGTATTCTTTGATGAAAGTTTTATTAAGCGACACAAAAATCCAAATCTAGATTAAAACTGAAATCAAAGAAACTGACCAAGTCCAAGCGTCTGTTGCAAGTCTGTACAAAATTTGTGTGATTCTGACTTCTATTTTATTTTCCTATTTTCTTATCTATTAAAAATCTAAGAAAATTAGATTAGTGTGTACTTAATTTTCTTATATTTTATCGTATTTTTTTCTAGATTTTTTATCCTCTCTAAAACCACCAAAAAAATACAAAACCCCCAAAACTCGGTTTTCTATACACATGGAGAGCCATCAAAAATACCACTTCTCACAGATGACCTCTTTTGCTTATAGGTCCTTCAGGAAAGTTGTAGAACAACTTTCGTGAAGAAAAGTTTTCGATCCGAGGTCATCTTCTATCTCTTTTTCTCCTCCAAAAGCTGAGATTTTTTTGGTGCCACGTGGCAGCTCCAGGGCGTGCCACATAGCACCCCGCCATACATTCTCTCTCCAGCCCTTCCCCGGGTCACGTGCCTAGCACGTGACCCCATCATCTTCCACCTTCGACCGTTCCATTCCCCCCTACGAGTAACCCCCGTTCCCCGCCATGCACGGCCATTAACCACCTTGCGCCACCTCCGCGTAGCGCCTTCTTCCTCGCTTATAAAGCAGCTCCCCTCGCCGGCCTTCTTCTCCATCTGCCCTTCCTCCTCAAGCCGGTGACAACGGCTCCTTCTCGGCGTGATCCGCGGAGCAGAGATCCGTGCAGCTTCCCCTTCTGGGAAGCACAAGCTTCGTGGCCTTCGTGGCCAGCCATTGAGGCGATTATTGCCGGAGCCTTAGCTCCAGCACTACCCCGGCCACCTCCTCGCCGTTCACTACCTTCCTCCATCTCAGTCAGCACCAAGCTTCACCGTCGCCCCGGCCGTATCTCGGCCACCACCTTTGCTCCAGCTGCTCGGCCGTGTGTCGGCCGAGCTCCGCCTCGCAGCCCGAGCTCCTCCGAGCCCTAGCAGCCAACGCTGCCCTCGCGCCGTGTGTCGGCGGAGGGGCGGCATCGCTGCCTCCAGCGTCTTCACCAACCGCCAGCGGCACCACCGCCCCGATCTCTGTCGCGCCACCGCGGCGCCGCTCCAGCTTCCCCGCGTGCGGACTCCGCTGCCGCAAGGGTCGCTCCGCCCCAAGCCCGCGCGTCTTCCGCCCGCCTCGCGCCCACCACCACCCACCGCGGAGGCCAGCTCCACCTCGCGCCAGCTCTTCCCCTCCTCGGTCGGTCGTGTGTCGACCAGCCCAGAGCCTCCGCCTTCACGCTCCGCCTCGATCGCCCTCCGATCGGCTGCTCTGCCTTGCGCGGTGGCCGCCTCTGCCTCGCAGCCCAGGTCCATTCCACCGCTCGGCGGAGCTCTGCCGCACGATCCACCACCGTCAGATCTAGGGATAAGTCCCTTGATCTGACGGTCCTCCAGCCGCCACGTGGCGGGCCCCTGTCACTCCCCTAGGCTCGGCAACCGAGCCTGAGCCCGTTCCACCAAGCCTCAAGCCCGGGCCTGAACCAGAGGGTCGTCCATCCAAGCCTCGGGCTCGGTCGCCCGAGCCTCAGCCTCCTGTGCACGTTTACGCACGTGCGCTCTAGGGAAAATTGCATCGGAGCCCCTACAAGTATCTGAAATTGCATATATACCCTTGCCTGGGTAAATTACAGAAGGAACCCTCAAGTTTTTACTAATTATAGATAAGTCCTCCCAGGGACCTCTTTGCAAGGAAAACTTTATTTTATTTACAATTTAGTCCCTGGGATTTCATTTTAGCATATCTTTGTCATACGGACTCCGATTTTAGCATATAATATGTCGTTTTGAAGCTATTTTCATGCTCTACCATTTAGCATAGCTTATGAACAGATCTGAGGTCATCTATTGAGAATTACTATTGAGGATACATGTTGTCTTTTGCAGGCTTATTTTGACATATTTGTGCCACATTTCCCTTGAGAGAATTGATGATTTATTTTGCAGGGAGTTATTGGAGTTGAGATATTGTTTGAGGATTTATTTTATGCAGGGGTTAAATGAAGGAGATTGAGTAGATATATTGACTTGTGGACTGCAACTTTTTGAGATCAAAATTAGAATTATTTAAAAAAATTATTGCAGGATTACTCTGAGATCTATTCACTCTTATTCGCATTAGGAATTAATTCGATAAATATTTCTGTATTCGAAATCTTCTGATCTGTGATTTAACATAGAGGAATTGGATTATCATTGTTTGGATTGGAATTCTTAATCTCAGATCCTGTGCTGAATTCTTGTCTCTGTAGATTTTCTTGCATTGCATTGTATATTTTTCAACACAGATATTAATCGAACATTTATTGATTATTTAAATTGATTCAAGACCGCGCAACTAAAAATCATTGTTCCCTGAGTTCGACCTTGGTAGACTTGCCAAGTAAGAATAGTCCACAACATTCCAAGTTTGTGGTATTTTGATTGACCGAAATTCGCTTCCTATACTACAATTCATCGATATTAAAGAGGCGAATTTCGCGCTCATCAGGCGCGGAGGTCCCGGGGGAGGGGGGGCTTTGGTCGGGGGTGGAGGGCCTGCGGGTCGGGGTGCAGGGCGCAGAGGTCTCGGGAGAGGGGGGGCTTTGGTCGGGGTGGAGGGCCTGCAGTCGGGGGTGCAACTCGCAGAGGTCCCGAGGGGGAGGTCGCGGAGGTGCGGGGGGGCTTCGCTGGTGATGGCTGGAGTTCGGGGGTGCAGGAGGTCACGGGGGGGTGCGCTTTGGTCGGGGCTGGAGGGCCTGCGGGTCGGGGGTGCAGCTCACGGAGGTCCAGGGGGTGGGGGGAGGTCGCGAAGGTGTAGCTCGCGGACGGGGGCCTTCGCAGGTGGTGGCTGGAGGTCGGAGGCAGGTTGCGGAGGTCAGGGTGGTGCCGCGGAGGTTGGAAGGGCTTCCCAGGTGGTTGCTGGAGGTCAGGGAGGTCCCGGCAGGGGGCGGTGGTTGGCTGGGAGGTCGGCTGAATTGGGGAGAGGGGTTGGGGGGCATGTTTTGCAAATAAAAATAAACATCTGGGGTATTTTTGTCTTTTTGGACGAAAACCGTCAAATATAACGTCCAAATCAAATGGGCCCTAACATAGGGTTATGTCATGTAAGAGTTAAGCATTACTCGGGGTTTCTCATGTAATTCGCGATTATACAGGGTTATGAATGTTATTGCAGAATTACTCAGGGTTATGGGTGTAAATATCCCATAACATTTTTGACAATAGCTAATCCATCATTCTTTGGAAGAGATTACTGTTGGATGAGTTCCCCTCTTTGTGGGAACCTATTATATATATAGGACATTGGTATTCCTATTTGGAAAAGGAAAAATCAATTATTGATTGGAGAAGGAGATCAATTACCTTTTAAGATTAAGAGTTATCTTTTCTTAATCCTATTGGAAGTAGGAGTCCATGTTTTCTTATTTGCTCATCTCCATGGAGTATAAATACGGGGTATGTGGTGCATACCATGATCATCTCAACACAAGCTCTCCTAGCACAAGAAAGAAATAAGAGAGAGGAAGAAGAAAGAAAGTTCGTGTAGCGACAGATTTACTATTGGGTGACATTTCTCCTCTCTATTATTCTCTAATGTTTGGTGATTTGTAGCATCGTATTGAGAGCCAATCTTTTATAAGCCTTCATGGGAGATTACTTTGATTATAGTGCTTGGTTTTGTGTTGCGATCAACCCCGTAGTTTTTTCCCTCACATTGAGGGTTTTCCCAGTTAAAAATTCTCCGTGCATCTGTGGTTGATTTTTTTCCTGAGGTTGAGATACAAGAATGGTGGCGACACGCAAGAGAAAAAAATAAACAAGTTGTTGCAGCTGCACAGCGTGAGCTCCTCATTGTCTGTTATGAGGAGATGGTAAATGCCGCATATGATGGTACTTCTTGGCTTGTTGATAGCGGATCTGATCTACATGTCACATATCAGAGAGAGTTTTTCTCTTCATATACATCTAGTGATTTTGGCACATTGAAGATGGGGAATAGTTCTTTGTCCCATGTTATTGTCATTGGCAAAAATGCATTAAAGAATGCCAATGGAGTTGTGTTGACGCTCAAAGATGTGAGGCATGCAGCAGACATACACTTAAATCTCATTTCTGCAGACAAGCTTGATGATGAAGAATACCTTAACACTTTTGGTGGTAGTCAATGGAAGCTTACCCGAGGATCATTGGTTGTTGGTCGTGGTAAGAAATATAGCAACAATCTTTACATCATTAATGCATCCATCTCCCATGTTGTTGCACATGTGATTGGAGATGCAAAATCTATTGAGTTGTGGCATCAACGGTCGGGGTACATGAGTAAGAAAGGGCTACAGTATTTGGTAAGGAAGAATATGCTGACAGATGTCAAGAAAGATAAGCTGGAGAGATGCACACACTGCTTGGCTGGGAAGTAGACGAGAGTCTCCTTCAAGAGCCATCCACCTTCTAGGAAGATGCAACCATTGGAGCTTGTTCACACAAGTGTTTGTAGTCCGTTGAAAGTAAGTTCTCTCAGTGCTTTCAACTACTAATTATACAAGAGGCTGGTGAGGACCCTGAAGATTGCCAACCACTCGCGCATCTGTCCACGCAACCAAGTACGCTCCAAAATAGGATGACCACTGAGGTTGAACCTAGGTCTCACCGGGAATCTGATGATCAAGCCTGACTTCGACCTGGGATCTCACATGACTATAATCTTTTATACCGATGTTTCTCTCGACCAGGTCATGAGGAGAAAGCAAAATCTTCCCAGAAGGAGGGAAGGCTCTCCCTAAGCTACAACTCACAACCTGCTGAAAAAGGCGAGGCTCCTAAGCCCCCTTTTTCCCACCGCCCCCACACCTCCTCTCCCCTGCTTGCAGTGAGCCCTTGAGTCATTGATTAGTAAACGTCACGGTGCTGGTGACGGTCGGGACCGTGGTCGTCCGTCTCCGGTTTGCCGGCCGATAAGATCACAGAGATTGACCAGCCAGCTGGCTATTCCTTATTGGTGTACTTTATTTTGTTACATTCATTGATGATTTCTCCAGGAAAGTTTGAGTATGCGCCTTAAAGAGGAAGGACCAAGTTCTTGGTGTTTTCAAAGACTTCCATGTGCTAGTGGAGCGACAATCTGAGAAGAAACTTAAGAGCATCCGCAGTGACAAAGGTGATGAGTACATTGGGTCGTTTGATGAATATTGCAGGTCTCATGGTATCAGGAATCAGAAGACTCCACACAAGATGCCACAATTGAATGGTATTGCAGAGAGAATGAACATGACCTTGATGGAGAGAGTCAGATGTCGCCTTTCTGAAGCTAAGTTGCCTAACTCTTTTTAGTGTGAAGCATTTTATACTGTTGTTCATGTTATTAATCTATCTCCACATGTACCCTTGGATGGTGATGTTCCTGACAAGGTTTGGCATGGAAAGAATGTCTCATACAACCATTTGCGGATCTTTGGATGTTGCGCATTTGTGCATGTTCTCAAGGATGAAATGTCCAAGTTGGACGCAAAGACAAAGTAGTGCATCTTCTTGGGATATGGACAAGATGAGTTTTTCTACAAGTTGTATGATCCAGTGATAAGAAGTTGATGAGAAGCAGGGATGTGATCTTCTCTGAAGATTAAATCATTGAAGACATCCAAAAGGCAGTTAAGGACTCTCCTTACAGCAACTATCAGCCATATGATATGGAGCCAGTCCCTTTGCAGAGGGCTCCACATGTGGTGCCAAATGATGCATATGAACAGATACCAGATGTAGGATATGAGGAAGATGTACCACAGATCTCTCCTCCTGATGATGATGATGATGATGATGATGCAGATGACGGTAGTGATGATGGTGGGCATGATGATGAGGGCTCTTCTTCTTCCGAGGATCTCCCATCACAGAGACCCGTGAGGGAGAGGCGACCCTCTATCAGATATTCTGCACATGAGTACATTTTATTGAGAGAGAGTGGCGAGCCCGAATGCTATGAAGAAGACTTGCAAGATACAAACAAGGAGAAATGGGTAGAAGCTATGAAAGAGAAAATGGAGTCCCTTCATGTCAATCATACCTTCGAGCTTGTCAAGTTGCCCACAGGAAAGCAGGCATTGAGAAACAAGTGGGTTTATAGAGTGAAACATTATGAATACTCTACAAATCTAAGGTACAAGGTTAGGTTGGTTGTGAAAGGTTTTAACCAAAGAAAGGGAGTTGACTTTGAGGAGATCTTTTCTCCCATGTTGAAGACACCTTCTATTAGGATGGTTCTCAGCTTGGAGGCTAGTCTTGATTTGGAGGTTGAACAGATGGATGTAAAGATAACTTTTCTTCATGGTGACATTGAGGAGGAAATTTACATGTTACAACCAGAGGGCTTTACGGTCAAAGGCAAGGAAGAATATATTTACAGACTGAAGAAGAGTCTATATCGCTTGAAGCAAACACCCAGGCAGTGGTACAAGAAGTTTGACTTATTCATGGGGGAGCATGGTTACTTCAAGACTACTTCAGACCATTGTATATTCGTGAAGAAATTCTCAAATCATGATTTCATCATATTGTTGCTTTATGTTGATGACATGCTGATTGTAGGAAACAATGGAGAGAGAATTTCTGACTTGAAGAAAGAGTTGAGCAAGTCCTTTGCTATGAAGTACTTGGGGCATGCAAGTCAGATACTGGGCATGAAGATCACTCGAGACAGGGGAATAAGGAAACTTCGGCTTTCACAAGAGAAGTACATTGAGAAGATACTTCAAAGATTTCATATGGAGAAAGCAAAGCTAGCTAGCGCCCCTCATGGAGTGCATTTCAAGTTAAGTTCCAAAGATAACCCACAGAATAGTGCAGAGAAGAAAGATATGGAAAGAGTTCCCTATGCATCATCCACAGGTAGTCTCATGTATGGCATGGTTTGTACGAGATCAGATGTTGCTCATGTAGTTGGAGTTGTTAGTAGGTTCATCTCAAATCCAGGAAAACAGCATTGGGAAGCAATTAAATGGATGTTGAGATATCTTTGAGGTACTAGCAGTTACTCTCTTTGCTTTGAAGCATAGAAGCCTATTCTTCTTGGATACACAGATTCAGATATGGCGGGTGACATTTATGGGAGAAGATCCATATCTGGCTACATGATGTCCTTTGCAGGTGGCACAGTTTCTTGGCAATCTCGTCTCCAGAAGTGTGTTGCTTTATCCACTACAGAGGTTGAGTTCATTGCAGTTACAGAGGCGTGCACGGAGTTGCTGTGGATGAAGAAGTTCATGTAAGAACTTGATTTTCATCAAGAGAAGTATGTACTTTACTGTTATAGTCAGAGTGCTATTCATCTTGGCAAGAACTCTACATTTCATGCAAGATCGAAGTACATCGATGTCATATATCATTGGATATGTGATGTGTTAGAATCGAAGTAGCTTGTACTTGATAAGATCCACACAGATGATAACATTGTTGATACGATGACAAAGACTTTGCCGCTTGGAAAGTTCAAGAGATGATGCTCCCTCACAGGTTTGGAGTAGTTCCCACATCGTCGGTGAGGGGGAGATTTGTTGGATGGGTTCTCCTCCTTGTGAGAACCTAGTCCATATGTATATATGATATTGGTAAGTCCTATTTGGAAAAAAAAAAATCGATTACTAATTGGAGGAGGAGATCAAGTATCTTTTAGGATCAGGAGTCATCTTTTCCTAATCCTATTGGAAGTAGGACTTCATGTTTCCTTATTTTCTCATCTCCATTAAGCATAAATAGGGGCTATGGGGTGCATACCAGGATCATCCCAACACAATCTCTCCTAGCACAAGAAGAAATAAGAGAGAGGAAGAAGAAAGAAGGTTCGTGTTTGATGCAAAGTTTGGATGGAGTAATCTTTGGAGCAGTTTTTTCTCCAGCATTATTCCCTACAATTTGATGAAGGATTTATCATTGGGTGATATTTCTCCGCTCTATTATTCTCCATTGTATGGTGATTTATAGTATCGTATTGAGGGATGGCCTTTTGTATGCCCCTCACGGAAGATTACTTCGATTATAGTGCTTGGTTTTGGATTGCGATCAACCCCATGATTTTTTCCCTCACATTGAAGGTTTTCCACATTAAAAATTCCTCGTGCATCGGTGGTTGATTTTTTTTGTTGAGATACTTTCTTATAGTTGATATATCGTGCAGGATCCGCCTATCGACTTTGGTTATTTTTCCGCGATTCAATTTCTACGGGGAATTTGTTCCCAATAATTCCAAGGGATGTGTAGATGTAACTCGTGATAAACTAATTATCATAATTGGCAATTTGATGAGAAATCCCTCATAGCCTATGAATCTCATTCATAAATCCAAACAAAATTATAAATCCGATTTAGATTTAAAATTCAATGTCAATCATATCCACACATGTACCTTGAAATAATTATATGAATCATATTAATATAAATACTAATTATTATAAAATATTATTCACATTAATTAATGATATATTTGTGAATCATATTCACAAAAATACCCTGATAGAAAATCGAATATGACAATAACAATTATTGTCTCAATATTGACATCACATAGTACAACTCATAAACTAATCAGAACTCATGAGATAAAAATGCATATACTTGAGTATAATATTGGGAAGATTATACTATCCATGTATAGTGACTTGAAATTTGGATAACTATCCAATTTCAAGGTTTATACCACTTCTAGTGAAAATATGTCACTTACAAATGCTGAGCTCGAGCTAAACAGATTCACGCTCCAAGTGAGCTCAATGAAACGCATCACACTTTCCATGAGTTACAGAATGCATCAATGAGCTAAACCCGGCTTCCTTGACAATTTCTAATCAAAGTCCAAAGCATTTGGAGTTTAAAAATGATCTCAATGAGTGAATTTATTCCCATTTCCATCAATGTTTTATTTTTCAACTTTTGAACATTGAAATTAGAATTGGAATTGGACATTGAGATCAAATGAGACGAGACTTAATCTATTTAATTCTCAAATCATTAAGCTAAAAAGTGGAGCCACTAAAGTGCATCTGGTTTCATCAATACTCGGAATGGAAGTGTCATGGTAGATGATTTATTACGATACATTTAACCCTGAGTATTCTCCACTAAAACCCATCCATCCTTCATACTAGAAGACTTTGATATATCCGAAGTTCAAACCCTAGTTTGATTGTCTTCTTCAGAACACATCAATAGATATCTCATTATATAGTTGGGCGAAAATATTAATCAAATAATTTCTGAAGGTATATATTGATATCTTGAATTCATGTCTTATTTCATAAACAAGACGATCATGCATGGAAATCATTATGGCCCCAAATTATCTAAAGAGTGAGCTCTGTCTCATGGTTCATCATCTATGAACTTGTATGATTCCTTTAAAAGATAATACTTCTCATATGTCTTCATATGCACACCAACTCATTGGTATATGGACCTTGGTTAGGGCACCAACCTATTGGTCTGTCAAATGTGCATACTAAAGCATATATATATGCATATCTATCTCTAATGCAAGGATGTGTGCCTGATCATAAAAGTTACGATTCAGGTCTTAGTTTATATCTACCTCACAAAGTCAACTCTTTGTCTTGACTATTTTGACACCTCCGAATCATTATTCCTATGCAGATGGCATGCATAAAGAAGTCGGTCAGAAATCAGTCTTTAAAGAAAGATTGCCATCTCTTTCTCAGACTGAAAATAGTTATTGAATATCACATGTTAATGTCAGTTATGTTCTTCTAACTATATGGTATTCAATATGTCCACGTTACATAACCCTAATGTAGAAAGGGACCTTAACATTAAGTGTATTTACAAACATTCATTTAAGAGGATGTGATAAGATAATACTTTTATTGTATCAATGGGTCTTCAAGGGTTACAAGTCCAACAATACATAGGATACCCTCATGAATGTTAAATAAGACTTAAATTTTAGATATTTGGTCCAACAATAATATTACTTATATTTATCCTAAAACATTTAGGTGTTTATGCTATATCCATAATCTTTCACCTAATGCAACAAAGCTTGATGCATGATCCACAAAAAGGGTCTTTTGGGTTTTTATCTGACTCAAAAGGGATATATATATATAGAGAGAGAGAGAGATAGAAGGATGATACTATGAGAAACAAAAACTTTGAGAGCATGAGAGCAATGATTTTGGACCGCTAGATTCTGTCACCTCTCTATTGATTGATTGGAGGAGGAGAGATGAACAGAATTTAGTGGTTCAAACTCACTGCTCTCATGCTCTAATAAATTTTGGCTCTCATAGGATCAACTCTCTCTCTATATATATATAGCAAAATTCTATGAATAGGAATATGCATGAATGGAAACCTTGTACTCATTATAGTGCGAAAATAATTAGAAAAGTTAACAGGAGACTCAAGGTCAAACTAGAGAGCAAGAAGCCAATCCCAATTCTTCCCAATTCCATTATAATAGAAGTTTAATTATCGTCGATACTTATTTAAATTTCGATATGAAAAGTATAGTAAGGATATTGTTGAAAATGTTGATGTTAATGAGTATGTCATCATGAGAGGAGACTAGATTACACACAGATATGTTTGGAGGGAGATAAATCATTTACCCTAATATGTAGAGTACATCATATTTTCATAAATATTTTGGATATTCTAAAATAAGAGATATTTATTAATGCTTTCACTTTTCATTCTATAAGTATGTGATTATCTAGAATATTATCGAGGACTACTACACTTTTCATACAGGCCCTATGTGGAACATCGACAATATTTTGAATGTAATTTTTGTCAAGAGACTCCATCTCCTCACATGCATACCCGACATATTCTATAAGTATGTGATTCTCTAGAATATAAGTATGCATGTGAGGAGATGGAGGCTCTTGACAAAAATTACATTCAAAACTTTGTCGATGTTCCACATAGGGCCCATATGTTTGATTAAAGTGGATCATATTATAAGTACAAGCCAAGTGGACATGTAGAGAAAATACAAGGCTAGACCAAGGTTTCAATCAAAAATATAATATTAACTATGTTGAGACTTCTAATTTAAATGTCGGAGATGAATAATGTTCGCATCATACTCTCTTTAGATATACTTTGAGGTTGGAAATTCATCAAATGATGTGAAAAATATCTTCTTGAATGAATATCTTCAAGAACATGTTTACATGCATATGTCATGTGGTTATGAAAAGACATGGAAACACTAGAAGGCATTATATATGCTGAAGCAAACTCCTAAAGGTTGGTTTGAGAGTCTTAGGTGGTAATGGTCAGACTAAGATATCACTAGGGAAATATGGCTTGTCAAAAGGAATGGAAATATAGTGGCTCCACTCTCTATATTTTTTTTTATGAAATGATCATCATAAGAGATGGGGAAGAGTCCTCCATATACTAAAGGGAAACTTTCTAAAAAAAATTAATTAAGTTCAAGTGAAGGTATGGTCTGTTGATCAACGAAATATACTATGAATCTTTTAAACGAAAGTGAGAAGTTAACATGTAAACTTGCATTTTTTTTATTGAGGAAAGTCACATGTCGAGCATCAAGGATGGAAAACAACTTGATGAAGAATCCAAGAAGTCAATCTATCTCGGTATGATAAGACTCGACATTACCTATGTTATCAATGTGGTAAGCCAATATATGCATGTGCCTACTAATGTGCATATGAAGGTCGTGGAGCGTATCCTATGTGACATAAAGAAAAAAATTGAAAAAGTGTTTATTTTCATGAAGGATGTGATTCTCACTGTTGAGGGCTACACTAATGTAGATTGGGCATGATATATTATTACCAGCATATCCACCACTAGGTGATGCATATATCTAGACGACAAAGCTTGTCATTTGAAAGAGTAAGAGGTAAACAAACAACTACTAAGAGGTCCAATACATAAGATGTGTACAAAGTTGTGGCAATTATAATAACAGTGATGTTGTAGCCAAAATCATTATATGACAAGAAGGCTATAATGAATCTGTTTGATAAGAATGACTTGCATGATACAACAAGGAATGTTGAAATCGACCATCACTTCATCAGAGAGAGGATTGACACAAAAGGGCTTATATTATAAAATCGAAGAACAAATTAATGATGTCTACGTCAAGAGGCGTTTGATGGGCATATACGATTTTGTGCCCAACTTGAGGGACATTATTGAGTTGGGGGTCATAGATTAGAATTCAATTAAACTTGTGGGATTATATATATAAGACATCCTTCCTCTTTTTCTTTGACTAAGAAATTGAAGACAACCCTAGCCACATGCGAGTGCTAGGGTTTCCTCTTCCATGGTTTTTCCTTCCATTGAGATGAATTTTCCATGTAAATTGGTTTGTTTTATTATTTTATTTTCTACGCTTCTCAAAATTATTATGATAAAAGATATAGTCTCTCCTCTGTCTTCCTAGAACCATTTTCACATATTTAATAACCTTGAACTTGAGGAGAAATTTAGACGTATGATCTTGGCACTTTAATTTGAGCAATAAGGAAGTAAAGCATTGAGCACATATACCATATCGGTTGGAAACAATAAGGAAGAAAAAACAATGAGTGTACATACCAATTCTGTCAGATAGAATGCTTCTCCTTTTTCCAGAATCGATGGCCCAATGAGCATTTCCAATAAGATGAAACCAAAGGAATAGACATCATCTTCTAGTTTAGCCAATTTTCTGAAAACGATGTCCCATAAAGATGTTAAATAAGCTAAAAAAAATCTGTACATTGCATTTTGAATCTTTAGTGGAAAATATACAAATTGAGTATTTCCTGTAAAATGAAGAAAGAAATTTTCCTCCAGAATATTTCCATGGACGTTTAGATCTTCTGCTCTAAAGAAAGTGAAGAAATGTAGACAGGAGGAGGGAACTAATGTTGGTCAAATATTTCATGGATTTTCTTACACTAACCGGTCCCATATTCAACTGAATGAACACAACATGATCAGTATGTTTACATGATGACAAATACCTGTTCACTTTCCGAAAAGAGTGTTGAATTATTATGCTTATATGGGTAAACGGATCTTTGGATGAGAGACCGTTTACCCATCCTTCTCTATATATTGTACTCATCGCTCCTCATTTGAAAATAATTTTAGTGAAGAGAGCTCTAATCTCTAGTGAGGGAGATTAGGGATTGAGAGCCCCCGTAGTTTTTCCCTCTCCTTAGGATTTTCCACATAAATTCATGTCTCCATCCTTGTGCGTGCTTTGTGTGTTTGATTCTAACAAAGAGCATGATAACGGGTTAAACACGGGTTGTTTACATTGTTAGATAAAGAAAAATGAGTCCAATATTCACTTGCAGTAATAAAAAAGACACTTGTATTATAAACTGGCATGATTATTTTATAATAATTGAACATCTAGTTCTATACGAAGTGATTGTCCTTAGAGAGAAATTAAAGTAAAGCATGCAAAATGAAAGTGATTGTTTCATTGAAAGTGCATATCGAAATGGTCCCTGTTAGAGTAAACAATACTCTGATGTGTTATTCCATAGAGCCCTCGGGTCTCTTATATAGGGAGAAAACCCTTGGGTAAATTACAGAGTCTTACAATATATAAATAGAAATTACGAAACAATAAAACGTAACATAAATAAGTCTCTACACTCCCCCTCAAGATGGAGCATAGATATCTATCATGCTCAGCTTGGAAGAACATCTCTGGAAAGGTCCTCTGAGCAGTGGCTTGGTGAATATGTCAGCAGTCTGATCCTCTGAACTGACATGAGAGGTGGAAATAAAACCCTTCTGAATCATGTCTCTAGTAAAATGACAATCCACCTCGATGTGCTTTGTTCTCTCATGAAAAGTCGGATTATTGGCAATAAACAATGCTGCCTGATGTTCAACAGAGACTTGGTTATCTCAATCCCCTGAGCATCATCTCCTGTGACCAAGATGTCATCAACATATATCATAACAACAACTGTACCTCTAGGGGTCTTCTGAATGAACAATGAATGGTCCGCATTTGATCTCCTGAACCCCTGTTGTTCAATTAGCTGAGAAAGCTTCTGGAACCATGCTCGGGGACTTTGTTTGAGGCCATAGATAGCCTTATGAAGTCTGCACACCATCTGACTCTCCCCCTCAGCAACAAAACCTGGTGGTTGCTGCATGTAGACTTCCTCCTGCAGGTCTCCATACAAGAAAGCATTCTTGATGTCAAGCTGAAAAATTGTCCAGTTACGTATCACAGCAACAGATAGGAGGATGCGAAGAGTGGAGTGTCTAGCCACTGGTGAAAAAGTATCCAAATAATCTACCCCATATGTCTGGGTAAATCCCCGTGCCACAAGTCTTGCCTTGTATCTGTCAAGACGTCCATCCGCATGATATTTCACCGTAAAGATCCACTTGCAACTCACCATGGAGGCACCTGGAGGAATAGGGACAAGAGACCAAGTCCCTCGAGACTGCAGAGCACGCATCTCCTCTTCCATGGCTAGACGCCAGCAATCAACCTTCATGGCATCCTGATAGGTCTGTGGGATCTCAACAGAGGAGACAGCAGCTACAAACTTCTGGAAGTCCCCATTGAGTCGATGAAATGAGACTTGAGAGGCAAGAGGATATGAAGCACATTGTCGTCGTTGCTTCCTGTGAGCAATGGGCCGATCCAGATCATCCATCATTGTGTCATCCGGATGATCTTCGTCCTATTGTAAAGGCTCCTGCACTTGTGCAATGTCTACCCCATCATTAGTGATAACATGAGAACATACCTGAGGCGTGTTGGATGGTTGACATGTAGCTTGAGTTTGTCCTGTACGTCTTGTATAGAACTTAGGAAAAGGTTCAATTGGAGGTGGTGGTGGTGGTGGTGGTGGTGGAGTAGATGATTGACCCAGGCTTGGAGGTGGAGGCACATAGATACTAGAATCTGTGGATGTGGAGGAGACCAATCTGTCACCTGTAGGGGAGAAGTACATGACAGGTTCGAAAAATGTAACATCGGCGCTCACATAGTACTTGTTATGAACGGGGTCATAGCAACGATATCCTTTCTGTGTTCTGGAATAGCCCACAAAAACACACTTGATAGCCCTAGGAGAGAGCTTATCAAGTCCTGGAGACAAGCGGTGGACAAACGCAACAGTGCCAAAGACCCGAGGTGTAAGAGTAAACAAATCTTTGTCAGGAAAGAGAACAGATATAGGAGACTTTTCCCCAAGAACAGTTGTAGGCATGCGGTTGACCAGATAGCATGCTGTAAGAATAGCATCCCCCCAAAAAGATAATGGGGCACAACTCTGAATAAGTAATGTGTGAGCAATATCAAGGAAATGGCGATGTTTTCGTTCTGCAACCCCATTTTGTTGAGGTGTGTATGCACATGTGGTTTGGTGGATAATGCCTTTAGAAGATAGAAAACGAGCAAGAGAACGAGTGCAGAACTCCAATGCATTGTCAGTACGTACATACTTAACAGTAGACGAAAAAACATTTTGAACTTCATTGATAAGATTTTGAATAACATTTCCTGCTTCGGATTTATTTTTAAGAAGAAAGGTCCAGGACACTCTAGAAAAATCATCGACCACAACTAAATAGAACATGTGCCCCTGATGATCTGGGACACGACTGGGACCCCATATATCTATGTGAAATAACTCAAATGGGGAGCGACTGCTCCGACTCTGACGACTGGGGAAGCTGGACCGATGGTGCTTCCCAAACTGACAAGCTTCACAACGAAAGGATGAACTCGGAGAAATCTGAGGCAGGAGGTGACGCATTTTCTGTAGAGGCAGGTGACCGAACCGAAGATGCCAGGTATACGGAGACACGGAGCCCTGGGAATGTAGTGAGACGCCAGCATAAGAGTTCCGTACAAGACGATAGAGGCCATTGTGCTCAGAACCACAACCAATCACCCTGCCCGTTAGTATGTCCTGAAAAATAACAGACGATGGGTCAAAAATAGCACGATAGTGCAAATCTCGAGTAATCTGACTAATGGATAAGAGATTCATAGAGAATTCCGATGCATGTAAAACATTCTGTAAGTGCATAGAGGGCAGCAAATCTGTCTCCCCCTGATCGATGATAGGGGAATGAGTGCCATCAGCAATGAGTACAGATCGACCCGGCTGGACAGCTCTATAGGACTGCAGAAAATCTTTCTCACGACAGAGATGATGGGTGGCTCCAGAATCAACAATCCATCATGTGAGATCATGGTTATGATATGAGACGGAAGGACTACCTGAGGCACTGGCTGAGGTAGATGTACTAGCTGATGCTGAAGCCGCAACCTCAGACGCATCAGCACCCTCTGATGATGACTGTGGCATGATATCACGAAGCCGTGCCACTAGCTCCTCGAACCTGTGATCGGGAGTAGATGCTGGTGGACCCTGAACATGATCAGTGACACGTGCAGAAGGAGGGAAACTATGCTTGGAATAGCATGTATCCTCCGAATGACCAGTACGACGACAGAATGAGCACGTAGAGCGTATGCGACCTCCACGGCCACGTCCACCACTTCCTCTGCCACGAAATGAGGAGGAACTACCTCGTCCTCTGGAGACAGCCATTGCCAAGGGAAGTGTAGTCGTTGTGTTCGATGGAACTGGGACACGACTGAGCCGTCTGTAGACTTCTTCCATCGGAGGAATGGTGGCATTAGCAAGGATCTGAGAGCATGCTGCCTCATATTCAGGATCAAGGGCAGCAAGTAAGACGCCAACCATAGTAGCGTTGCGGAACGTCTTCTGCTGTTCCGGCGTGGCTGTAAGTGGAATTGTGCTATAAAGTTTCTCGAACATTCCACGAAGAGACGTGTACGGAGAATGAAGAGGCCTCCTATTTTGCTCCGTGGTAAAGATATCATGCTGCAACTGCAACATCTTGGTCTTGTTCCGTACCTGAGAGTATGTCGTGGCCAGAATATCCCACATCGCCTTGGCGGTGGGTTGATGGAGGACATCATTTGCTATCTCCGTTGTGAGCATACCCGACAACCAGACTTTGGCGTACGCGTCATCAGCCTCCCATGAGGCATATATTCCCGTCTTCTCTGGCGGTTCATCTTCGGTAAGAATATGCTTCTTACCACACGACTTCATGAGACTGAGGAACTGCATAGCCCACAGTTCGTAGTTTGTCCCGTCCATTTTGACGATAGGTGCCGAACCTTTGAAGGCACCGATGGCGGGCATATCGACCTTTTGATCTGACATACTGCCGGAGAAGAACAACTAGGGATGATAGACCAAGAGACAGGTGTCTACCATGACTTGTGAGGATTCAAGTGCACATGTAGACGTTATGCACTTGAACCCATCATCAATCCGAGCCCGACCGAAGCGAAACGGACGGCAGGGAGGCTAATGAAGCCTCGGCTGTGAAGAGGCGGCGGGGCTAGGGCCGGCAGCGGCTTGGCGGGGACCTGGCGGGGGCCTGCGTGGGGCCTGGTGGGGCTGGCTGGGGCCGGCAGGGGCCTGGTGGGACCGCCTGGAGCCTCGCAGGCGATGGGGCTGGAGCCTGGACGGTCTGGCGGCGGGTCTGGAGAGGCCCGGCGACTGGGCTGGGGGCCTGGAAGGCCCGGCGGAGGGGCTGGTGGCCCGGCGGAGGGGCCGGGGGCCTTGAGGGGCTGGTTGGCGGCAGCGGGAGGGCTTGGAGAAGCCGGCGGCGGCGGGTGGGGGGGGGGGCGGGTGGAGGAAAGCCTAGGTTAGGGTTATAGCTCTGATACCATGTTAGAGTAAACAATACTCTGATGTGTTATTCCATAGAGCTCTCGGGTCTCTTATATAGGGAGAAAACCCTTGGGTAAATTACAGAGTCTTACAATATATAAATAGAAATTACAAAACAATAAAACGTAACATAAATAAATCTCTACAGTCCCCATAGCATATTGATGTTTCTGAATGCAGCAACTGGCAGCACTTACAGTTTCACGATGATAAATTTTAACGACGGTGGGGCGAAGAAAGCAAATGTATGTATCACAAAGCAATGTACCTTGACTGATCAGCATGAGAGGTTTTCTGCTCTTCAATCTTAGCCTGAAAGTAAAACAGTTCTAGTTTGAGAAAATATTATAAAGAGTAGTAACAAGGAAAGAAAAATAGTGGTCTTGCATATACCCTCTACTCACCTCATGTTTATCAATTTCTTCTGTGATGATGGACAATCCGTAATCGCTGACTTTGGCAGCGTAGTTCTCGTCAATCAGGACATTGGTTGTTTTCAATCTGTTGTTGAAGAAACCTGGAATGACTCCAGTATGTAAAAAGTGCACTGCCTTCGCAATGCCCATCAGAATCGTTAATCTATCTGACCATTTAAGAGCCTTCTCAGCACTGTTGGCTGCAACATAAAGCAAGAAATATCTGAAGTATGAGCAGTGATATATGTTGGGATATTAACAGGCAAGTTTATATAACACATACCAGACAGGAGATTCCTTAGATGTCTATTAGGGACATATTCATATATGAGAAAAATTCTGTTCACGCGGTAATTATCTGCTGGGCTGTCAATGCAATGCCCCAAAAGGCAGACCAGATGCGGGTGGCGAAGCTTCGAGAGTAAATCCAATCGAAGCTTGAGATTTCGGACAGAATCTCTTTTGAACACCGATAAACACTTAATGGCTACATTGGTGCCATTCTCCAGTGTTCCCTTGTAAAGCTGGAGAAACAAGAGTTCCATGAAACAAGAAGTTCTTAATTGCGATAAAGATGTTCGTACAAGAAGTTAGATACTGAAAGAATCTTTTCAATTACACCGGTAATTATTCAGTACTGATCTTAATAAACCCAATTTAATTGTTCCAAACACAATATTTAGTTAGAAATCATTAAAGAAGTTCAAGAAGATAAAGCACTGATGATTGATAATTATATTTTAACCCTCCTTTTTCTGCCATTTACGTCTGTGCGAAGATTTAGTGTTTGTTCGAGAAGGGAATGGATGGCAACTAACTCTAGAGGTATAAGTGTTATTCGGTAATTTCATTAGAGGCACATGTACAATGGCGAAAAAGATTAGTCTAAGTGTAACTAAAGTTTTAAAGGGCACAAGTAAAAATCCCTGAAACTTATAAAATTGGTGAAGGCATTGAAATTAACTGAACAGCAACAACTCATACTGACAGCTGCTATATAATGATATGCGATACCTTTCCTATCGATCCCTCGCCAATATACGCTGACAGGCTGAAGTCTTTCGTCGCTTCTTGCAACTCTTCCAAAGAAAACTGTCTATATACTGGCAACGATTGCATTCCAAGTTTCTGCTTTTGAGAGATAAACCCTGGATGGAAACAAAAAAGCAATAGAATTGCATTCAAACATCAAGATCAATTGTAATTCTTGAACATTTGGATTCATCTGACCAAGAAGATTAGGATTTTCTATCAATATTAATTATCTGGCAACTATCAAGTTTGAAGTTACAGCCATGAAACATTAGAACTTGCATTAATACATAACAAAATATAATGGTTCTGCCATTGTTATTGTCTTTGAAGTAATCACGCTTTATCAAGAGATTAAGACTGTGATTAAATACGAAGCAATCGACGATATGACTCATGTATCCAAGAACTTGCTCCTTAAAAGTAGTTGGCAAAAATTCAGAAATTTAATTCAGACAGGCACTAAAAGCATAATAGTTCATGAGTGAAAGAGATCCCACGGGCATTCGCGAGGAGCTCGGTTGACAAGCCTGTCGAGGAGATATCCGGTTCTGGTCCCTGAGCCAATGTACGGTGTCCTTCTCGATAGTAGTTTCTCTTCACATAACAAACGAGAACAAGAGAAAGGAGTAACAGGAAAATGGAAGCTACTCCAATTACCCCACTCAGAAGCCATGCTTTCTTCCCTTTCGAGCCAGTCCGATTCTGCTCAGCTTCTCTGCAGTACGCAGCCTCTCGTTGATGCTTGGAGTCGACCGTGAAACAATTACCCCAGAACCTTATGATCCTCTTGTTTGAACCAGGATCTAAACAAGAAGGCAGATCCCCCGTGAACCTGTTCGACGATATATCAATGAATCCAAGTTGGTTGCTGCAACTTAACTCTTTGGGGAGAGAACCACTTAGCATATTACTGGCCAAGTTAAGATAACTAACGTTTGGCAGCGAGAGCAACTCCGCAGGAAGTAGCCCTTTGAGATGGTTGAAGGAAAGATCAAGATGCTGGAGATGTGTAAGTTTCCCCATCTGCGAAGGGATCTCCCCTGAGATGGAGTTCCTACTAAGCAACAAGGTGACCAAACCAATTGGCATTGCGGGCAAGTTCGAATCGATGCTGTTCTCGCGCAAATCTAATACCTCAAGGCTACTCAATCCACTCAAGTCCGGCAGCTCCCCGGAGATCTTATTACCCGATAACGAGAGACTACTGAGTGTTCTAATGGCACCAATTGTCTTTGGTAGTGGCCCCAGGATTCTGTTGTTCTTCAAGCTCAATACCGTGAGGTTCGATAGCGAGGAGAACCAGTCAGGGACCGTCCCATTGACGAAATTCCCATCAAGAACTAGAGTTTGGAGCATCCCCATTGCGGAGAACCTTGGGGGAACAGATCCATATATGTAATTGGAGCTCAAATTCAGCACTTCAAGCGAGTAGAGCCGGTGTATCTTGTCGGAAAGGGGACCCCATATCCCCAAAGAGACCAAGATGACAACCTTCAAGCTGTTCAATCTCGCCAATGTGGTAACGAAGGAATCGATGGAGAAATCCTCCGACAGAGTCACACTGCGAAGCGGGTAGCCGTCGAATTCCAAGTTCCTGACGAGCCTGTCTCCGACAATCTTGAGCCCGGTGATGACGGAGCCTTCGCAGGTGACGGTCAGCGAGAGAGACGAAGGAATGCTGCAGAGATCCTTCACGTTGTTCCAAGCATCAAGCTGCTTTGGGTACTCCAATTGCTTCCTGATCTGCTGCAGAGCTAGAGCCTGCGAGTACTGCAGCTGTTGGGCGCTCTTCCTCGCACACAACAACAGCACGAGTGAGATCAACAACACACTGTAGCACGCCATTGGCTTTCAAACTCTTCTACCCATCATCATCAAAGCCTGGGAAAGAAAGAGAAAGGATCACAAAGATCCAAACTTTAAAGAATCTTTCACCAATTATGTCCAATATAAACAAACATGAAAATAGCAGATTGTCAAAAGGAAGACAAAAAACGTGGTAAAAAGGTACCACAACGGCAAGAACACATGCAACAGGAGGCCAATTCGACGAAAGCAAGAAACTAACTTTAGGCCAAATTGGAGATACCCACAAAGTTAACTGGAGAACCCATGGAGGCAAAGGGGTCATAAGAGGAGTAAAGGCAGGGGATGAAACCTGTGAGGTCCGGTGTGGAGAGGGAAGCCATTGAAGTCCGTCAACACAGCAGGGTCCACATCTAAGAGGAATCGAGGGCTGCCATTGGCATTAAATGGAGGTGGCGATGTGGGTGTTGGAGGAGATATGGAGGAGGAGGAGGAGAGTCAAGTTGATAGCTCCGTTGTTGTTGTCAAATAATAACTGCAAGGGACAGGACAAGAGGCCGTTAAGATCAGTCCATGATCCATTTTTTGAAGCTGTGGTTCTCTCTTATCGATTAATATCTCTGTAGGAAGCTTATATCTTCTGAACTGCAGCATTGGAGATCAAATCAGCATGCCCTGGTTAATAATCTCTCGATTATGTGGAGACATTGTTCTTGGGAAAATCAGAGGGATTAGAACCGTGAGAGGGAATCTGTTCCACAGACAAGTGGTACAAGATGACTCTTGCGAGGAACCAAAGAAAAGGAAGGGCACGTGTCTCTGCCACTGTTAAGTTTGCCCACCTGCCCTCTGGCTGCTAAGCACTTATATGCATCCTCCAATTAATATACAAAGGTTATCTGCTGCCTTATTCTGTAATTTTCTATGCCCACTAAACATATGTAATCATGATTTTTTTTACATATTAATAAGAACAATTCTTGTGTGGTCTTCTGTTCATCTTTACGTTTGAAAACTGGTCGTCTTCTGAGGAACCATTATCTCATTAATTTTTATTCTAAGACACGACAGAGAGTTGGATCATGCAACGACACGGAGGTGATGTAGAACTAAAAGGTTTTAAATATAGTTTATTAAGCGTGCATGGTTGTTCTCTTGGAGAAGGTTCCAATGGAGCTGTTTGCAGGTCGTAGTCTCGAGTTGGAATTGTTGCGATATAGAAACTTTGGAATCTCTCTCTCTCTCATACTTACATGTTACAATTCATATGCTGATGTTTATTTTTTTTTTAAATTGTATTCGTGCAGTAATGTGAAAATAGATACATCAGGCAACCATCATTGAAAAAAAAACACGAAGAAGATAGTACATAGTATAATGGTAGTCAAACACCTTCACTATTGTTGATGCAGACCAATCACTAAATAGAAGATTGATTAGTGTTAAGGGAACAAGGGAACAGAGATGCATCATGAGAGGCCCAAGGGTTCCCTTATATAGGAGAAGAACCATTGGGCAAATTACAGAAAGATGAAACGGAAAATAGGAAATTACAAAGAGGATAATACTAAAAATAGTAACTATCTCAACACTCCCCCTCAAGCTGGAGCGTAGATATCAATAAGACTCAGCTTGGAACAACATCTCTGATAAGGTCCTCTCGGTAGAGCCTTTGTAAGTATATTTGTTGTCTGGTCTTCAGAGTTGACATGCGTAGTAGTGATAATACCCTTCTATATCATGTCACGAGTGTAATGACAATCCACCTCTATGTGCTTCGTCCTTTCATGTAAGGCTGGGTTATTTGCAATGAAAAGGGCAGCTTGATTATCATATTGTAGGTGCATGGGAAGAGTCACTTCTATTGTCAGGTCAGTAAGGACGGATCTGACCCACATCATCTCTGTACTAGCATGTGCCATGACCATGTATTCTGATTCAGCACTTGATCTAGCAACCACAGTATACTTCTTACTTTTCCATGAAATAAGACAATTCCCTATGAACACAACAAATTCTGATGTAGACTTTCTATCCTTTGGGTACCCAGCATAATCTGCATTTGCGCACGCTGTTACTGAGAGAGATGTGCCTCTGCTAAAAAGAAGTCCAATACCGGGTGAAGTCTTCAAGTATCTCAGAATCATATGGACTGCATCGATACGTTCCTGTCTGGGATGCTCCATAAACTCTCACTTTGCTCATGGCAAATGCTATGTCGGGCCTAGTAATAGTTACATATAGTAGCTTGCCAACAAGCTCTTTATATCTTCTCTTGTCGACCTCCTCAGTATCATAATCATAGAACTTCATGCTTGGGTCAAGAGGAGTAGTGATATGTCTGCAATCTGCCATGCCTGTCTCTGAAAGAAGATCTATAACATACTTTCTCTGGGTCATTACAAGACCCCGTTGATTCCTGGCAAACTCTATTCCAAGGAAGTAACGTAAATGTCCAAGGTCCTTGGTCACAAACTGCTGACCTAGGAAGTCCTTGGCACCCTAAACGCCATGCTCGTCATCTCCTGTAATAATAATGTAATCAACATAAACAAGAATAACTGTAATACCTCTATGGGTCTTCTGCATGAACAAGGAGTGATCAGCAGTTGATCTCACAAACCCCTACTACTCTATCAAATCCGGGAGCTTTTGGAACCATGCTCTTGGACTCTGCTTGAGGCCATAGATAGCCTTGTGTAACTTGTAAACCTTCTGACACTCCCCCTTAGTAGCAAATCCAGGTGGTTGCTGCAAGTAGACCTCCTCTTGTAGGTCACCATAGAGAAATGCATTCTTCACATCAAGCTGATAAAGAGGCCAATCTCGTGTCACAGCAACAGCAAGGAGAATACGTATAGTAGAATATCTGGCAACTGGCGAGAAAGTATCGTGATAGTCCACCCCATATGTCTGGGTAAACCCCTGTGCCACAAGTCTCGTCTTATAGCGATACACATTGCCATCCGCACAGAGTTTCACAGTGAACACCCATTGCATCACACGACTGATGTATCATCAGGAGCAGAAACAAGACTCCACGTACCACGTGACTGTAATGCAATTATCTCTTCCTCCATGGCTAACCTCCACTGACTATCTTTGAGAGCCTCCTGATACGTTTATGGTATCTGCACGGATGCTAGTGCTAACGTAAATCTCCTGAAATCCTCTGACAACCTGCTCAAAGAAATTTGGGTTGCAAGAGGGTAAGTAGTACACGTCCGTTTCTGCTTTCGCAGAACAATCAGTACGTCAGGATCATCTGCCAAGTCATGGGCATGTATATTTCCCTCTTGAGAGGGTACATGCTCCTCCTGTTGTACAGTTAATTCATTAGTGTTATCAGTAGAAATAATATGCTCATTACATACCTGAGGCGTGTTGGACGATGGGCAAGGCTTGTGAGTATGACGAACAGAGCGAGATCAGCGAGGAACAACACGAGGTAAGAACTGAACCAACGGAGGTGGAGGAGGAGGTGGTGGAAGAGGAGGAGTAGATGAAGGTGAAGAACCAACTATGGGAGGTGGTGGCATGTATATCTATCATAAGAGTCAGATGGAGTCAGTCTGTCACCTGTAGAAGAAAAATACATGACCGACTCAAAGAAAGTAACGTCAGCACTAACAAAATATTTCTAGCTTAGTGGATCAAAGCAGCGATACCCCTTTTGGGTATGAGAGTAGCCGACAAACACACACTTGACAGCTCTAAAAGAAAGCTTATCACGCCCTGAAGAGACATCATGAACAAAGGCAACATATCCAAACACACGAGGTGTAAGAGAGAAGAGATCCTTCTCGGAAAACACAATCAAATAAGGAATCTTCTCTCCTAACACGGACGAGGGCATACGGTTTACCAGATAGCAAGCAGTAAGGACAGCATCACCCCAGTAGCATGAGGAGCACGGCTCTGTATCAACAATGTTCTGGTCACATCAAGTAAGTGACGGTGTTTGCGCTCGGCAACACCGTTCTGCTGGGAATTATAGACACGTGAGGTCTGGTGAACAATGCCATGGGATCTAAGGAACTCAGAAAGATGTAAGGTGCAAAATTCCAAGGCATTATCAGAACAAATATACTTGATATTGGCAGAAAAATATTCTTTATTTCATTGATAAAATACTTGATAGTGAATCCAGGCTCAAAATTATTCTTCAATAAGAAGATCCAAGAAAGTCTAGAAAAATCATCGACCGCTACAAGATAAAAACGGTGTCTTGGAGATCAGGAACACAACTAGGACCCCAAATGTCTAAATGAAGGAGCTCAAATAGCTTAGATCTGCTCCGACTCTGATGGGATGGAAAAGATGAACGGTGATGCTTCCCAAGTTGACATGCCACACTGAAAGGAGGATCTCGTAGAAATCTGAGGGAGAACATGACATAGCTTCTGCAGAGGAAGATGTTCAAACTTAAGGTGCCACAGATAAGGAGAGACAGGTCCAATAGGTATAATAGAAACACTAGCATGAGGAGGTTGGACCAATCTTTAGAGTCCCTGCTGCTCACAGCCACTTCCAATCATCCTACCCGTGAGTATGTCCTGAAACACAAGAGATGGAGGGTAAAAGATGGCACGACAGTGCAGATCCTTAGTGATGTGACTGATAGAAAGTAAATTCATCTGAAAAGCAGGAGCATATAAAATATTCTTCAGGCGCATGGACGGTGTCAACTGCACCTCCCACTGTCCTGTAACGAGTAAGTGATCGCCATTAGCAATGATGACCCATTTTCCAGGTGGTATATCCCCGTAGGACTTTAGTTGCGTTTTGTCTCCACACAAGTGGTGAGAATCACCAGAGTAATCCACTCTGTCATGTCTGCATTCGTACTACCATAAAGGCATAGGTGATACCTGATGAGCTCGAAGAGGCTCTGGTTACTGCAGAAATATCTGTGGTGGTGTCAGCACTAGTAGTCATGATCTCTCGAATATGAGAGACAATATCATCTAGGCGAGAATCAACCTGGGGAGATGAAGTCTCTGAAGACACAATTTGCTATGCTGCTCGACTAGAAACAGGATATCCATGCTTCTAATAGCATGTATCCTCTGCATGTCCAGGCTTGCGGCAGTAGGTGCAGGGACCACTTTGGCGTCCACCGCCTCTTCCTCGAGGTGTGCATCCTCTGAACTAGATCGCCCCACCTCGACCACGAGAAGCGGCCATCGCTGAGGAGTGCGAAGCCATGGCTGTCAAAGGGATGATGAGTCAGCTGAGACGGCTATAGGCCTCCTCTATAGGGGGAATGGTTGCTCCAGTAAGAAGATGAGTACGTACAGCATCATATTCTGCATCAAGTCTAGCCATGGAAACTCCAATCATCGTGGAGTTCCTATATGTCTTCTGTTGCTCAATAGACGTTGTAATGGGCATGTAGCTATGAAGCTTTTCAAACATGCCATGCATCAAAGAGTAGTAAACATTCAAGGGGCGGACATTCTACTTGGTGTTGTAGATATGAAACTGTGGTTGAAGGATCTTGGCCTCATTCTTCACCTGGGCATAGGTGGATGCCAAAGTGTCCCACATTGCCTTCGTAGTTGGCTGAGTTAGAATATCATTGGCTATCTCTGTAGTAAGAGTCCCACAAAGCCAAACACGCGCATACACGTCATCTTGCTTCCAAGAAGCATTTTCCCCGGTCTTGTCCGCTGGCTCTGGATCTGTCAGGATGTGCTCCTTGTTGTTGCATTGCATGAGGGTGAGAAACTGCATGGACCACAAATCATAATTGGTCACATCCATCTTAGCGATGGGAGTCGGGCCCTTGAAGGCTCCGGACAAGAAGATGTCACCCTTGTTGTCTAACATGTTGTAAGATAGCCAAATAACAGAATTCGACTGGGAAGTAGACCGATATAAACGAGTCTACAGAATCATATGAAGGATTGGTTGTACATGTATATTCATGCAATCCCTTGCTAATCCTCTTTGGTTGACGGAAATCGTATCTCTGATGGAAATCAAATCACGTACCTATCTGCTGATGGGATCAGGGTCAGGGCAGAGCACATCCTAGAAGCGGGATTCTGCTTGCAGGGGTGGTAAGCACTGGTGTGCAGGGGCGCGAGCTACTGGGCGTGCAGCATAGGGCGCAGGGGGCGCAAGGGCAACTGGGCGCAGGGGTAGCAAGTACTTGTGCAAGAGAGACTGGGCGCAAGGGCTTGGCACGGGTGCATGCGACTGGGCACGGGCGATTAGGCACAAGCGACTGGGCACGTACACGGGCGGCTGGGCGCAAGCGACTGGGTACGGGCGCAACGACTGGATGCGAGGCGGGGGGTGCGTACGTGCTACGCACAGGGGCCTAGGGGCACGGTACAGGAGCAACGAGGCGCGGGGACACGGTGGCAGTGCGGGGGGGGGCACGTGGGGGGGACAGGTGTTGAGTAGGGTAGGGTTACAGTAACTCCGATCTAGGACCGTCACTCGGATACCATGTTAAGGGAATATACTGAGATGCATTATGAGAGGCGCAAGGATTCCTTTATACATGAGAAGAACCATTGGGAAAATTACAGAAAGATGAAACGAAAAATAGGAAATTGCAAAGAGGATAGTATTAAAAATAGTAACTATCTCAACAATTACGATTATGTATATTCCCTCGCTCTCGTCCTCTCTCTTGTGTTTGTTGTGTTGTGTTGTGATGGTAATGCCCCCACATATATATATTTAGCTTAAGGACATATACAATCCATAGTTATATCGTATAAAAAATACAACCCCTATATTAGTAGAATCAGAAGTCTGATTCCTAAAGACTCCACGTTCTAATGATTAACTCCTAATCCTAACGTGTAGTACATCAAAATATAACTGATGCTTTCATTTATAATTAGTGCTTACACCAATGGTCCAGTGGTAGTGTAGTGTGTCTACCATCCAAAAGACTAGGGTTGAAATCCCTCTTTGTAGGGGTTGTGTTAGATAGCCAACAACCAGCTAGCGTACAAAATAATTGGGTCGTTCAAGAGGGATTTGAGCAAGAATTCATATGTAGTCGATCCTACTTAAAGTGGGAGAAGGCTTCGCCTTTTTTTCATTTATAATTAGTTGATAAAAATTACTTATTTGGTTGTATAAAGAATTATATATTTAAGTATATGGTTGTCGAAGTGTATTTATGACCATCTATATACGTATAAATTTACATATTGTTACAAAAATAAATTATATGTATAAACAGATATATATATATATATGCATAGTTTGTTAAATTATAAATATACATATTGTTTCAAAAATAAATTATGTGTATAATAAACAGATATATGTATAGTTTATTAAATTATAAATGTTCGTATATAGCTAGCTTGGTATTCACAATATAAGTAATTTTTATATCATATGTACATTTGAGTATATACCCATCTATCACTATTTATTTTCTTCACATGTAAATATGTGTGCATGCACGCATGCACATATTCTTTCTAGATATAAGTGTGATTGTGTATATGGACATACAAGTTTATGTTTTCGATGCGTCCACACACACGCACAAGCACATGCACACACGGGTACATACACGTGAGTGTACATGAGATAAAACTACTCCTTGAATAACATCAAAGTGCTCACCAAGGAAGGGTGTCCCCCTCTAACATGCGGGTGTTGTGTTCCTCAACCAGTAGCGGATATTGTGTCCTCTACCTTCGAGCAAGTATTCTACATGTGTGTATGTGTTTCCTATTTTTGTCTATGTTCTTTGGAATACATATGCATCATCAAAAAAAAGTTGCATTCCCCGACGGAGTTTGCTCAGTTCCTCGGTGACTCGATATAAGCCATATTCAGGACCGGCTACTCCCATTTCTACTCTTGCATACCTAGGTTAGAATAGAGGGTGTGGGTTCCACCCGTGGATTACACTATCAAATATAAATATTATTTTAATGGTCTAATGGTGGAGCAGTGTGCCTACCACACAAAAGATCGGGATTCAATTCTCCCCTCCCCCCCCCAATATTTAACTACTCAAAAAGAAAAGTGCCAACTAAGAAATGAGAGATCCAAGCTCATGTATCATCTTGGTTCTTCTTGTGGCCCTGCAAGTGTTGGGCTCTCTGTACCACTAGTTCAGATAGATGCTCACAAGAGTCCCCACAAGAGCCTTCCAAGAGGAAAACGATCCTTCCAATTAGCATCTTCTTGTACCTTTGCTGATGATGCAAATTTCACCGTAAACAGCAATGGTAAATTAATGTCAAGTGGTTGTTCCTTATCTTTGGATAAATAGTACACTTCCCTGTTTGTTTGGGGTATAAGGAGGAATGGAATAAGGGGAATAAGCCTCCAACACGCTTCTCCGTGGTACGACTATTCCCCATTGTTTCATCTTATTTCACTCTTATTCCTATCTTTATCCCACCTTACCTACCTTTATTTCACCTTATTCTCCTTATTCTTATCCTCCAGCCGAACGGAGAATAGACCCTTATTCCCCTTATTCCTCATCCTTATTCCTGCTTATTCTCCTACCGAACGGGAGGCTTTGTTTGGGTAGATATCCAGAATTATATATGAAGCCACTTGTGGCTAAATAACGACTTATCCTTACCTAATTACAGTATACCAATTATTGAAAAACAATATATTTAACATTAAATCCAAATAACAAACCTACTTAAATGATGGATCGGTGTGTATTAGCAATTAAAAGTCTAGTATTATCTAACACTCCAACCTCCAAATATAGTCCCACATCTAAAACTCGTAAAATGTGAGAGTGTGTTATAAGTGGTGGGGATTACTACTAGACAACGTGGGCATAAGCATTTTGGGTGGTTGTCGACGAGCCCATCTGCGTCCGAACCCAACAAGTTATTAGGGTCAGTTTTCCTCCATTAACGAACAGTGGATCTAAACACGGGACGTTACAAATAGTATTATATCCAATTTTCCTCTGATAGTGGAAATGACTGTCCAAAAAGTGGAGCCATCCCTACAAAGAGATATGAGGAAAATGTTATCCGGAGCGTGCAACGACCACTGTCACTTGGAATAAGTGATGGACCACGTCACCAGAGGATAAACATAGCCCCATTTCTAAAACTCACAAAATGTGAGCGTGTGTTATAACTAGTGGGGTTACTACTTGACAACTTGGACTTAAACATTTTGGATAGTTGTCAATAGGCCCATATGGGTATGCACCCAACAAATTGACATGGTTAGAATGTTACATATTCAAACCCCTTATTACCATTTACCTCAGAGAAAATCACATCTAATTACAGTTCACGTAATGAAATTATTTGAAAGCTTGAACAGTTAGACATACAATCTCTTGCACTAATCCTTCATAAATATATAAAAACACAATTTACTTTTTTTCTCATCTATGAAAAGTTGATAGATATTACTGGTCCGACTAGTCCACCGGCTTCAAGAGTGTCTTTCAAAAGGTTAGTAAGATGTGTAACTCTAGTAATAGTATATGCTTGTATTGTCAGGAGGGTTGGAAGGATAAATTGAGTATATTTATGGTTAAAGTATATATTTCTATTTAACTCGAATTATTTGATTTTAACCTGGTAAGAAATACTACAGTAAAGGAAATGTTTGGATACGTACCATTAATTCTAACACGTGAATGTAAAGGCATAGATGGAGGCTATCCAGATCTAGACATCGGATGCAACATGCATGGGTACAGGCAGACTCTGCATGGATCGTCTGCTGTAGCCGCTGCTGCAGCAGACTCTGCAGCAGGAACTAGAGCCGTTCGATCTTGATCGAGCGGTTCGCACGGATTTGTTCGGTACATGCCCACAAAAAGTGTGAATCCATGCGAACCGCTCAATCAAAATTGAGCGGCTCCAGTCCCTACTGCAGAGTCTTCTGCAGCAGCAACTACAACGGACGATCCACTCTCCAAGGGGCAACACAGTAGGACATGTTGTGTCTAACATTGATCGTTCATCAAAGATCCAACGAAGGAGGTTAGTTTTAGACAATAAACCACTCTCCTCAGAATGTATGTTTTACCTGGTAAAAACTTGCATCCAATGGTAAAAAGGTTCGTGTCATAGCCAGGGACGGAGACAAGGGGGGCAGGAGGGGGCTTGGCCCCCATCTCCCAATTTATTTCTTTATATACTATTATATTATTATAATATAATATGATCTATATATAAATTAGTGAACTATAAACATCAATAAGTTGTATATAATGCCCCCCCCCATCTCCTATTTACAAGTTGTATATAATGACCCCCATCTGTATCTGATCTGTCATTGTATCCATATCATTCAGATTTTGACATGGTATCCGCAGTTGTTTTCAAATGGATACAGATATTGATATCACTTTCATATCAACAAACGTCTATATATGTATCCGTATATCCATTTTAATATACAAATATTGTTGTACTTTCAATTTTAACTTTATATAACATAATTGTATACCTTCTTTCATCATATTTGGTATAATGGTTATGATCTCAACACATTTAGTATATTTTTATCATATGTAATTCATGCAATACATGTATATTTAAGCTAATATATAGAGTATTTTTAATATTATTCCTATGCGATTGATATCCGTTTTATACCGATATCCATTTTTTACGGATATGGTATAATTAATATTTTTCATCTGTCAATATCTATATAAACATTCGCATTTGTATTTAAAAACAGATAAGGATGGGGGAATGCTTTAGAAATGATATCTGTTTTAAAAACAGATCGGTATCCGTTTTATATTGATACCCATTGCTACATCAATACTGGTGATCCATATAGAAACGCTTAGCTATCGCAATTTTATTAATGACGATCAGTTCAAATTCTAAAAAATAGCGATGGATAAGTATTCTATATGATCCCTCACTAATGATATAGTAATAAATATGGCATTCATCGCTAGTTCTAACATAGAAATTATTATGTAACAAATATTGTTCGTCGTTATATACTTAAAAATGGAGGAAATATGACAGATTTGAAATAATCTGTATAGACTCATTTTGTTGTAGTAAATCATTCCCATTATTAAAGAATCACACTTGACTATTAGCATTTACATATTCTAAAATGTGTATTTTATATATTTCTAAACACTTTCATTTAAAAATAAACAAATTCAATATAAAGGTGGAATTATTAGGAGCGATGCAGTTTTACTTATTTAAAAATCTTAATTTTAATGGTATAACTTAACATCATGTTAATGAAAGCGTATTGTTAACTGAAGATGTAAGGATCTTTTTGTCAATACAATATTTTTTTTGAAGGAAAGAGGGTGAAATCCCGAGTTGGGATTCACCGCCAAAAATTTTTCAATTTATATTAATATGAAGAAAGGGAAATACATTACCTTGTGGATCAGAAACGGTATAAGGAAAGACTAGAAGCGATTACATTTTCAGAATAGAACCTCTGGCTCTTAAATATCAAATCATTTCTTCCTCCCCAGATGGCCCAAAGAACTGCAAACGGTAAAGAACAGTCGTCCATCGAGTTCATCCCTAGTGACCTAACTGACCGCCAGAAATCAGTGGAACTACCATGCATTACCCAAGTTGGTCCAACCTCCATCCACACCTGTCCCGACAAAGGACAAGTAAAAAACAAATGCTCCGCATCCTCTGTATGTGTACCACATCTATCACATTGGGTATCAGGAATGCCAAGCAGTCTACCCCTTCTTGCTTTATCTCAAATCCTACCTCTTCTAAGACACCACAGAAAAATCTTCACTCTGCACGGGATCTTGCTTGCCCAGATAATCTTCATGTCTTGTTTCATGTCAATACAATATTTGTTGAGATATTTATGTGAAATTGTAAGTTTATAACAATATCTTGGTGAAATAAACTTGTAAACACATTTAATAATTACAAAGAGATAATAAAAATGATGAATCATATATATAGTCTCAAAAATTTGGCCTCCCAAGTAGAATTTTCTAGCTTCGTCCCTGGTCATATCAACATTGTGTTTCAGAGGTAATAAAGTGTATGCATCGGTAAAAAAACGAGCGTGTTCATATCACTTGTTAACCCAATATGCGATGGGTATGAATGAGTATCATTGATGAGGATGTGCATCTAGCCAGACATTTACCACGCATCTCATGATGAGCACGGGTTCTCTACTATGGTGCTGTGGTGTTGTACCGCACCACAACCGCTCGATCAAGTTCGAGCTTGATCGAGCGGTACAGCACCACAGCAGACGATCCAAACTCTCTCATGATAACACCTGAAACCACTTGAAACATCTTTCTTTTGGATCTTCGATGGACGATCGAGATAGAAACATCGATCTCGATGCATTACGGCTCACGGCAAGGGATCTGAACACCATAATAGATATCAAGCGGTTCCCATTTAAATATGGTTGGCTCTGATCACACCTTCTGTGACCTTTTTTCTGGTTTGTGCAGTCAGCAAATGGGAGATTCATATCCTCACACATTGGTATAGTTACTTTGATATCCCCCAGTCGTTGAAAGAAGATGGGGTCATGAAGATCCAGATTTGGATTGTACGCAGTAAGTGTGAGAAAGATCGAGGAAAGGAGACAAACAACATCCTTAAAAAAATAGGGATCAAAAGAAAGGAAAGGACGAGAGACAAGAGGGAGGTGGATCTTTTGATCATAGGCTGGACGATGGGCCACACAACAGCTGTTTCTGGAAGGAAGTAAAGCCCTCGTCCAATGATCTCTCTGTTGGAGCACTCGATGCTGTGAATGCTATCTATCTTTGCACCTCTGCAGTGACTGTTAGAATGCCTCTGATTCCCCCATTTTTACACCTCTGCAGTGAATGCTCACCAACTTGTAAAATACTTGACTTTTGAGATTCAACGTGTTGATATGACTTGATCTCAAGGATGGAGTCGAGGTACGTCGGCGTCTTCACCTTCTTCTTGACGAGAGAGAATAGAGAGGGAGAGATGGAGAGAATGAGAGGGGGCTCCCTATGGCGAGGTTGTTCTCGGATATCTTCCCCTCCTTATGGAGGTAGTCATATATAGGAGCGTGAGTGTCCCCTCGCCAAGTCCGCCCCCTCCCCCACGCCCGGCGGTTACGGCCTCCGTGAGACCCGGCCCTCGCGCAACCGTCGGCGACGGTTTTGACCACTCGGTCATCCCGCGCGAGAATCGTTCTAACATCTCCCACTTGACCGAAGTGGTCAAAGCATATATACTCTCACTATTCGTGTAGTATATACATGGAGATTTATCATGTGAGGATCATTATCTATGAAACCTCTTCCTTGACTCATACATTCCTGAATCCCATTAAACCAACATGTTTAATGTGTGTTCCTGCTATTATTCCCTTGGTAAGGGAATCAGCCAACATGTCACTGGTAGGTATGTAGGTTACCTTGATTTCTTGCTTTACTACTATATCTTGTATATAGTGATATTGGATCTCAATGTATTTTCCTTTAGAACTATTAGCCCCGTTATTAATCAAGCTTATCGCAGCTTGATTGTCACAATACATTTCAATTGGCCCTTTGACCAATTCGAGACTTAGGTTGTTCAAAAAATGCCTGATCCATACAGCATGAGTGGTGGCCATGCTACATGCAATGTACTTAGCCTCCTGTGTATGACGAGATACACATCCTTGTTTCTTGCTACCCCAAAAAATGGCTGCACCACCAAACATGAACAGATAACCTGATGTGGATTTTCTATCATCCACATCCCCTCCGAAATCAGCATCGGAGTATCCTACTACCTCAAGCGATTCTGCTTGATACACAAGTTTCAGATGTACTGTCCCTTTCAGATATCGAAGAATCCTCTTTACAGCTTCTCAATGTGCTAGACCGGGATTGCTTTGATATCTACTGACTAAGCTTGCTGGATAAGCTAAATCAGGTCGGGTATACATCATTGCATACATTAAACTTCCCACCGCTTGTGCATATGGTACATCTAAAGGTTTCTGCCCCTTTCCGGGACACTGACTCCTACTGAGTCTCTTTCCCATCACAAAGTGTTGTTGGAGCTGGAGTGTTGTTCTGTATTCCAAATCTCCTTAATATAGTATACAAATATCTTTCCTGACTAAGACTCAATGTTCTTGAGTCCTTGTCTCTTGTTATTTGAATTCCAAGAACATAGGATGCTTCGCCCATGTCCTTCATCTCAAATTCAATGCTCAATTTCCGTTTGATTTCATTGAGCATTTGTATGTCATTACCTACGAGCAGAATATCATCTACGTACAATGGCATGATTGCAAACCTGCTCCCATTCTTCATAACATACACACAGTTATCCAATTTATTTGAAACAAATCCAAATTGAATAACTTTCTCATGAAATTTGAGATACCATTGCCGTGAAGACTACTTTAATTCATATAATGACTTTCTTAACATGTAAACATTTTTCTCCTGACCTTCAACCTGAGATCCATCAGGTCGTCGCATATAAATTTCCTCCTTTAATTCTCCATTAAGGAAGACCGTCTTCACATCCATTTGGAATAATTCCAAATCCATATATGCGACTATGGCTAAGATCATCCGAATGGATGCAAACTTAGCCACTGGAGAGTAGGTTTCCTGGAAATCTATTCCAGCTTGCTGAGTATAACCCTTGGCAACTAATCTGGCTTTGTATTTATCAACAATACCGTCAACTCGATACTTTTTCTTAAATACCCACTTACATCCTATGGATTGCCTACCTTCTGGTAAATCACATAATTCCCAAACACTGTTTCGCTCGATTGAGTCCAACTCATCTCTCATAGCGGCCGACTATGATTCCGACTCAGATGAAGCCATAGCTTCATCAAAGGATATGGGATCTGTACAATCCACGACATCCTCATCCACGGTGTAGCACGACGCCTCGTATCTATAAAAATGGTAATCTTCCATCCATGCGGGCCGTGTTCTGGGTCTCTTGTTGCCGATTATACTCGTGGGTTGTGTGGGTTCACCCACTTCTTCTAAAGGATCATCATGTTCCATAGGTTCATTCTCTACATTTGGATGATCGATATCATCCTCAAGTTCTTGTATAATGCTCAAGTCGTCTTCATTGTCTTGTAAGACAATCAGAGGATCTGATTCCTCTACTTCATGCTCCTTTTCTTGATGAATTTCAAGAAAAGTTGCATCACGACTTTCGATCACACCTTTAGTTTCATGGAAGAACCTATATCCTTTAGAATTCTCACTATATCCAATAAACTTGCATTTTAATGTCCTGAAATCTAGCTTGTCCCTAAGCTGACTCGGTACCAGAACATGTGCAACACATCCCCATTTTCGGAGATTGCCCAACTCGGGCTTTCTGCCATTCCATATTTCATATGGCATTGATTCTACGAACTTGGTGGGAATCCTATTCTGTATATAGTTCACAGTCAACACTTCCTCTCTCCAGAATTTCTTGGAGAGTCCTGAGTGTGAAAGCATACACCTTACTGCATTCATCAAAGTTCGATTCTTTCTTTCTGCTACACCATTCTGTTGTGGTGTATAGGGCATTGTAGTTTGCCTATGAATGTCTGCATGAATACAGTAATCCTCAAACTCCTTTGAGGTATATTCCCCACCTCTATCTGTCCTAAGAGTCTTGATTAGTTTTCCCAATCTTGTCTCCACTTCCGTCTTATATCTCTTAAATGTTTCAAGTGCTTCCGACTTTCTTCCTAAGAGATAGACATAGGAGAACTTCGAGTAGTCATCAATGAATGTTATAAAATATTCCTTATTTCTATGTGTGCTGACGCTCAGTGGTCCACATATGTCTGAATGGATCAAACCTAATAACTCCGTTGACCGAATTCCAGTTGAGAAAGGTTTTCTCATTATTTTACCGGTCAGACAGTGTTCGTAGGGCAATGTCCTTGCACCCGTGATCTTAGGCAACAAATTTGCCTTAATCATTTGATCCATCTTAGAATTTCTTGGATGACCCAGTCGCATGTGCCATAAGTCATAATCAGACAAACAACATAAGGAATAATCAGAAGAGACATTCATTGATTCACTAGAATTTATTACAGGAAGACAGATTAGGTCATACTCGGGTACAAACTTTCCCATCACATAAACCTTCTTATTCTTGCCAATAGAAACACGCTTATTA
Organism: Ottelia alismoides; assembly: GCA_037367405.1. Taxonomy (NCBI): domain Eukaryota; kingdom Viridiplantae; phylum Streptophyta; class Magnoliopsida; order Alismatales; family Hydrocharitaceae; genus Ottelia; species Ottelia alismoides. Next base: position 336,040 of record JAZKJV010002889.1, read on the forward strand.
TAAAACCTAACTTCAAAGTCTTTCTTGAGCAGCACTGGGACAGATATCAGGTTCCGACGTATCTCTGGGGTATATAGTACATCATTCAGTACCATAATACTATCCCCTAGGTCAAGTCTGTATGTTTCAACACCTTCCACATCCAGGTAGGTGTTGTTTCCCATGAAGATCCTCTGTTCGCCTTTACTCAGCTCCTTGAAGTCCACCAGGCCTTCCTTCGTCTTAGCGATGTGTCTGTTTGCTCCAGAGTCGACCCACCATCCATCACTGTCTGTGATGACAGAGTTGCATTCCACGACAGCCGTGAATTCCATCTTCTTCTTGCCTTTATTTTCAGGTACTTTAGAATTTCCCGACTTCTTCTTATTGGGAAATTGACCTTAAAATGGCCATATTTGTCACAACCGTAGCAAGAGCCGCGTGGGTATTTCTCACTCTTTCCCTTAAATTCGCTTTAGAGTGGCCTAACCTTTTCTTCGCATGTAGGCATTCGCTTCTTCTTCCTCCTCGACCTCAAAGATCTTAGCTTTCGATCTTTGTTTGGAGAGGTCTTGCTCAATTGCCATTTGTGCAGGTAGGTCTGTCATCGACTTAATGTTGCCATTCATCCGCAGAGATGTGGCAACCATGTCGAATGACGGAGGGAGACTTCCTAGTATGGCCGCGATTTGCATACTCTCCGAAATCGCGCAGTCAGCAGCCGCAAGATCCTTGGTCATCACGATCATCTTGTTCACGTGCTCGAGGATGTTTTCAGATTCCTTCATTCTATACGAGGTGTAGTTGTGTAGAAGAAGCTGGACGCTCACCTCCGATTTAGAGTGGTATTTGTCCTTAACCGCGGTCCAGAGCTCGTAAGCTGATTCACAGGTCTCGAAGACCCGAATTAGGTTCAGATCCATATGGGTCAGCATAAAACTTCTCGCCCTATTATCTGTTTTCTCCCACTGTTCGCGGGACCTAATTTCATCCACAGTTGGATTCTCAGATAAGATTGGGCCAGATTTGTCTATAATGGTGTGTATGCTATCGTGTAGCAGGCCATAGTAGATCTTTCTACTCCACAATTCATAATTAGTACCGTTAAGGTACTCGATTTTCCCTACCTCCGTGGCAATAGTCTTGCTTGTCATTTTGAATCTAATGAAATAAATTTAGATTTATGTGAGATTGAATAATTTAACTCGAGCAATAATAACAAAGGGTTTAGGAAGTATGCTAATTTAATTAAAGATAATCAATTAAAAAATCCAACAGAGACGCTTTTTGAAGAATATAGAAACGATGACTGAGCAAGTTTTTTTTTAACTACAAGGAATCACAACTAGTAATATAACACAAGAAAACTTAAAACAACGGCTTAATAGGCTTAATAATTTTACTCTAATTCAACCAACAAATATATTAACACACAAAAAAATATGTCAAAGAAATATCAAAAACTAACTTCGTACAACCTGATTTAAAAAAAGGCAAAGGATGTTGACGTGAAAAAAAAACTTTTTCATAAAACGTAAAAAAACAAGAGGACATTCAACCAAAAAAACTATTCTCCTAAAACGTGATTCAAACAAGAGAGGCAACAATACAAATCACGTGAATAAAAAAATGTAAACGAAATCACGGACTGTACAGGAATAAATTTGGCATGAAATGGACGTCAGACTTGATTAAAAAGATGTCAGAAATCACGTGATGAGCTTCTCAAACAAGTAACGCGCCTTCATAGAAATGACAGGCTGGCAAGTTTTTTTAAAAAAATAAACAAAAAACTGCCTATGCAACCCGCGATGGGTAAAAAATATATAATACCTCAAAGCTCCGATTAGGGTTTCTCAAACTCAAAAGAATGGAGGCGGCGGCGGATTTCAAAGAACACGGACGAGCAGCGTCAGCGTCGAGAGGAGTCGATGATTGGATCGCGAGTGCCGTGCTCTGATACCAGTCAAGGATCGAGTCTAGGTACGTCGGCGTCTTCACCTTCTTCTTGAACGATAGAGAATAGAGAGGGAGAGATGGAGAGAATGAGAGGGGGCTCCCTATGGCGAGGTTGTTCTCGGATATCTTCCCCTCCTTATGGAGGTAGTCATATATAGGGGCGTGAATGTCCCCCTGCCAAGTCCGCCCCCTCCCCCACGTCCGGCGGTTACGGCCTCCGTGAGACCCGGCCCTCGCGCAACCGTCGTCGACGGTTTTGACCACTCGGTCATCCCGCGCGAGAATCGTTCTAACATGATATAAGTCGAAGAATAATTGTATGCACCCCTTTTATCGTGCCATACCCCAACAAGATGGGCGTCTTGATGTCCTGTCAACGAGCTCGGGTTAGGGATGTGAAGGGAGCAAGTGCGCTCCCCACCTTCGTATTTGGGTATTTGGATCTGTTTGTATCAAAGATATGTTTGTACGGGAGTGGTATATAAACTCCTCTAGGGTTAGAGTTCTCTAAATCCTATGTATTTTCTTCTTCTCCATATAGTGAAAACTGATACCTCCGCCTAAGGGCGTAACTCTGTTACGGGTGAAACTTGTGAATCCGTGTGTCTCCGTGCTTGCTTGATTGATCTTGTTTGTGCGCCTTCCGCGATTCGCAACAGAATGTTTTGGGCAGTGCTTTGAGTTCGAACCTAATAGATTGTTGGGGCCAGTTTCTCCCGATAGTGATAGAGGTCGCGGCCTAGGATGTTACTAAACTCAAGGTCGTTGAGTTCACTACAAGAAATTTGACCTATGGCAACGAATAAATTGAATATTCATTTCCATATCTTCCGATGTTAAATGTATAACCACGAGTAGTATTTATTGTAAAATTAGCATCCATTCTTGGAAATAATATCATATTCATCGCTAAAGTCTCATATAACGATGATTTATCCGTTGGCTTAGTCATTAAAATTCATAGAATTCAGTGCTAAATTTACCAACGACTAGAAGAAAACATTAACGGATAACCTTTGTTATATGATTCGTTGCTAGAAATATAACAGCGGATACAATAATTGTTGCTAATTTAAAGAGACAAATAACGAATATTATTCGTTGGTATTTGTTTAAACAAACCTTTCGATATCTACTTTATACTAATTTTTGTGGTGACTAAGATTTGTTTGAGTACAATTCTTCAAGAATATGTATTATGTGCTCATTTTTCTTAAATCAAGCTTCAATTTAGTTTTTGTATAAATAAATTGGTTCGTTTAATTTTCGATTAAAATTAATTTAAATATGGAAGAGGTTCTATATTTAATGGTTAATGAGTAGTAAGAATTAAATCTTCAAAATTCCATTTCCATATTATACACGTGCATGCTTATAATCACATATATATGCATATATGCACATTCACGTATATTAGATTCACTCAAACTTTTGACAAATCAACCCTAGACGAGTGTTTTCGATTTATTAGTCAAATTTATAGCGAATTAATATCGAACGATTCTGAAAATTACTTGACAACTTTAGTTGTGATACTAGATTTATGAATGTAGTGTTTAGAAGGATTGATTCTTCAATTCAAAAAGGACTAGTGGTGCATCTTGTTGCCCGCTTGTTTCCTATTTCGATGTAACTACCAAATATATCGAATTCCAAAAGTTCAAAAAAACTACGGCGATCACTATCTCTAGGTAGTTGTGTTTGTGTGCGCATTCCAAAGATGATCCACTTAAATGGTCTAGTGGTTGAACTACTCGAATAGTGTATGTCAAAGTTCCAATATCACTATATGTTGTATTAAGAATTGTAATTAGATTTTTAGTTGGAAAGTCTATGTAATTACAATTGAAGTTAATTTGGTTTCAATTGGGAAATCAAATGGCTTGGAGGGAAAGTTGGGAATTCTCAAATTTGAAACATGGAGAAGTTTGGGTGGAAGTTTAGTACCATACTAGTATCTCTAAACTTTTGATGGACTTATATATGAGTTCACACCCCAAGCTCTTGTAGCAATAGTAGAGAGAAGGAATGGAGGACCACACGCGTGTGTGCACGCGTGCTCCACTCCGTCTCCGTCTCCGGCTCGGGCTCGGGCTCGGGAGAGTCAATTCGGATCTCGATACTTTTGCTACAAGTTTCATTTGACTGGTCGATTAAATTAATCACATGGATTAATTTGGATTCGACTAAAATAAAAATTCAAATCGACCCAAACAGCTCGTTTTAGCTGCGATTTTGGAATCCGAAAAGACTCGCTTGTTGAGGGGTGTTTTCGAAAATCAAAAGATACTGCGCGCTAGGACACGCGAGCTCCCCTTTATATATCCCTTCCCCGACGCCGTTTTTTCTTCATTCGCAAGAAAAACTCACGTTGCCTTTGCTCTGATCTCATTCTTCCTCTTGCAGATGAACCACCTTCTCTCTTTCTCTCGGCTGCAAGTTCTCGAAGATTCTTTCAAGGACGGTCTCGTCGGTGTACGCTGACGAAGACCGTAGACCGTCGTATCCTGGGAGCAGATCGTCACTACCCTTCGCACCAATATTGTGGGGGCGATATCCTCTCTAAGGACAGTCCATTTCATGGACGCTTCGGTGATCTCTAGCCTTATTCTTCTTTCATTTTATTTACCGCAATTCATTTATTGCTTTACCTTTCCTAGATCTCACCCTAATTTATGTTTCTGTTTATTTAATCGGTTCCTGCTTACATTCTGTAATCAAATAATGGATTGGAAAAGGATGACGATAATAATGTTAATCTGTGATGCTTTTCTTTCAATTCATTTGGATCCGTGTAATTACTGTTTAATATATGTGATGATGATCATGTTTACAACAATCTTAAAGAGGATATTAGGAACCATTTTAAAAATCATGTCGGAAAGATATTTAAATCGAGGGTGGATATGACGGGTATGCCTGAAAAATTTGTTAGACAGAACTTTAAGCGTTGGTAACAATGCATGAAGATATGGTTAGCCCTATAGGATTAGTCTCTATGCTTGAAACCGATTGTCCTACGGTGGAAACAAAAAAACCCACACCTGATAGCCAAAAGGCGCAATCTACGTAAAAGGAATGAGATCGTATATGTCATGGTTGCATCTTTTGGCCATGTCCAACACGTTGTTTGACGTATACTGTTCATCCACGTAAACTGCGAAGGAGTTATGGGAAGATTTGGATTGGAAGTATAATACCGAAGATCTCGGTATTGAGAAATACTCTGTGGTCAAGTTTTTGAAGTTTTTCATGGTCAAAGGAAAATAGGTTTCTGAACAGGCACACGAGTTTTTACTCCTGCTCCATGGTTTAGAGGATGCTGAGATGAAATTTTCGGAGAAGTTTCAGGTCATGTGTATCACAGAAAAATTCCCCAAGTCTTAGGAAGACTTCGGTATGACCCTTAAACACAGAAAGCAGAAAATTTCTATTGATGACTTGATGGTGACAATTGCCATATAGAAGGAATATAGGAAACAAAAGCATGTGCTTCCTATCGATATTCAGGTTAAGGACAATCTCATAACCTCGAAGGGCAAAGATAAGAATGGAAAGAGTGCTAATAACAATAAAATAAAATCAAAAGGTAAGATCCAGAAAAAGACAAAGAATAAACTATGTTGACACTGTAATCAGGTTGGCCATTGGAAGAAGAACTGTTCATCCTTAAAGGCTCAACCTAAGACTGCAGACGGGAGTCGATAAGTGAATATAATCACTATGGGACTTGGGTCTAGCAAGGGGTATGTCTCTGTAAAACCTGAACTATACCATATCCATGATCCAAATGAGTGGCTTGTAGATACGGGAGCCAATGTAAATATTTATTCTGACAGAACTTTATTTTCTTCTTATCAGACCTGCAGTGGTAGGACTGTGAAGATGGAGAACAATTCTGCAGCCAGGGTGCTAGGGTTGGGACAAGTCAACTTGAGATTCTCATATGTACATGTCTAGACGTTGCACAGGATGCTGCATGTTCCTGACATCAAGAAGAATGTTTTATCTGGCTCTATTTAGTTAGAAATGGTGTTGAATTGAACTTTAAATGTAATAAAGTTGTCATTTTAAGACATGGTATTTTTACAGAAAAGGTTATTTGACAGATTTTGATTTGTTATTTATAATTAGATGTGATTCAGTAAACATAATGCAATGAATGTTTTAAATTTTGAATGTTCTAATTATGTATCTCATGTTGTGAATAATTTAGAAGCTTGTGATCTGTGGCATGGTAGATTGAGACATGTAAACTTAAATTCAATTAAAAGAATGATGAATTTAGAGTTGATTCCTAAACATACTATTGATAAAACTCAAAAATGTGAAATCTGTGTGCAAGCTAAGACGCCTAGAAAGTCTTTTCAGTCTGTCTCTAGAGATATTGAGATCTTGGATCTAGTGCACACGGATATCTGTGAGTTTAATGGTGTGTTGATCCGAGACAATAAGAAATACTTTATCACCTTTATAGATGATGGCAGTAGATACTGCTATGTATATCTAATGAAAATCAAGGATTAAGTCTTAGAGAAATTTCTTATATTTAAGAATGAGGCTGAGACAAAAACAGGAAAAATGCTTAAATGCCTTAGGTAAGATAGATGAGATGAATATACCTCTAACTTGTTTGATGAACAATGAAAATCATTTGACATAGTTCATGAAGTTTCGGCCCCATATTCACCGTAATCAAATGGTGTAGCAGAACGGAAAAATAGAACCTTAATTGACATGATCAATGCTCTCCTACAGAGTTATGGACTTCCAACCTATATGTGGGGAGAAGCCTTGAATACGGCCTACCATATTCTGAATAGGGTTCCTCCAAGGCATATGGAAAGTGTCCTTTTGAACTTTGGAGAAATAGAAAACCGAGCTTTAGATATCTTAAAGTGTGGGGCTGTCTCGCTAAGGTTCTAGTCCCAAAACACAAGAGAAAGAAGCTTGGTTCTAAAATTGTTGATGCGGTCTTCTTAGGGTATTTGGAAAATAGCTATGCATATAAGTTCTTGGTAATTTGGTCTGAGATACCGAGCATAGATGTCAACACCATTGCTGAACTCCGTGATGCTACCTTCTTTGAGAATGTCTTCCCGTTGAAGACTGGGATTCCTCAGAATCTGATCATTGAGGGCATCTCCACATCAGGATCTATTCCAGATCAAGTGGAAAGGATAACGAATATGGGGACTGAGACTCAACCTGAACTCAATGACCTTTCAGAAGAAATTGAGCCAAGGAGGAGTAAAAGACCTCGAATAGCTAAGGATCTGGGTAGCGACTTTGTTGTATATCAGATCGAGGGTGATCCACCAAGTTAAAAGGAAGCCATGGCTTGGTCTGAAACAAAACAATGGAAGGAAGCCGTCAAATCTGAGATGGATTCCATTATGACTAAAGGAACTTGGGAGTTGGTTGATTTACCTAAAGGATACTCTACCATTGAGTGCAAGTGGGTGTTTAAGAGAAAGCTTAAACCTGATGGATCAATTGAAAAGTATAAATCCAGATTAGTTGCTAAAGGCTTTAGGCAAAAGGAATGTATCGATTATTTTGATACATATTCCCCTTTGACTAGGATGACCACATCCGGATGCTCATAGCACTGGCATCTGTATATGATCTCTCTATCCATCAGATGGATGTGAAGACCGCTTTCCTACATGGCAATCTTGAGGAAGAGATCTATATGGATCAACATGATGGATTTGTGAATCATGGGAATGAGGGAAAGCTTTGCAAGCTTGTTAAATCCCTTTTACGGATTGAAACAAGCACTAAAGTTGTGGCATGAAAAGTCGACAAAACTATTTTATCATGTGACTTTAAGGTTCATAAATCCGATAAGTGTGTCTATTCCAAGGTGAAAGGTGATGAGTGTATTGTCTTGTACTTGTATGTTGATGATATATTGTTGTTCGGATCGCATATGAGGATTATTAATGAGACTAAAGCATTCTTAAGTAGCAAGTTTGAGATGAAGGACATGGGTGTTGCTGATATGATCTTGGATCTCAAACTGACAAGGTCAGTTGATGGGATTGTAGTTTCTCAATCTCACTATATTGAGAAGGTACTTGAGAAATTTGGATATCAAGATTGCAAAGTTGTAAGCACTCCTTTTGATTCATCCAAAACATTGTTTAAGAATAAAAGTGGAGTACCTGTAGCTCAGCTAAGGTATTCACAAGTGATAGGAAGTTTAATGTATCTTGCAAATTGCACGAGACCTGATATTTCATTCTCGATTGCAAAGCTGAGTAGATACACTAGTTGTCCTGACCGTACTCACTAGGAGGCTCTGGATCGAGTATTGAAGTACTTGAAGGGAACTATTTTCTTTAGTTTGCATTATGGTAGACATCCATCTATACTAGAAGGATATAGTGATGCAAGCTGGATAGGGAAAGTAGATGAGTCTAGGAGTAATAGTATTACTAGGTATGTCTTTACCCTTGGAGGCGGTGCAGTCTCTTGGAGGTCTGTGAAGCATACCATTCTAGCTTGATCCACCTTTGAGGCCGAGCTGTGTGCTTTGGACACCACTGAAATTGAGGATGAATGATTAAGGAAACTTCTGTCTGAAATTACCATGGTAGATCAGCTAGTTTCTACGATCTCGGTACATTGTGATAATATGACCACAACTGCGAAGATCAAGAGTTCAAAGTTCAATCAGAAAACAAGAAGACACCTACAAATCAGACTTAAGACGTTAAGAGATTTGGTGTCTCGAGGGGTGTTGGCTGTGGATTTTGTTGGATCCAAAGACAACACGTCAGATCTGTTGACTAAGAGACTTGATAGATCTTTAGTCTTAAAGTCTAGGCTTGGGATGGGACTGAGACCCATTGGAAGTTCCTCTACAGTAGCAACCCAACCATTCTGAGTGGAGATCCCACAAAGTAGATTCAATGTGGTATAACAAGCTGTTCGGAGAACTGGTTGGCACTCTTATCTTAATGTGTATGCATTGGTGTCTTATCCCTGGAAGCCTGGGTGCCATTTAAGCTACAAGTTTAGGAAGAGCGTGGTCTCTGGATGGGTTCAAGCCTTTGGGCAGGATGTTAGCAGTGCATTCTTGAAGAACGTCACCTATGTGAGTGTTACTGTGGGCCGCAGTTAAAGGAAGAGGGTCTTTCCTGAATACTCTCATAAAACAGGATAAGGGTGCATGGCATTTAAGAGCACCAACTCTGAAGATTGTACCAAGAACAATGTTTCGTTGTTTCTACGTATACTTTAATACCAAGGTATGAAGTTCAAGATGTAGTTCACTTCGTTCCTGTTAAAGTGAAATTAGTAAACTCAGGTAGAGGTTCAAACCGAAAGGTACCTTTACTGAAAGCAAAGTGTGGCAGCCAAAAGTTGTGTTTTAAATCTCTTTGAATCTCTTTTCAAATTGGTGAATTCGTGGGGGATTATTGTATTAAGAATTGTAATTAGATTTTTAATTTGAAAGTCTATGTAATTACAATTGAAGTTAATTTGATTTCAATTGGGAAACCAAATGGCTTAGAGGGAAAGTTGGAAATTCTAAAATTTGAAACATGGAAAAGCTTGGGTGGAAGTTTAGTATCATACCTGCTATCTCTAAACTTTTGGTAGGCTTATATATGAGTTCACACCCCAATCTCTTGTAGCAATAGTAGAGAGGAGGAATGGAGGACCACACACGCACGCGCTCCGCTCCACTCCGCTCCGTCTCCAGCTCGGGCTCGGGCTCGGGAGAGTCAATTCGGATCTCCATACTTTTGCTGCGGGTTTCATTCGACTGGTCGATTAAATTAATCACACGGATTAATTTGGATTCGACTAAAATAGGAATTCAACTCGACCCAAACGGCTCGTTTTAGCTACGGTTTTAGAATCCGAAGGGACTTGCCCATTGAGGGACATTTTCAGAAATCAAAAGACACCGTGCGCTAGGGCACGTGAGCTCCCCTTTATATACACCTTCCCCGAAGCCGTTTTTTTTCTTCACTCGCAAGAAAAACTCACGCTGCCTTTGCTCTGATCACGTTCTTCCTCTCGCAGATGAACCACCTTCTCTCTTTCTCTCGGCTGCAAGTTCTCGGAGGTACTTTCGAGGACGACATCATCGGTGTGTGCGGACGAAGATCGTGGACCGTCGTATCCTGGAAGTAGATCGCCAGTACCCTTCGCACCAATATTGTGGGGATGATATCCTCTCTAAGGACAGTCCATTTCATGGACGCTTCGGTGATCTCTAACATTATTCTTCTTTCATTTTGTTTGCCGCAATTCATTTATTGCTTTACTTTTTCATGGATCTCGCCCTGATTTATGTTTATATTTATTTAATCGGTTCTTGCTTGTATTATGTAATCGGATAATAGATTGGAAATGCATGACGATAATAATGTTAATCTGTAATGCTTTTCTTTTAATTCATTTGGATCCGTGTAATTATTGTTTAATATATGTGATGATGATCATTTTTACAATACTATATTAAGAAAATTTTATTATTTACTATTTATATCTAGACTTGATCAAAATACGGGTCAGGTCGGCCCATAGGTCAAGTCGAACAGGCCGAGGTTCAAAAACCTATGTCCAAAGCCCGTCATGGGTCGGCTCATGGTCTATTTTGTTCTTTCTCCATTGATTTTTTAGTGGTATTTAATAAGTACAAATGATTTTATTACTACCATTTATGCTTTATATAACTAATATAAATAGTTTGCATGTTACCTGACATGTCAACTATTAAATTTTATTTAAAACTAGTGTCACATATGAAAAATTTAAAGTGTATTATATTAATACATATATTATTCGACTTATATTTATATTTTTTTATTTTTTGTGGGCCGGATCATGCCGGCACATGCCTCAAATCTCCTAACTTAAGCCCAACCCATGAGCGAACTGAACAGTTAGGGTGAGCAGACCCCAATCCGTTGACCAGTTCTATTTATATCTACGTGTTTTTTTCAGTATTATTGTTAATCATTTCCTGCACAAAGAAAGAGGGGAAAAAACAGAATAAGCCCATGTTAGATTTTTAAAAGGAAATCAAATGGGAGGTAAACAAGAAATATGGATGAACGTTAGGTGAGTAGATATAAATGGGAGGAAAGAAATAATGCAAGTGGTGTGGGCTCTACATGCGTTACCTGTGGTGGTACAATTAATATCATGGTTTTTAGCCATTGATGATAAAACAACACCCCCTTTCTACCTTCCTCATGTTATTTTTCTAGGAAGATGAAAAGAAGACACTTAAATTTTGATTATGATGTCTTAGAATCAATGTTTTAAAAACCGGATCGAACCGGCCGGTTCGAGAACCAGTGAAGTTTTGATCCGTCCAGACGGTTCCTCCATTTCGACCAAAAGAAAATAGACTGCAGCTAAACCATTTAACCCGGACTGGACCTAAAAAATCGATAGGATCAACTTTTGAGAAACTCAAGCGTAACTCTACAAGTGTTGCAACTTTCTTCTTCTCACATAACTTGTAACCATTTTTTGGTTCTTCCACTATCGTTACCACGACTACTCTTTCTAAGGGCCCGTTCGGTTCGAGAATAAGCAGGAATAAGGATAGGGAATAAGGAGAATAAGGGTCTATTCTTTGTTCGGCTGGAGGATGGGAATAAGGAGAATAAGATGAAATAAAGGTAGGTAAGGTGGGATAAAGATAGGAATAAGAGTGAAATAAGATGGAATAATGGGGAATAGTCGTACCACTGGAAACCGTGTCAGGAGGAGAATTGACCCCTTATTCCAGGGCTTATTCTCCAACCAAACATGGCCTAAGGAATCACTAGTACACCACCAAAGCTTCCCTACTACTAAACTAAACCCCGAATCCTCGATTAATTATTCCCTTCGGCAGGATGACTCCCAAGGGTGACGACGCACCTGCCAGCTTGGAAGTTGACTTCGCGGCAGGCAGCAACATCCTTCTCTCCGGCGAGCCGTACCATTATATAGGGACGACCTGCAAGCTTTGGGTCACTTCCATGGAATGAACTTGTATAATGTTGTAAATTAGAAACTTCTTATTCAATTTCAAATAGTGAAAAACTTATACATTGGTTTGGATTTTACAATGAGACGATACACCAAACAGTAAAAGATGTCGGATGTTGAAAAGCATCCAACGAAGACATGCAATAAATCCTGAGGTGCACATGGGCATACTATATCTGGTAGAGATGAGTCTAAATACCAGTAATATTTTAAAATTTCAATATTATCAATCCAATAAGAATGAATCCAAACGAAGATAGAAATTTAAGTAGATTTTCATGTATCTACCCTCAATGTTAGATGGTTCAAGATCTTAAAGAAAGATATTCATAGCAATTATGTATAATATTTGGGGGATTTTTACCCGGCAGACCCTGGAATCTTTTGTAATTACCGCTACGACCTTTGAAACATCGTAATTCCTCCCTCGACCCCGTAAACTTGTTAACCTTTATCCTATAGACCATGTGGTTAACCCTCATCTATTTAGCCGTTAAAATTAACCGGATTCTGTTATCTTCTTGTACATTGTACCCATTTTATCTATCAAATTTACCATAAATGCCACTCACTCTCCCTCCCCCTGCTTAGCCTCCATTGCTTCTCCTCCATGGCCGGTACTCCACCGGCTCCCTGCTCAAAGTACCCCTGCGAAACCTCCCCTCCCCCCTCCCTCGTAGCGGCCGGCACTCCACCGGATTCTTGCTTGAAGCACCCCACTCCTGCAGAGCTCCCCCGGGTCGAGGAAACCCAGCACCCCTGCCCCTGCGAAGCGCCCTCGCCGAAGCACCCCGCAGCCCTCGCCGAAGCACCCCTGCGGTCCCCCCTCCCATCTGATCGTTCTGCACGAAGACGATTACGGAGTAAAACTTCCCGCACACCACCGATCTAAGAGCAGAACATCTCCTGAGCTACTCAATCAACCGAAGTCACCGTTGATTAGAGCATCATCGATCGAGAGCCGGGCACCTTGAAGTTTCATCAAATTATAGTATCTCCGCCGCCTGCAACGGATTTGGGGAAGAATATCTCCGTTCTTCCAGATCGATTCTCGTCCCTTTCTCTGAAATCGCTAGCAACCCTCGCCACTTTCTCTGAGTTTGTTTTCTCTCTCATGCGCGCTTCCGGTGCTCTCTAGGGCTTTTTCGCTCGCTCGCATTTCTCCAGTGCTGTCTCGCTCGCGCTCTCTCTCCGGTGCTCTCTCTCGCAGGCACACCTGGAACATCATCGTCTGTGAAGATGGTGAGAGGAGATCACAGTGTTGGTGATAGGATGATGCCATCTACGAGGCATTTCCGATGGATAGCCTCACAGCCTCCCGTTTCGGAGAAGCCGAAGCCCTCCGATTCCCTTTACAAGAGGCGCCTCTGGGATGTCCTCTTCGAAGACGATGAGGGCGACGCACAGGAATTTTTAGGAGGGAGGAATTTTTTCTTCTCTTACTTGATTCTAACCATCCGATCGCGGAATGGTTAGATTAACTCATTTTTAACCCAAGGAAGTTAACTCTAGATGTGTCAATTTAACGGTAGGGTTTGTTGGGTAAGACGGAGCAAGTTTACAAGGTCGAGGGAGGAATTACGATGTTTCAAAGGTCGTAGCGGTAATTGCAAAAGATTTCAGGGTCTGCCGGGTAAAAATCCCAATATTTGGTGTATTGTAATGTATCTGACATGGATTGGAATTTAGAATTGTTAGCGAGGAGATTAACCTTGACAAGTTATTCAATTGTGATCCAATTGTCTTATTGATAATCACTCAGTGTGTAAGACTTTGATCCTTCCATGGATAACTGTATGTGATTTTATCAATTGTTGATCACAATAGCTTCAATGTAATTGATGCAAATACCGATCTAACTGTCAGTAAATTACAATGCAAGGATTTGCTTACAAATATGGAATCATATAATCAGTAGAAGACACTCTTTATATTTTCTTAATATTTTTTGTAGATAGAAGAATCACAAGATATACAGACACCTCTTGAAGCAAATGTTCTGTCAGAAACATCGGAAGATGTTATTACGAATGTTAGACAAAACCTGACATTGAGTGGCAATATGTGACCATGACATAAGATGGTAGGAAAAAAAGTACCGATTGATGTTGATGACTGATGATCTCTACCCACCGATACATTACACATATGATTTGAGCTTTTACAGAATAAAGTGGAAAGTCTAGGTATGCCATAATTTTCAACATATGAGCCTGCATTGTTGTACGTTTTATTATATGATGTGTTTTTTCATGTAAAGGTATATCTGTTTGCATGTAAACTCTACACCCTAAATAGAAAAGTCCATTTTTTAACCTATTTATATTTTGATTCAACCGATCCGACCTTTACAAAATGAATGGTCTGATTTTTTATAAATCTTTATGGATGATAACATCATGCTGATGATATTAATGTTCGACCGGTTCATACCAACGTGAAGATTGGTTTAACAGTTGATCCAGCTTTTCAAGCCTTGCTTAGAACTATCATCTATTACGTCTAATGCTTGATTTAAGTAAGGAAAAATTAAATGGATCTTGCGATCGATATATCATCACAAGTTGGTTCTGATTTGTCTAAATAAAACTTCGTCAAGAACGATGTGAAGTCGATCTTATTCCTGAAAGAGCCAATTGACTAGGAAGTCATGAAGAAGATTACCTTAGATTTAAAGGATTGTAAGCATTCTATGTGAAAACGAGAACGTAATAATGATAAGTCCAAAGATAAAGGATTATAAGCACTCCATGGATTATCTCATTCCATAAGCGTACATAGTGAGCAAAAATTCAAATTATTCCTTAAATAATTATTGCATCAAGGTAGCAAAAATATAGGCCAACTTCCAAAATTGTAATGTTGCACAAGAGGAACAAAAGGAACAACTAGAAATCTTTGATGCCTTGCTGGCACCTCAATACACCAAGAAATCTCCAATCGATAACACTCCTTTCCCTATAGGTCCCATAATTGTAAAGAGTAGTGAGCAATCCTGTGGTAAAACATATATAAAGTTAAGGTGAAGTAAGCACGAATTGTGTATAGAAAAGAGTGTATTTAATGAATCTTGGGCCCCTTTCTTTTACATTGGATAAGAGGATGCATGCATGCCACGAATTTAAATGATAATAAGCCTACACAAGTAATCATAGAACAATCTCCTTCCCGTTCGGGTAGGAGAATAAGCAGAATAAGGATGGGGAATAAGGGTTTATTCTCCGTTCGGCTGGAGGATAAGAATAAGGAGAATAAGGTGAAATAAAGGTAGGTAAGGTGAGATAAAGATAGGAATAAGAGTGAAATAAGATGAAATAATGGGGAATAGTCGTACCACGGGGAAGCGTGTTGGGGGCTTATTCCCCTTATTCCATTCCTCCTTATACCCCAAACGAACAGGGCCTGCTTAGGGATATTTACACCCGTAATTCTTGAATAGTTTTGTATTTACGTACATAATCCTCGATAATCCATAATTACACGAAAAATCATGTGTAGTCACTCCGTCTCACACCCATAAGCCTTCATTTATTTAGTCCATTAACTCAATCAGACCATTGAGTCAATCCAGACTATATCCAATCCAACAGCTATTATAAAACCCCTTAGTAAAGAAAAAAACACATTCCCCTCCTTAATTCCTTCTCCTCTCTGTCATCTTCCTCCAGCAACTACGACCACCTCCCCCTTTGCTCCTCCTTGTGGCATGCTTCCTCCACGATCTCCCCCTCCCTTCGACCCTCGAAGAGTTAATCTTCTTTGAATTCGAACTCTAAACTCCAACATGCTCAAATTTTATCCAAAAAAACCCTATCTCCTCCCCCTCAATCTAACTTTCTCCCCAAACCAACATCTCTAGAGATTCCAAAACTTGCACTAATCTATCAAACACAAAAAGACCCACAGACCGCAGAAACCCGATTGAGCAAGGAACGGTGCAATGATCGAAGCTTTCAACACCCCCCCCCCCCAGAGAGGATCATCTGCTGTTATTGCGCCTACTGTAATGCAGGGGATCCGTTAGATGGGTATCGAACAACCTCAGGATGAGTGCCGACATCCCCCGCCCCTTATGAGGGTCATGCGATCCCCATCCAACGAATTCCATGCATTATAGCAGGGGCATGCTTCCTTTACATCTCCTCTGATCTCCCCCTCCCTTCGACCACCTCCTTCCGACATGCTCCTCCTCCGACTCGTGGCTCGCCCTTCCCTCCGCCCCTTCCTCCTACACCCCTTCTTATTATTATTATGTTTTTTTAACCCAAAACCCAACCTTCCATCTCCTTCTCTCTTCTCTAGAACCTCCCACCCCGTACCTTTCTTCTTCCGTGCATAGGAACATGAAGCCAATAGGTCCTCTTTAGTCCTTTCCCGTCACTCAATCTCGCCCTGTTTTCAAGTCATTTGTGTTGGTTAACACCTCCAGGAAGTCAAAGAAGATGGAGGGGACCCATGGGAAGATGACAAGAAAGGGAGAGGATTGGGTAAAATGACATCATTTATTAATATGATATATTTTACGATGTAAAATTATCAATATTTAATATTTTCCGTCAAAGTTAACGGACAAAATAGATGAAAATTAACAAAGGGTTATGTCATGTAAAGGTTATCCATTATTCAAGGTTCTTGGTGTAATTATAGATTATCTAGGGTTATGTACGTAAATACAAAATTATTCAGAATTATGAGTGTAAATATATTCCTAAAAGAAAATAGGGAATCTTTTATGTTGTGATACAATTTAAGCAAGAAAAATCATAAATTACAAAAACATTATGATTGGTATACTTATAATTTCAAACACGCAAGCATTTTATTCTATCTAGCATGAATTGGCCTAAGATTAAAATCCTACCCAACTCTTTATAGCTAAAGAAAGTAAGAAGGATAGCCCTCTAAATTTCAATTGGCAGTGAGTCCAAAATTTCAATTATAGAAATTGGCAATGTGGAAATGTAGATGCAAGGTGGCTATGTATGTGACCTTGACCATTTTTAGACATGTATTGGAAATGGAGAAGAATCACATTTCCCTTGGCATTGTGGAGGCTAAGGGATGTCACTATATATGTGCAAAAACCCACTTGCCCAACAAGCCAAATTTAGGAGGGAGTGGATTATATGTAATTTGGGAAATGAGAGGGAATTGAGTTGCCATCTTTTCTTATTGTATATATAAGTCCTATTTTCCCCATGGGAAAAGCACAAGCCAACAATAATCACAAGAACATGAGGATTTACATGAGCATCCTTCTCGATCGAAGTGTATTGATAACCAAGGTAAAAATGTAAGGACTTAAAGTTAATTCTTGGTAAAAAAAGATGCAAAGGTAAAAAGGTAAGGACTTAAAGTTAACTCATGGTATAGACTGATGATATTAAAAATAATCCATTAACCCAATCATAGTCATCACACAAGTTAGTGCTTGGTCTTACATCTCGTATCCTGGTTGACGACAAAATTGGAATCCCTTTTTTCTTTGGAGGTGTCTACGCGATTTCTCCAAGTAAAAATGTCATAAGCTTTCTCTAAATCAATAAAGGTCATATAATGATATTTTCTGATTCGGAGTACTTCTGCCAAATGCCTAAGAAGGTATATGACCGCAGTTGTGTATATACTAGGCGTGAAATCAAATTGGTTCTTTGTTGCTATAAAAATGTCTCTTAACCTCTTTTCATCTATATTCTTCCATAACTTCATTGTGTGATTCATCAATTTGATGCCCCTATAGTTTGCACAATTTCATATATTTTAGGGATTTTTACCTAGCAGACCCTATAAACGTTTTAAAATGCCTCTACGACCTTTTGCACAACGTAATTACCCCCATCGACCCTGTAAATTCCCCAAGAACCCTCATGGACTTAAATTATATTACCCGGAGGGTTCATGGGGTAAGAGTTGGCAAGTTTACGGGGTTGAGGGGAGAGTTAGATTGTTTCAAAGGTCGTGGAGGTGATTGGCAAAATTTATAGGGTCTGCCGGATAAAAATCCCTATATTTTATTTCTTCCTTCGTGAAGTTATCGTAATAAATTCTCTCCATTTGTTTGATAATTTCGTGTGTTATCAAATAACATTGAATAACTTTGTAAGCCAAGTAATACCTTCCTTGCGAGAATGCCATATGGTCTAATTGCTTCCCTAGACTTCATCATTTTAGAACCTTCCTCACCTCATCCCTTTAAATTTGTTGATAACAAGCATGATTCAGGTGACTTCCAGACTTCTTAGGATGATCTTGGCAGCGATATTCTTATTAAAAAGCCTTCATTAGCAATTTGTTCGCCTTACTTTATATCATCACTAGCCACTGATATCTTTTATAATCGTCCTTGATGCTCCTAACTTGCATAAAATCATTGGTCTTTTGCTCCTTAGTTTTAGGAGATATTTACACCCATAACGCTGAGTAATTGCATAATTACCCCAGGAACCCTCCATAATCACGAATTACACCCAAGATCTTGAATAACCACTCTGTTTTACACCCATAATCCTCCGTTAGTTTAGTTCATTAACTCAACCAGATGGTTGTTAATCTAACAATCCTAACGGCTGAGATTAATTTTAAAAAATAAGAAGAAGAAGAGGAGGTGGGTTCGAACCTGGAGCTTGCAAGAAGGCGGTGGTTCTTTCACGATGACGAAGGGTGGCGATGGGGGTAGGCGGGCGGAGGTGCGCGCAGGGGGAGCTCCGACCCGGGGCTTGCTGGGCGGAGGCATGCGGGGGGGGGGGGGGGGGGGGGGGGGACTACGCAAGCGTGGGGGGTGGGGGAGTGTGCGGGAGCTTGCAGACGGAGGGGTGGTGGGTGGCAACGGGCAGGGCTTGCAGGCGAAGGGGGGTGGGTGGCAATGGGAGGGGCGTGCAGGCGGAGGGGGAAGGGGGGCTTTCAAGTAGGAGGCGGTGGCTTGCAGGAGGTCTGAGGGGGGGCTTGCAAGCACACGGGGGGGAGGGGCTTCCAGTTGGGAGGCGGCGAGGGACGGGTTAGAGAGCCAGGAAGGGTGAGGCTTGCAGGCGCGGAAGGCGGGGGACTTGCAGGCGGAAGGGGAGGAGGAGGTGTTGGCGAGGGGAGGAGGAGGTGGTCGAGGAAGGGGAGGTCGGCAGAGGATGTCGACTGGGCGGGGGGTGTTGCCTGGCCGGAGGAGTAGGATGTGAGCGTGGGATTGCTGGTTGGAGGAGGAAGGGACCCATTCATAAATAATAGAAATTTAATGTAAAATACTTGATGGATACCGTCATATTTAACGGAAAATTGGATGGAAATTAACACAGGGTTATGAGTGTAAGAGTTGATCACTACTTAAGATCATGGGCGTAATTCGTGATTTTGAAGGGTTTCTAGGGTAATTACGAAATTGCTCAGGGTTATAGCTGTAAATATCCCTAATTTTAGTTAGCTTGAAATATTTCTTACATCTTAGTTTGATCAAGTTTACATACAAATGATTCCCAAGCGCTCGACTTCACTTTACCAACCGGCTTCTTCACTTCTGTATCTTTTACTAACCTGCCAATTTTTTTCATTTGTTCCATTTAATGAGAAGAAATTGAAGACTTTATATTTAAAACCTCTCACATAACTTATCTAATACATCGGATGCAACATTTCATCATTTATTTTTAACAAGATCCTAGTCAATTGACTCAATTTATTGTAACGTCTTCTGCTTGAAACTTTCTTTTTCCTTTTAAGATTTCACCATTTAGTAGTTTTC
Source organism: Ottelia alismoides (assembly GCA_037367405.1). Taxonomy (NCBI): domain Eukaryota; kingdom Viridiplantae; phylum Streptophyta; class Magnoliopsida; order Alismatales; family Hydrocharitaceae; genus Ottelia; species Ottelia alismoides. The sequence goes on from JAZKJV010002889.1 coordinate 355,715, forward strand.
GTCTCTCCTTAGTTCGTTTTTTTCTTTCGTAGCTCTCTTATCTATACATCCAAAACTAACATGTGATGTTGTGGAATTAAACTTTCACCTGGAACGACCTTGCAATCTTTACATCATAATCGATCTCTTCTCAACAACACTAAATGGTCATTTATGTCTTTGGTGAATCGATCTATACAGTGGTTGTGAATTTTGAATGACAAAATACAGTCAGCAGATCTTGTAGAACTAATAGAAAGGAGATCAAGGGGAACAGAGGGAGTGGGGTCATCGACATGAGAGGGAACCTGGTGTGGGTTTACGAGGAAGGAGGAGTTCCGACGAAGGGTTGAGGGTGAGAGGAGGGCCACCATATCAACGATTGGTTGATTTTTTGAACTAAATTTTGAACTAAAAAATAGCGACGATTAGTTGATTTTTTGAAAAAATAGCAACAGATAAGCATCGCTATATGGACCGTTGCTAATGATATAACGACATATATGATATTCGTTGCTAATCTTGAGTACGAAAATTCATTTTGCAATGAATAATATCGTCATTATATATTTAACAACGGCTAATTTAGTGACGGATTTTGAAAAAAAAACGTCACTATAACTCAATTTTGTTGTAGTGTTCATCCGCTCAATCCCACAAATCCATCCTCTCGTCTGTCTATATCATATCAAGAAGTAGAACGATCGATGTAGAGAAATCCGTGATTCTCTCTTCTGAAAGGAGTTCTACAGATGCCACAAACTCCATTGTGCTGCAACTCCCCAAATCCTTTACCAAAGAAGACGGGGATTCCATCGAGGCCCGATGATCGCTCTTGGCCAAACGATGTCTATACTATCTTCATGTCTTCCTAAGATATCGGTCCAACAAGAGCTTATTGGTGTTCCTTCTAAGGCATGTTACTAGAGCTGTTGCACAGGGCTCCACTCGACCTGATTGTTGTGAGCTCGCGATAATACCCTGTCCGGACCAACCCTACCACGTTCTCATAGATTAGCATCTTTGCTCTCCACATCCGTCCACCAAGATGTGGAGACTTTAATCTGCAACTTGTTATCATAGATTAGCTTCGTCGTGTATATCCGTTATGAAAGCTTCGATAAAAATAAAGCCACCGGCTTCTGATTCTGACTGGGTCCATTCAGATTCGGCATATAGATGTGAGGGAACAATAAGGTTCCATTTGGTTGCAGGGTTGGGCAGGATTGGATTGGCCCAACTCGAGGTACCCCTCCTTCCAACCCTCTCAATCCTCTTCACAGTTTATTATTCACAAGGGTACCCCAACCTAACCCTGTCCAACCCTACAACCAATAGCTGTGTTTGGTACGCGGGTTAAGGCATGTTAAACTGGTAGAGCATAACCCGTTTTTGAGTTTTGGTGTTTGGATAAAGGGTTAAACTGGGAGGTGGGTTAGAAGTGAGTTTGTTGTGATATAATTTTATTGAAGTTTGAAAAAGTGAGGTAGTTATTGTGATGTAATTGTATTGAAGTTTGGAAAAGTGAGTAGAAGTGGAGTAGTTTATAATTTTTATATGATATAATGGTATAATATATTATTTTTTGATGCAATTAATTATGGAGAATTAATTTATTTAATTTTTTTAAAAGAAATAAAGTGAAGCTCACACATGAGAGAGAGGGAGTGGGTTAAGGGATAAACTCCCCACCCCACCAACCGAACGGTACCTAAGGGCCCGTTCGGTAGGAGAATAAGCAGGAATAAGGATGGGAATAAGGGGAATAAGGGTCTATTCTCCGTTCGGCTGGAGGATAGGAATAAGGAGAATAAGGTGAAATAACGGTAGGTAGGGTGGGATAAAGATAGGAATAAGAGTGAGATAAGATAAAATAATGGGGAATAGTCGTACCACGGGGAACCGTGTTGAGGGCTTATTCCCCTTATTCCATTCCCCCTTATCCTCCAAACGAACAAGGCCGGTATGAAAATTATGACCATTGCACTGTACTGGCAGGGCCCAGCTATAAAAAAATTATGTCATTTACATATGCAAATCAAAGAACTTCATGTTCCCTTCCTGGCAGGTCAACCTCTCGCTGTGTATGTTTTATTTTTCAAAATGTCTGTATCTTTAACATGTGGATAGTACAACATTTTCTCACCGTAGCAGAACTTGTACGATTAGTCGAAGCTTATAAAACCGATATGTAGGTGTGTACGATAAGTATGTGTTCGTTGGAAACAAATATGCGTGATATGCTCAACAATACGCCGCCTACCATCTCCTTGAAGCACTTTCTTGAAATTATTCGTATTTATCTACGTAGATATGGATGTAGCACGATTAAGGAATTAGATACGCTTCGATATTATGTACCGAAATTTGTTCGACCTCCCGAATCAGTACTCAGAAAAACGAAGTCAAACGAAGTTACTATACGAAAATAACGATTCTGCTTAAAAACAATCGATTTGAATTTTTAAATTTGCTAACTCGGTGACTGTATAATCAAATCTAAGAGTTAGCAAGTTTATGAGGTCGATGGGGGAATTATGTTGTTTCAAAGGTCGAGAAGTTAATTTACAAAATTTATATAATTCGTGGAGTAAATATCCCTATTTACTAATATTCATATTTACTGCATCCATTAGTTTTCATCACAACGATCAACGTATGCATTCAAGCAGGGATACTGAATAATAAAGTACAGATAATTGATTGTGCTAGTGAATATATGAGCCAAATGCATACTTACCTAACAAAGCAGTTTAATTCCAGTACAGAATCTGTTTAAGCGGAAGCCAAGAGTTGAGTACTTTGCCATGTACCATTGTTCGAAACCTCACAATCCAATTTGTACTGGTTAAACGGGTGGGAGAAGGGATCCGATAACGACTGCTTATTCGAACAAGATAATATGGCAATGTTTGCATGTTACGATCGATCCCACATAAGATTCTACATCTGATGGAAATTTTTTTCTCGAGTTAACATTTTTGATGTTGAAAAACACAGCTCATCGAACTTTTCCAAGTGGTGCACGATCAAGGAAACCATTTGTACTTGGCATAGTCACATGCCTTCACCCATTTCAAGCTTTTCACCTCGTTTTAACCAAGTTGCAACTGTAGGTACATATAACCACCAGATTTGCAAAAACAAAATTGAGAAACGCATAAATAACTGCCAGAATGATTTGTGTGAAGAGAAAACAGAAACGGTGATGGCATGGTGTCTGAGCACAATCCAATCGCAAACTTGCGGTGCGGCAGTTTTATACCTGCACAATATGAAGGCCGATCACGCTGTTTCAGGGTCTAAACACATCAAATTAAATCAATTTCCTATCAGCAATGAGGCCATATTTTGCTTCTGTGTCGCAAAGGATTGGTGCGCAGGACAAATGCGTAAAATAACAGCAAACTAAGACCATCAAGAAAACTGGCCCGCAGTACCTTCAAGAACAGTTATCAACTGAGCAGCTAATGGCCATTGCAACACCTGAAAGTTTGGGACATAGGAATCAACGATGAGAGATTGACACATTAGTGGACAAGCAAGCCCAGAAGACAACCCTGTGTCCCAGAAGAAGCTAATACTCCTCCATGATTCCATCGCTACAGAAGTTCCTAAAGCAAAAAATCACGAAACAGGAAGCAGATGGCAACAAACCATACAACTTCAAATAAGAACCTACAAGAGCAGGCACACAAACCCACCAGAAAAAAAAAGATTGCCAACAGAAAATCAGCCTTAATAGATTTTTTCCAAGTCACCTGACTAACTCTAATGATCATGAAATCACAAGAGTGTCTGCAGATCTACCGCTGTGCTGCTCCCGGAGCATGACAGTCCCATTACGACATGGAACTAAATTAGATTTCATCCAATTTGACCTAAACAAAGCTCGTACTTACTGTTAGTTTTCCTTTAAAAAAAAACTCAACAATATCAATAACTTGGGTACAACACAACTGGAACAGTAACGAAACAACCTGCATGCTGCATCTTCCTAACTATGTCCAACTACTCGTTACTTTTGGTATACTTTAACAATGTAAACCTGCAATTAGAATCAGAACTGGAACCGCACTGGCATTCAATGGCAACGTAAGAAGGAATGTGGCAACCACCCACCATATCGAGCCAGAATTCCAAGACAGGTAACACTTAAAAAAAGACAATAAAACTGAGTAGTAATAATATCAGTTTAACAGTAATTGAGGGGGGGGGGGGGGGGGGGGGGGGGGGGATGATCAATACAAGGTACCGTGAAGATTACCACCAAATACTCCTCGCCAGATAAAGATCTTGTACTGGCTCGAGACAACTTCTCCCAACAAAACTGGACGGACAGAGAGAAAGAAATGTGAAGGCTGACCTTAACAATCTAAAAGAGAATTACCACTTACTGGGGCGTGCACTGGAAATAAATTTGCACGTAAGAATACAGCTTCCCGGAGCATCATTAAACATTGCCACAAGTGCACTCAGAAACTAACAGCAGAAACAACCAGCTGAACCTATTATCCATCAAGGGAGATTAGAGTTTTTATTATGTTAACTAACATGCGAAGGGTGTGGCTAGGTCGGGTCAGAGAAGGCCAGAGTCAAAGAATCATATTTCTAAGTGATTATAAAATAATTTCTCATCATAAAGTCCAAATATCAGACTCGATTCAATGATTTTTCCCGTAATTAATGTATCACAAAAATTCAAATAAACTTAAATAGCCATCACATAGCAACAGAATACAGTAATATTCAGCAACCTGCACTTTGTCAGATTATGCTTGCAATAGCATTCAACCAACACTAATTATAGCATGACAGCATTCCTATAAGATGCATTAAGAAACTTATGGGATTTTTACACATGCACCCATGGGAGTTTTTTGATAACACATGCCCCTAACTTATCTGCAATTACACATGTGCCCCTATGCTCTTATACAATTCACGGTAAGACCTTTATGTTAGTGTGTGCATTCTATTACATTAATGGAGGAGCAATACTGTGAATTGTGTATAAACATAGGGGCACCAGTGTAACTGCAAACAGTTAAGGGCATAAGTGTTAATGGAAAAATTCAGAAGGGCACATGTGTAAAAATTCCTTTATTAATATAAATTATTACAATAATGAACGCAAGAGACTAAAAACAACTGACTTTTGCCATTGTCTCAACTATAATTTTTGTCTAAGCACACAGATAATAGCTTCAGAATATACTGTATAAAAATCTTTGAATGAAAAAACTCATCTTCTCGACACAAATATTTTTGCTGCAAATTTACTATGTATGATAGGCTTCATATGTCCACATTGATTTATGGAACTTGGTGAAACTTGTCGCCCTATATAAGATCTTTAGGCCATGATCATTTTAACCATCAAGCACGTGTTGAAACATTTTCTAAAGGGATTTTATCACTTGTGCCCCTCCGAGATGTTGCAATATCAGTTATGCTCCTATCTTTTGGTAATATCAGTTGTGCCCCTCAAAACTTGCTATTTTATCACTTGTGCCCCTCGGGTTAGTGGACCGTCCATCTACAGTGCAAACGGACGTTAACTTTGAGGACATAAGCGGAATTATTTTTTTTTTAAAAGGTTATATGGTCATTTCTTCCTCCTCTTCCCCAACCTCTTCTTCTTCCTCCTCTTCCCATCTTCTTCCTCCTCCTCCGACCTCCTCCTCCTCCCTCTCCGCCCCGAGCTCCTCGCAGCCCCTCCCCTCCCCGGCGCCACACCTCCTCCCCCCCCCCCCCCCCCCCCGCACCTCCTCCCCTTGTCGGCGCCGCCCCCTGCTCCCCCTCTCCCTGGGCTGGCACCCCCTCCCAGCCCCGCACCCCTGCCTCTTCCAGTCCGCGTTCCTCATGCCCCCCATGGAGGACGTCGTATCCCCACGGAAGCCCCTCCCGGGAGTCGAGGACGAGGAGGAGGAGCCCGACGAGCACCCGGAGACAACACCCGACGACAACACCCCTACGTCCTCCCCCCCTCCGCCCCTCACCCCCTCCCCCCGTCGCCCTCACCCTCCGCACCTCCCCCTCGCCCCCCCTGTCGCCTCCGCCCCTCCCACCTCCCCCCACCGCCCCCTCGCCCCCCTGTCGCCTCCGCCCCTCCCACCTCCCCCCACCGCCCGCCTCCAGGTCGCCCCGCCGCCCTTGCCCCCAGGTCGCTCCGCCGCCCCCGCCGCCTATGCCTCCCCCTTGCACCCCTTCGCCCTCCTCCTCCGCCTGTGTTGTGGGTGGAACTGGAGTTAGTTTTTTTTTTGTTAAATTTTGATAAATTTTTGACAATTTGATTCATAAAAAATCATCAAAAAATTCAATAAAATTTGCCGTTTGATCCGTAATGAATGATATATCCGTGAAAATGCAAAAATTTTAGAGATTCCAAGGATGTATGAAGGGTGTCACTAAGAGAGAGAAATTATGAAGAAAAAGAAAGAAGAACAAATGGAGGAAGAAGATGAAGAAGAGGACTGGACAATAATACCCCTCTTAACTGCACCAAGGTTTGAAAAAACCATGGTTAAGTCAACTCATAGACGGTCAATCTGACGGAAGGGCCACAACTGATGACGGAGCAAGTTTTGAGGGGCACAACTGATATTACCAAAAAGATAGGGGCATAACTGATATTGCAACATCTCGGAGGGGCACAAGTGATAAAATCCCTTTTCTAAAAGAGATGTGACAGAGAATGACTGCTAGAAAAATATATTCCATCTGAAGCTGTCATGTGAAGCAGCTTGGCGCCACATTTGTGGATCCCATGGCATGCGCATATTCACCCCTTCCACAATGGCGGTCACCCACTGGACCAGATCAGCATCCAACATCCTCAACACATGTCTAGAACAATGCATCCTTAATTTTTCCGCTTTAGAAAAAACCAAGGCAGCAATTGTGCGCTGCATTTGTGGATCCCATGGCAAGAGCATATTATCATGCACCGGTGTTCATCAACTGGACCATATCAGCACACCCAACATCCTTAACACATGTGTAGTACCATGCATCTCATTATCGTATCCCGATATCTGGAGAATAGTCATCCCTTCACACATCGCTCATCATCGCACGATCCAGATCAGCACTTGACATCTGTAATCAAGTCCAGTACCGAGCATCCTTCATGTTGGTAATTTCCGGCTGGCAGCTTTCATGAAGGCAGCACTATGGTGGTGTGGCCAAGATCTTGGTGAACCATCAAAGAAACCTGAAGAATTACTGTGTTGCAGAAACATTTAGGGAGAGATCGACAGCTTCTGAGATTGAAACTAGCTTGGAAGGGGATCGGGCCAATGAGATTCCTATGGAAGTCTTTCAACAAACTTATCGTGTTATATTCGTGGAAGTCTTCCAAGATCGACATGGATTTCCAGTGTTGGGATCAAGAGGATAAAATTAGGGGCAAAGGGCTGACCACTTCTGTTTACACAAATGATAAAACAAACTGCTGGATGGGCTCAACTGCAGTGGGAAATCAGCCAAACTTATCAAGCTATATCCGTGGAAGCCTTCCAAGATTTTTACTGCTGGAAATCAGCATGGATTTCCAGCGTTGGGATCAAGCGGATAAAAAGGGAAAGGGCTGATCTCTTCTGTTTCCACAAATGATAAAACAAGCTGCTGGACGGACTCAAATGCAGTGGGAAATCAGACGAGGTACCCACATGTTCACATGTTTATTATATTGGCTGATATTGGTTATGACATCAATCCAAGCATGCAAATGGACTAGTGTCTACAATTCTCAATTCAATGCTTCACATGACAAACGGCACTCAACATCCTTAACACGTGTCCAGCAATGTGCATCCTTCATTTTGGCAATTATCTACCAATAGCTTTTGAAAGCCAAGGCAACAACTCTGCACTCCTTTCTTGAATCGCATGGCCGGAGCATAATCATCCTTCCGCATCTCGGCTCATCCACGGGACCAGATCACCATCCCAACATCCTTAATACACATTTAGTATCACGCATTCTTACTTTTGATAATTTTTTACCAGCAGCTTTTATGAATGCCGTGACCATGATGGTGGTCAAGGTCTTGATGAACCATCTGTGTGTTCTTCTGTCTGGATAATGTCAGCTGGAGATACATTTTCGGGAGAGCTCGCCGGCTTCCAAGATTGCTAGTGCTTGGACGGGCTCAGGCCAAAGAGACTTCCTTGGAAGTATTTCAACAAACTAATCATGCTATATCCCTGGAAATCTTCTAAGACTACCACTGCTCAAAATCTGCATGGATTTTCAGAGTTTCAGATCAAATCGATATAATTATGCGCAGTGGGCAGAACTCTTCTGTTTAGACGGGTAAACGTAGTGCTCGACGGGCTCAACTGACGAAGGAAATCAGACAAGTTGCCCCACGGTTTGTATGTTTATTATATGGGCTGATGTAATTGGTTACTACACAAATCCAGGAAAGCAAAGGAAGGATTATTGTCTAAAATTCTGAATTCAAAGCTTCACCAGACCAACAGACACTGGAACTACTTCAACTGAAAGTAGCCAACCCCATTTTCTTCACTGATTTGCGAGAAAAATGCAGAGCATGTGCAGAAGTTGTCGAAAGTTATAGATGGTTTCAGGCTACAGAGGGTAACCTGGTCGTAGTCCTTCGTCATCTCATTAGGGCCTTTACTATTGACTGAGGAGCATAGAGCATTGTTCAAGAGCGCATAGACTGGTCGATGCCTTATAGATCGCTGATCAGGGTCTTGTATTGGCTAGAAGGATGCAATTATATATTCAGACACAAGATGACAGATTTAATAAGAAAAGGATGGTAGGAGGTGAACTGCCTTCCAAGTGGGATGGTCAAGGTCTTCCTTTAACCAAAACCTAAGAATTTGACAATTTTTGGTGTACCAAATGTGATACGGGAATATCAGCCGATTAATATAAATGGACCACATGATAAAAAAACAAGAATTTCTCAAACTCAAAAATCAGCTTGTTAAAAAAATACATGGGATCTTCATTAACCATCCAATTCAAAGCCAAATCTATGCATGGAAAGGCCATTAAAGTCGAGGACATTATCGACATGGCATCAAGTAGCACAAAATTTCTGCGATATTTCTCAGAAATTTTGGTTTTTCAACTTCACTAACATTAAAACCACATTAGCTTATTTTTCCTCAAAATCCTGCCGATATGTCTGGGAAAAGTCAATAAGTTTCATGCCATCTCATCAATATGACTAAAAAGATAATCTTTTAATCCATTTTCCTGAATTTCACCTATATCGGCCAAATTCGACCACCACTAGTTCTGTTGCTGTAAGTGAAATATGCAAGCTGATAGCATGCTGCTGCAGTGACCTGCTGCTTCTGTTGTTGAGTTTTAGCTCAACATTCAATATTCGATCGCTATGCCTCTTACTTTGTCCCTCTAATAACTTATTTGGTTTGAGATTTCTTAAATTGAAATTTTATATCTTCAATTTTAAAGGTTAAATAAGTGTTGCATGAGACGGATGACTAGGCGGTACGATTTTCAATTCGGTAGATTGACCAGACAGAATTAAACTCTCTTCCCGATTCGCTTAAATAGCCAGCCTACATATGCTAATATCCGCATTTATACGTGTTCAATCAAAGCCCTCTACTTCAAATTCTAATTTTATATGTAATATTCCATGATTTCAAGTTTTCGATAGTTATGCCTTAACATCTTTTCTTAGTCTATTACAAAATTTAGGATTCAAAACCTAAACTTAATAAGTTAGATCCAGATGCGAAGAATCAGTGTTGCAATAGTCGGCTGACTAGGCTGACTATTTGGTCCAACTATGATGTGTGGCCATGTGGGGCTCCCCGACTGACTAACCTCTAGTTGGCAAATAGTCGGCCTAACCGAATATTCAGCTGACTGGTAGTTAAATGCTGGAATTTTTTATTTTTTTTATTTTTTTAAATTCTCAGGAGTTACCATTTGTCATGACATTGATGATAATATATGTATAAGTATATATAAGAATATATGTATTAAAATCATTTTTATATTACAAATAATTAAAAAAATAGCCTGAATACTGATTATTCTTTATTCAGTGAACACTCCGACTGAATACCAAATACCGACTTCTGCAACACTACGAAGAATTAGGTATTAACCTTGTACCTTTTGTTTCTTACATTGTTATGATTGTATTATTAATACATTGCTGTGATGTTGCATGTGGCATCCGATCCGTGTTGAAGGACATAGATCACGGCCTCTGATTCTCGATCTGATTATGCCTTCAGCGGGCTAGTGAAGAGATTGGATGGAAGCATACTATTGCTCGTTATGGCAACAAGTTCGAGCTTTGATGCAATTTCTGTGGAAAGAGAACTAGAAAGGTGGAACCAAGAAACTGAAACAACTTCTTGATAGCAACAAAAAAAGGAGGCAAAATGATCCTCTTGCCCTAAAAAGGTTAAGAATGAAGAGAGGGTGCATGGATAGTAAGTCTCGGAAAAAAAGGTCAAAAAAAAACGGAAGTGCACTGAATTAATGTTTCAATGAGATTCCAATATTCATCTAATAGTAACAAACAAGAATGTACATATGCTAGCAATGACGGACTATATGAGTAGTGAACACAAGAGACGAGTATTCACTATCCGTGATGGTCTTAGACCAATTAATGGGAGTGCAAAATTTAATTTTAGATCTGGAAGTAGCAATGGCAATGGAAGTGGTGCAATTAAGGCATCACCAAAGAAAGTAGGACAAAGAGAAACAATGCGGGTAAAAAACAGTTGTGTTCACTATGCTCTAAGCAAATAGAAGAAGATATCCGAGAATTACTTGGCAGTGTTTGGAAGCGAGTCATATGGAATGTATTAAGCTGTTTGTAGAAGAGGATAATCCACAGTATCCACCGTGTGTGGCAAGGGGACTTCTCTTGCAAGATGCAATAGATAAGATAGATGCATTGCGAGGAAGTGTTAGAGATCCAACCCCTTGCAAATAAAAAAATATCTACAAGGAGGAGATTGCAAAATATATCGGTAATTGAAGATGGTGTGACCATCATTTGTGATGGTAGGATGAGAGTCGTATGAGGAAGATAATCACTACCTTCCTTGAATCCTTGTATGTTATGACGAAAAGACAGTGTTTATCAACTACATAAATGCATTTAAACATGTCAAAAGAAACATGTACATATGCAGGCTCCTGAAAGAACTCAAATGCAGGAGGCCGATTTTAAGAACATTGTGCGAGTGGTAATGGCAAAGAGAACTTCTAGAAGGCAAGTTAGATTTTTTTTAGCAAACGGGGGAAACATGCTATGGTGTCCGCCCCAAATAGATCAAAAAGACCTGGAAAAGTATAAGAAGACTTACAGGAGCCAAGACTCGTGAAGAGTCCTAAAATGAAAAATTACATTTTCGCAATAGAAACGTTGTAAAAAAAGTGCACCATTTCTAGTTAATCAAATAGCCCAAATCTTTGCAATAGGGCAAAAAAGGTCCTCTCTCAGACGATGCTTTGCCTTAATCAAAGACTTCCAAAACTGGTCTAAATTCTTGAGATTCAGCCAGCCTACACCAATGTCCAGCTAGATTGGTGACGTTGTTGCACAATGGAAAAGAGATGCTCCACCATCTCAATCTATATCTCGCAAAGAGGACACCTATTGGAGACATTCATGAAGAGTCGCACAACGGTCCCTAGTCAAAATACCCCTTTTGCGCATCAGCAACATAAAAAAGACAACTCTTCTTGGCAACATAAGTTCCCGAATAAAATTGCAATCCCGAACCAGGGCTCCCATCCTAGGAGGTGGTGGTCTTGATATAGCTCTATAGGCTCATTTTACTGACAAAGAGTTATCCTTCCACACCCAATGATCTTTCTCATCAGTTGGTCTATCTATATGACTCAAAGATTCCAAGCGAAGAAGGAAATCTTTTAAGCGTTGATTAGAAAAATCCATCAAAGACAAAGGCACCCAGTTACAATCAACCCAACAATCCGACACATGCGCATCACGGTTAGCAGCCAAAGCAAAAAAGGCATGGAAATATGTAGGAAAATGAACCTTCACTTGTCTAGTTATCCGTCCAAAATGCGAATGAGTCTACAACAAAGGTCAAAGATTCCAAGCGAAGAAGGATATCTTCTAAGCGTTGATTAGAAAAATCCATCAAAGACAAAGGCACCCAGTTACCGTCAACCCAACAATCTGACACATGCACATCACGGTTAGCAACCAAAGCAAAAAAGGCATGGAAATATGGAGGAAAATGGACCTTCACTTGTCTAGTTATCCGTCCAAAATGCGAATGAGCCTACAACAAATGTCTTCACTATTGCACCAAATACTACTAACCCATTTCAGGAGTAGCGCCTCATTCATGGTTTCAAAATAGGTGATCCCAAGGCCACCATATGCCTTCGACAAAGTTGCAGTCTCTCGATCTGCCAGGTGAATACAAGAACCATCTTGTCCTCACTCAGCCCAAAGAAATCTCTGCATGATCTTCTCAAGCCAGTTCCTAATACCAATGGGGAGAAGACGAGATGACATGAAAAACACAAGAATAACCAAGAAAATGGCCATAACAAGCACCAAACGACCACAACAAGACAGAATAGTCGCCTTCCAACCTGAGAGCTTCTTCCACCATCTTCTCAATGATAGGTAACCAATCAGACATCTTAATTCTTCCAGATGTCAAATGGAGTCCTAGGTTACAGATCGGGAGGGAGTCGCACTTCGTACCCAGCTCCCCACAACATGCATGTGCGTCTAAGTTAAAAGGATCGAACTAAATAATCGTAGATTTGCTATGGTTGAGAACAAGTCTAGCTCTCCAAAAATGCCCAAAGTCACGGCCATTCCATTTGCCTCCTATTTACCCCCCTCAATGAAGGTGTCATCTGCATAATGTAAAAGTAGAACAAAAATATCAACAACGGAATAACCTGTTGTGATATCAGTATGTAACACATGATCAACCATGCAAGGCAAAACATCAACATCAATAAGAAAAGGCATTGAGGCAAGTGGGCACCCATCTCTCACCTCACATTGAGGTGGGAAAAAACCTCCCTCGGCGCGATTGTTAACGAGCATGGATTAAGAAGTTGTGGTGACACAACGCTTCATCCAAGAGATTCGACTATCCGAGAAGCCCCGTCTATACACCACCATCCAAAGAAAACATCAATCCAACGTGTCATAAGCCTTTGAAAAGTCCACCTTCCATATTACACCCTTTGACTGGCATCTCTTCTAGTCTGTAATAATCTCAGTTGCCATTGCCAAGACTGTCTGCAATCTGTCTACCCAGAAAAAAGCCGTCTAGAGCAGCGAGATGATGTCACCATAACCATGTTCAATCAAACTATTAAAACCATTGCTACAAGAAGATATATAGAATTGGAGAGAGCAATCGGCCAAAAGTCCTCAACTCTATCGGACACGCCCTTCTTAGGAAGCAGAAATATAAGAGCCTTGCTAAGTCTCACAAAACTCGCATTGCGACAAGTAAACTCTTCAACTACATCAACCGCCTCTCTACCGATCAAAGCCCAAAATTCACGAAAAAAAAGATAGGGAATCCAACAAGACCATGCGCACCTTCCGCATTCGAATTCCACAATGCATTTTTCACCTCCTCCGTAGTAAAGCCTTGCATAAGATGATTCGTGTGAGGGTCGGAAAGCTAAGAAGCTCCAAGGCTAGTCCACCTCCAAGTCCTACCCTCAGCTCTTCTCGAAAAATAATGGAAATGATCTGCAATAGCTCTCATCATTTCACGATCACCTTCCACCATGTATCCATTCACCACTACAAAACATATCAAATTATGATAATGCTTCCTGGTGGCAATTCTATGTAAATAAGTGGCGTGTGCATCGCCTTCTTTTAGCCAAGAGTGCCTCAACCTCTATTTCCACTCCGCAGCTCGTTTCTTATCTTCAATCATAATTAATTTTTGCGATGCCGCTCTTACCTCAAGCTCATATGTCACCAGTTTTCGAATATCCTCTAGGCTATCAATCAGAAAGCAAAGTTAGATGACAAATGTCTTCCAACAAATATGTAATCATTTAAACCACGTGTGTTGCGCATTGGACTAACATGGTCCTAAAGGATTTAAGGGAAATGCCATCATAAATTTACCTGGAAAAAAACACTGAATCACAACATTTGCATACGACCATCCAAAGTTTTGATTTTTTTGCAGATAATATGTTAAGACAACAATACAAAACCCAAAATAACAAGATTTGCAACAAATTTGATAGCATTGCAAAGCATGCAGCAATGTTAGATTAGTTTGAAGAAAATGTGTTGTTCAGATAAGTGGTTTAAGATATCCGAAGTTCGCATATGTCAAGGGAGAAAGGTCGGATACTTGATTAACATGAATTTTTTGGATGATGTCGTCAGGAAACAAAGATCATGGATTTGGTGGTATCTGCTTTGAGAATAGCAAGCGACGATAAAAAAATCACCAATAGGGGGGTGACTAAGAGGCAATGTGTATGATGAGTGAGCTAAAAGAAAACATCAGAAGGGCATTAAGGTTGATTAGGCATCATTAACAAATGCTAGACAAAAATGTTATCTCGCAATCTTCATCAAGGTTTTTACGCTCTCTTCTTCACAATGTCGTGTACGTCGTATGTTATAACAGTTTATAAATTTGTGTTTTTCTACCATATTATCCCAATCCGATGTACCTCTACAAGCACAATATCAACACTCGCCAAGGACTCTTGTCGACACTCCCCGTTTTTTGATGAAATATAAGCTCTTTAAATTATAATGGAGAAGCTAGTAAAATTACAAAATGCGTAAATGAATTTAATAAATTAGGTGTAAGATATGCTAACATCGCATAATATATCTGCATCAGCATTTAGAATGCATATATTAACTAGATCATTGAGACACCGATATTACTGCTTTGCAGATAAAATACTTTAAGGAGGTATTGAAATCATTCAGAAGAATACCGGTGATTAGTAAACGAAGTAATACTTTTCATAACATGTATAAGATTTGTTAAAACTATGACTTCTGAAAATGTTTATCTAGAGGGAAAAGAGGTAGTTCACCTCTAATAGATGACCACCCTGAAAAACTCCTTCTGTTAAACTGTAACTAATTACATATTTGTAACTTAGGAGTTACATGAGCATAATGCATGTGAAAGAACAACCTCTATATAGTGCCTCTCTCCTCTAAATATCAGGACATTCATGGTCAACCAAATATAACTAGCAAGTAATCGATACTTAATAATGTTCTAATTTACGTATCTTTTATCAAAGGCTACAAAATATCTTTAGTTGTTTAACAATTGGAGGGTGGATTCTTTGTAGATTAGGTGTTCCTAACTTACGACCTATGATGGTCATGGTGTTGTCACAAATAACAATTAACAAGTAACAACCTTATACACTCATGTTCAAGATGAAGCGTACAAAGAAGAGAATATATGTGGATGGATGATTTTTTTGAAAGGAAAAAGGGTATTCATTGTAAAGTTGGTTGTTGAGATAGATGTTTTTGTTTTTTCTTTATTTATATTTACTTATCCTTCTGTCAACTTTATATAATTTCCCCTTAGGATTTTTCTCCTATATAAGAGAGCCATAGGGTCTCAACGGAATACAATTTTTCTCTTTCCATATGGTATCAGAGCGACGGTCCTAGACCGGAGCATGTGCCCTACATGCTCATTCCCCACCTAAGCCCTAGGAGACATCTCCCTTCTCGGTTGCAGCCGCCGCAACTACCGTCGCCGAGCAGCAACAGCAACAACCATCTGTCGTCGCCGCCACCAACAGGCAGCAGTAGCCGCAGCCAACTGCTACTATCGTCGCCGCCTCCCTTTTGTTTAGCGACAACTCTACGCCGCCCAAAGGGGTCTCTCGTGGCACCCTAGAGTTCACCATCATCGTCCGTAGAGACATTGAAATCGTTGCCAAGAGCAATTTGATTCACTGATCAGTCTGATTTTTTAGGTTTTAGTGTGGTTTTTATCATCTAAACCACCCTAGCCACTCGGAGAAGCCTCTAACGAATGGAAGAGGTTGTGGTATAAGTCTACACCCACAGCCATCTTCATGTATATTTGTGTAGACACGTTCATCCATGTCTAGAGCCCCAATCTTCATAGCAATCGCCGTCATGTCAAACAACAAGGTCGACTCCTAGGTTGACATCCCATCCTTGGGTGCCTTCAAAGTTCTAGCACCCATTATCAAGATGGATGGGACTAATTACGAGCTACGGGCTATGCAATTCATGAGCCTAATGCAATGCAACGGTAAGAGGCATATTCTTACACAGGACGAACCAACCGACAAGACTGAGATTAATGCCGCGTAGGAGGCAGATGATGCATATGCGCGTGGTTGGCTATCCATGATGGTGTCCGTGGAGATAGACAACGATATTCTGAGTCATCCCATTGCAAAGGCAATGTGGGACATTCTCGCTGCTACTTACTCAAAGGCAAAGAATGAGTCAAAGATATTGCAGTCACAGCACGATATCTTCACATCAAAGCAGAAAGTACGTCCTCCTTTACACTTCTCTCAAGGGTATGTTTGAGAAGCTCCATGGTTTCATTCCCTTGACTGCTTCACCAGAATAGCTCAAAGATTACAAAGATTCATAATGACCAGAGTTTTTCTAACAGCCATTGATCCTGGATATGATGCAGCTCGGTCACAGATTCTTACTGATGTCAACCGCAGATTGAGTAGGCTTTCTATAATACATGGTGGTGTTACTGAGCAATCACATACCTCCTCGGCTATGACCGTATCTCGTGGTGGAAGGTGTTCTACACAGTTTCGGGGGCGTAGTACCCGTGGCAGGGGAGGGGGTAGTCGACCCGTCAGCCGTGCACCTACTGCCATAGACCAGGTCATTCTGAGGATACATGCTACTCTAGGTGTGGCTTTCATGTTTCAGCTCATGTTGCAAAATAGAACCAGACATCTGGTGCTCCTCCTCTGGCATCTAACCAAAGGTTCGATGAGTTGATGACAAGACAGAGAGATCATGCATGCACCTGGGTCGTTTATTGCTCCATCATGAACTTCAGAGGTAGATATGTCAGCATCTACCACCACATCAGGTACTGCATATGCTTTACTAGCTATTACAGAGCATATTTGTCAGAATGGATTATGGATTTAGGAGCTTCAAACAACCTTTTTTAAAAACCTTCACACAACCTTTGTGGTGATAAAGGGCAGTTTAGTGCATACAGAACGATTCAGCCAGGCATATCGGTAGTTAGAGCGGATGGGACCCACTCTCCCATCACTAGACTGGGGGATGTGCAGTTTTGATTTCGGCAATGCGTCCTACAGAATGCTCTCATGCTCCTGATTTTTCTATGAATTTAATGTCTATTAATCAAATCAACAAAGGCTTACACTGTCGTGTCATATTTGATCTGTCTTCCCTTATTTTTCAGGACATTCTTACAGGAAGGGTGATTGGATCTGGACGTGAGCAAGGTGGTCTTTATAGACTGAACCAATCTACATATGTTGGTGTGTTGTCTATTTGCATTGGATCAATCTCTCCTTATGTGTAGCACCTCCGATTTGGTCACCTTCCTTTGCAGAAGTCGTGTCATGTGCTTCCATAGATTTCTCATAGCTCTATCCTCCAGTACGACGCTTGCCAGCTTGGGAAGCACCACCGGTCTACATTTCAGAGTTGCTAGAGTCGTAGTAGTCGTAGTATTTTTGATTAGTTTATCTTGACATTTGGGGTTCGAATCGTGTCTCATACCATCAGGGACACAAATTTTGTCTTGTTGATGTTGATGATTTTTCTAGGTTGTCTTGTGTATTTCTACTTGAAAACAAGTCTAATGTTTGTCATGTCATTCAGTCGTTTATTAATGAAAAAAATTATTTTTTTGTGTAAATGTCAAGTATATTCGTTCTGAAAATGCTTTATAATAATGTATTCTTCAAGTCCCTCGGTATTGTACATCAGACTTCATGTCCCTATACATCCCAACAAAACGGGGTGGCCAAACGCAAACATCGTCACCTTCTGGATGTCACTAGAACCCTCTTGATTCAGAGTCGTGCTCCTCATTCCTATTGAGGAGACAGTTTTAATTGCATGTTACATGGTGAATCATATGCCCTCATCTGTGTTGGGAGAAACGATTTCGTTCTTGGTTGCGGTTCTCAAGAAGGATCTTTTCTCCCTCACTCCTCATGTGTTTGGGTTTGTTGCCTTTGTTCATCATACATCTCATGGCCATGACAAGCTCTCTCCTAGAGTTGTCAAGTGTGTCTTCGTGAGGCATTCCAGAACTCAAAAAGCGGTACCGTTGTTTTGATCATGTTCGACGGAAATATCATGTTAGTGTGGATGTCACTTTCTTTAAGTCTATTATGTTTTTCCCTCTTATAGGTGATAGGTTATCTCCTTCGGATTCTGGAGAAGAGGTATGCATGCCTCTACCCCCGGTTTCTTCTACCATGCCTACGATTACTACGCCTCTCACTCCATCCCCAGTTCCATCTGTCCCTTCATTTCCACGATCTTTACCATCATCACCACCACCTCCTCCTCCACCATCTCCACCAGTCACTTCCATCTTTTCCCACAGGTCTACATTCATCGACATCGTGCTCATAGGCCTCCTCCATCATCCAACATGCTCGAGGTATGTTCTGAGCATTTAGTTTCTACTGATGACACGGGTGATTTGCATTTACCACAGAATGAGAATGTGGCTATAGGCGTTCATGCCTCGGTCACTGAGAAGGCTGAGACCTTGACATGCATATTGCTTTACGAAAGCAGAGGCGCACATGGGCTACATACCCTCTTGCTTCCAATGTTTCTCTTGCATGCCTCTCAGAGGAGTTACAAAGGTTTGTTGTCGGACTATCTGTCGTGGACATACCACGGACATATCAGGAGGCGTTACATATTACTCAACGACGCCTTGCTATGGAAGAGGAGATGGTTGCATTACAGTCTCGCGACATATGGAGTGGTGTTCTTGCTCGACCTGGTGACAGGTGTTTCTGTTGTGGAGAGAAAGTGGGTGTTTACAATGAAACACCGTGTCGACAGTAGGGTGGATCGATACAAGGCCAGACTTGTCGCTCATGTGTTCACCCAGACCTATGGGGTGGGCTATCAGGATAAGTTTTCCCCCATTGCCCGACATTCTAAATTGAGGATTCTCCTTTTTGTTGGTGTGGTACACGATTGGCCTCTCTTTCAGCTGTTGTCAAGAATGCCTTCTTTGTATGAAGTCTTGCAGGAGGAAGTATGCATGCAGCAGCCACCAAGTTTCGCTACTGAGGGAAAGTCTCATATGGTTTGTAGACTTTACAAGGCTACTTATTTTTTTGAAGAAAAATAGGGTGGTGTCTAAAGTTGAGATCCACCGCGAACTGTATATATAAATATAAGAAGAAATGGAGAGAGAGAGAGAGAGAGAGAGAGAGAGAAATTGCATCATTTTACATTCGCCATGTTAAACGGAGTGCCCTACAATGCCCTAGTACATTATTTGAATTAAATCATTCCCCCACGAAGATGGCCTTGTTTCTAGCGCACCAAATTGCACACACCATCACAAAAGGGTACATAATCCTCATAGCCAAATTCACATACTGCTCGGAAATCCCGCCAGAAAGCGGGGCAATCGCTCCGCGCAAGCCACGTGATGCTCGCCCGACCCAGTATCTCCTACGAAAGAGGGCACGAGAAGAATAAGTGATCTGCATCCTCCCTCGACCCGCCATAGCAAGCAATATCCTCCATGCTCATCAAATACCCCCGGCGAACCTTGGTAAGGATCCTCCCTAGTCTGAACAACCACAAGAAGACTTTGACTCTGTTAGGTACCTTGCACAGCCAAATGAGGTCCATGTCGACCCGTACCTCCTCCTGCACCTCCTCCCCATCCTCCACCAGAAACTGATGTCTTACGCACCGAGAATCTCCCCTCTCCCCATACAAAGTGATCTCATCCCGACGATGGATGCTCATTCTGAAGCAGCTCTGTCTGTAGAGAAAGGAACTCGTCCACCATCTGCTCCGATAGCTCAGAAAGAAATGTCGTAGATCGAGCCTCATGATCCCAGATCTCCTGCACCCTCGCCTCCCTGTTAGCCGCCAATCGCACAAGTCGCGGGAAACGCTCCCCATCACCCCCTCCCTTGTCCAGTCATTCACCCAAAAACAAAAGCTTGAACCATCTCCCATAATCGTCTTTAATCTAGAAGCAATCCTAGGAACGATCGTCGTAATCCTTCTCCAAAGATATAATGGAACCCGACCCGTGGCCACCTCCAACGATATGGTAGTATCGTAAATCTTCCTGAAAAAGTGGCACATCAAATCCTCGACTTCCCCACACGCACACCACCCACTTTGCCATAAACGCCTTGTTCATGCCCCCTAACCGCAGCACTCCAAGGTCGCCCCTCTTCTTTGCCGCAATCACCCTGCTCCAATCAACCAGGTTGACGCCCTTCTTAACCTGTCGTCCATCCAACCAAAAGAATCTCCTCATCAAAGTCCTAATCCTGGCGCAAACCCCTGCCGACAAGGACCTAGTGGAACAAAAGAAAATCGGAATGGCCGAGAGAACGTGCTTCAGGAGCACCAACTTCCCACCCTTTGACAGCAGCGTCGCTTTCCATCCTATCAACCTCGCCTCTAACATTTCCATCAGCATCCTCCAGTCTTCAGCCTTCGGCCTCCCAGCAACCAGTGGGAGCCCCATGTAAGTGATCGGCAACAAAGCCCCCGAGCACCCTAGCAACCCGGAGACATGTTGTACCTCCTCCTCCACAAGATCGAAGGGAACCATCGGCGACTTATCCATGTTGATACGAAGGCCCGAAATGTCCCCGAAGATATCCATGATAACCGATGCCCTTCAAATTTTCTCATCATGAGCCCCCAAGAAAAGCATAGTGTCATCCGCGTATTGAAGAATCGGAATGGATATCTCCTCTCTACAGTAACCGGAACACCAGCCACTCTGCAGGGTCAGCCTCATCATAACCGCTAACGCATCCGCCACAATCACGAACGGTAGCAGAGCCAACAGGCAACCATGCCTGATTCCCCTCTGTGGCTGGAAGAAACCTCCCTCTAATCTACCGTTAACGAGCACCGCATGAGAACCTGTAGTAAGTAACACATCGTTTGATCCAAGCTACCCAAGGCTTCGAGAAACCCCTTCTCTCTAGCGAAACCCAGATGAATCTCCAGTCCACCGAGTTGTACGTCTTGGAGAAATCCACCTTCCACACTACCCCTTTTCCCTTGGATCTCTTCTAGTCCAACAACACTTCTGAAGCCATGACCAGAAGCTCTCTGAGTTGATTGATAGGCAAGATTTTGTCAAATCAATTGCAGATCACTCACTTTTTGTTCAGAGAACCCAGACAGGTATTGTTGCTATTTTGATTTATGCGGATAACATCATTGTTATAAGGGATGATGAGTTGGGTATTCATGTATCTAAAGATTTCCTTGGACAACAGTTTGTGACCAAGGACCATGGCAATCTTCGTTAATTTCTTGGCCTCGAATTTGCAAGAACCATCGTGACATGGTGATGACGCAAAGGAAGTATGTTACTGATCTCCTAGCTGAGACGGGCATAACAGGATTTAGGCATGCTACTACTCCTATGGATCCGAGTATGAAACTCTATGATAATGACACTAAGGAGGTTGATAAGAGACGACATAAAGAGCTTGTCGAGAAGCTTTTATATGTCACCATTACCAGATCAAATATATAATTCGCAATGAGCAGAGTTAGTCAATTTAAGGAGCAACCCATGCACGTACATATGGATGTAGCTCTTGTTCGGGAATCAGTAGAGACACATCCCTTGCAGTTACAGCATATGTTGATGTAGATTATACAGGATGCCCCAAAAACATGAAATCTACCTCAAGCTTCGTTGTCTTTATAGGGAGTTCGCTTGTTTCATGGAAGAGTAAGAAATAGACGGTTGTTAGATCTAGTGCCGAATCAAAATATAGAGCCATGGCACAAGGAAGCACAGAGAAGATGTGGGTCAGATCTGTCCTGACTGACTTTACTGTCGAGGTGCACTTCCTATGCACCTCCAATGCGACAATCAGGTTGCTCTTTTCATAGCCAATAATCCAGTCTTCCATGAAATAACCAATCACATCGAGGTAGACTGTCTCTACACTCAAGATATGATTCAGACGGGATTTATATCCACTTCTCATGTTACTTCAGGAGATTGGACTGCAGATATGCTCACCAAGGCACTTGCTAGGGGTCCATTCCATCGTTGTTGTTCCAAGCTGAGCATGATTGACATATATGCTCCAGTTTGAGGGGGGTGTTGAGATAGATGTTTTTGTTTGTTCTTTATTTATATTTACTTATCCTTCTGTCTACTTTATGTAATTTTCCCTTATATCTTGTAGGGGTTCGAACTTTCATTTATCCTCCCGATGCAACAATCTCATCAATTGTATGCTGTAAGAAAGATCCCCTTCTTATTTTTTATTGAATGTCATCTTCGACAAACAACTTGTATTAGTCCTTCAAACTCACCCCATCAAGTCACCAACCATCTATTTCATGTACTCTAGATTGGACCCTTAACAAGAATATAT
Organism: Ottelia alismoides; assembly: GCA_037367405.1. Lineage (NCBI taxonomy): Eukaryota > Viridiplantae > Streptophyta > Magnoliopsida > Alismatales > Hydrocharitaceae > Ottelia > Ottelia alismoides. The sequence continues at coordinate 378,345 of JAZKJV010002889.1, forward strand.
TGAAGAAATCTACTTCTTATAAGAGTTTTTTTTGAAAGACTTCTTACAAGAGTGATCCACTTCCTTTGCCTTTTTTACTTCTTTAGTCGAGCCTCAACTGCACCACTTTTGGTGTCGTCGCCACTTCCATCGACAATATTAAATCGTACACCTCCCACCAATATGTCTAAGAATGACACATACTCCCAACTCTTGTGCTTTCTCCATATGAACTTGTGTATGGCCATCTTATATGCATTCCCTCTCTGAAATTTGAATATATGTGGATATTGGAAATCAGAATCTGATAAGACAAACATGAAATTCTTTTTGAAACATGAATCAATAATCTTCGCATTTCTTCCGACCTTTTTATTTTTCTCAGGCTTACACCCCTTTTTACCACAAAAACTAAACTTGTTAATACCTCTACGACCTTCTAAACAACGTAATTCCCCCCTTGACTCTGTAAACTTGCTCTGTCTTACCCATGAATCCCGCCGTTAAATTTACTTTTACTTGAGTAAATGCCTTAGGTTAATCTAACCAAATGAGCATTCTATGGTGGATCTTCCGCCTCCTCATCTCCTTCTTCCTCTTCCTCTTCTTCCTCCATTCCTCTTCTCCTCCCTCCTCTATTTATTTTTTCTCTTCACCACATCGCCATCCGTCCACCAAATCACAATTATTTTCTATTTTCACGGATAAATCATGCCTTTTGATCACGAAAATGATTTTTCCCAAATTTTTTGAGATGAATTCTTAAATCAATTAATCGAATATTTGGTGTTGCTAAACAAATACATTGCACCTCCAACCTCTACATCTCTCTCCAGCTCTCCGTCCACGACTCACGCCTCCTTTACAACCCACTCCATTCCCTCCTCGAACTCCTCCACGATCCCCTCTCCTCCGACCATTCCTCCGCTATCTACGAAGCTCTCCTCCTGCAGGAAGCGTGTGCTTCGCTCGTAGATCCAGTCTGTCGCTTCTTTGTAGTCCGCCCACAACTCCAGTCCCTCCTCGCTGATGCCGGCAAGAAATGTGTGCTCCTTTACCGCGTCACGGAGGGATTTTCCTCGAGGTGTGGCAAGGGAGGGAGAGGGGGTGATGGAGCACTAGAGGTGTGGTATGGGATCACCTAGATCAAGGGTGTACCTATCTCGAGGTGGCACAAAGGAGGTGGGAGCACTACGGTAGAGGAGGTGGAGACGACGAAGGAGGAGGAGGAGGCGAGGACGATGGAGGGTGTCGGGGAGGAGGCAAAGGCTGGCGAGAGGGGAGGAGGAGGTGGAGGGGGCGGGGGCAGAGCAACAAGGGGAGGAGGCTAGGGGCAGAGCAAGGGGAAGGGAGGTGGAAGTGGAGGGGTAGGGGAGCGAGTAGGGGAGGAAGAGGAGGTGGAGGGTGCCATTTTATAAATTTATCAAACAAAGAGGGCAATTCGCACTTCTTTTTAATGGAATCCGATTAAATTTAATATGTAAATGAATGAGAGTTAACCGCAAGGTTCATGGGGTAATGGTTAGCGAGTTTACGGAATCAAGGGGGAATTACGTTGTTTAGAAGGTTGTAGATGTAATTTAACAAGTTTATAAGGTTCATTAGCTAAAAATCCCTATTTTAAACCATACGTCTTATATAGTGTGGCAAAAGTCAATCGAAAGATCATTGTATAAAAATATCCAAGTGATTAATATTTTAAATACAAAATCGCGTTTAATGCATATACTCTTATATATCCATACGTGTACAGTCGATTAACAAGATAAAAGTACTAGTCGAACTGATTATTCAGATCTAATAGTGTCCGAATAAAATCATTCTATTGAGTCACACGACCAAATAGCATAGACTAAACAAATATTCGGAAAAGTTGTCCGACTAGCATTAAATGGGGTAGACTTTTCCTTCGAAACAAGAGGGAACATGCATAGGTGCCCACCACAAGATTTGAACCATGGTCCTTTCGATGGTAGGCATATTGCACTACCAACAAACCATTGAAGTGGGTTCTTAAATGGGGTAGATGTCAAGGCTGAGACTATAAAGGTTTGACTGCATCAAGGATGCAACACAACTATTCTCAAAGGTTGCAAGCATCATCAGATAGTAGATGCACAATTGCAATGAAATCAATCATTTCTATCTCGGACTTGTAAATTTTAAACTAAGATGTAGTATTTAGTTATTATAAAGAATTGAGCTTCCATATAATATCATCTCTTACTTCAAATTCACAAAAAGAAAAGATTACCTAGATATCATGATTACAATCTTATTTTGAGCAAAAAAAAGAAATTTTATCACTTTAAAATTCTAAAGTGACTTGGAAAGGAAATACGTGCTAAATAAGAACTAGCATATGTTGCCTTCTAAATAAGAACTAGCATATGCTAAATAGAAATGGTGAAGACGGTCAAGATAGGGTTCTTTACAGGACGTGAAGATTATTTGGGCAAGCAAGATCCCAAACGGGATAAAGGTTTTCCTATGGTGCCTGCAGAGAGACAGACTTTGTGACAAAGTAAGGAGGGCGAGGATCTTTGGCTTACAGGATGGGATGTGTGACATTTGTGGAGAGCAGTCGGAAAATTCGGAGCACCTCTTCTTCACTTGCAAGGCCTCGGCAAAGGTTTGGATGGAGATGGAAATCGATAAGGAGGGTCGAAGGCAACTCCTAGGGTGATGTCTCTAAGCCGTTTGCTGTTCTTTAGGCATTATGGTTGGCAAGAAATGAGCTCATCTTAAGAAACCAAAGATTTTATTCGGAAAATATAGTGTCTCATTGTAGGGTTCTAACGAACTTTTGGGAGTCCAGGTAATGTATTATGTAACCTCTATTTTACTTTAATATAATCTCTAGCGGTGATTCCCAACTCGGGAATTCACCCTCTTTTTTCTCAAAAAAAAAAAAAGAACTAGCATATGTTAGTTTGACAAAACCAAACACAATGATACCTTAAGGGAATTTAAAGAATTTAATGCTATGTTGTGGGAAAATACTTTGTTGTTGTTGAAGCATCATTCAGTGAAGAAGGTCCCCCACCCTATGGCCAAAACTAACACCATATCCAAAAAACAACGCGGCAGCAAAATGTTATTTATAATTTTTTTCTTGTTGTGCATTTAATCCTTTAAAAGATTTGGATATCCAAGTAGACATCCTTTGACATAAAAAAAGTATTATCCTTACAAGAAAAAAAGCAACGAGAAAGAACAACTCTGTTGTAAAAAGGATGTTACAACAAGATAGTAAAATAAATGAAGTTTGTACCTCAGGTCAGAACCATTTTGGAGGACTAAAAAATACGGAACAATAAATTTGACAGATGTGAATTGATTTCCGCCTTCAATGTGATCTCTGCTGATACTGCAGTCACATTTCAAAATATAAACATAAATACATAGATTCGGTATTCACTATAGATCATCGAGATAATTTTTTTATATTTTTGCACATTGGTAGAACAAGTTACCAGACAATTCATGGGCTTGAACAGACAAATAAATTAAATTTGGTATGTACACTAATGCCTGCCCAAATGTACCCAAAGAAACCATCATAACAAGTACATACTACATAGACATGCACCATCATTGATCTCAACTTCTCAATAACTAGTCTACTCCAGTACATGAAAAAAGCTTCTAACCTTCCCCAGGACCGAAAGCCAAACTAATTAATGAATGCTGAACCCCAATAATGAACAGACTGCAAAGCTATGAATTCAAATAAAGGTTTTATATTTGTTGCACATTGGAAGAACAAGTTACCAAACAATTCATGGGATTCAACATACAAATAAATTAAATTTGATATGCACAATAATGTCTGTCCAAATGTACCCAAAGAAACCATCGTAACAAGTACATAGACAAGCAGTATCATAGATCTCAACATGTACTAGTATGCTCCAATGCACGGAAAACGTTACAAACCTCAGGTACAAAATGTCAAACTAATTAATGAATGGTGAGAACTCCGATAACAAATAGACCGCAAAGTTCTGCATTCTGGCCATTTGACCTCGTATTCACAACAAATTGCCGTTTAAGTCATTACAGACTGAAAACTTCCCCTTTTATAAAATCCAACACCGAGCATGTTGGTGTTCCTCCTGGAAGACGTTACAAATGTCTAACCAAAAACAAGAAGAGTGAATTTTTCCTTGCAAAGTTTGTCGGTGTTACTTCCATCTCAAAGCATGAAACAATATACATCCTGAAGCAGGTACCACGTGGAGCATGCCCTCCTTCGGCAAGCCATGCCAATAGATCATTTGTTATTTTGAATCTAAGCTTCAAGAAAGTTTTCCCCCTCAAAATATAGCAGTTTAGTACTTCGGATCATCAGTCGATCTAAGTTGATGAAAAAATGGCATGGCATAGCTCAGACAAAACCATGGCCTCAAATTTCAGCGAAATTCGGTCGAATTTCTGTCGAATATCGATATCCAGTCGAAATCGAAATTCGACCGAAATGACCGAAATGACCGAAATATGGGGGTCGTAGTACAAAAAATGACCGAAATGACCGAAATTCCGGTCGAAATTCCACCGAAATTCCATCGAAATTCTATTTTGGTCGATACCGAAATGGTGACCGAAACCGACATTTAAGGCCTTGGACAAAACCATAAACACATTGCATGATATAACTCAAAACAAAGGTATGCATATAGCAAAAGGGATTCAATGCAATGACCCTTGCTATATCCGTGACGTCACAAAAGCAACTGAAATGGCATTCTTTAATAATAGATCGTTCATCCACATCAGAATGTAGCAGTTCAGAGGACTTTCATGCTCTAACAGATGTTTGATTCTCATTTTTTAATTTGAAATCTCACCTCCTGAATCATGATAATATCTGCATTTGAATCCTATTCTTATACGATGGTAGAAAGATGAGGAAACAGTTTGCAAATTTTGTTTTTCCTTTCAAACAACAAAAAAGAGAAGATGAGATTTCAGATATTGTTCTGTGTCAACTTGTGTCCCTTCACTCGCTTGAAGTATGCCGTAGTCTCTGAGAAGTGAGTCGGAATGACACAAACGGCCTCCTGGAAAGAGTTATATAATATTCAAAGACCTAAAAATAGACCGACTGCAGCTCTTCCGGATCTTTTTCTGGAACAGGGCTCTATGGGTTTCTTTAGGCATTTTTACAGGTATTGCAAATAGATATTAAATTAATATCCTGACCTTATAAGATCGACAATGTTACATATGTAGTGATATGTATTATGATACATGGTTGGTATACATGGGCTAAGGAGTGATTTTCCATCCTACAAGCATGGTGGGGAAAGGTAGTAATACCAATGATCATCATCGGTATAGAATCCTGTAGGGAATCAGAGGAAACCCCACCATCGGAACCCCCCACCACCGCCAATTGGACCAGGAAAGGCAGACCCCTGTGTGTACAAGCTACTAAAAGGTCCGTTCCATACATACCGGGGAATGGATCTGTAGAGAGCATCGGGCCCGAAGGACGCAAGCCATAGGTTGATCCCCGAGCACTAAGCTAGAATTTACGTAGAATATATTAAAGAGAAAATGACTAGAGGGTTCAGTTCTAGCTAAGAACCATAATTTGATGCACTTAATTAACTAGCTTCCGCAAACATAATCCACATGCACATCAGTATAATAAGGACTACAATATTCACAGATTTATATTCTTTTTCTCTAAGGGGACACCGTTTATATTTCCTTACAAAAATGCAGCAATGGACAATAGGACTCTAAAATACATAGGAATATTGATTGTGTTCCCTAAAAAACCTACAAGCCATCTAAATACAGTACATATTTCTCTAAGGTTGTTTTCTAACTTCGGCAATGCCTAAGTAATGCCATTGCAGTGCAAGAACTCCTCGAAACACAACTATCATAATGTGCAATGCCGATTCCATGAATTCCTCAAAACACAACCATCTTAATGCAAAAATACTACTCGCAATGAGAAGCGCAATGTCATTACCTTCTGAACAGAAATCATTCCATATTCCTTGGACATTAAAGGCAGAAGTCTTCATCCGAAGCCTTTATGTAGAAGCCATTTCTCCACTTCAAACCGGCACCTCTTGCAAACACAAGGTAAAGATCAAAAGTAATTGCACTAAGAAACGTGGCAAAACACTGATATTTTTCTTTTTTCTTTTTACAGAGCAGAGTTCTTTACAATCAGATTATGACAACATGCCCATACATTTTCCAAATTTACCAAAATAGGTGTATCCCACCTTGCAATGAACTCTTTGCTGGAAAGAAACTATCCTGCAAATTGAGGGAAGACGGGAAGACTATATCTCCACCCAAAAACAATGGGGAGCCTGGTAAAGAGCACCAACAGTTCTCTTCATAAGATAGATTTCACGGCTTCCCATTTCAATGCGCTGTTCTCACCTTAAAAGAATAATACCGCACATAGAGGTGACTTTATCATCTTAATAATCGTCATTAACTGCACCTGCTAACATGTTAGTCTGCTAGAGAGAGATATTTAATGGCCTAAATCTTGGACAAATACACTGGCAGCCGCTCTTCAAGCTTGTTGCAACTCATTCTTCAGCTCTTCCAAAGGATCTGGACTCCTCAAAATCTTAATCAGGTGCCTGATACATTGAGAAAACAGGGTGCATTATGAGGATATGCAAACAAATGGGCATGTCGCAGAAAAACTTCTAGATAGTTTGTTTCGCTCGAGGAATACACACATTCAACATGGTCAACAATCACATTTTCATGATACCAAAGCTGTAAAAAATTGTGAATCATTTAAATTCTACTTTTACTACCTACCTGTCATGAGTATTCTGTGAAGGATATGTTGGCATGAGGCCCTTCATTTTTGGAAAGGGGGCCTCTGTGAACCACTCGTGTTTCAAAGCATCTTCTGCAGTGATTCGCTACAACAGAAAATTTACCAAGAACAAATAATAAGGAAAACATGACAGACTATTATTATTGGAATTCACAATGAATGCAAAAATACCTTATCGGGGTCATAAGTTAAAAGTTTATTCAACAAGTCAAATCCCCTTTCCGACAAAGTTGGGCGTCCAGTAAACGACGCGGGAGGAAACTTTTCACGTAACTTATTGTATCTGGAAAAGAAACAGAAAAGGTAAATATTAGCACCTCATCACGACAAGAAATTAATGGCAGGTGTAATTGGAGGTGTGCATTTTTATAGCTTATACTAATTGCAATGAGTAAGCCGTATTTGTGTTTGATTGAAATTGTGGAGTAGATGGAGAAGTTGTATTTGTGTTTGATTGAAATTGTGGAGTAGATGGAGGTGCAAATTGTTTTGGTTGCTTTTTCTGTTTGGTTGTAATGAGGTATAACCTGACGGGTAAGCCGAAAAGGGAACAATCTATCCATGTCGGTGGCAGTTAAGATTGGTGATTTTTTTTACTTTTAGATGAATAAATTGGCATATTTGTGCACATTCTATCACCTTCATCTATCTATGGCTCATACAACTAGATTCTTTCCATAAAAAATCTTCTTCAGGTTGGTTGTTATTTTTAGATGGAAAAAATGCATAATTGTGTATATCTTATCACCTTCATCTACCAAGTGGAATCTTTTCTTAAAAACTCTTCTTCAGTTCTCTAAAAATCATATCTTTCCGCATTGAAATCTTACAGTAACCCTTTCACTGTCTAAAACCATGGCTCGTCATATTGGACTCTTTTCCTTAATAATCCTAAGATCTCAGTATACTAAATCCTCAAAAAAAAACATCTATCTTCATGCAAACCTCATAAAAACACTCCTCGGCAAAAGCAATCAGGTTTGTTGGTGAAATACAACTTAAAGTCGACCTTAATGTGGATATAAAGCATAGGGAACACAATGGATGTAGCGATAGAATCTGTTAGATCACATCATTACATTAACCACGTCGCCATCAACACCATGTCTTGGTCATACCAGAATAGGCCGAGTCACCAATCTTCCAAGTTAAAAAGCTTTAAGATCTCCGTGAATTCAATTCTCTAAAGATTACATCTTTCCTCAATTTCACAAAAAACACTTCTAACCACAAGCAATCACTGTAGTAGTGAAATACAACTATAAACTTCACCTTAATGTTAGAACAGCGCAAAGGGCATGCAATGCACATGGCAGAAGAGCTCATTAGATTACACAGACCACAGATGCCCACCGACACCATGTGTCAGCCATACCATAATTAGCTGAGGCGCCAATCTTCGGAGATCAAACTCACTTTACCCTTGGATTTTGCAATCATCAATCTCTGCTGCTCGTTCAGGGACTCCTTCAAAGTTCCATAGCTCAGGAGCTCAGTGCCAAGCAGCCTCTTCATTTTAGGGCAACAAACCAAGGGTGAACCTTGGTTTGGATTTCGTGGAGTAAAACCCACACAAACAGTTTGGAGGAGAGAAAGGATGGAGTAAAGACCTCTACGCTGGTTTTGTTTATAGCACTCTCCAATGGCTGACCCCCATTTTGGCGGGGAAACAAACTAGGACTGAGGAAATTGAAATAGAAAATGCTAATATGATATGGACAGTAGATTCAATTATCTCAGTGCAGTTGGATCACATAAAATGCAACTAGGTTATGAGGGTATAGTAGAATTCTTTTCAGATAGGATTCAGGAAGCCAGATAAATCTATGTAACTACGTGACCCTGAAGAGAATTACAGCATCTATTGAATAGACAGCATCTATTCTTGAGAAACTTATTGGGACATTACGAATATTACTCACCAAATAAATATGTTGGTCATGGGACTTGACCCCCAACCCGTAAAGATGCCTATGGGCCCGTTTGGTTACCAGTTTACCCTTAGTATCTAGCATGGATTGTAAGAAGAAAAGCAACAATAGTTTCCTGAACTATTAATATCATGGAAGTCGATTCTACAGTCAACGATGATATCCTTTTTAATGAAATTTACTTTTTTATTATCTAGATGATATTTTATCTAATTACAAGTGTTATCTGTCATTAATCAGTGGTCATATTGGTTAATTATTGGTTACATATTGTAGTTGAGAAAAATAACATAAATAGCTCACAGCCTCTGTAGTTGTAGATATCTATATTGGCCCAGTCCAATAATCCATTTAGCGGGTGTCCTACTGGGTCAAAATATAATTTATGAACTGAATGACAGTCTAAATCATATTTATCTTCTATGACTGTCTAAGATAATATTTTTGACATGGTTTTCAAAAAAAAATATAGTGTTTTAGACGCAATCAGTCATCTAGGCAAAAAGTAACCCTATCAAAAATAATAAAAAATCAAAATACTAAAAGATAAAATGAAAGATAGAGCTTACGGTTGCTTAACAAAATTGACTTTAGAACCAGGTAATTTTGTAAATCCAGGCCATAAATTGTCATTTGGTGTCCCTAGTATCCGGAAAATCTGCAATCAATAATCAGGGGGAAATAATAAAGATGGGCTATGCCAAGGTGGTATAAAAATAAAGGGAAACAGACTGAACAGGCATACCTTGTCAAGTTGATCGAGCTCAGATTTTCCATTAAACAAAGGCTCTTTCGATAACATTTCAGCCATAATACATCCCAAAGACCACATATCAATAGCAGTTGAATATTTCTTCATCCCAAGAAGAAGTTCAGGTGCCCTGTAAGGAAGTCATACTTATAAGACAAATATTTCAAAGTACACCAGGAAAATAATTTCAGAAGATATATGTGTGGCGTTGTTGTTAAATAATGAAAAGAAGGTAGCATACCTATACCACAAAGTAACAACCAATGGAGTATATGGCTTCAACGGGCTTCCATATTGACGAGACAGGCCAAAATCACAAATTTTCAACTCACCGCAATTGTTAAAAAGAAGATTCGATGTCTTCAAATCACTGTACAATATTCAGAAACATTATAAATGTCGTTAAAATCACATATACATAGTTAACATAAACAGATAGCAAGATGAGTATAAAAGAAATGAAAAGCATACCGATGAAGCACCCAATTATCGTGCAGAAAATTGACCCCCTCGAGCAACTGCAGCATCAGACACTTGACCTCGCTCTGACTAAAAGGCTGCTTCATTGATTCCATTAACCCTTTTAGATCATGGTCCATATATTCCATCACCATGAAAATGCTATCTTCACAACCCATCACTACTTCCTTAACATCTACAATTGAAGGATGATTCAATGAAAGCAGTATATTTATTTCCCTGAGGGATGTCAAAGGAAAACCCTCTCTCTCCTTCTCCATTTTCACTTTCTTCAACGCTACTATATCTCCAGTCGTCTTGTCTCGTGCTCGGTACACAACCCCGTAAGTGCCCTCGTTAATCTTGTTTAACCTCTCAAACTCGTCAACACTTCTGCAACTTCGGATGCGTCTTTCAGGCGGTTTCACAGGCTTCGAACTTTCGACAACAGTTTCCTCGGAATCGCTGTCAGCTAGACAGCCACCGCCTTCCATATCACTATCCTCATCACTATATTTCACGCGTTCATTTTCATTATTTCTATGACCATCTTCACCTGCACTTCCTGATTCCGATGACGGAGATGATGTTCCATCAGGGCCTTCCCTTGAGATCTCGCCAAACTCGTGAATTGACAACTTATTAGATCTTCTCAGAGATTTATTTACAGGAGTGCCCTTCTTTTTTGGAACAACTTCTGCATTGTATCCTTCTGCTTCATCCTCATCAAACTCATCATTTCCAACTGCCCATCGTGACGATGAAATGTTCCTTACCAAAACAGGAGCATCCTCCTCGTCTATCTTACAAACTTGGTGAGTACTGCTTTCATGAGAATAATGGTGGTCGGAATTAACAAATTTACTTTCCGACTTCACCAGAACATCAACTCGACTAAGCAGCACACGTTCATCCCGTGTTGGGGGACGTGGTGGCAGGGAGGCAGTGGCCAAAATATCGACTTTACCAACTAAACCAACCACACCGGCCTTTTTCACATTATCCCTATCCCTCAAAACCGGCGAGAATTTCCTCTTCCTACTACCCTCACTGGTCCGTTTCCCCTCGACCTTCCGCACCGGAGGCGATCCCTCGGAGTCACTCGACAACTCCCCCAACTCCTTCTCTTCGTTCAACCTATCCCTAACCCTGATTTTCCCAACATCCCCGAAACCACGTTCGTCTTCGCGGCAAATCCTCGTCTTCCTCCCGTTAACATCCACGTAATTCTTACGATCCCTCTTCCGCGAGTCGTGAACGCCAAATCCCCTCCTCCCCGCAGCCATCAGCATCGAAATCCTGGAAATCGACGGTTGCACAACCACCGCGCCTTGCACTGTCGCGGATTCGAGCAAACAATCGAAACAGGACAGCAAAACCCTAAAATTCGACGCGATTGCGTCCGAGACAGGCGTCGATGCGACGAACGAAACCCTAGAATTCGATGAAAGGAGACGAGAAAAGAGATTGCAAGCGCGGATCTGACCTTATCGAGAGCTTCTATTCGGCGACAGGTGCGATCGAGAGACGGGAAATTGGAAGTTGGAAATTGGGGATGAGACGTTCGCGAGGCCAAGACCCCTCGGATGACGCGGGATGAGTCCTCACCACCCTGTCGAATCCGCGGCGGCGGGGAATCGGGGCCGTGCGTTTCTTGTGGGCGAGGAGGCTGATGTGGATCAACGGTGTAGATTCGGTTCTGCTCTCACTTCGGGATGATCGGACGGTGTAGATGGTGCATCAGTTTTGATTGGGTCAAGTTGGACGGCGGAATAATGAATAATAATGAAGAGATGTAAGAAATTAATTAATATAGGTTAACTCTCTCTTGTTCTATTGCTTTTTAAATAGAGTTTGAAGGCAGCCGTGACTGTCCTGTTTTATTTTTTCCATTTTTTTGAAAAAAATTCATCATGTATATTTATTTATATATTCTTTTAATATGGCATTCAAATTTCGTCAGAAAACAGAGACTCATATGACATCCATCTAGAATAGGTGAATTACAACAATTTTTAGACCATTAAAATTACATGTTCTAGATGTAGGGAATAGAAGTCTCTGTTTCTGACGAAATTCGAATGTCATATTGGAGGGATATATAGATGAATATATATGGTGAAATTTTTCAAAAATAAAAATAAAAATACGGAAAAAAGGGACGGGGCAGCTATGTTGGCTGCCCGCAAGGGGCAGCCCCATTTTTTCATTTAAAATATGTGTATATATATAAAGATAAAAATCATAATATAATAATAATGTAATTAAATTAATTCAAAATTGCATATTTTAGGATAAGGTCTTCTTGTTGTGATACAAGGGAATCTTATACCTCATACCAACATACCATTATCGATCTTATAGCCATTGCCCCTCCTTACTGTGTTGGAAATGCTCTAAATGATGCTTTGGTTACTATAGGTTATGTTGTTGTAAGATTATGTATTAATCATGTGGATTTGTTATCGTTTTTTTCTTCCTTAAGGTATAATGTGATCATCTCGTCTATAGTATGCATGATCAGGATGTGCCCTAGAACGTGCCCTCGAGATCTATGTTATTTCTAACTATTTTATCGAGCATAGGATTTCGAAGGAACCCTGGTTGCAAGAAGAGAGCGAGAAAAAAAAGTGAACACAGCAAGAGTCATCTTAACACTTAAGTTTTTACAATATGGTATGTTGGTGATTCTCCGATAAATTGAATGTATGACTTCTTTTATAAATATGTAAATTATTAGAACTACTTTAAACATGTGAGTGTTATTATTTCAACTTTTTGATATTTATATTATTATTCTTCAAGGTTATGCATGTATACTAGTGTACACCTAAAATATCAAACAAACGCCTTAAAAGTTGAAATTGTGTATCAACAAAAATACCCTCATAAAAAATTATTGTTTCGTGATAATGCCATTCATTGCCAACATTGTCAGATCTGATTTTTGGAATAAAAATCATGTATGACCCCATTTCCCTTCTTCTACGTGTCCTCATTACCTCTCTTTCATCTTCCTCTCTACCATTTGCATTCATCTTTATACGGTCTCACTTCATGAAGCAATCATTAATCCATTCATCTCTCCTTGCTTGGAGAAGACCCTCCTTTTCCATAACACATAAACCTAGATACATTCCCTCGTTGTAGCCTCATCATGTTTGCCTTAACGGTTATTAGGATCGATGGAAGGAGATGCTAGATTTTCTAGTATTAGGATCGATGGAAGGAGATGCTAGATTTTCTAGTAACAACCACCCAAGACACCGTATACACAACAAGCGACGTCCATTTGTAGTGGTGTCAACATCTCGAACACATGTAAACTAAGACATCGACATGACTTATTTGAAATAAAAATCAAGCATCACAAAACTTGTTGTAAACAAGATCAACCATGCATATATTAAACAGTAATCATACGGATTTCAGTGAATTGACAGATCAATATTACAGATTATTAAGATTAATAACGTGCAAATCCAATCCATTATCCGATTACAATAAGCAAACAGGAACCGATTAACCACAAGGAAATAAATAAACAGGCGTGATCCAGAAAAAGGTAAGCAATAAACAAATTGCAGCAGGCAGATGAATAAAAAGATTACATTAGAGATCACCGAAGCGTCCATGAAATAGACTATCCTTAGAGAGGATTTCGCCCCCACAATACCGGTGCGTAGGGTACTAGCAATCCGCTCCTAAGATACGACGGTTCATGGTCGTCGTCCGCGCACACCGACGAGACCGTCCTCGAAAGCACCTCCGGGAATTTGCAGTCGAGAAGAAACAGGGTCGCAGGCGCGAGAGAGTGAGAACAAGAGTGACAGCGGGTTTTTCTTGCGAGTGAAGAAAAGCGGCGTCGGGTGGGGGGTATTAAAAGGGGAGCTCGCGTGCCCTAGCACGCAGTCTCTTCGGTTTCCGAAAATGCCTCTCAACGGTCATGTCCTTTCGGATTCCAAAACTACGGCTAAGTCGAGTCGTTTGGATCAAGTCTGATTCCTAATATGGTCGAAATTAAATTAATCTGCCTGATTAATTTAATCGATCAGCCAAATAAAACCCGCAGCAAAAGTATCGAGATCCGAGATCCGAATTGACTCTCCCGAGCCAATACCGATGCCGATGCCGATGCCGGAGCCGGAGACGAAGCGGAGCGCGCGCGCGCGTGTGGTCCTCCATTCCTCCTCTCTACTATTGCTACAAGAGCTTGGGGAGTGGACTCATATATAAGTCCACCAAAAGTTTAGATCTCTAAGGTATGGTACTAAACTTCAACCCAAACTCATACATGTTTCAAATTTGGTAATTCCCAACTTTCCCTCCAAATCATTTGGTTTCCCAATTGAAACCAAATTAATTCCAATTGTAATTACATAGGTTTTCCAATTAAAACCTAAATACAATTTTTAATACAACAAACCCCCACGAATTCACCAATTTGAAAAAGAGATTCAAAAAAGATTTAAGAGAGTTCTTTCAACTGCCCACACTTTGCTTTCAGTAGAGGTACCTTCCGGTTTAAACCTCTACCTGAGTTTACTACTCTCACTTTAACAGGAACGAAGTGAACTACGTCTTGAACTTCAGACCTTAGTGTTAAAGTATATGGTAGAAATAACAAAGCGTTGTTCTTGATGCAATCTTCAGGGTTGGTGCTCTTAAAGGACATGCACCCTTATCGTGTTTCATGAGCGTGTTTGGGAAAGATCATCTTCCTTTAACTGCGGCACACAGTAACACTCACATAGGTGGCGTTATTCAAGGATGCACTGCTAACATCCTGCCCAAAGGCTTGAACCCATTCAGAGCCTACGCTCTTCCTAAACTTGCACCTTAAATGGCACTCAGGCTTCTAGGGATAAGACACCCATGCTTACGCATTAAGATTAGAGTGCCAACCAGTTCTCCAAACAGCTTGTTATTACCACATTGAACCTACTTTGTGGGATCTCTTCTCAGATAGGTTGGGTTGCCACTGTGGAGGAACTCCTAATGGGTCAGTATCATCCCAAGCCTAGACTTTAGGACTAAAGATCTATCAAGTCCCTTAGTCAACGGATCTGCCATGTTGTCTTTGGATCCAACAAAATCCACAGCCAACACTCCTCGAGACACCAAATCCCTTAACGTCTTAAGCATGATTTGTATGTGTCTCCTTATTTTCTGATTGAACTTTGAACTCTTGATCTTGGCAATTGTGGTCATAATGTACCGAGATCGCAGGAACAGGCTGACCTACCATGGGAATTTCAGACAGAAGTTCCCTTAGCCATTCAGCCTCAATTCCAATAGTGTCCAAAGCACACAACTCGGCCTCAAAAGTGGATTGGGCTAGAATGGTCTACTTCACATATCTCCAGAAGACTGCACCGCCTCCAAGGGTAAATACATACCCTGTAACACCATTACTCCCAGACTCTTCTATTTTCCTTATCCAGCTTGCATCACTGTATCCTTCTAGTACAGAAGGATGTCTACCACAATGCAAACTAAGGGAAATAGTTCCCTTCAAGTACTTCAGTACTCGATTAAGAGCCTCCCAGTGAGTACGGTCAGGACAGCTAATGTATCTACTCAGCTTTGCAACCGAGAATGAAATATCAGGTCTCGTGCAAATTGCAAGATACATTAAACTTCCTATCACTTGTGAATACCTTAGCTGAGATACAAGTACTCCACTTTTATTCTTAAACAGTGTTTTGGATGAATCAAATGGAGTGCTTACAGCTTTGCAATCATGATATCTAAATTTCTCAAGTACTTTCTCAACATAGTAAGATTGAGAAATTAAAATCCCACCAACGACCTTGTCAGTTTGAGACTCAATATGACATCAGCAACACCCATGTCCTTCATCTCAAATTTGCTACTTAAGAATGCCTTAGTCTCGTTAATAATCCTCATATATGATCCGAAAAACAATATGTCATCAACATACAGGCACAAGACAATACACTCATCACTTTTCACCTTGGAATAGACACACTTATCGGATTCATGAACCTTAAAGCCACATGACAAAATAGTCTTGTCAAATTTTTCATGCCACTGCTTTGGTGTTTGTTTCAACCTGTAAAGAGATTTGACAAGCTTGCAAACCTTTCCCTCATTCCTAGGAGTCACAAGCCCATCAGGTTGATCCATATAGATCTCTTCCTCAAGATCGCCATGCAAGAAAGCGGTCTTCACATCCATCTGGTGGATAGAGAGATCATATACAGATGCCAATGCTATGAGCATCCGGATTGTGGTCATCCTAGTCACAGGGGAATAGGTATCAAAATAATCGACACCTTCCTTTTGCCTAAAGCCCTTGGTAACTAATCTGGCTTTGTACTTTTCAATTGATCCGTCAGGTCTAAGCTTTCTCTTAAACACCCACTTGCATCCAATGGTAGAGCACCCTTTGGGTTAATCGACCAACTCCCAAGTTTCATTAGCCATAATGGAATCCATTTCAGATTTGATGGCTTTCTTCCATTGTTTCGCTTCAGATGAAGCCATGGCTTCCTTGTAACTTGGTGGATCACCCTTGATCTGGTAGACAACAAAGTCGCTACCCAGATCCTTGGCTATCCGAGGTCTTTTACTCCTCTTTGGCTCAATCTTTTCAGAAAGATCATCGGGTTCCGGTTGAGTCTCAACCCCGCATTCGTTATCCTTTCCACTTGATCTGGAATAGATCATGATGTAGAGGCGTCCTCAATGGTCAGATTCTGAGGAATCCCGGTCTTCAATGGGAAGCCATCCTCAAAGAAGGTAGCATCACGGATTTCAACAATAGTGTTGACATCTATGCCCGGTATCTCAAACCAAATTATCAAGAACCTATATGCATAGCTATTTTCCAAGTAACCTAAGAAGACTGCATCAACAGTTTTAGGATCAAGCTTCTTTCTCTTGTGTTCTGGGACTAAAACCTTAGCGAGACAGCCCCACACTTTGAGATATCTTAAACTCGATTTCCTATTTCTCCAAAGTTCAAATGGACACTTTTCCATATGTCTTGGAAGAACCCTATTCAGAATATGGCAAGCTGTATTCAAGGCTTCTCCCCACATATAGGTTGGAAGTTCAGAACTCTGTAGGAGAGCATTGATCATATCAGTTAAGGTTCTATTTTTCCGTTCTGCTATCCTATTTGATTGTGGTGAATATGGGGCCGTAACTTCATGAAATATGCCAAACGATTTGCATTATTCATCAAATAAGTTAGAGGTATATTCACCCCCTCTATCTGACCTAAGACGTTTAAGCACTTTTCCTGTTTGTGTCTCAGCCTCGTTCTTAAATATAAGAAATTTCTCCAAGGCTTCATCCTTGGTTTTCATAAGATATACATAGCAGTATCTACTGCCATCATCTATAAAGGTGATAAAGTATTTCTTATTGTCTCGGGTTAAAACACCATTAAACTTACAGATATCCGTGTGCACTAGATCCAAGATCTCATTATCTCTAGAGACAGACTGAAAAGGCTTCCTAGGTGTCTTAGCTTATACACAGATTTCACACTTTTGAGTTTATCAATTGTGTGTTTAGGGATCAACTCTAAATTCATCATCCTTTTGATTGAATTTAAGTTTACATGTCCCAATCTACCATGCCACAGATCATAGGATTCTAGATTATTCATAACATGAAACACAGAATTAGAACATTCAGAACTCAAAACATTCATTTCATTAATATTTACTGAATCACATCTAATTCTAAATAACAAATTAAAGTCCGCCAAATAGCCTTTTCCATAAAAATATCATGTCTCGGAATGACAACTTTATTACGTTTAAAGTTTAACTCAAAACCATTTCTAACTATGATAGAGCCAGAGAAAACATTCTTCTTGATGTCAGGAACATGCAGCACCCTGTGCAACGTCCAGACACGTCCAGAGGAGAACCTCAAGTTGACTTGTCCCGACCTTAGCACCCTGGCTGCAGAATCGTTCCCCATCTTCACAATCCCTCCACTGTAGGTCTGATAAGAAGAAAACAAAGTTCTGTCAGAATAGATATTTACATTAGCTCCCGTATCCACGAGCCACTCATTTGGATCATGGATATGGTATATTTCATGTTTTACAGAGACATACCCCTCGCTAGCCCTGAGTCCCATAGTGATCATATTCACTCGTGGACTCCCGTCTGCAGCCTTAGGTTGAGCCTTCAAGGACGGACAATCCTTCTTCCAATGGCCAACCTGATTACAGTGCCAGTAGGGATTATTCTTTGCCTTTTTCTGGATCTTGCCCATTGATTTCATTTTATTGTTATTAGGACCCTTTCCCTTCTTATCCTTGCCCTTTGAGATCATGAAATTGACCTTAGCATAAATATCGACTTGAAGCACAGGTTTTTGTTTCATGTGTTCCTCCTCTATGACAATTGCCACCATAAAGTCATCCATAGAAATTTTCCCCTTCCTGTATTTTAGAGTCATACCGAAGTCTTTCCATGACTTGGGGAATTTTTCTATGATGCACATGACTTGAAACTTCTCTGGAAGTTTCATTTCGGCATCCTCTAAACCATGGAGCAGGAGTAAAAACTCATGTGCATGTTCAGAAACTGACTTTCCCTCGGCCATGGAAAACTTCAAAAACTTAGTCACGGAGTATTTCTCAATGTCGAGGTCTTCAGTATTATACTTCCGATCCAAATCTTCCCATAGCCCCTTCGCAGTCTGCGTGGACGAATAATATACGTCAAATAACGTGCTGGACAGAGCCAACAAGATGCAACCATGACATATACAGTCGCGTTCCTTCCACGCAGATTGCGCCTTCTGGCTATCGGGTGAGGGGTTTTCCGTTTCCACCGTAAGACAGTCGGTTTCAAGCATCGAGATTAACCCTATGGTGGTTAACCAGATCTTCATACGTTGTTGCTAACGCTTAAAGTTCTGTCCACCGAACTTTTCAGGCATACCGGTCATATCGACCCTAGATTTAAACATTGTTTCCGACATAATTTTATAATCGGTTCCCGAAATCCTCTCTAAGATTGTTGTGAACAAGATCAACCATGCATATATTAAACAGTAATCATACGGATTCCAATGGATTGACATATCAATATTACAGATTATTAAGATTAATAACGTGCAAATCCAATCCATTATCCGATTACAATAAGCAAACAGGAATCGATTAACCACACGGAAATAAATAAACGGGTGTGATCCAGAAAAGGGTAAGCAACAAACAAATTGCAGCAGGCAGATGAATAAAGAGATTAGATCAGAGATCACCGAAGCATCCATGAAATGGACTATCCTTAGAGAGGATTTCGCTCCCACAATACCGGTGCGTAGGGTACTGGCGATCCGCTCCTAGGATACGACGGTTCACGGTCGTCGTCCACACACACCGACGAGATCGTCCTCGAAAGCACCTCCGAGAATTTGCAGCCGAGAAGAAACAGGGTCGCAGGCGAGAGAGAGAGAGAGAGAGAACAAGAGTGACGACGGGTTTTTCTTGCGAGTGAAGAAAAGCGGCGTCGGGTGGGGGATATAAAAAGAGGAGCTCGCGTGCCCTAGCACGCAGTCCCTTCGGTTTTCAAAAATGCCCCTCAACGGTTGTGTCCTTTCGGATTCCAAAACTACGGCTAAGTCGAGCCGTTTGGATCAAGTCTGATTCCCAATGGGGTCGAAATTAAATTAATCTGCCTGATTAATTTAACCCGCAGCAAAAGTATCGAGATCCGATATCCGAATTGACTCTCCCGAGCCCGAGCTGGTGCCGGTGCCGGTGGTCCTCTATTCCTCCTCCTCTCTACTATTGCTGCAAGAGCTTGGGGTGTAGACTCATATATAAGTCCACCAAAAGTTTAGATCTCTAAGGTATGGTACTAAACTTCAACCCAAACTCATCCATGTTTCAAATTTGGGAATTTTCAACTTTCCCTCCAAAATATTTTGTTTTCCAATTAAAACCAAATCAATTCCAATTATAATTACATAGGTTTTCCAATTAAAACCTAAATACAATTTTTAATACAACAAAACTTACTAGCATCCTAATTAATATATCGTGTTTGTTTTTTAGAGAAAATAGAACCACATGCCTTTAAAAATAAAATCCCGCGACATATATATGTGTATCTCAAAAAACACACTAATATGAAGGCATGTAACAAAGGGTGACTATAGAAGTAAAGTGCTCGTAAGTTGTGATATGTCCAATTCAAATGAACAATAAAAGCATTGGCTCAAAAGTTGCTTTCACACGTGGCTCAATCGTCCTTGTTAGACTCTCGTAAAAATAGAATGGCATGAGCAATTTCCTAATAGCAAATAAATGGGGAAACTATTATTGAGACTATACAGTGTGTTGGGGGAGGGCATGTTAGAAGAGTGGACGAAGGTTGTGGATTCAACTGTCAACATTGTGGCCTTCACTTGATGTGTGTTTAACGAATCCGAAAATGTCTTGTGTTAATTTGTCATTTTATGTTGTAGTCAGGAAATCAGGGATCAATTAGAACTTAAGCACACGAATAAATAATTCAATCAATTGAGCAATGTGTGATTTTGTGTTGTTTAACATGGGCAAGTCCTAGAGTCTCAAGGAGGCAAAGGTACAACTTAGGCTTCAATTTATCAAACTCGATGTACGATTTTCAAAGAGAGATTTTTTGGTATTTGATGAACGCGAAATCCACCTCTATAATAATCGATAATTGTAGTATAGGAGGCAAAAATCGGTCGATCAAAAACCACAATCTTTGAATGTTGCGGAGTATTTTTAACTTGGCAAGTCTGCCAAGGTCGAACACAGGGTACAATGATTTTTTAGTTGTATGGTTTTAAATTAAATTAAATAATCAATTAATTGTTAATTAATTTCATTGTCGAAGAATGCAATGAAATGAGATGCAAGAAAATAAACAAAGAAAACAGTTCAGCACATGATCTGAGATTTTAATCCAAAATAAAACAATCAATGTCCTCGATATGAAATCACATATCAAAAGGGTAATTTTGAGAAATATCTAGCGATGAAATCTAGACTGCATGCTATGAAGTTAATCAATCAATTCACTCATGTGAAATCAACCACTAATAGTCCTTATGATTCAATCCACAACTTTGGATGAGTGACTGCACAGATTAAATTATTCAACAAAATGATCCCCTGTCCCTCAAAGAATATTAATCGTGTAAAATAGTTTCAATTGAATCCCTACAGAGAAATCATCAGTTTTCTTCATAAAAATAAGGCACAAATATGTTAGTTATTAGACTGCATAAATCAAAATCAGTCCTCAAATAATAATCATCAATAAACATCTCCAGATTAGTCCACAAGATATGTAATATGGAATAGCATGAAAATAGCTTCAAATCGACATATTATACGATAAAATCGGAGTTCAAATGAGCAATATATGACAATTTGAAAAGTCAGGGACTAATATGTAATAAAAATAATTAATTTCTTTGCAAAGAAATCCCTGGAGGGCTTATCTACAAAATCAATAAGTCAGAGGGCCTTTATGGAAAATACCCACGGGCGGGGGTATATCTGCGATTATTTGGAGTGGCGAGGGCCCATATGCAAATTTGCCAAAGTCGCCTGCAAAGCACATGACTATGACGTCAGATAGGGGTTTTCTTGCAATTCCAGAGAATAGTGAGGGTACATGTGCAATTTCCCCACCACGCGCGTACGTTGCACGTGCATCTGGATGTTTGGAAGCTCTGGGGCGGAGGCTCGGTAAGGCCGAGCCTGTGGTTCGGGCAGGGGGCTGAGGTTCGGAGCACCGAACCAAAGGCTCGATCGACGGGGTTGTGGCTCGATATTCTGAAGCAGAGGTGGCGGCTAAAGAGGCTCGATGTTCCCGAGCCTTGAGGCTGGGCCGAGGATCAGGAGGAGGAAGCGTGGCAAGCTAGAGACCGTTGGATCAGGGGTTGGCCCTTGATCCTACAGTCACTAGAGGCAACGTTGGCGAGGCGGTCTCGACGCTCGGAGGGCGGAGGCACTGAGCGGGCGAGCGGATGCTAAGACCCACGTGAGGCGAAGGCCTAAGCGAGGCGGGGATGAGACCTTGCCGGAGCAGCAGCTTAGTCGACACACGACCAAGCTGCTGGCATGTCGGTGGTGGCAAGGAGCGGACGGAGGAACTGGAAGGCCGTCCGACGCGCGACGAGGGGCGGAGCGGAAACCCTACGAAGTGGAGGTGAAGGTGTTGGTGCTCGAGGGTGACGGTGACGGTGGCGGCCAAGCTTGGGCAGCGGAGATGCGGAGGCACCGTCGATGGGTGGGGTAACGTCGTGTTCTTGCAGAGTTTATTAAGTCGAACGAGGCGAGGGATGATGGGGTAGACGGTGGTGGTTGCTCCAGGCATTGGGGTGGACTGTGAGGAGGACAATGGTCCTCTTCGATCTTTGCCTCGAGACCTTGACGCGGAGGTCGAAGCTTGGCAATGCTCGAAGCTGTCGCAGAGGAGCGTAGAATTCCTCTGGATCACGTTGTACAACGGCCGTTGTCACCGGCTTTGAGTATAAGGGTGGATCAATCAAATGAGGGAGGTGTGGTGAGCTTTATAGGAAGGCGCGAGTGGGCGTCAGTTGTGCGGGAGAGGACCAACCTCGTAACGGCTGGAGAGGGAGTAAAGGCAGCGACCGCTGTTACGAGGAGGTGGCGGTGGCGGTTACGAGAAAGGAGGAGGAACGACTAGCAGGGGTGGGGGGAACGGTGATGGGAAGGGGTGGAGAAGAGGTCATGTGCGGAGCACGTGACCGACTGCTGGAGAGAGGATAGGTGGGGTGACACATGGCACGCCTAAGGTTTGCCATGTGTCACCAAGAAATTCAAAAATTTAAAGATAAAGAAAAATAGAAAATAAATAGAAGGATACCTCGGATCAAAAAAATTCTGTCACGAAAGTTGTTCGCTTCGACGAGATCTACAACTTTCATGAAGGACTCAGGAGCAAAAGAGGTCATCTGTGCAAAGTGGTATTTTTGGAGGTTCTCCAAGTGTATTGAAAATCGACTTTTGGGGATTTTGTAATTTTTTGGTGGTTTTAAAGAGGAAAAAATCTAGAAAAAATATGATAAAATACAATAAAATTAATTATACACTAATCTTTTTTTTGGATTTTTAATAAATAAGAAAATAGGGAAATAAAATAGAAATACGAAATACTCAACTTTTGTACAGACTCACAACGGACACTTGGACACGGTCAGTTTCTTTGATTTCAGTTTTAGTCTAGATTTATATTTTTATGTCATTTAATAAAACTTTCATCAAAGAACACAAATGGAGAAGAAATAAAATTAAAAAGGTTAATTATGTACATAAAAACTCCAATAAAAAATCGCAAAAAGTTGAAATGCGCAAAAGAGGCCCAAAATCCAACTTTCACATATGAGCTCAGAATTTTACAAAATTGGTCTTGATTTGAAGATATTTGAAAATGAAGTACTTTAAAAGTGAGTAGACCAAAATCGGATACTGAATGAGGGAGATATGTGCATTTTAGTCTGTCAGATGTAAAATTAGACTTTGGGATTATTTGACATTTATTTGAGCTAGTACTTTTTTATATTTTTCTTTTGTTCTTGTTAGTAATATCTACACAATGGAGGTGATTTGGGATCAATCAGAGTTAGGATGAATTAATTAAAAATATGAGAAGTTAGCTGCTTTTTAGGCCAATTAACACGGGATTTTTTAATGCACTTATGCATGATGAAATGCAAATATTATTTACACATGTGTGAATGCTAATGATATTGTATTAATGATTAAATGCAAGTGAATTTTGGGGAACAAGGCCTAATAAATCAATTTTAGCGTGATGAATACGAGATTCATCAGTATTTTATATACAAAATGATGTAAATGCAAAGTGGACACTTTTGATGGATTTTTCTGCAATATTTCGTGCAAGTGATATGCAAAATTTATGAAAATTTGACACTAAGTTAATTATGATGAAATCAATCAATTGTGAATTTTTAGGGTTTTTTATGCAAATTCAAATTATGGCAAATTAAAAATGCAGACAGAGTAATTTTCAGCAAATCAATTTAGTAAATAGTATTGAGTAATATCTAGAACTAAAATTACCCTAGATAAGTCTAACCATAACATATCTAGGAGAAAAATCTAACTCCTAAAATTATCGAGTTTACAAAGAATCAAAAAATCAATGACCAAAATGATGAGGTCATTTATTTTAACCTAAATATGCGTGCAAATGAAGCAATTTTTGGGCATATGTTAGAGCATAATTAATCATACAAAATGTGAATTTTAGGGGTTTTTTAGAACAACGATTGAAATTTATATGAATTATAGAGCTCACAGTGGGTAAAGTATACCAATAATCACCAAAATAATAAAAAAAAGAAATCAACCACATCTCATAAAAATTAACTCAGTCATCCACCTTATAAAGATTAATTGTTATACAATATGCAATTTTTGGTATAAACTTATGATGATAAATAAAGGTTAAAAATAGCGTGCAAAGATAAAGGGTATAAATGCAATATTACAAATCTAAAATACTAAAATAAACATGTCAGGGAACTAACTGAAATTACCCACACCCGCAAGGGGTCGGTTACAAAATCTCGAAGGCGTGCACACACACAACACATGTTGTTGTCGGCGAGGACCCTTTTCGTAAATATCTCGAAGTGTGGGGGGGCATGTGCATAATTTTCCCCACACATGCGTGTGTCTCACGTGCAGATGGAAGGCTCGTGTAGTGATTGCAACAGTAGTTCCATGTGGCAGGCAAAGGGAGGTTTAGGCCCACCCGAGGTTGTGGGCTCGGGTGAAGGTGCAGGCTCCCGATGTGGTGCCTTAGTAGATGTTGGATCAAGGCATGGGAGCCTAATCCGACGGCCATTGTGCGTCGAGGACAAGCGGGCAGTGAACGACAAAGGAGAACGATGAAGCTGCGTTGATGTGGTGGGGAGGTTGTGGTCGAGGTGAAGCAGAGCTGACAGGTGGAGTTTGGGCTTCGGTGGAGGCATTTGATGCTCGAAAGGGCATAGGCGGTGGCACACAGGTCAAGGCAAAGCGACTACGAGGGGAGAAACATGGGAGAGGAGGCTGACGGTGCAGGAGGCGAAGGCGTGATTGTGGGGTATGAGCACGAAGGAGGTGCGAAGGCGAGGCGGGGGTGAGGGTGATAGCGTGAGGTAGTAAAGGTCGGGCAGACGAAGGTGCAACGTAGGGGATGATCGGTGGGCAAAAAGAGCAGATGAAGAATAAGGGAAAGGATTGGAAGGAGGAGGAGGAGGGTTTACCTAATGGGTATGTTTCTTACACCTGACGGAAGAGCTCGCAAGGGGTGGCGGAGCTCCAGGTCTTCGCCTCGAGTCATAGTGGAAAGCGACGAGGATGGCAATAGGATGGGGACTGATTGTAGCTTGGACGAAGGTCGAAGGATCTCGACTGAAAATAAAGGGTCATCGTCGACTCATGCTCCAATGCCTAGAGCAGTCACTAAGGGGGAGGAGCGAGCTGGGCCTATGCCTTCTCCATCGGCGGATGGCGAAGGTCATGGGGTGGTAGAGAGTATTTGAGGGAGGAGCCATTAGGGCTCACAGGGAAGGCAAATCATAACGGTCGAGGAAGGAGAAGCTCAGGGGCAGAACAATCGATGGTATAGGTGAACGGTCGAAGGCGTTGGAGCGGTGGAGGTAAAGAGGCGCGTGCAGGGCAGTGGTTGGGTCGTCATCGCACAAAGCGGAGGGAAGGAGATGGATTCTGGGTAGTTGGATCGGCCCAGATCCAATGTTCGGAAATGTACCACGTGGTGCATTAATAAGATAATAATAATAATAAATAGATAAATAAAAATAAAGATGGTAAAAGAGGGTGGCATGTGGTGGTTCCAGAAGCTGCCTTGTGTCGCTCCTCGAAAAATCATGAAATAAAATCAAAAGAAATTCAAAATAAAATAGCAAAAGATGTCAAATTAAAAAGTGGTCATCACGAAAGTTGTTTGTCTCGACGAGTTTACAACTTTTGTGAAGGAACCAAAAGCAAAAGAGATCATCCATATAAAACATATTTTTAGTGGTACTCTAAAGTCTAAATATATAAAATACCTAGATTTTTGCATTTTAAACTTTTTTTGTGATTTTTAAATGAGGTAAAAATCAAGAAAAATCAGATAAAAATATAAAATAAACATATACACTTTAATCTATTTTGTTTTTGTGTTTGTAATAATTAAGAAAATACGGTAATAAATAAGAGAGACTTGTTTACATACTCTATATACAGACTCACAATGATTTATCTTCTTTGATTCTTACTTTAATTTTGATTTTTATTTTTACATATTTTATTGAATCATAAATCAAAGAAAATAACTAGAAAATAAATAAATCAAAAGGAGTTATTTTTGTACATAAAATGATAGGGTTAAAATTATGCAATATGTACAATATACAAAAGTCCCGAAATCCAAGTTTCGCATATGAACTACGATTTCTTTTGAATTCGGTCTTGTTTTGTAAGTAAATGAATATATATTAATTCAAAGTGAGTAGGGATTCATATGAGACTATATGAAGGAGATATTGACAATTACAACCTTTGGTCTCCAAACTAGGGTTTCAATTTTATTTAGCAAATATACAAGTTAGTAATTTTTGTTTTTTTTCTTGATTAATGTTAATAATATGTACGTAATAAAATTGGTTTTATTTTATTTGGAGTTAGTGAAAAATAATTACTTATAAGGGAAATATGGTAATATACATGTGATAATGTACGCGAGAATTTTGGGCTTCTTATTGAATACAATTATGCATGCTAAACATGAACATTAATTACATATGAATGAATGATAGAAATGTAATTTAAATGTATAAATGCAATACCTAATTGGGAACAGAACTTTATTTTCATCTTTTAGAATGATGAATCACAGATTCATTAACCACCTATACTTAAACCTTCATCATCCCCCAACAACAAAAATGAAATGCATAAGTGAAATGATATTGGATTCCATACCAAGGTCATAAACAAAAGGTGAAATGGAGCTCGACTTGACCTTTGGATTAATAATGTGGCAGAGCTCCTTATGATAATTAGGGTTTTACGAACAACATTCTCCAAGTTGTACAAGCCATTTATCTAGACCTGACTCAGAAGTCATCTTAGATCAACCCCTCCCAAAGCATCTCACATGAACACCGAATAACTGCCCCTGGTATGTGAAGGGTGTTAGCTCTTCCCATCCAAGATGTTGAACTACCATGCAATCTCCTCCTTCGGTAACTCATCCTCGAGGAGCTAGGTATTTCCTTCTAAGTTCAGCAACATGCTAGTTCACAACGAGTGGACATATAAGTCTAGAAGAAGGGGAAAAGAAGTGGAGAGTTGATGAATCGCTAACTGCATAAGTTAGTATGTATCTGTTGTAGCACGGGCACTTAGCGAACCTTACAGAACCAATTCAAATTCTCTATGAAGAGGACTCAGCTTTAATTTATACCTGGGAAGTCTAGGGACGAACAGATCGAAACGAGCAATTCTATGATTTAATTCAAGTATCAAATACTTACTTTAAATGAATCAAATGAAACCTAGGGTAAGATAATGCACATATACAAGCTAATGCAAAAATATCAAGTCATTTTTTTATTTCAATTTTAATGTAAACAATAAGACAAAGACAATACATACTAATGCTCATAACAACAAAGCTCTTGAATTTATCAATGAATCTTTTAAATAATGATATACAATCCAATTATTAACGTGATTAGATATCAATTCATCAAATTAACCAGAGCTTGCTTTTCATGTCCTTAATTGGATGATGACTCCAAATAATTAATTATTGATGAACTAATCAGAAATAGAGAAATCTAATAAAATAGATTAATGATCCTAATTAATGATTCAATCAATTCATGGCTTTAATGGATTGATTAATACACAAGATATCAATCTCTGATTCAATTAAGGAGCCAAACTTGTCAATACAATTCTATAACTGGGATTACGTGACTTAAGTGTCAAACGAATTATCCAAACACACAAACATGTAGATAATTAAACAAGGTTTTCAACGAGGTCAAAATCACTTATTTTGGATAAAGGAATCAAAATTTATTCATTGTTTAATCCATGGACTTAATGTAAGAAAACTATTAAGTTTTGCAACAAATAAGTCCATAAGTGGACTCAAAAGCAAATACAAAAATCTACAAGGGTATTATTGCAATTACTTCATATATATAAGGACTTATCTGCAATTTGGGAGAACATGAGGATGTGCTTACAATTATTCCACGATCACGTGCCTACTGTGTATGCCTCTGCTAGGCTCGGATGACGACTCGGATGTGATGTGGCACATGTTGGCGGCTCGATCTTGGTTTGGGAATTAGAGTACGAGGCTCTGAAGCAGTGGATCGGGTAGCTACGTGGAATCTCCTTGACCGTCTGATCACACCCAATTTAAGGCGATCGGACAATGCATGTGCTTCTTTCATCTCAGAATGCCTTCGCATGCAATGGCGGAAGGGGCTGGTCTTCAACAAATGACTACACCTTCCGCTTGATGACTATGGTGGTGCTGAAGATCCAAGACTCTCCTCAGTGTCCTGGCGATAGGAATCGATCATCGAGGAAGCTTTGGGGTTAGCTAGAGTATGTGGACATAGTCAGTTGCTGAATAAAACTAGATCGGAGAGGCTCAATGATCTCTGAACATTGAAGAGATCCAGAATCTGCAATGTTAGAAAATAGACACAACCAAAACACAAGGTTATAACTTGGAATGAGATGAGGTGATATGAAGGCTTGTAAGAATGAAATGCTCAGGAGACCTAATGGGTTCTCTCCTTGTGTAAAGGAGGGAGACGAATTGAGGTAGAGGGATCGATATGAATGAGGGGATGATTATCGAGTGTCCGCGTGAAGACCATAAAACCAGTCTGCATGTATAGATGTTTTTTGATCGATAATAGAGTGAATATGTTACTAGGAATAGACTAGAGAAATGGCTACGGAGTAAAAAATGAAGTTCAAGAGACCTTACCTGGAGAGAAGACTATGAATGAAGATGAACAAGAGGAGAAACGAGCCTTGGAGATGTATCAGAAGGTGCTCCAAGTCTTTGCTTCAGAAGCCTAGGCTAAGGAGTATGAGCTCAAGCAGCTCAAGCAATGGATGCAGCACGAAGTGTCTGAAGGATATGGTATGAGATCCTTAAGCGCATCACGGAAGCGTGAGGATCGCATCGATATGCTCCGAGTACTCTGCGAAGAGAGAAAGTGCGGTTAGTATCAGAAGAGAAAAAATGCAAAAGGAAAGAAACAAATGACACAAAAATTAACTTCACAAAAATTAATTATAAAAAATGATTTAAAACCCTAAAAATTCGACGTTCCCAGGCAACATCGCCATTTGATAAACGCGAAATTCACCTCTTTAAAAATGAGGAATTGTAGTATAGGAAACGAATTTCGATCGATCAAAATACCACAATCTTTGAATGTTTGTGGAGTATTTTTACTTGGCAAGTGTACCGAGGTCGAACATGGGGAACGATGACTTTTAGTTGCTTGGTCTTAAATCAAATTAAATAATTAATTAATGTTGATTAATTGATGTGTTGAGAAAATATACAATGTAATGATGAAGATGCTATGCAAAGAAAATAAGCAGAGATCATTACGCCCAGGATCTGTGAAGTATACAATTTAATCCTCAATGATATTTAGTAATTAATTCTCGAGAGATAATCACAGATCAAAAGATATTAACGTCCAGAAATTTTATTAAATCCAAGTTACGGGAAAATGGATTTGATCAATGAATAATCCTATAAAAATTCCATGTAATATGTTCCTCAAAATTAATCATCGATCAGACAAGTAGAGAGTTAAATAAATTGATCATCGATTTAACCTTTGTAGAGATTAAAGTATTGGGAATGATCAGTATTGATCACAAGGGGTTAATAAAATTGAAATCCTCAACCGAACTCCTACAGAAGATTTATCATTAATTTCTCAAGCACAAGTATGTCAAATTTAGCCTACAAAAGTCAATGATGATCCTCAATAATAATTCTCAATAAATGACCTCAGATCAGTTCATAAGCTATGCTAAATGGTAGATCACGAAAATAGCTTCAAAATAACATATTATATGCTCAAAACGGAGTTCGTATGAAAAAGATATGATAAAATGAAGTTTCAGGGACTAAAATGTAAATAAAATAAAGTTTCCTTGCAAAGAGGTCTCTAGAGGGGCTTATATGTAATATAACAAAATCGGAAGGGCTCCTCTGAAATTTACCCCTAGCGGGGGTGTATTTGCAATTTCTGAATCAATGGATGGAATCGACGCAATTTTCCCCAAGCGCACGTGCATCGCACGTGCACCCAGAGGCTTGGACGCAAGGCGGAGGCTCGGGGATCCCGAGCCTGTGGTTCGGCCCGAGGCTGAGGTTCGGGGCTCCGAACCAGAGGCTCGGTGGGAGGCGCGAGGCTCGGAGTGCCCGAGCTTCTAAGCTTAGGCCTAGGCTCGGGAAGGGGCACGTGTCGGCTCCAGTGCCGTCAGATCAAGGGCTGGCCTCGTATTTGTTCATGATGCTAAATGATAGAGCACGAAAATAGCTTCAAAATGACATATTATATGCTCAAAAGGAGTTCGTATGAAAAATATATGATAAAATGAAGTTTCAGGGACTAAAATATAAATAAAATAAAATTTTCTTGCAAAGAGGTCCCTGGAGGGGCTTGTATGTAATATAGCAAAATCGGAGGGGCCCCTCTGAAATTTACCTCTGGCGGGATTGTACTTGCAATTTCCGAATCGATGGAGGGCGTCAGCGCAATTTTCCCCAAGTGCACGTGCGACGGAGGCTTGGACGCGAGACGGAGGCTTGGACGCGAGGCGAGCCTGTGGTTCGACCCGAGGCTGAGGTTCGGGGCTCCGAACCAGAGGCTCGATGGGAGGCACGAGGCTCGGAGTGCCCGAGCTTCTAGGCTTGGGCCTAGGCTCGGGAAGGGGCGCGTGTCGGCTCCAGTGCCGTCGGATCAAGGGCTGGCCCTTGATCCTACGGTGATTGTACGTCGCGGGCCTGCTGAGGAGGTCGAGGCAGAGGCGTCGCGCAGGCGGCGAGGCGGAGGTGTCGCGCGGGCTGGGGCGGAGGCTCGGGGGGCCACGCGACGGAGATGGAGCGACCAAGGCGTGGAGGCGATGAGCGGTGGACGACAACGAGGGGAGGCGATGGTCGATCAGCGAAGGTGGGGAAGCGGTACCGCCGCACAGGCGGAGGCGGTGAGTGGAGCAGCTGCGGGTCGGCGGGAGCTTGACCGACACACGAACGATCATCTGGAGCAGGGGGTAGAGCGTCAGGCGAACCGCGGCTGAGGTGTAGGAGCTCGGAAGCAGAGGACCTGCAAAGGTTAGCAAAAAAACGAAGGCAGAATGTGTGTGTGGTGGGGACGTCGAGCGGAGGTGATCGGAGAGGAAAAGGGGTCTCGGCCTTTGCAAGGCCGGCGATGGGTGTAGTTGACCGAGTAGGATCGAGCTTGGAGGCTCACAGCAGCTCACCAGAGGCGGCTGGATCACGCCGGGGGCTTGGTCTCGCCTTGCTGTCACCAAGGTGTCGAGGGCTTGCTCCGGAAATGGCGTATGATCGGAGAAGGTTGCGGGCGGAGTGGTTTTATAGGAGGCGTGAGTGGGCGTTATGCGCGAGGGGAGTGACCGAGACGCGGGGAGAAAGAGCGTTGGTGGAGGTCGCCCGTTACGAGAGGAGGAGGAGAAACGGCGGGCGGAGGGAGGGTAACGGCTGGAGAACGAAGATGACAGGGGTCATGTGCTAGGCACGTGACCCGGGGGTGGTCTGGAGAGAGAGAGAGAGAGCAAGTGGGGTGCCACGTGGCAAGCTCAGGAGCTGCCACGTGGCGCCCCCACAAAAATTTCAAAATTTAAAGGTAAAAAAATTAAAAAGAAATAGAAGGAGACCTCGGATGGAAAAATTTCCTTCACAAAATTTGTTCGTCTCGTCGAGATCTACAACTTTCATGAAGGACGCGGGAGCAAAAGAGGTCTTCTGTGTGAAGTGGTTTTGTGGTGGTTTCCTATGTGTATAGAAAACAACTTTTTGGGATTTTGTAATTTTTTGGTGGCTTTCGAGAGAATAAAAAATACAGAAAAAATATGATAAAATATAAGAAAATTAATTACACATCAATCTATTTTTTTGGATTTTTAATAAATAAGAAAATAGGAAAATAAAATAGAAGTCAGAATCACTCAACTTTTGTACAGACTGATAACAAACACTTGGACTCAATCATTTCTTTGATTTCAGTTTTAATCTGGATTTGGATTTTTACGTCGCTTAATAAAACTTTCATCAAAGAACACAAATGAAGAATAAATAAATTAAAAGGGTTAATTATGTACATAAAAACTCAAGTCAAAAATAGCAAAAAGTCAAAATGCGCAAAAGAGGCCCAAAACCCAATTTTCACAAATGGGCTCCGAATTTTACGAAATTGTTTTGAAGGTATTTGAAAATGGAGTACTTTAAAAGTGAGTAGACTAAAATCGGACATTGTATGAGGGAGATATGCTCGTTTTAGTCTGTCAGATGTGAAATTAGACTTTGGGATTATTCGACACTTATTGGGGTTAGTATTTTTTTGTATTTTTTCATTTAATGAAGTTAGTAACATCTACACAATGGAGGTGGTTTGGGATCAATCAGAGTTAGGATGAATTAATTATAAATAGGAGAAGTTAGCGATTTTTTGGGCTAATTTACACATGGGATTTTTAATGCAATTTATGCATGATGAAATGTAAATATTATTAACACATGTATGAATGCTAATGATGCTCTGTTAATGATTAAATGCATGTGAATTTTGGGGAATCGAGCCTAAGGGACCAAATTTAGCATGATGAATACGAGGTTCATCAACGATGCCCAAAGAACAAGCTCCAGGTTGGAGCTCCAACCACTACACGATCAAAAACAACGAAGATCTCAACCGTTGAACCTCACCTAAAACTAGACCATCAGATCAGAGCATCATGGAGAGAGATCAACCATTAGATCGTCATCAGCTAAGCCTCCGAGCCTCGGGCGTAATTGAAGCACCAGACAGAGCCACAAGGAGGTTTGGCACATGAGCCTCCGCCTTGGGGCTCCGAACTGCGGTCACATGCCCGAGCCTCACTACGTACATGCATCGCACATGCGGAAGTGGGAATTTTGCAAGCCGACCCTCGCTAGTTCCAGATACTATAGAAAAGCCCTAACCAGCTCAGTCACGTGCGTGGCACATGACGTACGAGTAATTTGCAGGAATACCCCCACTACTTTCCAAAATTACAAGGGGTTCCAGACTTTAGATGACGTCAAAAGCACGTGCTTAGCACGTGATACAATGGAAAAATTGCACCAGTCCCCCTTCTAGTTCAAAAAATTGCAAGCGAGCCCTTTAAGCCCTGAGTCATGTGCCTCGCTCATGGCGCCATGGATAAATTGCGCCAAAACCCCTACGGATTTTGCAAATTACAGATAAGTCCTCCAAGGTCCTCTTTGAGAAGGAAGTATTTGTTTTTATTACATTTCAGTCCCTGGAAGTTGTTGATTACATAACTTTCTCATACGGACTCCAATTTCCACGCATAATATGTCATCTTGAATCTTATTTCACGCTCTATCTTTTTGCATGTTGTGGATTGATTATATTTGATATTTATCAAATATTATTGGAGGATCTAAATGACATACGCAGGTTAAATTATTGATATATCTATGCCATTATTTTTGGGAAGATCTAATGTTATCTGCATGAATTTGATTGAGGATATTTAATCTAATTAATTCTCCACGATTATTGTGATTTTTCCTAAAGAATTAATC
The DNA here is from genome assembly GCA_037367405.1 of Ottelia alismoides. Classification (NCBI taxonomy): domain Eukaryota; kingdom Viridiplantae; phylum Streptophyta; class Magnoliopsida; order Alismatales; family Hydrocharitaceae; genus Ottelia; species Ottelia alismoides. The sequence continues at coordinate 412,197 of JAZKJV010002889.1, forward strand.
TTTGCGGGAGCTAAATCGAGGAAGAATTTATTTAGTTTCCATAACAATTTATCTGGTTAAAGATTGATTTTGAGGAGCGAATTACAGGGAATTCTGACAGTATTCGTTATCCTCCTTACAGTTTAAATTTGACTAGATATATTACCATCGGAATTTATTTTTTATTACTGGTTAATTTTGAGTATTTATTGATCATATTATTTGAGGATTTAAATGGTGTAAAATCACAGATCCCGAGCCTCATTATTTTCTCTGTTTATTTTCTTCGCATTTTCATTATCATATTTTCTCTTTATTTCTGACATAGAAATTAACCGATCATTTCATTAATTATTTAATTTAATTTAAAACCACACAACTAGAAATCATCGGTTCCCTATGTTCGACCTTGGTATACTTGTCAAGTTAAAAAAATATTCCACAATGTTCAAAGATTGTGGTTTTTGATCGATCAAATTCCGTCTCCTACACTACAATCATCGACAATTAAAGAGGTAATTTTCACGTTAATCACTTATGCATGAGTCAGTTGTCATATGCAAAATCTCGGAATCCCAACAATCTGTTCAAATCCAACTTCCTATTCTATCATGCTTTCTCATAATCCAAACTGCATACACGGAGTGCCCAAAAATATTTGTGAATTAATTCAACTGGTAAATGGCAAGGCTTTCCATAAACCAATATGTAGGAAGACATACCCAATGAGTACTTGCATGCCGTTTGATATGTCCATAGTTATTCCTATCTGGACGTACAAGTTTATGCAATAACGTCTTTATTTCCCTATTTGAAATCTCAATCAAGCCGTTAATCTGTGGGTGGTAAGGAGACACAACTCTATGCTCAATGACATGCTCCTTCAAAAGCTTCCTGACCTCTCGATTAATGAAATGTCTTCTCCATATGAAATGAGTATCTTGGGAATCCCAAAATACACAATAATATGGTCCTTGAGAAAGGAGGAAACTGTACGACTATCAACAACTCAGGTGAGGATAGCCTCCACCCAACGACTAACATAATCCACAAAAAGCAGGATGTGCTGAAATCCCTAAATGACAGGAAATGGGCCCATGAAGTCTATGCCCAAGAATAAAAAACATCTGAAATCTGGATATATCTCAGGGGCATAGTATATTTGGAACCAACGGTTCCTCCCATTTTTCTGACACTCAGTACAATGTCGAACATACTCTGTAGCATTCTTAAATAAAGTTGGTCACCATAAATCACTCTGTAAAATCTTTGCTATCGTGCGCTTCCTCGAATGATGCCCACCAGACTCTAGTTTGTGACAATACTCAAGTACACTGGTGTATTCCTCTCGAGGAATCACCTTCTCTAGATATAATCCGCACCCTCACGAAAAAGGTACAGATCCTCCCACTAATAGAAATGTATCTCTGACAGGAATATGTCTACCTTATACTTCATCCAATCTTGTAGAACTTTCTTGGAGATAAGATAGTTCACAACATCAACATAACATGGGAGTGATCCCACAGACAAAATGGTCTCATCTGAAAAGGTCTTTGATATGGGAAGTATTGATTTCTCAGAATTCTCTACGTCTGTGATCCGGGAAAGGTGATATGCTAGGTTTATCTCGAATCTCCAAATAAAACTACTAGAGAAGAAGGATCCATTTGATAAGGCATGGTTTGGCATCCTTCTTTTCCTGTAGATGTCGTATGGTAGTGTGATCTGTGTTTACAATGACACGTGAACCAAGGAGATAAGATCTGAACTTCTCTAATGCAAACACCACTGCTAACATCTCCTTCTCTATGACTGTGTAAATGCGTTGTGCTTCATCCAGAGTCTTTCTAGTACAGTGCATAGTAAATGGTATCCCATCCCTTCTTTGCCCTAAGACAACTCCAACTGCAAAATCTGATGCGCCCGCCATGATCTTAAAGAGGAGAGACCAATCAGGTGGGTGTAGGACAAGAGCACTAGTAACCATGTATTTCATTTTGTGAAATGCAAGGAGGACTTCCTCATCAATAATAAACTCACTCTCCTTACACAGAAGCTCAGTCAAATATCTGGTGATCTTGCTGAAGTCCTTAATGAATCGTCTATAAAATCCATAGTGTCCCAGAAATGACCTCAACTACTTCAAATTCTATGGTGGCTCAAGCTTGGAGATCACAACAATCTTAGTCGGGTCAACTTCCATACCATGTTTGAAGATGATGTGGCTCAATACAATCCCATTAGTCACCATAAAATGACTCTTCTCCCACGAGAGCACTAAGTTTACCATGTAGCAACGCTGAAGCACTCAATCTAAATGAGCAAGATATGTATCAAAACAATCCCCATAGACCGAGAAATCATCTATGAAAACCTCTGGAAAACTACCCACCATGTCGGCAAAAAATGACCAACATACATCTTTGGAATGTAGTGGAGGCGCTACATAATCCAAAGAGCATCCGTCTAAAGGCGTAGGTGCCAAATGAACAAGTAAAAGTACTTTTCTTCTGGTCTTCAGGAGCAATAGCAACCTGGTTATACCTTGAGTACCCATCCAAGAAACAAAAGAACTCCTTCCATGCTAACCTCTCAATAATCTGATCAACAAAGGGTAGTGGAAATTGATCTTTCTTGGTAGCTTAATTCAGGCTTCAGTAATCTACGTAGACACATCTTGGAGTAGGACAGGTCAGAATCTCCTCACCACGATCATTCTTTACGATAGTAATCTCTATATCTTCAGGATCACATGTAAAGGACTGACCCACTTGGAATCCGAGATGGGATAGATAAATCCAACATCACACCATTTCCTGATCTCTTTCATGACAGAATTCCGGAGGTTTGGATTGAGACAACATTGGCACTCTCGGGAGGGTTGCTATCATCCTCTAAGTAGATATGATGCAAGCACAATGATGGACTAATCCCACAAGATCCAAAATATTCCATCCAACGGCCTCACAGTTTCTCTTAAGAATCTCTAGCATACAAGATTCTTGTTCGTCGGTCAACTGCAAACTGAGGATGACTAGAAACATTTGAGGGGACCTGCAAGGAAGGTATACTTCAACATTAAATGATAAAGCCTTAAGCTCAGGTGGGGTCTGAACCGGCTATGTGACAACATATGCAACTGCACTAGTAGAAGGTATCTCATCTTCACTGTGTACTGTCCACCGTGGCTACTATAGGCTCAGTATGTAGAATCTCAGAAAGGTATGCAATGAATGATCTATGCTCAGAAAGGAATGGCTCGTCATGATGTTCAGAATCCTCAACAAAAATCTCAAAAATCTCAGTAGGATGTATCTCATCAGTAATATCAGAAAAGGAATGGGATGGGATGCCTTTGAGATCATGACGGATGCGTCCGATTTTGTAGTTGGAGCTGTCTTAGGACAAAGAAGGGATGGGATACCATTTGATGTGCACTATACTTGCAAGACTCTGGATGAAGCAAATGTAATTACACAATCACAGAGAAGGAGATGTCAGCAGTAGTGTTTGCATTAGAGAAGTTCAGATCTTACCTCCTTAGTTCACATGTTATTTTCTACACGGATCACACTGCCATATGTACCTATAGGCAAAGAAGGATGTCAAACTATGCCTTATCAGATGGATCCTTCTTCACCAAAAGTTTGATTTAGAGATTTGAGATAAACACGGAGTAAAGAATGTTGTGATAGTTCACCTTTCCTGGATCACATATGTAGAGACTTTGAGCAATCAATTCTTCTCACATTAGAGACCTTTCCAGATGAGACCATTTTGTCTATGGACTCACTTCCATGCTATGCTGATGTTGTGAACTATCTTGTCTCCAAGAAGGTTACACAAGATTGGTCGAAGCATAAGGTAGACAAATTCCTGTTAGAGTTACATTTTTATCAGTGGGAGGATCCGTGCCTGTTTCGTGAGGGTACGGATTATATATGGAGAAGGTGCATTCCTCAGGAGGAATACACCAATGTACTTAAGCATTGTCATAAATTAGATTCTAGTGGGCATCACTCGGGGAAGCGCACGGCAGTAAAGGTTTTACAGAGCAATCTATGGTGGCCAACTTTATTTAAGGATGCTACAGAGTATGTTCGAGATTTTACTGACAATAATAAAATGGGAGGAATCTGATGAATCTCCATTTCATCACCTTTATTCTATAATTTTGGCCTTGAAAACCCTAGCTAATGCATGTAAATAGCATCAATTTGTCTATAATAGCATTCATTAATTACTGTATTTATTGCACATAAAATAAGGTCTTAATGCCAAAATTATAGAATAAAGAGAAGAAAAGAAAAAGGAATAAAATATTGCAAATATTTTATGACCCGAACCCCGAGACCAAGTCCAGAATGGAATTGGTCAACAAGGAATAAAGTAGGGGGAGATAAGGGCCAATAATACAATAAACGCCTCATCTATTTATTCATTCATTTATGCATTTTGACACCTATTTTGAATATATTTATTCATTAAATAAAAATATTTTATACATAAAAGTTGTAGATAATAATGTAAATAAAAATACAAAATTGAGTTTGTACAAAAATGATACACAGTGTACATTTTATACACAGAATAAAAAGCCAGAATCTCAACTTCACAGGCCCATATCTTGCAAATAAAAACTCAAAATCCATCAAAATCACCTTTAATTGTATATAGCTTTTTGATGAATACTCATTCATCACTCTTTATTCTTATATTTTAGCTACAAAAACCTTTGCAAATACATGTAGATATCTGTAAATATTAATAATTAACAAAAGATATGCATTGTATAAAATTTAATAATTAGCATGTTTTTGTGCAAAAATAAAAGAATAAAGAAATAAAAGAAAAAGAGGGAAATATTTAGAATAAATATTGAGCAACCTAATCCCAAGGGAGGGCTCAGCATGGGCCTGACCGCATAATAGCCAAAGTAGAGAGAGATAAGGAAGCTCATGTGTGTAAATATACCTGTAAATATAATAACAATATTTTCCTCTAAAAATAAAATAAAATGGGTTTGTATATATTTGTAAATATTTTTAAATACAAAATCAAAATAAAAATAGAAAAATTAAAAAGAAAATAAAAATACCCTTCCTTGTACATATTCACCATGTACATAAGACCACACATATATTTATCTAGCCCTATAAATAAATAAAGTAAAATCCCATAAAAATTGTATATACTCCATATTTCATGGTGTAAATAAATAAAATAAAAACCATAAAAACAAAAATTAAATAAAAAGAACAAAAATAAAAACCAAAAAGATCATTGTATATATACCATGTATATAAATGTGCATATCTATTTATTTAACCCTTGTACATAAATAATAAAAATAAAATAAAAACATCAAAATCTTCCTAATTTTTATTCTATAAATAAATAAAATATAAAATTAGGAGAAAAATGTATAAAAATAATTAATTAAAAATCAAAAATTAAAAATCCATATTGTATATACTTATGTATATTATACTATATTGTACATACTCTATTTTTATTTCAAAAAAATTAATTAAAAATCACAAAAAAATAGTTTATAAATAAATAAACATTTTTCATGTTTTAAGTTTTTCCTAATTCGGCCATTTATTATTTTATTTTTAATTTCTTATTATTTCTGACATGGCCTTAGGGGTGCTAATCGAATCGAATACCTTCAAATCCAACATTATTCTGATTCAATTCATTGTAAAAGTTTCGAATCCGAACTCGAATCGAATTTTAAACGAATTTTCTAACTTAAATTCAGATTCAATTCATTTTGAGTTTCGAATATTCAAATTCGATTCATTTTATTCCGAATTTGAAATGTTAATTTATGTTTAGAGTTTATATAAATGATATTATATGAACAAAAATATAATATAAATATTTTATTGTATAATTCTAATTCTGCATATATATTACTAGGATAAGTTGAAAAGCTATATAATTAAGGAAATGCCAAATCAATAAAATACAATGGATTACCTATTTTTTGCAATTATTACTTTCACAATCTAAATCTATTCTTTTTTTCTAAGATGAAGTAATATATAAATACAATATAATTATATGAACCTATCAGAGAGATATAATATCAATGATGAAAAATCTAAGTACGTTACAATTACCATTGCATGTTAAAGCAAGATAATTAATCTTTTATAGAAAGTTGATATAAATTAATATTACTATTTGAAGAAAGTTGATATAAATTAATATTACTATTTGAAATAATGGGAGTTGTAAAAAAATAGCGTAACAAGGTAAAAACTCTTCATCAAGTGTGAGGATCTTCAATATCGAAAAACTAGGCCATGAAAATGAAATATACATATTTTTTATGTACAAATAAAAAACTTATGAGGAAGAACTTGTATAGAACTCATGTGATGATAAATATAGTCTTGACAATGATAACCATCATGAATTGCCATGCAAGGAAAATCAAAACAATAAAAAAAACAGAGGAGAGATATATAGATAAATTTTGGATCACGACAAATGTTAAGGAAGAACTCGAAGCAGCAAAATCTTCATTTTCATGTGTTAGGAGAAATGCCACCATAATCTACTATAGGTTTTTGGGATCTTTGGTAGATAATGAAAACGAGAATGGAAATGGAAAATACAGTGTAAGGAATGTGGGAACATTAAATAAATATGTGGGTGAGGAATTAGAATAACGATCTTAAATATTTGATGTTTCCTTGTAGATTTTATGACTAATATATTTTACTCTTTTTATATTAAATATTTAGTCTTTAACTAATAGGATTATACATGCACATACATACATATCAAATTGAGTATGGCTTAGAGTGCTTTGTGATCCTCTTGATGCCTCAAAATTTCCGAATAGCATGCTAAGGTTGATTATTGCACCTACACAAAGTAACACATACCTAAGTTAATGTTACTAGGCTAAATAAGAAGTAAAGACGGAAACTTAGATGTTTTGTATAACCAATGCATGAAGGACCCACATCTCTGACTCATAACATATTTCGAAGTCCAAATACTTAAAATTAGTTATAAAGGGGAGATGAAAGAGATTTGGTCTCACTAGGGAGCCAAATATGCATGTATACCTTACGCATTGACAAGTCGTGTCAGTGTAGCGTGGGAGTACGAGAATCATATTGGTAAAGTATGGACATGATAAATCATATCAATGGAGCCTAGATATGATTACAAGTTCAAAAGTATTCGCTTAGTTGTTGTAATAAGTTGGTGTAAGAGTATCTTTAGATGCTTGCACATGTTATGCTTAGTGATATAATGCAAATGTTAAATCTTTTAATGTAAATTATCATCATAACTTTTTTAATACATATTCATATATTGTATTCTACATCTATTTACTTCCAAATGAATTCAATGCATGCATGTCAACCTTTTTATGTAATATTTATATAATTCCTTGCACAAGAATATTCTCAAAGAATTCTAATTGGCCTAGTGTGGGGTTGTTACACATATGTAAATATGTATCTATATGTATTGTGTACTAGGTATATGAATATAAATATATGGATACATACATATATGTATGTATGTATATAGATACCGAATCGAATCGAATTACTATCGAACGAATTTTGGTTAATTCAGATTCGATTCATTTGGTAATCGAATCCACAAGTTAAATTCAAATTCAGTTCATTTGGTTTCGAACCGAACTATTTTCAAATTTTTATCGAACGAATCTTAATCGAATTCGAATGATTCAGTTCAATTAGCAGCCCTACATGGCCTCTTCTGATTGATCCACGGGGGACGTTGACCCCCCGGTCAACTCCCCCCCTTGGACCACTACCCACGGGTCATGCATGCCCGACCCGACTTCGCGAATTTATTGCGTCATGACCCGATCATCAAAACTGCTATTCCCGGGCTCCATTTCTTCCTCTTGCATCTGAGATCCATGTCCGGTCATCAGCCTTGGGATCCGCGCTCCGAGCTTCACGCCCGACTCCCATCTAGCCGGACCCCTAGCCGTATAAAGCATGAGCTTCACCCTCACTTGCAGACATCTTTGGCTAAGCTCATTCCACCCTAGGACCTCCATAGCCACCGCCTGAGTGACAGCTCGCGATTGGCTGTGTTGCAGCGAGGAGGGAGCGACCGGACCATTGATCCGGCGACGTTGCGCCGCCGTGCGCCGCCCAGACATGGTGCCCAAGCCTCGGGCATCGACGGCCCTCGAGGCTAGGACTCAGAGCTCCAGCAGCTCATCCCCAGTCAACCTCGACCAGTAGGTAGCCTTCTTCCCTTCTCTCTTTAGCTAATTTTGATTCACGCCCAAATCATCCCGTCGCTGACGACCTTCGATTCCGACCACCCTTTCCCACCTCTCGACCATCGGACTCGACCACCATCTTCGCGCTTCTCCCACGCATCTTCTGCACCCAGTCATCCAACCCAGTTCGAACAGGAACTGGGATACGAGCCCCACCGCCGTCGCATCGTCAGAGCTCGCCCATATCGACTCACCGATCATCTCCACCACCGCTAACTGGGTCGAGGCACTTTGCCCTCGACCCAGGAGTCTGTTACGTTGCTTTGCAGGTCCAGACGAGCCCATCTAAGGGCTCGACGTTCAGACGCAGCAGCTCCCGCTCCGTCGTGGTCGCCTGAGCTCTCCTGAGCTCCGTTGTGCCATCGGAGGAGCCTGATCGACGCGGGAGGTCCAGTCGCTTCTTCTCCGATCATCTGTAGCTCCCGAGGAGGACCACCGTGCGTTGTACTGGGCCGGCGAAGTTCGTCGGCCGCCTGTTCTTCGTGGTTCCTCCAGGACCATCCGTTGCGCATCCACTCTCCAAATCTTCCGAGGACCGTCCGATCAGGGGCTAAGAGGAGGCCCGGCAACCACCATCCGATCGACGCGTGGCCCCCTCTCATCCCTCCATCCAGCGGAAGGCATTCAACGCCTCACGATCGTCAGATCTAGCATGTGGCGCCATCCTAGCCATCCGTTTAATAAAAGGGTAAATTACCCTGTAGGCCCTTCTCTTTCTGCATTTAATATTTAGTCCTGTAAATACGTTTTGTAGTTCTTTTATGTTTGTAAATATTGCATAGAGGACCATGCCGTTTGTCTGATTTGCAATTTTACCCTGTAAATGATGGGCACGTGCGTCGACACGTGTCTTTGGTGAAATTGCATGATTTGCCTTGTGTTTTTTGTGTGTTATTGTCTGCATCTTTTAAAATAGGAATGACAAATATGCCCTTCCAGGCATGAGTCACGTGTATCGTGCGTGGGCCTCAAGGACTTTTACACTTTGGGCCCCTGGGTTTCCTTGTGTGTTATCAGAAGGCCCCAGAACTTTATTTTAATTGCAGATAGGTCTCTAGCACTTTCTGTTGGTTTTTAATTTTAATAAAATAGCAAAACTACTCCAAATTTGATGAAAATTGGACACATGGATCCTGCCATGGTGTAAAATTTTCTCGAATTTTTGGAGACATTTTTGACTCTTTTTAGTATTTTTAAAAATTCAAAAACATGCATTTTTCTTACTGTCCAGTTCTAAAAATCACAAAAAAATATTAAACAACTTTAAAAATTACAAAAAAATTAGATATTGTTTGTCTTGCTGTGTTTGATTTTCTGACCACTTTTGGTCATTTTTGGACTTATAAAAATTATAAAAATTACAAAAGCCCTAAAAACCCATAAAAATTCTAATAATTGAAAGAAAAATTAAAAATTAATAAACTCATCCGCTAAATTTTCATTTTTGTTTATATTTCATAGGAAAATTACCTCCTGGCTGTTAGAGGCCATTCTATATTTTTATTTTGGCCTTTGAAGCTGGGCTGGACAGCAACATTGTTTTCTTATTTTGTTTCATTTTTGGAAAAAATATAAAAATCAAAAAATTACAAAAATTATCCAAAAACAGTAAAAAATATAAACAACATAAAATATTTTTGTTTGATTTTTTGAGCTTATTTGAGTAGTTAAATAATTGTGTGAAGTTGCTTGTTTCCTTGTTCTTCCTATTTTCTTTATTATTTAAAAATCCAAAAAAAATATAAAAATATTAAAAATCCACCAAAAATCATTTTCTTTTATTTGTTTTTATTTCTGACTATTTCGTAGGCCGCGAGGCCATCACGTGCTCCTTGAGTTCGACCCTGGTCGCTATACCAGGTTAATCTAATAGCGAGACCGCTATCTTGAGTTTTATCGTGTTTTGATTTTTATTTGGTGGTCTGATCTTTTTCTCGTTGAGCCACCCGAGCGACTGAGGTCGCAACGACCGCTTCTGATTTATCTACCTTAGCTGCTCGGACTTTCGGCTCATCACTTTTCAAGAACTATTTAATAAAATTGGTTTCATAATTTTTGGAGTTCATCTGTGAAAGTTAGGGTTTTGACCCTCATTGTATAGCCTGCCCGAATAAAATATTCATTATATTCCTTATTCTTTATTTTTATAAATTTATATTTTTAGAATTTTTGTAAATAGCACACATAATGCATATACATATTGAAATTTGAATAAAACCAAAAAGAATTTGTAAAATAAAATAAGCCTATGCAATATATAGGCAAAATACCTATGTTATGTATGTATATAAATAAAAGGGGGAAAACATTCTTTAGTTAATATATTCTTTCATATTTTTATAATATTGTCAATATTACATATAATTTATTAAAAATGTAAATCCAAAATAAAAACAAATAAAATTCATTAAATAAATAAAATGTATATAGAATACAGGTAAAATACCCATAAGGATACCTACATAATATATATATATCCATTTATTTAAATATGTATATAAACTCATAAAATTTAAATAAAAATATATTTATACTCACAAAAATAAGTTATAAATTTATAAAATAAGAAAATAAAATAATAAAATAAAAATATACAAAATAAAAATAAAATACATGTAACTATACCTATAAATACATCATTAAAATAAACCCCTAATAAAATATATCAAAAAATAAATAAAAATCATAAATAAATACTACATTATTTAATAAACATTTTCTGCTGCCCGGTCAAAATAAATACTACATTAGTAAAAATAAATAAAGTTGTTTATTATATTTAAAAAATCGGTTAAAATAAGGTTGAGGTGGACCAATCAGGTTTCGTTGACCGCCCGGTCAACTCCTCTGCCCCCCAGCCGCCTGGTGTCAGAGGTTGTTTCAGCCCGTCTTCTCCAACTTTCCTCTTCTGATCCTTTGACTCCCAGGCATAGATTCTTTCATGAAAAAGCTCGGTCTATGCTCCAATCATCACGCCTGCATCTTAGATCCAGCATCTGACCAATTGATTCTTCGTGGCACCCCGGTCAATAAGGGTGCGTCACCATGGATATAAATAAAACCCTTGACCTCCTCCTCCATTTTGGTCTCCCTTCGGTCGCCTTCCACCCTTGTTTCCAGTTTCTAGAGGATCCTCGTGATAGGGGGTTCTCCTGGAAGCTTCAGCCGGTCGGAGGAGTTGAGGGAAGCACCCACGGCCACCGCTCGCCGGAGGTCCTGCTCCCTGGTCGACTGATGAATACCCATTCATCACTCTTTATTCTTATATTTTAGCTACAAAAACCTATGCAAATGCATGTAGATATGTGTAAATAGGAAAAATTAGCAAAAGCATGCATGTTTGTAAATACTTATAATTAGCATGTTTTTGTGCAAAAATAAAAGAATAAAGATGAAAAAGAAAAAGAGGGAAATATTTAGAATAAATATTGAGCAACCTAACCCAAGGGAGGGCTCAGCATGGGCCTGACCGCATAAAAGCCAAGTAGAGGGAGATAGGGGCTCTAGTGTAAATATTTGTAAATAAATAAATTATATATATTTTCCTCACCCAAAAATATGTTGTAAATATTTGTAAATATTTGTACATATTGATAAACTATTAAAAACAAAATAAAAATTTAAAAATTAAAAACTCAAAAACACCCCTTCACCTTGTATATAGACCACCATCTCTATTTATTTAACCTTATAAATAAATAAATTTACTTTTGAAACTTTTTGTAAATATTCTATGGTATATATTGTAAATAAAATAAATAAAAAGAAACAAAACAAAAATCAAATAAAAAATAACAAAAATTAAAACAACAAAAATATATTGTATATATACCTTGTATATAGTTGTATATAACTAATTATTTCACCTATGTATATAAATAATAAAAATAAAATAAAAATAGCCTTTTATTCCTCATTTTATCCTATAAATAAATAAAATATAAAATAGGAATAAAAATGTATAAAAATAACTAAGTCAAAATCAAAATTAAAAACTCAATATTGTACATATACCTATGTATAGACCTATTATGTAAATACCTTATTTTCATTTCCAAAAATTAATTAAAAATCACAAAAAAATAGAAAAAAATAAATTAAAAATATTTCATGTTTTAAGTTTTTGAAAATTCGGTCATTTTATGGCCCAAAAAAATCAAATAAAAATCTAAAGCTTGGCGGGCTCTGATTGGTCCACGGGGGATTGTTGACCCCCGGTCAACTCTCCCCCCAGGACCACCAGAGCCGGGTATGTCGCGCCCGACCCGTTTTCACCATTTTCCATCCGCCTAACCCGGCCGCCATCTACCCAAACCCCGGGCTCCGATTGCTCCCCGATCATTCAGGACCCTCGCCCGGGGTGGGTTTAGAGGATCCGAGATCCGTGCTACCCGCCCGACCTCTTCCTTCTCGGACCTCTCACCATATTTAATGTCGTCTCCGGCGACCTAATCACACCATCTTTGATCTTCCCCTCGGCGCCTGTGAGCTCCTCCATCATCCCTGAGTGACAGCCGTGGCCGGTGGAGTTGCAGCGAGGCCCGGGCAGCCGGGAGTCACTGATCCGGTGGAAATCACCACCGTGCGCCGCCGCAAGCGCGCCGAGCCTCGGGGAGCTCGACGACCCCTTGAGGCAACGACCGGGAGCCTCAACGGCTCCAGCCCAGTCGACAGCAGCCATTAGGTAGCTTCTTTAGCCAGTAGATTAGCTTAGCGTTAGGTTTTTCGATTTGCAGTAGCTTAGCTCCGCCGCCTCCGCCAGCCGTCTCCGTCCATTCCCTTGATCATCCGACACCGCCATCAGCTCCGCCAGACCCCTCTCCACCTTCTCCGACCCTTCACTCCCCCTGTCTCGCCCCGGAGCAGGGACTTGGCTCTCCTCCCTCCGCCGCTCGCCGGAGAGCTCCCATCTCACCGCACCAGCCACCTTCCGCCCGCTCTGACGGGTCGAGGCACTTTACCCTCGACCCAGCTTCTTTACTGTGCAGGTCTCAAGGCAAATCGACCTCATCTGGAGGTCGGAGCTTCAGAGCTCAGCATCTCCCGTTCCTCGACGTTGCCGGAGTTCTCCTGAGCTCCTCGTCACCATCGGAGCAGTGCATCAGGTGCGGACCTTCATGGTGAGGCTTTCTAGCATCTCCTGAGCACCGGACGAGGACCACCGTACACGCAAAGGGCCGGCGAAGCTCGCCGGCCGTCAGTTCCTCCAGGTCCTTCGTTCACCGTCAGATCGGCCTCGACGCTCCAGTTCAGATCGTAGCCGTCCATCCTCGGAGCAACGTCCACCGCCAGATCTTGCGAGGATCGATCTTCACCGTTGAGCGACGAGGTTAAGCCACGACGCCCCTCAGCCATCCGATCTAGCACGTGGCTGCACCTCGTCCATCCGATCCGAGCTCGGCTTTCTTCGAAGACTCACGTCGCATCTCCTTCGTCCGATCATCCACGTGGACACATACCAGCCGTCGGATCGAGTCGAGGGGTGGCTTTCGTGTGCGGCGCACTATCCCATCCGTCCAACCTGCCACGCGTCGTACATCCGGCCCTCGACATTAATAAAAGGGGTAATTTATCTTTAGGCCCCTTTTCTTTATGCATTTAGTTTTTAATCCTGTAAATAAGTAGTTTAGTTCTTTTATTTCTGTAAAATTTGCACTGTGGACCTTCTAGTTTATGAGAATTGCATTGATGCCCCTGCCTGTTGTGGACACGTGCATCGACACGTGATTATTTGGTGTTTTTGCATCTCTGGCCCTGCATTTTTGCCCTGTTACGTTTCATATTTTTAAGAATAGGAATTGCAATTTAGTCCTTCCAGGCCTGAGTCACGCGTATCGTGCGTGGCCTGGAGGGTTATTTGCACTCCTACACCTCTACTTTCTAGGGTTGTTATTCCAGGGACCCAGAACTTTGTATTAATTGCAGAAAGGTCCTTGTGCCCTGTTGCTTTTTGTTATTTTTGAATAAAATATCAAATCACCTCCAAATCCAATGAGATTTTGACACATGGCTCCTGCCATGGTGTAGGAATTTTACGGATTTTTGAGGACATTTTCGATTTTATTTGGTATTTTTAAAAATTCAAAAACATCTATTTTAGCTATTGTCTAGGTTTAAAAATCCCAAAAAAAAATATAAAAACACCCCCAAAAATTCTAAAAAAATTAGTTACTGTTCTTTGTGTGTTGTTTGATTTTCTAGCCAATTTTGGCTATTTTTCATTGAGTAAAAACCCAAAAATCTAAAAACACCTAAAAACTCATAAAAATTATAATAAATAATCTAAAAATCCAAAAACAATAATTTTGGTGCTCAAATTTTCCTTATTTTATCTAGAATATAGGAAAATTACCTCCAGAACCTGTTGAGATCCTTAGATATTTTGTTTAAGGGTTTTGGTTCTGGCTGGACAGTACCCAGTCTTTTTCTTACTGTTTGATTTTTAGAAAATAAAATACACATTAGAAAAATCTCAAAAATTAACCAAAAACACTTAAAAACTTAAAAAGCATAAAAACCATTTTTCTTGAATTTTTGCTTGATTTTTGGTGTGTTAAATAAATTGATCAAGTGTGCTTGCTTTTAATTTCTTTTATTTTCTTCACCTATTAAAAATCCAAAAAAATATAAAAATTATTAAAAACCACTAAAAACATTTTGTTTTTCTTTTATTTTCATTTTTACTACTTCGTAGGCCCTAGGCCAACCCGTGCTCCTTGTGTTCGACCCTGGGTGCTATACCAGGTTAATCTCATAGCTAGGACCGCTTGCTTTGTTTTGTTTGATATTCGATTTATTTCGCAATTCGATCTTTTTCTTGATACACATCCGAGTGACTGAGGTCGCAACGACCGTCTCAGTTACCTGATTGCCTTAGTTGCTCGGGATTTTGTGCTATCAGAATGGCGCCGTTGCCAGGGAGCACGGCTTAGTAGTATTTTTGTTTTTATTTTCATTTTTGTTTTCGCGGCTTTACGCGGCTCTTCGGAGCTCGCGGCTCTTCGCGGCTTTTGTTTATCGTTTCTTTTTGTTTTATTTTGTTTTATTTTGTTTTCTTTTATTTTTATTTTTGTTTTTGTTTTGTGTGATTATTTTATTTCCATTTTTGCACATATACCCTCACTTGTATTTTCTTTTATTTTTCTCTATTATTTGATTATTCTTTCTGGACTGACCACTCTTCTCTGTTTCTTGCGAGGGCCCGAGGACCACGGAGGCGACTTTCGAGGAGCCGGTGCAGCCGCGGCACTTGGAGGCGGCTTCTTTCTCTACGAAGCCGTAGGAGAGAGCGAGAGAGAGAGAGTTGAGTGGGTGAGGTATTAGGATAGTTTTTTTATTTTTTTTATTTTCATTCATTCATTATTAATTGTAATAATACAGGACACTCTTGGACTTTGTGGACTTGTGACCGTAGCGGGTCTGTTTCGCCGAGCACCGGTGTGCTCGGGGGACCCATTAGGACTTGCGGTTTTTCGCGGCTTTTCTCGCGGTTTTCTTTTTTTCTTTCTTACTGTCATTTGCCGGTTTTTTGCAGTTTTTGTCGAGCCCTTAGATTTAGGACTTTCTGGTGATTGTGACGTAATTGAGTAGGATCCACACACTTAAGGCATATCTGTTCCTATAGAACCGTAATTGGACCTACTTAAAATAAATAATAAAAATAACCGACTCGCTAGCCTCCGTAGCCTACGTGCCGTAGCTCGTCCTGTAAAGCGCTTACTCCTACCCCCGATTTGTCGGGCAGGGGAGGGACGGGCCAAGACCGGACCCTTTGGCTTGGAGGTCGGTGACCGGTTAGACGGTTCTTCGCTAGAAGTTGCTCGTCTAGGACTCGGCTTTTTCCCGCTGCATCATTTAGCTTAGTTTTAATTCTGTCTTTATTTTATGCGCGGATCATTTTGCATGTAGAGAGCTGGAGGCAGGTACGCATTTCTGACTTTGCATGCATCATTGATTTCTCGTGCATCGGCTTTTTCGTCTTCTCCCCCCTGTTTTGGACTTAATAACCAGGAGAACCGAAAAATTCGTTAGGCGTTTCTTTTTATTGAAAAATATCTAAAAACAAAAACAATAAAATCGGGACTGCTAATCATACTTGACCTAAAAGACACTTCACTGAAAATCTGTCTTAGGGAGAGTAACCCCCTCCTTGTCTGGTTTGGATGAGCGAGAGAGTGATCCGCACATTAGGATAGAGCCTCCGATCTTTTCTTGACTGATTACCGGCTTTCAGTACGGGACAGTCGGTTGAGAGAGATTTGGACACCTATTTACCTCACGTAATCGCTCTGATAGACTGGATGATCACCTAAAATAAAATTGACAAGATAATTGACCGATCCCTTCGGTCTTCAGCTCTGGGTGCGTAGGTGAATTGGGGGTTTGCTTGTTCATCTTGTTTGATTGCCAGATCCCTTCGATCTTGTTCCCCTCCCTCACCTCCCTTCATTTCTCTTCTCCTTTACCCCTGGATGATGGATCCCCCTCACTTGGAGCCGACTCTTACGGCTTCTTCTCCGTCTTCTGACCATCACTCCAGTCCACCTTCTAGGGAGGATGGATCTCCGACCAACCTCCCGCTCCCTCCCTCCCTTTCATCTCATCACTCTGGGCATGTTGTGCTAGACGTCCGAGGATACCAGCTAGAGCAGATGCGAGACCCGGACGATGCTGTTGCTGAGTTGAGAGCGCACTCCGTTGGTGACCAGAGAGAGCAGTGGAGATTAGCAGACATATCCTATTCCGGAGGGATGGAGGAGCAGATAGCACATGGAGCTCAGTCAGCTTCTACATTAGGTCCATTCATCTTGGAGTTGGATTACATTCAGCGACTGCCGACATTTTCAGGAGAGGCGCACGAGGAGCCTTATCTTCACCTGTCAGCTTTCGAGGAGTTTTGCAGAGCACAGAGATATTCAGACGTCACTGCAGAGGAGCTGATGAGCAGGACCTTCCCATTCACGCTTCATGACAGAGCCATGAGGTGGCACCGACGATTGGGGAGGATATTCGAGACGTGGGGAGAGCTACGACGAGAGTTCTTGCAGAGATACTTCCCTCCACGCAGAGCAGAGTTTATGCGGTCTTTGATCATGGACTTTTCAGTTGACCCCCAGGAGCCATTGCACGAGGCATGGCCGAGGTTTCTTGACCTCTTGAGGAGATTCCCTGAGCACGGACTTCCACTTACAGACTTGATAGAGATCTCCATGCGGGGGATGACCGCAGAGCAGATAGCACTAGTGATTACCACATGTGGCGGTTCACACCGCAGTTCCGACATTCACTTCCTGGATACCATCTCGAGGTTACTGTCACAGAGATCTTCTTTGCGAGATGCCATGGTCGGGACAACACATGTGGACGATGTTGTACCAGTGCGGTGTGTCACTTTACATGGTGATTCAGCTTCTACACACCAGCCCGAGGATTTGGATGATGCCGCACCATTGACAGAGGAGATGACTGCGATAGCAGAGATTCGGACCCAGAGTCTACTTGAGTTCCCGTCGGTCTTCCAGTTGGAGTTCGAGTCAGCCCCAAAGTTCCCTGTTGACGAGTCTTGGATATCAGATCTTCTGATACTCCAGGAGCCGGAGGAAACCCAGCTTTTGCAGCCATTGATTCAGACACTTCACCTTCCAGCCCCGGAGGAGTCAGTCTCCTTCCTGCAGAGACACTTCTCGGATACAGACAGTCACCAGGAACCAGCCCAGCAGCCACAGCTTGAGGAGGGACCGCACTCTGAGAGCACAGATATAGAGAGTCCCGTCTTCGAGCCTTTTGTCCTCCACTTTGTTGAGACAGATACATTTCCTGAGGACCAGCTGGCAGACAGCATAGCCGCAGAGCGAGGATCAGCTGCAGACACTTTGCCAGCTTCCGCGGTGTTAACTAGTACCTTCTCCTGCTTCCAGATTGCTGAGACTTACACTTCAGATGATGATGCAGCCTGGTGCACTGAGTGGATACTTGATAGCAACGCAGATGCCCATCTAGATCCTGATCCTCTTCTTCTCACTTCTGATCTTGCATCCATCCCCGAAGGTTATCTGCGGGAGGATGCCGCACTCGATGAGTACTCGGTTTCACCTACTGAGAGTGTTTCCGATCTGGCGGAACACGAAACCGAGTCCTTAGATCATTCTGATTCTGATTCTTCTCACCTCGACGACCCTCGCGAGGATGAGCCCATCCTGGAGATATTCGATGATCTGCCTGATCTTCTTCCATTTCATTCATCGGATATCAGTCTTGCTAGAGAGTCTCCTGATCTTGACCTTCCACACCTACTTGAGACATCGATTAACGTGGAGGATTCTATTACTGATCCATCCTTCTCCACGTTTGATTTCGTCGGCTCCATACTCTCACTCCAGTCTGATCCAGAGCCGAGGATTTCTTTTGTGCTACCGGATCCTGATCACTTCTTCCCATATCTTTGGCCGGTAGCAGACACCCGCCTGATTGCATACCTGGGTGTCTTACTTTACACTGCTGAGTTCGTCGTTGTTCTCACACCGAGACTGCGACGACAGTACGGCATTCGCCTTACCGATGCCGTCCTGAACCTTGATACTGCATTATCCTAGCCTTTGCGCCCAGCTAGGGGCGTAAAATCTAGCGCTTGTTGAGAGGCACCTCAACATTGTACTCTTTTGTATATACGTGTTTCGTCTTATTCTGATCCTTCTTTCTTCCGTTCTTGTTTTCACCCCAGGTCTCGCTTAGGATTATCTTTGCTATACTTAGGATATTACTCATCCTAAGTATAGGGGGGTGAAAACACCGGGTTGTTCTTCGTCCTGTTCCATCACTCTTGTTGTTGCCTATACTTAAGGTTCTTCACCCTAAGTATAGGGGGAGTGATGACTCTCCTTCTTGTATATATTCGTCATTTTCTTCGTGTCTTTCTACCCCTGTTTTGTTGCCTATACTTAGGGGCATTTCACCCTAAGTATAGGGGGGGTAGACCCTGTACATTCTCCACTCGGTTTTCCCTTCGTGTACAGCCTGCTATACTTAGGATTACTTGATCCTAAGTATAGGGGGAAGACCCGAGTCCCTCTTGACTTTTCATCTCCTTTTGTATAGCCTTCCTTTTCACTTCCCTATACAAAGCACGAGTTATGTCTTCTTCATCGCTCTTGACTCCGAGGACATCGTTCGAGCTAAGTATAGGGGGGTGTGTATATATTTCATATATACTTTAGCCATAACTCGTACTTTGTGTGAGTGTGTTAATAAATAAAAATGGCTAAAAACCACAAAAATTAAAAATTTTCATGTCCATAATCTTCTTTTATTTGCACATACATAGCTAGTGTACAAATTATTTTCGTAAAAATGATTTCAAAAATCTTTTGTGTGTAAAGCTTGTGTAAATATTTTTGGTATCAAAATTATGTATATAGTACAAAATTTTTCCAAAATGTTTTGAAAATCAAAAGTTTGCAAAAATCTTGTGTAAATGTGTGTAAATATCTTTTTGCAAAACTGGCACTTCATGCATCATCATTCATGATTTCAAAACATTTTTCAAAAATTTTGCATGATTGTAAAATAGTGTGTAAATAAGCATCTTTTTGTACATATGTATATAGTTTTCTGGATGATAGTTGACATTTAAACTAGCCTGGAATCAAATTGAGAAATGGAGCTTGATTAAGATCTTAATCCACCTAATTTCTAAGAGGAACCTTATAGGGCTTAGGTTTAAAGCTTTTCAGGTCCATGATGACTTAATTCTTTGAGTCCACTAGGCTATGATCACATGTCATCTCAATGAGCCTAAGTAGAGCACTTAACAACAACACATGACTCATATAGATTATGGCTTTACTTGGACAACCGCACTATGCACCGAGCTCTCTACGGATGAGGTGGTGAGGAGGCAGTCTTCCTTGGCTTGTGGTAGCATATGAGGGTAGTACTTCTAGGCGGAACCTCTCTTCTTCATTTAGTGAAGGAAGTGCGTCTCAACTTGGTCTGGTTGCCATGAGGTCTAACGACGGGAGTTGTGGGTTGCAATAAAGCTTCAAAAGAGGGATAGTCTACTGGCTCAAGAGGAAAAACTCCTTGTATATATGCTGCACATGTACATGTTGTATAGATGCACTCGAAAAAAAAAGTGCAAAAAGAAAAGAACTCCAAAAAAGTGGTGGGTCTGAGAGAAAATGATAATCCCACCGGAGTATGTATATAAGTGCAATAAGCAAAGCTTGGTTTCATGACCCACCTATTGTAGCTTGCAGCAGGGAGACTTGGCTACACTGGTCAAGCTCCCAAGGGTACTTGGCTACACTGGCCTTGACCCATTCTCTTCTTCCCCCTCTTCTTGAGCCGGTTGTACTTGAACTTAGAAGGGAATACCCCGCTCCTCGAGGAAAGAGTGGCCAGAGTGAGGTCATAGAGTTACCTTGTTGGGGAGGGTTGTCAAGTTGCCATTTCTGAGGTGGAGAGCTTAGACCTCACTTTCACAGGACAAGAAAAGATTCATGGTCTTCAGGGTTTGTGATTGATGACTTGTTCTGATCTGGAGCATTGAGGAGTCTTGGTTATAGGTTGGTGGAACTTAGAGGCTGTTAGGTTTTAAGCTTAAGTCTAAATAAGGTTCCGACACATTAATAATCCAAAGATCTGATTGAGCTCCATACCTCAATTTAATGAAGGCAAGTTTAATAATCAACCTTGATCCATGTGCATTCTCTTTTTCTTTTTCTTTCTTTCTTTTTCACTTCTTTTTCAAATAAGTGTTTGCTAAGGGACTAGCAAAGTATAGTATAGGGGGGTGATGAATACCCATTCATCACTCTTTATTCTTATATTTTAGCTACAAAAACCTATGCAAATGCATGTAGATATGTGTAAATAGGAAAAATTAGCAAAAGCATGCATGTTTGTAAATACTTATAATTAGCATGTTTTTGTGCAAAAATAAAAGAATAAAGATGAAAAAGAAAAAGAGGGAAATATTTAGAATAAATATTGAGCAACCTAACCCAAGGGAGGGCTCAACATGGGCCTGACCGCATAAAAGCCAAGTAGAGGGAGATAGGGGCTCTAGTGTAAATATTTGTAAATAAATAAATTATATATATTTTCCTCACCCAAAAATATGTTGTAAATATTTGTAAATATTTGTACATATTGATAAACTATTAAAAACAAAATAAAAATTTAAAAATTAAAAACTCAAAAACACCCCTTCACCTTGTATATAGACCACCATCTCTATTTATTTAACCTTATAAATAAATAAATTTACTTTTGAAACTTTTTGTAAATATTCTATGGTATATATTGTAAATAAAATAAATAAAAAGAAACAAAACAAAAATCAAATAAAAAACAACAAAAATTAAAACAACAAAAATATATTGTATATATACCTTGTATATAGTTGTATATAACTAATTATTTCACCTATGTATATAAATAATAAAAATAAAATAAAAATAGCCTTTTATTCCTCATTTTATCCTATAAATAAATAAAATATAAAATAGGAATAAAAATGTATAAAAATAACTAAGTCAAAATCAAAATTAAAAACTCAATATTGTACATATACCTATGTATAGACCTATTATGTAAATACCTTATTTTCATTTCCAAAAATTAATTAAAAATCACAAAAAAATAGAAAAAAATAAATTAAAAATATTTCATGTTTTAAGTTTTTGAAAATTCGGTCATTTTATGGCCCAAAAAAATCAAATAAAAATCTAAAGCTTGGCGGGCTCTGATTGGTCCACGGGGGATTGTTGACCCCCGGTCAACTCTCCCCCCAGGACCACCAGAGCCGGGTATGTCGCGCCCGACCCGTTTTCACCATTTTCCACCCGCCTAACCCGGCCGCCATCTACCCAAACCCCGGGCTCCGATTGCTCCCCGATCATTCAGGACCCTCGCCCGGGGTGGGTTTAGAGGATCCGAGATCCGTGCTACCCGCCCGACCTCTTCCTTCTCGGACCTCTCACCATATTTAATGTCGTCTCCGGCGACCTAATCACGCCATCTTTGATCTTCCCCTCGGTGCCTGTGAGCTCCTCCATCATCCCTGAGTGACAGCCGTGGCCGGTGGAGTTGCAGCGAGGCCCGGACAGCCGGGAGTCACTGATCCGGTGGAAATCACCACCGTACGCCGCCGCAAGCGCGCCGAGCCTCGGGGAGCTCGACGACCACTTGAGGCAACGACCGGGAGCCTCAACGGCCCCAGCCCAGTCGACAACAGCCATTAGGTAGCTTCTTTAGCCAATAGATTAGCTTAGCGTTAGGTTTTTCGATTTGCAGTAGCTTAGCTCCGCCGCCTCCGCCAGCCGTCTCCGTCCATTCCCTTGATCATCCGACACCGCCATCAGCTCCGCCAGACCCCTCTCCACCTTCTCCGACCCTTCACTCCCCCTGTCTCGCCCCGGAGCAGGGACTTGGCTCTCCTCCCTCCACCGCTCGCCGGAGAGCTCCCATCTCACCGCACCAGCCACCTTCCGCCCGCTCTGACGGGTCGAGGCACTTTACCCTCGACCCAGCTTCTTTACTGTGCAGGTCTCAAGGCAAATCGACCTCATCTGGAGGTCGGAGCTTCAGAGCTCAGCAGCTCCCGTTCCTCGACGTTGCCGGAGTTCTCCTGAGCTCCTCGTCACCATCAGAGCAGTGCATCAGGTGCGAACCTTCATGGCGAGGCTTTCTAGCATCTCCTGAGCACCGGACGAGGACCACCGTACACGCAGAGGGCCGGCGAAGCTCGCCGGCCATCAGTTCCTCCAGGTCCTTCGTTCACCGTCAGATCGGCCTCGACGCTCCAGTTCAGATCGTAGCCATCCATCCTCGGAGCAACGTCCACCGCCAGATCTTGCGAGGATCGATCTTCACCGTTGAGCGACGAGGTTAAGCCACGACGCCCCTCAGCCATCCGATCTAGCACGTGGCTGCACCTCGTCCATCCGATCCGAGCTCGGCTTTCTTCGAAGACTCACGTCGCAGCTCCTTCGTCCGATCATCCACGTGGACACATACCAGCCGTCGGATCGAGTCGAGGGGTGGCTTTCGTGTGCGGCGCACTATCCCATCCGTCCAACCTGCCACGCGTCGTACATCCGGCCCTCGACATTAATAAAAGGGGTAATTTATCTTTAGGCCCCTTTTCTTTATGCATTTAGTTTTTAATCCTGTAAATAAGTAGTTTAGTTCTTTTATTTCTGTAAAATTTGCACTGTGGACCATCTAGTTTATGAGAATTGCATTGATGCCCCTGCCTGTTGTGGACACGTGCATCGACACGTGATTATTTGGTGTTTTTGCATCTCTGGCCCTGCATTTTTGCCCTGTTACGTTTCATATTTTTAAGAATAGGAATTGCAATTTAGTCCTTCCAGGCCTGAGTCACGCGTATCGTGCGTGGCCTGGAGGGTTATTTGCACTCCTACACCTCTACTTTCTAGGGTTGTTATTCCAGGGACCCAGAACTTTGTATTAATTGCAGAAAGGTCCTTGTGCCATGTTGCTTTTTGTTATTTTTGAATAAAATATCAAATCACCTCCAAATCCAATGAGATTTTGACACACGGCTCCTGCCATGGTGTAGGAATTTTACGGATTTTTGAGGACATTTTCGATTTTATTTGGTATTTTTAAAAATTCAAAAACATGTATTTTAGCTACTGTCTAGGTTTAAAAATCCCAAAAAAAATATAAAAACACCCCCAAAAATTCTAAAAAAATTAGTTAGTGTTCTTTGTGTGTTGTTTGATTTTCTAGCCAATTTTGGCTATTTTTCATTGAGTAAAAACCCTAAAAATCTAAAAACACCTAAAAACTCATACAAATTATAATAAATAATCTAAAAATCCAAAAACAATAATTTTGGTGCTCAAATTTTCCTTATTTTATCTAGAATATAGGAAAATTACCTCCAGAACCTGTTGAGATCCTTAGATATTTTATTTAATGGTTTTGGTTCTGGCTGGACAGTACCCAGTCTTTTTCTTACTGTTTGATTTTTAGAAAATAAAATACACATTAGAAAAATCTCAAAAATTAACCAAAAACACTTAAAAACTTAAAAAACATAAAAACCATTTTTCTTGAATTTTTGCTTGATTTTTGGTGTGTTAAATAAATTGATCAAGTGTGCTTGCTTTTAATTTCTTTTATTTTCTTCACCTATTAAAAATCCAAAAAAATATAAAAATTATTAAAAACCACTAAAAACATTTTGTTTTTCTTTTATTTTCATTTTTACTACTTCGTAGGCCCTAGGCCAACCCGTGCTCCTTGTGTTCGACCCTGGGTGCTATACCAGGTTAATCTCATAGCTAGGACCGCTTGCTTTGTTTTGTTTGATATTCGATTTATTTCGCGGTTCGATCTTTTTCTTGATACACATCCGAGTGACTGAGGTCGCAACGACCGTCTCAGTTACCTGATTGCCTTAGTTGCTCGGGATTTTGTGCTATCAGAATGCCAGGTATAAGAGCTGATTTATCTCGTTTTGTAGCTTAGTTTTCATTTTTAGTCTTTAATCTAGTAGTTAGAGTAATCAGTAGGACCGTAGGTGCTCGATTAGGCCCAGATCGAAGTTCGCTGGAGTTCAGCTCCGGCGAACCTCTCTACCCTGATCTACGCACGATCCGGCCCTCGTTTCACCTCCACTTCATTCCCCTACGCGTTCTACGCTTAACCCACACATCAGATCAACCAGAGCTTCTCCAGCTATACGATTCGAGGCCCAACTCCTCCGCTTCGCCGGACCTCGCCACCCACGTTCATCTTCCACTTTTGACGCTTTAACCCTTGGTCGAGGAAGTCCCCCTCGAGCCCCTCATGCTTTTGGTGCATGTTAAAAGCTTAACGGAGCCCCCTGGGGCTCGATTCGATCACCTGCAAGGTTCCAGGACCCCTCATGCTTCCTCGAGCTCGTTGAACCAATCTAGGGGGTCCTGGACCTTCTGGAGTACCTCGGACGCTGCGGACCACCTCGCCGGACGTATGGAGCCCATCGCCATCACCGAAGACCGTCTGGAGGAGGAGAAATCAAGGATCAAAGCCAGGGAAGCCAACAGTTCTTCCCTGTTCTTCGCGAAGAGCAACTACTGTCGGATGGAGGAGGCGACCCCAAGTCTTATCTTGGTCATCCGTTCACAGCTTGCTTCGGCCGTTCGATTGAAGCTCAGATGCAATCCCCAGCGTCGATCGGCGAACCGGTATCAGGCTTCGAGAGCCCACCACGTGGATAAGTGGCGCGCAGATCACCGTCCATCAGCGCGCATTTGGGGGTAATTTACACTGAGCTCCCTCGCATTTTTTTGTATTTAATTTTTATTTCTGTAAATAAATTATTACGTTGTAAAATAATTGTAAATTTTGCAAAAGGACCCCTACATTTCTCGTTATTACATTTTGGTCCTTCCGCGCCTCACATGCAGTCTCACGTGAGGCGCGTGAAAATTGCATTGAGCCCCTGGCGACTTTTTGTAATTATTAAATAGTTAAAAAATATTAAATAAATGTTTATTTCAGTTGGTGTATTTGCACTGTGCCCCATGGATTTATTTTTAATTGCAATTATGCCCTTACTAGGCTGAATTATTTTTACTTGCTTCATGTATTTATTAAAAATGCCTAGCTAGCTCCTAAAAATTCACAAAAATTATGGTAAATGGCTTGTAGCTTGTAGATGCAAGCTGTATTTTTGTTTGGCATTTTTGAGCATTTTATCCATTTATTAAAAATGAAAAAGGAGCTATTTTTGCACTGTTTAAATGAGATAATACAAAACAATTATAAAATGCTTTTGAAAAATTACAAAAAATTATATATGATATATTTATATATTTATTGAGTCTAAAAAGTGAAAAATCCTAAAAACAGGAAAAAGAAAAATAAAAAATTAGAAAACTCCAAAATTAAACAAAAAATATAAAAATACAATAAAAATTCCAAAAATATATTTTCTTATGCTATAATTATTTATATATTATTATTTATGTATTAAAATTAATTTGGGAAATTTTAAGGCTTATCCTATATTTTTAAAACCCGAATGATGTTCGGCCTAGTTAATTAGTCCCATATTAGGGGCATTTTTAGATTTAAAAATACACAAAAATTAGTAAAATTCCAGAAAAATAACCAAAAAATTAGAAAAATAGAAAAAAACCCCAAAAATATTATATGTAGTATATATTGAGTATATATATATATATGTATGTATCCATATATTATATCTTCTCTCTCTCTCTTCTTTTATATATCTCTCTATATAAATATATCTATATTATATAATTAATATATATAAAAATAAAACAAAAAAATTATAAAACATAAAAACAAAATAAAAATTCTAAAAACAAAAATAAAATAAAAAAATATAAAACCCCAAAAACCCACAAAAATAGGTTTCATTCAAGGATGACCTGGATGTACATGAACACCGTAAGCTACCCAATTTTTATTGCTCTCTGTGGTTCGACCTCTACATGATTATACACTATGCATTTTATGGTAGAGTTAATAAATGTTAATTCACAGTTTTGAGGCTTAATTGGCTTATTCTTTAATGTGGGTTAATTTTTGATCAACCGAGGATTTTGAGTGGTCAATTCAACGGCTAGATCTCTCGCCTTGTGAGACTTCTAGACCCTCGTTTTTTCCTAGTTATCAGATGGTGCCGTTGCCGGGGAGCAATGAGCGTAGCCTATTACATTTTGTCATTCTTGTATGGAAATTCATTTATTTATCATTTATTTTGTATCTATTTATTTGCAATAACCACACGTGATTCATTTATTTAATGTGATTAATTACATTATGCTTTGATTAAGCTTATACTAATTCTATCTCTTTGTGACGTTGTTGCGAGGGCCCACCACGCGAGAATGGTTTCTTAGGAAGCCAAGGCAGCCGAGCTTGGAGGAGGTTGGTCTTCACTTCATGACCAGCTGCAGAGAACACCAAGGATGCAGAGAGATGTGAATTGGATATGCCTTAAGCAATTAGGATCATTTTGTAATTTATTGTAAGAGAGAGAAATTTTGGCATGTAATATAACTTGGACTCTACTCTTCACAACGAGGTCCAGTGCCCGGGTGTTTGTTCACCTGGGGGCCTCGTCGCGGTTTTTTCGTGATTTTCTCGCTTTATTTTCTTTGTTTCCCAATGTTTTGAGTTTTCCTCCTTTTCTTTACTTTGTTTTGTGTGCATGGAGCCCCTAGACATAGGCTTGCTTGGTCGAGTAGACTAAGTCCAAACACCTTAATAATCTTGCATGTACCTATAGTACGACTTGGACTTAGATCAAACTCTAAACAGTCGCTTCATCGCCTTCGAGCCTACGCACCGCGAGCCCACCCTGCCAAGCGCTGCTCTTGAACTCGATGTGTCGAGAGGAGGAGGGGTGAGCCTAGACCAGACTCTTGGATTGAAGGTCGGTGACCGACTTGTGGTTCTTCACGCTAATAACAGCTAATGTTTAGGACGATTTTGTCGCTTGCATACCGCCATGTAATTAGGTTTAAAAATTCTGTTTTGCATACTGCATGGAGAGAGCTGGAATGTACTGTAAGTCTTCTAACTCAACATGCATCATTCGGTTCAATGGTGAGATTTCCATCATGGAACCAACTTGCACGGCTTTTCCGCTATCTCCCTCTGATTTTGAGCACGTAGGACTTAAATGAAAATCTATAAAAACGTTAGGCGTTGGTATGAAAACAGACTCAAAAAAAAAGTGAAAACCCAAAAACTAAAACAAGGAGACTGCTAAATAAACTTTGACCTTAATTAAAAATCCGTAATGAACTATCATTGTACTGGGTTCATAAAGCCCTCATTGTTTTCAGGTACCTTCGGAGGGGGACCAAAACCCTACTCCCATGAGCGAGGCACGTCCCATAAGGAATAGAGCTAAAAACCCAGTCTGCATCTGCCTTGTGTATCGTCTGGATTTCCGAAGTACTGGCGCTTTTATCATACGTGACCGAGTAGGGCCTTGTCAGCGATGGTGTTCCCGCCTTGTGTGGAACATCGACATGGTCTGAAGTATCGAGCATAGGCCACGCCTTCACGGGGGTGTCTATCTCATCGGTTTGCATCCGAGTAGGTTCTTGCACGCTCACGGGTGATTCCGTTGCGAGCGAGAACCGAAGTATTGGTTTCGCCTATCGGCTTCCTCTCTCTATTTCTTTGGCTGAGTAGGGATCCAGGAAGGGTTACAAGGACCTCAAAAAGTACAGACTACAGGTTACAAAGGAGGAGGACAAGTACGAGATTCTTTTCTAGCAGTACTCTCTCTCCTATAGGGTTAGCGTGCTAAGGACTTGTTAAAAGATTTGCCTGAAATAACAACTCTAAAACTGAAAATATAATAAATAGCCGAACCTTCACGGCTTCACATGGCGTGAGTTGGTGAACCCTTTTTTGTATTGTGTTTGTATGGATCTAGATTAAGGTTCAGAGATCGAGTCCCGCGCCTTTGCGCAAATTTTGTTGTGTCATTCTCCTTTGACCCCCACTCAGTCGAGCCTTTCTACTGTTTTGCACTCCTTTTTATTCCTCGTTGACCATCGTATCCTTCTTCCAACATCCAATTCTCCCTTGTACTTCACGAAGTTTATCCATGGATGGTTTCCGTCGGGACCCCGCCGACACCCACATCGATTCTATAGACTCAGCTCCGCCAATAAATTCGAGGCAATTCTCGAGAACCCGATCCGGACTTTGCGGATCGATCTCCAGACTCCTCATTTTCTATCTTTCTTGTGACCACCCAATAAGCCGGGATCATTTTTGTCCCACTTTCCCCGTTGTGAATGGAAGTCGATTACAGTCCACATCTTTTTCCATTCACAACACGCTGGGGTTGACCTTAATTCCAGCTTCATCATGACAGTTGAACAATATTGCACGTGGTCTGATTTGGATTCTCTCATCCTACAGATAGAAGACAGATCAAGCCATGGATTCTCCTTCGGAATTCATTTCTTCCGACCTAGACCCTGATATGGCTCCTCAAGGAAAGGGCAAGGGTCAGCAGCCACCCCAACCAGAAGGACAGATGCCTGATCAGAATCAGGTTAATGCACAACTGTTGGCATCTATCCAGGCCATCCAACAGCATCTGACAGAGCAGGCCCTAGCGCAGACATCTTTTCAGGACATGTTGAATGACGTGATGAACAGAGCCGAGGGAGGAGGAGGCAGAAGAGGAGGTGGTGGTCCACCTGATGACGAAGAGCCAGAAAATGGGAGATCCAAGCCTACACTGAAAGAGACGTATAATCCTGGAGACAGCCAGATGACCGAGTGGATCCTCATTCCACCGGTGCACGCTCACTTGAGCTGAAACCCCAGTTCCTTGCTCCTCTTCCAACTTTCCATGGAAACAGCAGTGAAGAACCGTACATCCACCCGCAGAAGTTCTCATGCATCTGCCGTACTATTCACTACCCCAATGTCCCTTTGGACATTGTCAAAATGATGGCATTCCCCTTCAGCTTACATGATAAGGCCCTCTATTGGGTCAACCATCTGGGGAAGGTTGTAACAACCTGGGAGGAACTGAAGTCAGCTTTCCTGCATAAGTTTTATCCTCTCGGCCGGCTCAACCAGATGCGAGCCCGAATCAGCAACTTCTCCCAAGGAGCCCACGAGTCCATACATGAAGCATGGGAGAGGTTCACTGATCTGCAGGAGAAATGCCCCCATCATGAGATCCCGAAGACCGGTTTGGTCCAACACTTCTTTGGGGGACTGAACATCGAGAGCCAAAGGCTCGTTGACGCAGCATGTGGAGGTTCGTACTTCAAGAAAGATGAAGACATGGTCTAGCAGATATTCGAAGAAATGGCCGAAGGAGAGGCCGCCCTCTCTTCATCCAAAGCATACCAGAAGCAGCCCCAGATCCTCTAGAAACAAGTACACATGGCAGCGTCCCGTGAGGCGGAGAGAGATGAGAGCTCCAACCTCAGTATCATCGGGGGCCATCTCTCGAAGGTTGATATCATTGAGAAGCGATCACAAGACCTTGAAAAACTTGCTGTGATCGAGAAGAGGACCCAAAATCTTGACAAGCTCGATCAGATCACCAAACAGCTAGAACTGTTGGTGGGCACAATCAACTCTGTTCAGTCGGCAGCACCATCAGACGCTCCAGCTGAGAGAAAGGACGAGCAACCACCGCCACCATCAGCCTCAGCCGAGCCAGCAGCCACCGGCAGTCCAACACGTGTACTACGTGCAGGCGCCCGACCAGGGCCAGCCGCAACAGCAGATGATTGTGTACCAACCAGAGTGTATCAGGATCAGATCCAGTCTTCCCACCACCACCCCTGATTCAGGAAGTGAACGGGGTATGGAGTAACGAAGAACAACTGACCCGTCCTATGGGACAACCTCATGGTCAGCTACCAGCCAACCGGCAATACCACCAACCTTAGGGTGGTCGTTTTGGGCAATCCTCACAGCCGCCGCAACAGTATCATCAGCCTCCCCCGTATGCAAATCAATGGAGGCAGAATCATCAATATCATCAGCTGCAATACTGCCACCCACAACCTTTTCATCAGTATGCGGCTGCTCCACCTCAGCAGTACCAGCAATATCCTCCTCCCTCTTATCAACAGCTTCATCTTCCTGCACCACCCCAGCACCATCAACAACAACCTCATCACCCATACATGCAACAGCAGCATGGTCTGCACGCTGAATCCACTGAGGTAACTCCTGTGAACCCGACCAGGGATTGCTTGGCCCAACTCGTCAAAGGGCTGGCAGATATGACCAAGAGGCTTGACGACCTGACCGCTACCAAAACCACTATTCCAGCTCAGGTAGAGGCCAACCCCAATAACTTTAAGAAGAAGGAGCAGGTAGAATGTGATGTCTTGTCTGTGTCTGTAGAGTCAAAAAATGATATTATTGTTTATTCTAATGATGTCACTCTCAGGAGTGGTAGGGCCTTCCCTCCGCATGCCATCAAGATTGGGGAGAATAAAGAAACAGGTGGATCGTTATCTTCTACATCAGCCGAACCAACTACAGGGGCGGGTGAGGAGGAAGAAGAAGGAGAAGCCATTCCAGTCGTCGTGCAATATCAACATCCTCAGCCAAAAATACAAAAAAATCAACAAAATCAAAAACAACAAAAAGAAGCTTGCAGCCGAAGCAAAGCCGCGCCAGCCTCGGAGGAGCCGCCAGCAGCAGCTGATCCCTCGCCAGCCGACGGAGCAGACACTCTACTTTTTGCTCGCCCATCAGCACCAGCATGTCAGGATCCAGTTTATACTCCTTTTTGTAGTCCGGATGTACAACAATGTCTGGGCGATAATTCTGATATAAATAAGAACTCTATTTTGCTTTCCAGTGATGTAAATATTCCTTTTCCTAATGCAATTGAAAAATCCAAAAAATTGCAAAAAGAAAAAGTGCATTGTCTGATCCTGGAGTTGTGGAAATAATATACAACGTACCTGTTGAGATTCCCTTACTGAAGGTCGTGGAGTACATGCCAGCTGTTAAGAAAGGTCTGAAAGAGGTATGTACCAGCAAGCGTCACCCATCAAGAAAGAACAGACGCCAGGAAGTTGAGAAGCACATCCTCACCTTGACCACGGTAGCAGTCATCAGTAACCTCCCACAGAAAAATCAGGACAATGGAGCACCTCTTATCAGTTGTGAAATTTTCCATCAGGCCTTTGAGCGCACTCTCCTTGACAACGGATCTTCCATCAACCTTTTGTCGGCATCAATAACGCAAGAATTTGGGCTGGGTCCGCTCAAGCAGACACGAATGATCCTTCAGTTCGCTGACTGATCCATCAAGTGACCCAGAGGTTTGTTGGAAGACGTTGTAGTGAAGGTGCGGGAGATGCAATTCCCTGCTCATTTTGTAGTCCTTGATATGGACTCACCCGCACCCTTACTCCAGACCCCTATCATCCTCGACCGACCATTCTTACGTACATCAGGTGTTGTGGTTGATTACGGGTCCGACAAGATAACTTTCAGCTCAAACAACACGCAGATCACTATAGAAATGATCAGAGAGCCAAACGCCACGACTGATGAGGGCTATGCAGTATCAGAAGAGGACTGTGACTTTATTGCAGAAATCAGAGACTCATCACTGTCGTTGAATGATTCATGGACCCAAGAAATCCTCACTCTCGAGGAGGACTTAGAAAGCACAGTTGACCTATGCTCCGGTGATTCTTGGGAGACAGATTCGCTGATGCTGGAACAATTAGATGACTTCAAGAATTCACTCCAGACCGAACACAATGAACCTAGTGCAGAACCGTTCGGCACCTCACCAGGATCTCAACAGAATGCTGAGGATGGTAGCTCCATCAAAAAAGTACATCCTACCACCAGTATAGTGTCTGAAGTGACCAACAAGTTGGACAGATAAAAAACAGAACTCAAGCCACTTCTTGCAGGCCTGAAGTATGCTTTCCTTGCGGGTGAAGAACACATGTATCCGGTCATCATCAGCAACAGGCTGAACCCGGATCAGGAATCTCATCTTCGCGAGGTTCTAGAAAAGAACCGCAAGGCACTTGGTTGGTGCGTATCAGATCTCCGTGGGATAAATCCAGCATTGTGTTTACACCACATTTATCTGGAAGAAGATGCTAAGCCGTCCCGCGAATTCCAAAGAAGGCTGAATCCAAACCTCCGGGACGTCGTCATGAAAGAAATAACGAAATGGTGCGACGTATGCTTCATCTATCCCATCTCCGATTCAAAATGGTTAAGCCCACTGCATGTAGTTCCAAAGAAATCCGGGCTTACCGTGGTTACCAATGACAAAGGAGAGGAAATATCCACTCGGGTACCAACATCCTGGCGGGTGTGTGTTGACTACCGCCGTCTTAATGCAACAACTAAGAAGGACCACTTCCCCTTGCCATTCATTTATCAAGTTCTGGAAAGACTAGCAGGCAAGGAGTTCTTCTGCTTTTTGGATGGGTATTCTGAGTACAACCAGGTGGCAATCACTCTCGAAGATCAAGAGAAGACTGCCTTCACTTGCCCGTTCGGCACCTATGCCTTCAAGAGAATGCCCTTTGGATTATGTAATGCACCTGCAACATTCCAAAGATGCATGCTAGCAGTTTTCGCCGAGATGGTAGGCAGTTTTCTCGAGGTGTTCATGGACGACTTCTCTGTCTATGGTGATAGATTCGATTCTTGTCTTGGGCACCTAGACAGAGTGCTTCAGAAATGTCGTGAAGTCAATTTGGTACTCTCATGGGAAAAGAGCCACTTCATGGTCACCGAAGGCATTGTACTGGGTCACGTCGTTTCCAAACGTGGCATGGAAGTCGACCCAGCAAAGGTGGATGTTATCACCAATTTAGAGCCACCTCAGTCAGTGAAGAATTTCAGGTCATTCCTGGGGCATGTGGGATTTTACAGACAATTCATCAAGGACTTTAGCCGCATCGCCCGACCTTTGACAGAACTTTTATGCAAGG
This sequence comes from Ottelia alismoides, assembly GCA_037367405.1. Classification (NCBI taxonomy): domain Eukaryota; kingdom Viridiplantae; phylum Streptophyta; class Magnoliopsida; order Alismatales; family Hydrocharitaceae; genus Ottelia; species Ottelia alismoides. The sequence continues at coordinate 445,959 of JAZKJV010002889.1, forward strand.
AAATTGAGTTCAATGTAGATCAACAGGTTCTCCTTGCTTTCAATCAGCTGAAGGAGCTTATCACTCAGGCTCCAGTCCTACAGCCGCCGGACTCATCTCTTCCCTTTGAGATCATGACAGATGCGTCAGACTTTGCAGTCGGGGCTGTTCTTGGATAGAGGAAAGAAAATGCACCCTATGCCATTCACTACGCCAGCAAAACATTAGATGAGGCGTAAAGAAATTACACTGTGACAGAAAAAGAGTTGCTGGCGGTGGTTTTCACCCTCGAGAAGTTTAGATCCTATTTGCTTGGATCAAAAGTCACTATTTTTACAGGCCACTCTGCTATCCGGTACCTACAGCAGAAGAAGGATGCCAAGTCGAGACTGATTCGATGAATCCTTCTCCTCCAGGAATTTGACTTGGAAATTAAGGACAAGTCTGGAGTTCAGAATGTGGTAGCAGACCATCTCTCCAGAATTGAGTAGCATGACCCTCTCCTGAACAGTGCACCTATCACAGAAACCTTTCCTGACAAATCAATCTTAGCAGTGGATTCTCTTCCTTGGTATGTTGATATAGTCAATTACCTCACCTCAGGGGTAATACCATCGGATTGGACGAAGAATTAAAAGAAATATTCATGTCGACCATCCGTTTCTATCAATGGGAAGATCCTCTTTTATTCAGGGAAGGAGCGGATTGCATTTGGCGCAGGTGCATCCCTCAAGAGGAGCATTATAGTTTCCTCGAGCATTGTCACTTGCTCGAATCTGGTGGACATCACTCTGGAGACCGTACGACAACCAAAGTACTTCAGTGTGGATTCTGGTGGCCCACACTATTCAAGGATGCAACAGAATTTGTCAAACGATGCATTGACTGTCAGAGATTGAAGGGTACACTCACTGCCAACGATTCGATGCCCCTGAAAATCATTCAGATAGCAGATGTTTTCGATGCATGGGGTATTGACTTCATGGGACCTTTCCCTAACAGTCAAGGTTTTGAGCACATACTTCTTGCCGTCGATTACATGAGTCGTTGGGTTGAAGCTATTCCCGCTCGAGCCGCTGATAGTCGGACAGTGTGCCGATTTTGAAAGATATCATCATTGCATGGTTTGGGATTCCGAAGATTCTCATATCAGACGGGGGTAGCCATTTCATTAACAAAGGGGTCAAGAAACTAACGAAGGAGTACGACATCGACCATCGTGTCGTATCTCCTTACCATCCTCAGACCAATGGTATGGCCGAATTATCGAACAGAGAAATTAAGACGATCTTGTAGAAACTTGTAAGGTCGGACAGAAAGAACTGGTCTCAACTCTTGGACTCAGTTCTCCGGGCTTACAGAACCGCTTACAAGTCTCCCTTGGGCATGTTGCCCTATCATCTTGTATATGGGAAGCCGTGCCATTTACCCGTCGAATTAATTCACAAGTCTTTATGGGCAATTAACTTGTGCAATTTGGACTCATGAAAAAGTGGTCAAAAAAGAAAGGATGATCTGAATAGACTCTTGGAGTTCTGAAACTATGCATATGATAACACATTGATGTATAAGGAGAAGGTGAAACACTAGCATGACCGACACATCAGACGAAAGACCTTTGAAGTTGGACAGAAAGTGTGGTTATTTGATGCAAAGTTGCGGATCTTCCCAAACAATTTAAAGAGTAAGTGGACAGGGCCATTCCGAGTTTGTGAAGTGCGTGACAATGGAAGTATTGCCATATCAGAATTGTCTCCTGACGCACAACCATTCGTCGTCAACGGTCAACTCCTGAAACCTTACATCGAGCCTGATACATTCTTGGCCGTTGTCGACTCCATTCAGCTCGCGCACCATGAAGACATATCCACAACAGTGACAGCATCAAAAGATTCAGACGCTGCACCTCAAAAACTATTTATCTGATTTTCTTCTTTTCTTCTTTTTTCTCTTCTATCTTCTTTTTATACCAAAAGGTGCTGCCCTTTTTGTCAGTCTCCTATACTTAGGACGCACTTTGTCCTAAGTATAGGGGGGTGTGTACCAAGAGTTCTTTTATTCTTTGATCCTCTCCATTGTCTCCTCTTCTTGTCTATACTTGGGAGTATCTTACCCTAAGTATACGAGGAGACAATCTGAGTACGATCTGTTTATTCCCACCCTTGACCCTCCCTGCTTTGTGTACAATCTGCTATACTTAGGATTACTTGATCCTAAGTATAGGGGGGACGGTCAACTTCTCATTCGTTCATTTCTTATTCATATATTCTTTAGACTTGTCTATACTCAGTACGAGTTATGTCTTCTCTTTTCTCTTCGATATATGAGGACATAGCTCAAGCTAAGTATAGGGGGGTCATATATACCATGTATATACTATAAGCCATAACTCATACTATAAATAAAAGACTAACTCAAGTTAAAAAGTAATGTTAAAAGTATTTCTATTACAAGAATAAAAGATGATTGTGAGCTCCTCAGATTCTTTTTGTCCATACTGATTAATAAATCAGGAAAAACGCTTTGTGCAAAATGTTCTCCTTGTGAAATCTTTTAAAAATTGCGTGAAATATTGTGTACAGAGTATTCAATCTTTGTAAATAGTTTTGTTTGCAAAAATTTATTTTCTTTGAGTAGAATAAAACTGTTTGAAAAATGGTCTGCAAATGGTTGAAAAATTGGTTGTAAAAATTATTGTGAAAGATCTATCTATATTGTTCAGAAAACCTTTGCAAAATCATTTCCAAATGCGTTTACATGTTCGTAAAAATAATTCTTAAAGTCTGAGGAGTCTGCACAAAAATCTCTCATACAAAAATAAGCAATAATTCCAAATAAAACTTGTAAGAGCCTAAACCAAGTTGTACATAAATTCTAGTTTTTCTTTGTATATACTGATTAATAAATCAGGTTAAATATCTTTACAGTATGATTTAAAAATAGTGTGAACTGTTTGGAAAACTTGCTGTGAAATGTTTTCAACTTGTGTAAAATTGTTTGGTTTGAAAAATTTTCTTCTTCATGTGAAATAAAGGATTTGGAAACCTATGTGCAAATGTTTTGAAAAATGTTTGTAAAAACTATTGTGGAAAATGTATATACATAGTGTGACAAAATCTGTGCAAAATAGTTTTCAAATGCTTGTAAAAGCTTGCAAAAATTATCGTGTACTATAGTTTTGAAAATATTTTCAAATAATAATAATAATAAATAACAAAATTAAAAATAAAACTAATAAATAACTAAATAAAAATGGGCAGATTTGTGAAGCCTTTAAATAAAAAGTCCTTGTTAATTGTATACATATATGTACTTGTAACAAACAGGATAACACTTGTAAATTCTTTAAAGATCTTTAACCTTGTAAAATAAAGCAGTACATCCGTGTAAATAGTTATACATACTTTTTGTGTGCTTAAATTATTTTTTATTTGCAAAAATTCTTTGTGTAAAAAGATTCTTTGATTCTTAAATTCATTGTGAAAAATTGCACCATTCATTGTGCATAGCATGTGCATATCATTCATATTCTTTTTGAGTGAGCTTGATGATTGAACCAATCCAATAAAGTCTAAAATTGGAGCTTGGTTGGACCTTACCGCACCTAACTGCACTGGAACCGTATGGGAATTAGGTTTAAGGTACTTCATGTCTATTTAGACTTAATTCTTTGAGAAATCAGGGCTGTGTTCAAGTCACCTCAACTGACTAACCAGAACTTTTCGAGACACACGCATGACTCTTGTCGATCGTGACCTAACTTGGACACTTGCACCTTTCACTTGGCTCAACTCAGTTGGAGTGGTGAGGGGGTTGGATTTGCCAGTCTGAGACGCACACGAGTGGAAACATTCGTCCTCGTCTAGGGAGGGAAGTGCACCCCAACCTGGTCCAGTTTCAATGAAGTCGGATGACAGGAGAGTGTGGGTTGCGATAAAGCTTCAAAAGAGGGATAGTCTTCTGGCTCAAGAGGAAAAAGTCCTTATGTAAATACTGATGTGAATAGTATTCCGAAAAAAAATGGACAGGCTTGAAAATAAAAATAAAAGTGCCTGCCAAAGCATGTATATATGTTGTACAGAAAATAAGCAAGCTTGAGCATCAAAGTTATATCATGTGAGCCTGCAGCTGGATGACTTGACTACACTGGTCTTGTATCCCAGGATAGGTAGCTACACTGGCTACCGTCCATTCTTTTCCCCTCCTCCTCCTCTTGAGTTGGATGCCACTTGAACTTAGAATGGAATACCCTGCTCCTCGACGGTAGAGGGCTGGATTGGGGAATCATTGGGTTGTCGTTCTGGAGAAGTCAGTTCCTTTGTCATTTCAGTTGGGGAGAGCCACTACCACTTATACTGTACAAGTCAGCTTCATAGTCATAAGGGTTTGCGTATGGCGTAGGCCAGTTCTGACCAGGCTATTAAGGTGGGTTGAACCGAGTTCTGTGACTCTCGAAGGCTGTTGTGTTTTAAAGCTGGTTCCCGACAAGGTTCTACACACATAAACACCCAAGGTCTGACAGAAGCTCCAGATTTTGATTTTGTAAGGAATATATTGCATTGAAAGCAACCCTATTCACTCAATCCTTTTTCAATTCTCTTTTTTCTTTTCTTCTAATTCTTTATTCTTTTTGTACTTATTGCATAAGTGTTTGCTAGGGACTAGCAAAGGCAAGTATAGGGGGGTGATGAATCTCCATTTCATCACCTTTATTCTATCATTTTGGCCTTGAAAACCCTAGCTAATGCATGTAAATAGCATCAATTGTCTATAATAGCATTCATTCATTACTGTATTTGTTGCACATAAAATAAGGTCTTAATGCCAAAATTATAGAATAAAGAGAAGAAAAGAAAAAGGAATAAAATATTGCAAATATTTGTTGACCCGAACCCCGAGACCAAGTCTAGAATGGAATTGGTCGACAAGGAATAAAGTAGGGGAGATAAGGGCCAATAATACAATAAATGCCTCATATATTTATTCATTCATTTATGCATTTTGACACCTATTTTGTATATATTTATTCATTAAATAAAAACATTTTGTACATTAAAGTTGTAGATAATAATGCAAATAAAAATACAAAATTGAGTTTGTACAAAAATGATACACAATGTACATTTTATACACAGAATAAAAAGCCTGAATCTCAACTTCACAGACCCATATCTTGCAAATAAAAACTCAAAAACCATCAAAATCATCTTTAATTGTATATAGCTTTTCAAGAACTATTTAATAAAATTGGTTTCATAATTTTTGGAGTTCAACTGTGAAAGTTAGGGTTTTGACCCTCATTGTATAGCCTGTCCGATTAAAATATTCATTATATTCCTTATTCCTTATTTTTATAAATTTATATTTTTATAATTTTTGTAAATAGCACACATAATGCATATACATATTGAAATTAGAATAAAACCAAAAAGAATTTGTAAAATAAAATAAGCCCATGCAATATATAAGCAAAATACCTATGTTATGTATGTATATAAATAAAAGGGGAAATACATTTTTTTAATTATTTTATTCTTTCATATATTTATAATATTGTCAATATTACATATAATTTATTAAAAATGTAAATCTAAAATAAAAACAAATAAAATTCATTAAATAAATAAAATGTATATAGAATACATGTAAAATACCTATAAGGATACCTACATAATATATATATCCATTTATTTAAATATGTACATAAACTCATAAAAATTAAATAAAAATATATTTACACTCACAAAAATAAGTTATAAATTTATAAAATAATAAAATAAAATAATAAAATAAAAATATACAAAATAAAAATAAAATACATGTAAATATATCTATAAATACAACATTAAAATAAACCCCTAATAAAATACATCAAAAAAATAAATAAAAATCATAAATAAATACTACATTATTTAATAAACATTTTCTATTTTATAAGTAAAAATAAATAAAGTCATTTATTATATTTAAAAAATAGGTCAAAATAAGGCTGAGGTGAACCAATCAGGCTTTGTTGACCGCCCGGTCAACTCCTCTGCCCCCCAGCCGCCTGGTGTCAGAGGTTGTTTCGGATCATCTTCTCCGACTTTCCTCTTCTGATCCTTTGACTCCCAGGCGTAGATTCCTTCATGAAAAAGCTCGATCTATGCTCTAATCTTCACGCTAGCATCTTAGATCCAACATCTGACCAATTGATTCTTTGTGGCACCCCGGTCAATAAGAATGCGTCACCATGGATATAAATAAAACCCTCGACCTCCTCCTCCATTTTGGTATCCCTTAGGTCGCCTTCCACCCTTGTTTCCAGTCTCTAGAGGATCCTCGTGACAGGGGGGTTCTCCTGGAAGCTTCAACCGGTCGGAGGAGTTGAGGGAAGCACCCACGGCTGCCGCTTGCCGGAGGTCCTGCTCCTTGGTCGATCGCCAGGTATAAGAGCTGATTTATCTCGTTTTGTAGCTTAGTTTTCATTTTTAGTCTTTAATCCAGTAGTTAGAGTAATCAGTAGGACCGTAGGTGCTCGATTAGGCCCATATCGAAGTTCGCCGGAGTTCAGCTCCGGCGAACCTCTCTACCCTGATCTACGCACGATCCGACCCTCGCTTCACCTCCACTTCATTCCCCTACGCGTTCTACGCTTAACCCACGCATCAGATCAACCAGAGCTTCTCTAGCTCTGCGATTCGAGGTCCAACTCCTCCGCTTCGCCGGACCTCGCCACCCACGTTCATCTTCCACTTTTGACGCTTTAACCCCTGGTCGAGGAAGACCCCCTCGAGCCCCTCATGCTTTTGGTGCAGGTTAGAAGCTTAACGGAGCCCCCTGGGGCTCGATTCGATCACCTGCAAGGTTCTAGGACCCTTCATGCTTCCTTGAGCTCGCTGGACCAATCTAGGGGGTTTTGGACCTTCTGGAGTACCTCGGACGCTGCGGAGCACCTCACCGGACGTATGGAGACCATCGCCATCACCAAAGACCGTCTGGAGGAGGAGAAATCAAGGATCGAAGCCAGGGAAGCCAACAATTCTTCCCTGTACTTCGCGAAGAGCAGCTACCGTCGGATGGAGGAGGCGACCCCAGGTCTTATCTTGGTCGTCCGTTCACAGCTTGCTTCGGCCGTTCGATTGAAGATCAGATGCAATCCCCAGCACCGATCGGCGAACCGGTATCAGGCTTCGAGAGCCCGCCACATGGATAAGTGGCGCGCGGATCACCGTCCATCATCGCGCATATGGGGGTAATTTACACTGAGCCCCCTTGCATTTTTTTGTATTTAATTTTTAATTCTGTAAATAAATTATTATGTTGTAAAATAATTGTAAATTTTGCAAAAAGGCCCCCATATTTCTCGTTATTACATTTTGATCCTTCCGCGCCTCACGTGCAGTCTCACGTGAGGCGCGTGCAAATTGCATTGAGCCCCTGGCGACTTTTTGTAATTATTAAATAGTTCAAAAACATTAAATAAATGTTTATTTCAGTTGGTGTATTTGCACTGTGCCCCCTAGATTTATTTTTAATTGCAATTATGCCCCTACCAGGCTGAATTATTTTTACTTGCTTCATGTATTTATTAAAAATGCCTAGCTAGCTCCTAAAAATTCATAAAAATTAGGGTAAATGCCTTGTAGCTTGAGATGCACGTTGTATTTTTGTTTGGTATTTTTGAGCATTTTATCCATTTATTAAAAATGAAAAAGGAGTTATTTTTGCACTGTTTAAATGAGAAAATACAAAAAAAATTTATAAAATGTTTTTGAAAAATTACAAAATATATATATGATATATTTATATATTTATTGAGTCCAGAAAGTGAAAAACCCTAAAAACAGGAAAAAGGAAAATAAAAAAAATTAGAAAACTCCAAAATTAAACAAAAAATATAAAAATGCAACAAAAATTCCAAAAATATATTTTCTTATGCTATAATTATCTATATATTATTATTTGTGTATTAAAATTAATTTAGGAAATTTTGAGGCTTATCCTATATTTGTAAAACCCAAATGATGTTCGGCCTAGTTAATTAGTCCCATATTAGGGGCATTTTTGGATTTAAAAATACACAAAATTAGTAAAATTACATAAAAATAACCAAAAAATTAGAAAAATAGAAAAAAACCTAAAAATATTATATGTAGTATATATTGAGTATATATATATGTATGTATCCATATATTATATCTTCTCTCTCTCTCTTCTTTTATATATCTCTCTATATAAATATATCTATATTGTATAATTAATATATATAAAAAGAAAACAAAAAAAATATAAAACATAAAAACAAAATAAAAATTCTAAAAACAAAAATAAAATAAAAATATATAAAACCCCAAAAACCCACAAAAATCGGATTCATTCAAGGATGACCTGGATGTATATGAACACCGTAGGCTACCCAATTTATTTTGCTCTCTGTGGTTCGACCTCTACATGCTTATACACTATGCATTTTATGGTAGAGTTAATAAATGTTAATTCACAGTTTTGGGGCTTAATTGGCTTATTCTTTAATGTGGGTTAATTTCTGATCAACCGAGGATTTTGAGTGGTCAATTCAGCGACTAGATCTCTCGCCTTGTGAGACTTCTGGACCCTCGATTTTCCCTAGTTATCAGAATCGTTGGTTCCAAAGATACTATGCCCCTGAGATATATCCATATTTCAGATATTTTTGATGTTTAGGGCATAGACTTCATGGGCCCATTTACCGTCAGTCAGGAATTTCAGTACATCCTGCTTGTCATGGATTATGTTAGTCGTTGGGTGGAGGCTATCCCTACCCGAGCCGTTGATAGTCGTACAATTTGCTCTTTTCTCAAGGACAGCATTATTGCATGGTTCAGGATTCTCAAGATACTCATTTTAGATGAGGAAAGTCATTGCATTAATCGAGAGGTCAAGAAGCTTGTGAAAGAGTACATCATTGAGCATAGAGTTGCGTCTCCTTACCACCCACAGACTAACAACTTGAATGAGATTTCAAATAGGAAAATAAAGATGATATTGCAGAAACTTGTACGTCTAGATAGTAAGAACTGGTCTCAGATGCTTGACTCAGTTATATGGACATATTAGACAACGTACAAGTCCCCATTGGATATGTCTCCCTACAGATTGGTTTATGGAAAGCCTTGCCATTTGCCAGTTGAATTAATTCACAAATCTTCATGGGCACTATGTGTATGAAATTTGGATTATGAGAAAGCAGGACAGAGCACGAAGTTGGATCTGAACAGATTTTTCATATGACCACTCACTCTTGTATAAGGAGAAAGTCAAGCGTTGGCATGATAGACACATTAGAACGACGACTTTCACCCCTGATCAGGAAGTTTGGTTGTTTGATATTAAATTGAAGTTTTTTCCCGACAAGTTAAAAAGCAAATGGTCAGGACCGTTCATTGTGAGATTTGTGTGTGCCAATGGTAGTATTGTCATATCTAAGATGTCTTCCGATGCAAAGCCATTTGTTGTGAACGAACAATTGTTGAGGTCATATCTAGATGATGATACATTCCTGTCTGTGGTTGATTCCATATTTGTGGTACCATATGATGCATTTTTGACATCTTCTCCGTCTAATACATGAGATGATTTTCTCTTGTATATATCCTTTTGTTTTATTCTTTCTTCTTCCATTTTTATTGTTCACCTCTTTCCGTGTCTGTATGCTATACTTAGGATTTCTTTAGTATAGGGGAGGTGAGTGATTTGAGTTTTCCATTTTTGTTGTGTTTCATCACTCCTGTTGTTGCTCATACTTAGGGATCCTTTACCCTAAGTATAGGGGGAATGATGTTGTTCATTCCATCTCTTTGTGTTTTTATTTTCTTTTATTTCTTGTATTCTCTTGCTTATCCTTCTACTTGTTGATATTCTTTTTCTATACTTAGGGATATTTTACCCTAAGTATAGTGGAGGACAAGTTGAGTCGTTGAGTTTGTTCATTCTTTTCCCCCGTTTTCCTCATTTATACAATCTTCTATACTTAGGATTATTTCATCCTAAGTATAGGGAGGCACCGACTTCTATTCTTTTCGCCTATTCTTTAAATCATTGTTGTCTAGGATTCTTTTCACTTTTCCATACGTAGCACGAGTTATGTATTCCTTTGTAGCTTTTTGGTCACTATGAGGACATAGTTTGAGCTAAGTATATGTGGGTGTCGTGTATATTGTATACATGCTTTAACCATAACTCATATTTTTAATAATGTCTGTTACTTTTAAAAAATGTGTTACAAAATTCGTCTTGTAAAATATTTGTAAAAACTTTTGTAAAATTGTTTGTAAAATGTTTGTAGATTTTTTTGTAAAACTATTTCTGGACAATTATTTGTAAAAATGTGTATAAAAAAGTTTTTTTAAGAATGTTTGTAAACTATATTCTGTATCAAAATTATACATATTGTATAAAATGTTTGTAAACTTTTTGAAAGCAAAATGTTTGCAAAAACATGTTTGTAAAGTTATTTGTAAAATGATTTGTAAAAATGTATGTAAAATAGTTTGCAAAAATATTTGTCAAACTTTAGAAAAATCTTTGTAAGATATTTTGAAAAATATTTGTAAAATCTTTTGTAAAATATTTTGAAAAAAGGTTTGTAAAATTCTTGTAAAATTATTTTGTCACGTGGGATATAGATTATGGGATGTATATATATTGTAAAATCCACGTATGTATAAAATCCTTATATAAAACATGTATCTAAATCTTGTGAATAAAATCCTCTTGTAAACTCCTATATAAAAATTTATAATCCTTGCATGTATACTTGTGTATATTCCTTGAAAAAGCATTCTATTCACTAACCCTTTTCCTTCTAACAAAATGTTTAAAATCCAGAAAAATTTGCAAAATTCTTTGTTTTTTTTCAAAAAGAGTATTCTTTTATTTTCCTTTTCTAAAAAAATATTTTGTATATATTTCTTGCATTTGCATGTACAATTTCATAATGGTATTGCCTTTTAAACTAGTCTGGAATAAAATCGACGAGTGGAGCTTGGTTGGACCTTAATCCACTTAATTTCAGAGGAAACTTATAAGAAATGAAATTAAGATTCTTCATGTCTATAGACTTAATTATTTGGGAACCACAAGACTTAGTTTAATGTCTTCTTGACTATCCGTGTAGAATACTTCAGAGCATACACATGATTCTTGTTGATAATGACCTAGCTTACACACTTGCACTTCGCTCACCTCAGTTGAAGTGGTAGAGGTCTGGATTTGCTGATATGAGGCCAAGCCAATGGAAACATCAGAAGTCATACATTTATGGCCATTATACCCCAACCCGGTCTAGTAGCGACGAGGTCTAACGCCGGAATCTGTGGGCTGCAATAAAGCTTCAAAAGAGGGATAATCTACTCGCTCAAGAGGAAAAATTCCTTATATACATGATGCACCCTTGTATATATTTATTTTTTTTTTGCAAAATTAAAAACTCCAAAAAAGTAGACATGCCTGAATGCAAACAAAATATTTGCCGGAGTATGTATATCAATGTATAGTCAATAAGCAAGTTGGAGCTTCAAAGTCAGATATTTGTGAGCCTGCAACTAGATAACTTGGATACACTAGCCAGACATCATAGGATAGGTAGCTACACTGGCTACCATCCATTCTTCTCTCCACCTCCTCTTCTCGAGCTGGTTGCACTTGAACTTAGAAGGGAATACCCCATTTCTCGAGGAAAAAGTTATTGGATTGGGGAATTAGGATCACCATGTTGGAGAAGACTGACTTTTACCGCTTCAACCGAGGAGAGCTACATATCACTAACACTATACAAGAAAGATTCATAGTCATAATGGTTTACGTATGATTTTATTTATTCTGACCTGGCCATTGAGGAGTCTTGAGCAAGAGTTGTGTGGTTTCTAGAGGCTAATGAGTGTCAAATCTGTCTCCCACGAAGGTTCCGCCCAAACTAATAATCCAAAGGTCTGACCGAGCTCTGTACTTTGATTTTATGAAGATATGTTGAATATTCAATATTGTTCTAAATTCTTTATTTTTTCCTTTATCCTTTTTATTTTTCTTTTAGTCACATATTCTTAAAATAAGTGTTTGCTAAGGGACTGGAAAAGGTAAGCATAGGGGGATGATGAATCTACGTTTCATCATCTTTGTTCATTTATTTTAGCTTAAAATCTCTTATAAAAACACCTCTAAATATCAACAAATCTATTCTTCTACTAACCCCAATTTTGTGTAAATATTGTATATTTATCACTATTTTAGCCTAAAATAAATAAATAAATAATTTAAGAAAAAAATAAAGAAATAAAAGACTGTATACAAATAATAGATACAGGCTGACTCTGACCTCGAGAGAAGGTCAAGACTTGACCTGATCAACCAGGAATAAAGCAGGGGAGATTAAACATAATAAAAAAAATACAGAAAATCAAGTTCCATTTGTGTACATTCATCAGTTGTATATTGTTATATATATTACATTCTCTTCATTAATTTATTTATACCCAAATTCAACTCAAACACAATTATATTCTTAATGGAATTTGCACAAAAAAAATCTTTTGTAAATAATAAAAATAATTGCAAGAATAACCAGTGTACATTGTGTAAACTACAACACATTGAAAAAGCCACAAAGCTAAACTTGGCAGATCAACATATTCTCCACCAAAACTCAAAATTAATCAAATTCACTTTCATTGTACTCCAAATTAATAATCTTTAAAATGGATATGGTTTCATAAAATTCAGAGTTAAGATGTGAAATATGGCTATTTGGGGTACTATTGTATATTTTACATATGTATATTATGTACAATATTCATTTATTCATTCTCTTGTATATATTTGTACATATTGTATTTTTAATTAATTTGTAAATATTGTATTTGACTTGTATAAAATACAAATAAAAATCACAAAATAAAAAATCAACAAAAATAATCATGTAAATATTGTATATGAACCACTATGTATATGTTGTAAATACCTCTATTTATTTAACCTAGAAATCACCTCTTAAAAACAAAATAAAAATATCACTAAAATTTTTGTAAAATATTGTAAATTAATAAATTATTAATTTATATGTATATTGGTGAAAATAATTAACTATATATACATAGGTATATATACATGTATATAACACACTTTAATTATTTAATACTTTTTACACATACATATACCTTATTTAATTAACTAAAAATCACCTAGATTAACTATATTAATCCTTGATATTTTTAATTTATATTATTTAATTATTTAAAATCATTATCAATTTTTAACCTAATTTATTTACATTTTATTGATTTTTTTATCATTTCCCTATTTTGTCCTGGAGTTCCGCGCCTCCTGATTGGTTGGCCCGGGTTTGTTGACCCGGGTCAACTACCTATTCCACCTGCCTTCCGCCATTTTCGCGCCGCCAGTCGTTCCTTCTCCAATTTTCCCATGTACTACAAGTATTAACCTCTCCTGATTTCTTCTCCAAATTGTTAGCCTAATTAACAGACTCCCTCGTTGGACCATTAACTCCTTCACTCACACCTCGATTTGCTCGCGATTCAAATTCAAAATTTCGCCAGACTTTACTTCTATATATATCCTCCGTTCGCCACCCGTTACCACTTGGTCCAATTTTCGCCCCTAAATTCCCCGTGATTGAGAGAGAGAGGGAGTCTTCTTTGGTGACAGAGGAGCTTACCTCCGATTAGGAGAGCGATTTGAGGGTTTAAGTTGCGATCCAACCACTCGTTGGACCTTCGCTGGCGTAGTTCCGCCTCTCCACCCTTCGCAGTTGATTGAGGCGACTTCCTCCATTTCTTCACCGTAGGTAGTGGAGGTCAATCTCCTTTCTTCTAGTTTTTAATTTCACGTTTTAAATTCTGTCATTAGCTTCGATTTACATCTTCAACCATCAACCCTGATCTACAATATCGGAGCTCCATCCGATCACCTCCTCCTATTCCGACTTCGTCATCACATTCACACGACCCTTTGTCCGCCTCCATCCACAATCTGAACACCCAGGTCTTCATCGATTTGGAGATCCGACCCCACTCCGACCACCTACGCTGGAGTCAACATCCCCTTCACCATTTCCCCCTTTTTCTGCTTAATATGAATTGCCAAAGCATCGCCTCCGAGCGTGGAGTTCATTGCAGGACTTGGGAGCACACAAGGAAGTAGAGGGAGCAAGTTGGAGGTCCGTCTGAAGATGAACACCTCCAGACCTCTAGATCTCATTCGAGCCTTCACCGTGCATCTTGGAGCTCATATTCCGTTAGAGGGGCACTGCAGGAAGTCATAGCACCTATCTGAAGCTGAATCAGGTGGAGATTAAGCGAACCTTGCTCGACCGAATTGCGCTGGAAGTCGCCTTCAAACCATTTCTTCCAGAGACCTCCTCGTCCATGCGATCAAGAACAAAGGTCCCAGATTAGATCGCGACTGTCCAAAAAAGCCCCAAATAGCAGCCGTGGATTGTACTTCTAGATCCGACCAGAACCACTCGAGCACGCTTCACCTTCAACCAATGGATCGGAACCCCAATGTAGATCAATCGTTCAAGCTTCCACATGCATTAAGGGTATATTTGCACTCCAGTCCCGGTCATTTATTTATTTTGTAAACAAGTCCTTCTAGGATACGTGTTTGTTTGTTATCATTTAAACATTGCACTACTTTTCATGCTCTTTATTTTCATTGCAATTGAGTCCTGTTTGAACTTCAATGCATGCGATGCACGTGTTTCTCAGGTAATTTGCAATAAAAGTATGCAATTTATTTGTTATTGATTGACCCTTGGAAATTAAATAATCTCATTTAAGTCCGATACAACACACCTCACGTGCGTTGGCACGTGGATTCCTGGGTAAATTGTGTGTTGGGTCCTTGCATTCTTTATTTGTTCATCATTCACTCCATAAACTAAGTTTCTTTGCATCCATACCCCTGTGAGCATGTATATTATTTTGCATGTTAAAATGCATTAAAAAATAGCAAAACATCTATGAAAAAATCCCAAAATTTCATTTTAAGCTCATGTTAATTAGTTCTTACATCTCTACTTTTTATATTGCATTTTCATAATTTCTTTTATTTTAAAAATTCAAAATCAACATAAAAAGTCCATGTCTGCATTCAAAAATAAAAAAATATATAAAAACTTTGCGAAATATTATAAAAAATATTGTTTATTTATTTTACTTTTATTTAATTTCTGTACTATTCTTGCATTAAATTCCTCATAGAAACCAAAAAATGGTAAAACATTCAAAAACATTAAAAAATCATAGAAGATCCTAGAAATTTCCCAAAAAATCATAAAATAGCTTTCTGTGAATTAGAAAAATTATCTCTCTAGGTGTATTTTTCATCCATTTTTAACTTCATTTTTTTAAAAAAACCAAAAACATCATCACTATTTTCTATTTTTGATTTCTCTATTTTTCATTTATTTGAAATCCTTAAAAAATTCGGAAATTTTTTGGAAAAACTATAAACACAACAAAATGTCAGAAACCAAAAAATAATTTTATTTTGATTTTCTATTTATTTTTGCTACACTTCAAAGTTCAAAAATTGCCTTTATCTTACTTTATCTTTATTTCTTTTATTTGATTTCATTTTCTTTTATATTTTTTAAAAGTAAAAAAACATTTGCAAAGCTTAAAAATCATTAAAAATATAGAATAAAAACAAATAAAAAATATAATTTTTAAAAAAATCAAAAACAGATTAAAAAGATAAAATTTTCACAAAAACAAGAGTAGTGTGCATAGAATTCCTATTTCTTTTCTTTGATTTTTCATTGATTTGAATAACCCTCAGGATTTCGTAGCCTCCCTAAATTCGACCTTGTAAGCTATACATGTAAATTAAATAGCAAATTTCTCTTGCTACATTTTCTTTATTTTATTTTAGCTTGAGAAGTAAATAAGTTTTGTTAAGGGATTATTAGGGTTGCAACACCGCTGCACTTTATATCTATTAATTTAAAATATGAAAATCCCTGCTCAACAACTACTTCAATGCACGACACGTGACTTTTGAGGTCATGTATAATTGTTGAAATTCAACAATTACAGAATGGCATGTGTTTTGTATTATACACTTATATATGTATAGAATGCCCCTATATACGTATAAACATAAGAACGTAAGCTCTAGATATGATTAATAATAATACAAGTACTTGTAGAATACAAGCGGTGAACGTTAGCATGAACCCTTGCAAACGAGCTATGTAACTGAAATACATTAAAGAATGTCTGACTAGTAAACTCAATTAAAAATGAACAATAAAATAGCGTGAACTTCTCTTTCACTCTTCTTTGAGTTCGACTCGGAAAGAGGTGAGTTATGACAAGTAACTATAGTCAGATATTTTAGGACCCAACACCATTGTGGTCTATTACCAGTGGATAGTGGACTTGTGTTATTTTGTAGTGACTCTCGTGCACATGAGTGCCATGATCATTTCCCCATATGTTGAGACCACGTTTCGAAGTAGGTTGGATTGTGATTTTATTGAGAGTGTTTTATAGTTGTGGGGGTGGTTAACTTTGTTATTTCTTTGTACACTTTACAATTTTTACCTATTATCTTGTATCATTGTTTAGAATCCTATCGAACAATTGCTGATGACATACTCATTTATGTGGATCCAACAAGGTTTCGAGAGTTGTTGTGATAGTGAGCGCTTTGGGTTTAGATACAATTTTGTATAGTTGTACCGTTCAGGGTACATGTTTACTTGTAGAGTTGTACGTTATGTTGTAAATACATGTGTAGCTCCCAAATGTAAGAAACTTTCAATCATGTAAATCATAAAATTGTGCATTCTATTTTTAATTGTTCATTTGTAACTATTGGGAATACTGTATATGTTACATTGTTGGAGCATTTATTTCAAGTGTTTCTTTTCCTGCTTTACAATCTAAATGTTAATCATAATATATATGAATACGTCTATTATTGAGTATCCAGATCTTTGAGGTAGGGGCATCATAGATCGACATCCCTTCGATTCTCCCTCCCTCTCTAACAACTTGGATAGGTGGCTGGACTACTACTGTCATAGAGGGAGTTCTGATTACATAAGCAGTGATTAGATGGAAGGTTTATCTTGTAGAGTATACCTCTCCCGAAAAGGGTTTTCTAGTGGGATTTTTTTGATGTGATTTTATTAAAGTTGAAAAATGATTAGGTGTTGAACATTTCGTAATTTTATATGACACGATGGTATACAATACTTTTTTTTGTTGAAATGGAAGAAAGAGAAATGAGGAATTGGACAGAGGGAACGTTGTTAAATGATCCCACAGAGAGAGAGAGATGGATGATCGATGCCCGCCACTAGGTAGAAAATGGGGGGTTTGGATGAAACCCGATAAAAAATACGGGGTTTCCCTAGATTTTCTACCCATTCGAACCAAAGATGCAAAAGGTTAAGGATATATCCGTATCCGATCCGTCACCAAATCCGTTTAATACAGATTTTGACATCTGTATCTGTATTAAAATGGTACGGACATGGACATCATTTTGATATCCGCAAGCATCCGTATCTGTATTCGTATATCCGTTTCCGTATATAAATATAGTCATGGATTTATTTTTTATTCTATATAACATAATTCTATACCTTCTTTACATATTTATATAATTTTTATGATTCAAAAATATTTAGTAAATTTATATCATGTATTTTTAATCCAATTTATATATAATTAAGTCGATTCCATAGAGTATTTCTAACATTACTCGTATGCAATCAGTATTGTTTTATATCCGTATCCGTTTTTTAAGGATATGGTAAGATAGTTTTAATATCCGTCAATATCTGTATCCACATCGTATTCGTATTAAAAAACGGATAAGAATACTGTAATACCTATATCCGTGTCCGTATCTGTCCGTTTGCATCCCTAATGAACACACCCTTAACTGAAAACCTTTAAATATTTCATTTCTTTTTTCTTATGTATTCCAGTCCCACGTCAGGTGAAACAGAGGTTTGTAATCCAACTACACCTATGTGCTTATGTTATTTGCACAAACGGGCCGTAGGTTTTCTTCCCAGGCATTGAAGAGCTTCTCCTGCACTGCTAGCCAGCAGACTCTGCTATAGTGTCCGGAGCCGCTCGATCAAGATCGAGCGTATGAATTCGCACCTTTTTGTGGGTCCGACCGTGCGAAATTCATACGAACCGCTCGATCTTGATCGAGCGGCTCCGACACTGCAGCAGAGTCTGCTGTGCAGCAGCCAATCCGCTCCCCTCCTGCACAACCCCTCTGCTCCCCCTGCACTTGGCATTTAAGGAGAGAACTAGTTCGCCTTTAATGGCACCACGTCCCCAGCGCCGCAAGGCCTTCCCGCACCTTTAGCGGCCTGTGACTCCCTCCCCTTCCCGTGCCACCTCCACCCTTATTTACCTGTGACGGGCATCAATACTATTCAGGCCTCGCTAGCCACTATATATGGCACCCCATGCATGCCCACCGCATCCATATACCTGACCAAACGATCGACACATGCAGACGAAGATCAGCGCAAGAGCTTTGGTGGTGGCCATGGCCGTAGGGCCGTCCCTGAGCCTCGTCTCGGGGTGCAATGGCCTAGGGCCCGCAATTTTGGGGGGTCAATTTTTAAATCGTCTGCATATAGTTAGTTTTTGTTATTTTTATTTCAAATATTAGGGATGAAAACGATCGGATATGGATCAGATATGCCTATTTCTATATCCATATTCGCTCTATCTTTATCGAATACGAATACGGATACAAATATGATTCGGATATGCATTAAGGAAATCGTATCCTTAAAAATACGGATACGAATAAGATATTTATTGAATACAAATATGGATCGAATAAAGAGCGAACCTGAATCCAGATTAAAATAAAGAACTAATCCAAATATGAACCAGTGAAAGAGTGAATCCAAATATGGATCCAATAAATATGGAATCCAAACGCGAGTCTATTAATGATCACATACGAATACGAATTGATATTTAATCAAAGTTTACAATGATTTTAAAAATTGATAATGAAATATAAATAAGTTGCATCCTGACAAAAGGGATCGTCGAGGTGACATACGTTCTAACCAGAAGCTAAAGGAGGATATGATTTTGTAACTTTTGTGCGTGCCCATCTTCAAATAAACGGAAGTTTATTAATATCATTGATATATTGTATTATATAATCTACTAATAATATAATAACATGGGGTTTTGTCTTGTAATATATTAACTAATATATTAAATGTTTTATTCTGATATTCGGATCCGGACATTCAAGCCATTATCTGCATCCATATCCGAAAAATTTTGCAATCCATATCCAATTTGTATTTGATTAATATTTGGATATGGATATCCGTGTCCGATATTTTTTCGAATATTGTACGTAGATATTCGGATATATCTGTATCCGTTTCATCCCTATCAAATACCAATCCAATGTCTAAATGGCTACACAGGTCCATTAATTATTTACATTTGCACGTGTCATTTGACTCTTCATGTTCCTAAATGTCAGAAAATCCTTTGGGTTCCCCAATGCCACATTAATATCTTAAAAGTTAAGACCTCATATTGAACTTAAATGTGTCCTTTGGAGACAAATATGACCTCCTCATCTTGTGATTTGCGATTTCTGCCACTGCTGCAATTTGTCTTGCTTTCAATTTATGACTTGTTGTTGTTGAGCACCCGCAAATCACGATCTCAGTTAATGATATTTTTATATTTGTGCATTGTAATTTTTTCCTTAGATCCACAAATCACGATTATTTTTTTGATTCGCACTGTCAAATAAAAAACTGATGACTTGATTATTTTTCCATAACTATTATTTTATTATCTGTTTAAATCATGTTTATTTTTTATTGTATTAATTATTTAGTGCTTCTTGCTTAAATATTATTATTCTCTAACCATATTTTTTTCGGCTCATATAATATGGAAAATAGATATTAAGAGATGAAACTCTTAATTTTTAAATATTTTTGTTATTGTAGTCAATAGATATATGTGCTTTTGTGCTTGAACATTCTCAAAAATCCTAACTTAAAAAAACAATACCGTGCATTTTTTTGCTAGCTATTTCCCATTAGCTTTTGTTTGTACTTACGTTCCTCGAGTTGCATTATATTCAAGATATCTATTTCGATTGTAGAAATTATTTTTTTTATAATTTTAATTCATTACTTATTGTTTGATGCTCGTTGATCATAAATATATATAGTTCTTTTTAAAATTTAAAGAACTTTATTTATAAGAAATTTACAAATTAAAAAATAAATTATTTTTATAGGGGCCATTTTCTTCTTTTTTGCCTAGAGCCCATGAAATGTCAGGGACGGCACTGGCCGTCTTCTTCCTCGTGCTGGAGATTCCCATAGTAGAGACCATACGGCATCCCACGCACCCATGTATGTATATACAATCTCTCCTTCTCTGTTCATGTTCGCCTTGTTGTTAGTGAGCATACTGGTTCTCATACAACTATCTCTGTGTTCATCATCTCTAGATAACCGCAGGCTCGGCGAGAAGGTGAAGCTGCAGGTACCGGTGATGACGTTGGAGGTGGCGGGGTCAAGCCTACCGGACTGCTCGAACGCATGCGGGTCGTGCTCGCCGTGTCGGCTGGTGATGGTGAGCTTCGTGTGCTCGTTGCTGGAGGAGGCGGAGACGTGCCCCATGGCCTACAAGTGCATGTGCAATGGCAAGTCCTATCCCGTACCCTGATGTTGCTCCCATGGGATTTTGTCGTTCTATCTTGATCGAGCAGTTCTTACGAAATTCCACCTTTGGCCGATACCACGGGAATTTGTGTGAAATGCTCGATCAAGATCGAACGGTTCAAGTTGAGCTCGATCCCTACAGCACACCTGTGCATAATATGAATGCTGACGAGACTTATATTAGACCGACATATTTGTTGCCATATTGTTTTTGTTCATGCCTTTTGATCTGAGGACGTTCCACTCCACTTTTGTTTTTTTTAAAAAAAAGAGACATAGTATAAACATTTAACAATATAAACAAAAATCTATTCAAATCCCACGCTCGTTACGTTGGCGTGACAGTCACGTGTTAGACAAACACTTGCTTTCCAAAGATGCTATAAAAGTGAGGTTTTTTGCACTTATACTCCTAAGTAACTAAAATACAATTATGCACCTACTTTTTTTTTGCAATGTCACTTTTGCCTTATATTCTTACAAGATTCACAGTTATGTCCTTCGTTAAGGTAAATTAGGGGTATAAAAATAGATATGAAAGGGAGAAATTATGAAAATTTTGTAAGAATATATGAGCACATGTATTATTGCAAAAATAACGGTAACTCTAATTATAGAGTCTCAAAGGGGGACACATGTCAAAAACACTAAAGTATGTATATGTGTAAGTGATGGCATGGGGATTTTTTTACGGCGAAGTCATCACAAACAAAGATAATTATTTCATCCTCTTCTTCGAATCGATGATTTTCCATGGTATTTTAGTAAAAGGGAAAATACAAAAAATTTCGCTTTCCTCATGAAAAATGGTAGAAGTCATAAAATTGGACTACTCTAGTTGAGATCGGATCCTCTTCTGTATAACATAGTCTGCTGTACAGATAGAGCCAACCGCTCGATAATGATCGAGCGGCTCCGATGATAGATAGAGCCAACCGCTCGATAATGATCGAGCGGCCCCGGCGGCACAACAGTCCTCTGTAGTGCAACAGAGGATCCTGACTAGCTCTAGCTTACTCCAATATCACGTTTACTCCGACGAACTAGGTTCCTTGTCAAGATCAATCGTTTCGACACTGGTGGATGCTCAAGCACGGGAACGACGAACCCACCGATGAATGCACACTTGCTCTGATCATGTCCTTACTCAGCCGCTTTAGCTATGCCTAACCCGGACCCAGACCCGAAAACGACTCCCACGTGCGGAGCTCGTGCAGGCCCACTAGAACGGGGAATAAAGGCGAGTGGAAGGGGGAAAGAGCACAGCAACGGCTCCCGATCGGTCCGTGAGGGTGTCCGCCTGGTGGTCCCGAGTTGGCTCGACCGCTCCCGCCCCCATCGTGTGATGGCTCCCGCGATTTGGATGACGGCTGGCGAGCGACAGCGACGCTTTGGAATTGTGGGGAATTTTTTTTGATAGGTAAGTAAGCTTGTATTTCTATCAAAAGGAAAATGTTGTACATATGCCCCATCGGGCCCAAAAAAAACAAAAAATGGCTTTGTATCAGAGTTGCATACATTGCTAGATTTCAACCAGTAGGAACTGGGTTGCTAACAAATCAGAAAAGCTTAGGTGCCCACTTTGTTCCACAAGGAATTGGCGTCGTCAACGATCTGGGTAAGCAACAGGCTGCCACGGCTGGACTGTGAATTGGTCCATATCGAGTTTCTTTCCCTCCAAGAGCTCCAGACCACAAGACCCAGGAGATTGCTAAGGAACGTGCGCGTCTTAAGATCCGGTTGGCTGGCGATCCAATCCACAGTTTCAACAAGGGGGAGCAGCGGAGGCGATGGCTGGCGGAGAGCAGTACAAGCATCAGACCATACTTTGCGCGTAAAGGGGCAGTTGAAGAAGAGGTGGTCGTGGGATTCAAGGTCCGTAGAACAGAGGTAGCAGGACGTGTGCTCACAGACACCCCACAAGGCCAATCTATCAGTAGTTGGGAGGCGCTTCAGGATGGCCCTGTAAAGAGCACATGAATATTTCGGCAGGGAACCCTTAGCCCATACGTAAGCGGCCCAGGGGGGGCTGCTGCAATGTGGGCGGAGAAGGTCATAAGCATCCGAGAAGGAGAAACCTTTGTTAGAGTGGATCCATTTATAAGGGGGCATATCCCCATGGACAGCAGCGCGTAAGGACGGCCTAATCCGTAAAATAGCACGCCAAATGCGAGAGCTACCACTAGTAGACTGGGCCTCCCAGAAAGTGGTAGAGTGGAGGAATTTTCTCCTCATGAAATCCGCCCAGATTGAGGTGTTGGAGGAGAGGATAGACCAGGTCCAAGACGCAATCATCGCTTCCCTCAAAGTTATAAGAGATTTGATGCCCAGTCCACCCTCACTTTTGGGGAGGCAGACAGTGTTCCAGGCAACGTCATGTCTCCTACCCCCCCACAAGAAATCCGCGCACATCCCATCAATCTTGCGAGCCACCTTAAGAGGGATGAGGACACCAGCAATCCAGTAGAGGAAAATGCCCATGAGCACCGAGTTTATAAGTTGAAGACGGCCGACAAGGGAAAGGGCCTTAGCCTTCCAACCAACAAGCAAGGCCCTTACCCTATCAAACAGCGCGCTGCAGTCCCCAGAGGACCTATGGGAAGCACCAAGAGGGAGGCCGAGGTAGGTCGTCGGGAGGGATTGTCGGAGAATGCCCATCCTAAGGGTGAAGGAGAAGTCATCCGGGAAGGACTTTGGTCGGAACACACGACTTTTGTTTGCATTAAGAGCCAAGCCCGAGGTGGCTTGGAAGGCAACCAGGATGTCCTTAATTGTAAGGAGTGACTTCATGCTCCCCTTGGAGAAAAGAAGAAGGTCATCCGCGTATATGAGGTGTGTCGTCGCAGGAACACGCCCCCTCCCAAGGGGCATTAGCCTGCCCTCCGCAGCGGCCCTGTCAATCAAGCACGTGAGTGACTCCATGGCAACAGTGAATAGGAGGGGGCTCAACGGGTCGCCCTGCCGCAAACCCCTAGTACCCCTGAACAATCCGAACGGAGAGCCATTGACCATAATAGAGAACGAGGTGGTGGAGATGCATTCCTCCATCCACTTGATCCACGTGTCACAGAAGCCCAAACCCCTTAAAGCATTCAGGATAAAGGAGTGCTCCACCGTATCAAAAGCTTTGGAGAGATCAATCTTGAGGCATGCTTTATTAGAGCTCCTACGGCTATCAAAACCATTGAGGATCTCCTGAGCCAGTCTAACGCTATCTCCAATAGACCGCCCCTTAATAAAAGCCGTCTGGTTGAGGGAGATCAGTTGGGGCAGGACTACACCCAGTCTAGTGGCTGATGAATCCACATTTCATCATCTTTATTCTATCATTTTGGCACCTAAAACCCTAGCAAATGCCTGTAAATAGCCTTAAATCAAGCATCTTAGCATTCATGCATGTGCATCTCAACAGTATGTAAATTACTGTAATTAAGGCCAAAATTATAGAATAAATAAAGAAAAGAAAAAGAATAAAATATTGTAAATATTTTATGATCCAAAACCCCCGAGACCTAGGCATCTTGATGAATAGGTCGACAAGGAATAAAGTAGGGGGAGATAAGGTCAGATACACAGATAAAAGACCTATATTTGTTATTCATTATTTATTCATTTTTGGGACCTACTTTTGGTTCCACTTTTTATACATCAAATAAAGAAACTTTGTACATGAAAGTTGTAGATAATAAAATAAAGAAAAATACAAAATTGATTTCACAGAAAAATACTGTACAGATAAAAAGTTATGGTCTGAATAAAAATCCAGAATGCCAACTTCCCAGACCCGTATCTCACAAATAAAATCTCCAAATGCAGCATACTCACCTTTAATTGTATATAGAAGAAAATAAGCTAATTAATGGCGGTGGTTTCGCATTTGGCGGAGCTACGGTTTGAAAGTTGAGTTTTGGACCCTCATTGTACACTTGTACCGAATAAAATATTCAATTTATTCTTTATTCAATATTTATTCATCTTTATAATTTTTGTAAATATTACATATACTATATATGTGCATTAAAATTGAAATATAATGCAAAGAAAAATAGAAATAAAAATACTTGTACAAAGACTACATAGGTATGCTATATACACTTATACCTGTATAGGATACAATTGTATTTTATTAAATATACAAAACATATCAGAAAAATAAAATAAAAATATAATTATGTATATAAAAGTATGTTATAATTTCACAAAATTATAAATATAAATAATAAGATTAAAAATACATAAAATAAAATAAAATATCAAAATACATAGGTATTATACCTATATAGGGTTAAAAAGGCAACTTGTAAAAATATATGTCATAAAAATAAATAAAAATCAGAATAAAATACTACATAAAATTTTGAACATTTTTCATTTTATAACTTTTACTTAATTCGACCATTTACTATTTTTAATTGAATTAATAAAACATTTTCCCAGGGTTTTTCCTGGTTGGTCCACGTGGACCAACCAGGTGCAAACCCTAGTTGACCTCGGTCAACTAGGTACCCTACCCCCCTGTAGCCTCTGTCAGAACCGGCGTTTGACCCATCTTCTCCATTTTTTTCGAGGCATGAACTTGCACCCTTTGAGCTCGATTCCTTCTGCAAAAATCTTCACCTACCATCCCTCTTGCTCGCACAAAGACCATCTTGGGCTGCGAGCTTCTGAATCGGGCCAGCCACCTCGTTCTTTCCACCCTCGTCACCTCGGGTCAAACCCAATAAAACCAACCCCCCCATTTTCAAATCGATTTTTGAGTCCCCTTGGTCCACCCCTCTCCGCCTCTCTTGCGCTCCAAGCCTTGCCGGAGGTGACAGCTCCGCCGCGAGCCTCTCAGCCAAGGCGAACGAGGTCGAGGAAGACTCCAGCACCTCCGCCAATCGCCGGCGTCGAGGTAACCTTCATCCTCTGGCTCCGGCCATTGAGGGCTTCATCCCGCCTTTTCCTTTATTGCTTTAGATTCCTGTTAGTGTAAGCTTGAAAACCCCTAAAGAAATTTGAAGTTACGATCACTGATTCGCCAAATCAAGCACCTTGGCCGGAGCGCACCTCCGGCCGTGCATCTCCATTTCGACTCGACCATCCCCTTGGTCCACCCCTCTCCGCCTCTCTTGCGCTCCAAGCCTTGCCGGAGGTGACAGCTCCGCCGCGAGCCTCTCAGCCAAGGCGAACGAGGTCGAGGAAGACTCCAGCACCTCCGCCAATCGCCGGCGTCGAGGTAACCTTCATCCTCTGGCTCCGGCCATTGAGGGCTTCATCCCGCCTTTTCCTTTATTGCTTTAGATTCCTGTTAGTGTAAGCTTGAAAACCCCTAAAGAAATTTGAAGTTACGATCACTGATTCGCCAAATCAAGCACCTTGGCCGGAGCGCACCTCCGGCCGTGCATCTCCATTTCGACTCGACCATCCCCAAGGCCACCCGAGGGTCCAGGCAGTTTGCCCTGGACCCCTTGACTTTGTTTGCAGGTCCAAGCCACTTCACGCGCGCCTGGAGGCGAGTTTTGGAGCTCGCCGGAGCAGCAGCAGCCTTCCAGCTCCGCTCGCTGCCCGAGAGCACCACGGGCCTCCCCGTGGATTTTTGACGCCCCCAGGAGATAGAAGACCGTTCCAGGAAGCTCCTCGTCCATTTTGAGGACCTGTCGTCGCCGGAGGAGGGAGAACGAGGTCGGAGAAGCTCGCCTCCGCCGGCGTTCTTCCCCGTTCTTGCAACCCCTCTTCCCAGCCGTTGGATCGAGGAGGAGCCCCAGATCGCACAGTTGCCGTTGGATCTTCCTCAGCCTCAACCGTCAGATCAACTCGGGAGGATCTAATCTTGGCCGCACATCCGCGAAGCGCCATCGGCCGTCCACAACGCGCCACGTGTTTAAGTGGCCCTCCATCCGCCGTTGGATCGCGCGCAAGAGGGTATTTTGCAACTCACCCCTTGCGCATTTTTGTATTTAATATTTAGTTTTTAAACTTTCGTCTGTAGCTTAAATATTTTGTAATATTTGCAAGTAGGCCCCCAAACTTTTGATATTTGCACTTAGGTCCTCCGCCACGTCACCTCACGTGACCTGTACACGTGAGGTGGGGGCATTTTGCAGAGGACCCCTCGGTCTTTTGTTTATTTCGTTTTAGCCCTAAAACTTTCATAGCACGAGTAATATTTTTGGATATTTTGCAAAGTGGCCCCCAGACTTTTGTATTATTGCATTCCAGTCCCTCCCAGGCACGTGCAAGTCACGCGCCCTGGTGGGTAATTTGTAGGCGTGCCCAGGCGGGTCTTGTATTTACGTTTTGGTCCCAGAAGTTGAATATATAGTGTAATATTTTGTGGAAAATTGCATGTTAGCCCCTGGATGTTTGGAATATTGCACATATACCCCTGCCAGGCTTGTTTAATATTTGGATGTTTGTTGGATTTATTTGAAATATCATTTTAACTCCAAAAATTCCACAAAAATAGGACTAAGCTTCTGGATAGATGTACTTTGACGCCTATATTTTAGTTTTTGATTTTGTTTTATTTTGATATTTATTAAAAATAAAAAACAACCTTTTTGTGTACTGTCTACTTTAGAAAATACCAAAAAAAATAGTAAAACACCTCCAAAAATTCCCAAAAATTCACATAGTGTCTATTTTATCCTATTTTAGAGTCAGTCCAAAAATCATTAAAAATTTCAAAAGAAAAACACTAAAAATTGAAAAACACTCAAAAACTTCAAAAAAATATATAAAATAGTAGAAAAATCCAAAAAACACAAACTCAGCTTCTGTTTGTCACTTATTTTATTCTCTTTATTAGAAAAATAATGTGAATTATTTTGAGTACTGGTTGATATTTTTAAAGTATATTTTACTCACAGCCAGCCCTATTCTCACTGTTTTCCTTTATTTCAGCCCTTAAAAATACCAAAAACACCTAGAAAAATCCCCAAAAATCACAAAAACAGTAAAAAAACCCGAAAAAGACTAAAAACATTTTATTCCTGAATTTTTGAGCATTTTTATGCATTTTTATAAATCTTTTACTTTGCCTTGTTTTATATTGCCTTTACTTCCCAATATTGAAAAAGAAAAAAAATATAAAAAATATATAAAAATCAGAAAATCAAAAATCAAAATACAAAATTAAAAATTATATAAAAAAAAATTAAAAATTAAAAACCCACAGAAATTTGATTGACTTGCTTGCTTAGTGTAGACACTTCACACACTCACACATTTTAGCATTTTTGCTAGGACTTCACTGTGTGCTCCCTGTGTTCGAACTCTCTGCATACTTGCCCTTTACATCATTTGTGCAGAGTTAAAAATAAATTTTAACTCCACATTGTTTCTAATTTATTGATCTTAGTGTGGGTTAATTGTTGACTTTAGCCCGGATTTAGTGTGGTCAACACACCGACTGAGTTCACGCTTTGTGTGAACTTAAGACCACCTATTTTCGGCTAAATCAAATGGCGCCATTGCCGGGGAACAACAGCTTGTAGTTCATTTTTATTTGTTTGTGTGTTTGTTTACCATAGCAATATCCTTCTCTTACATTTTGATATATATCTTGATTGAACTATCTAACCATCTCTTTTGTCTTCTTGCGAGGGACCGCGGAGCGAGGCGGGTGGCTTAGGTGACCCGACGCAACCTTGGGACGTGGAGCCGGCTTTTCTTGAGCCAAGCCGGCAGGAGAGAGCAAGGAGAGTGAGAGAGAGGCTTGGATTAGTTTTTATTTTATTTGTGAGAGAGTGATATTCATTTAATTTGTAATAATACAGGTACACTAGGACTTGGACTTGGACTTAGACATTCGGGCCTAATTTCCGGGTGTTTGTTCACCCGGGGGCTCACCGCCGTTTTCCTCGTGTTTTCATTGCAGTCATTTTCCGGTTTTGAGTTTCATTTTTCACTTTCTTTTGTGGATTGAGCTCCTAGATCTAGGTCCTGCTTGACTCGATTAGAATAGGTCCAAACACCTAATTAACTTTGCATGCTCCTATAGTTACATTTTGGACTTAGACTAAATTAAACAGTTAGCGAGTAGCTTCCAAATCCACGCGCCGCGAGCTCACACCCGAACAAGCGCTTTCTCCTACTCCAAATGTGTTGGGCAGAGGAGGGGTGAGCCAAGACCGGACACTCGGATTAAAAGTTATTAGCTAACTTGTGGTTCTATCGCTAGCAGTTGCCTGTTCTAGGACGATTTCCGCCTGCATTTCGCCATATAGATTTGGTTTAAATATTCTGCTTTGCATCCTGCACGGAGAGAGCTGGGATTCGCTGTAAGTCTTCTTACTTTGCACGCATCATCTAGGCACAAAGGTGAGATTTCCACCTTGGTGTCGACTTGCACGGCTTTTCCGACTCTATTCTCCCTCTGTTTTTGGACAAAGTAGGATACAGGAAAAAATACAAAAACGTTAGGCGCTTGTTTGAATCTACTCAAAAGAAGCGATAACACCAAAAAAAAAATTATTAAAAAAGGGACTGCTAAAGAAAACTTGACCATAATAAAATCGGTAATTGGATTCACTGCTTGGGGAGAGTCACACCCTCACTTGTTTTCAGGTTGCATAGGAAGGTTTCCTTCCCAGGGAGGTGAGCGCTTCGTAAGGATTAGAGCCCAAAACCCAACTTGTGGCTGCCTTGTGTATCGCCTGGATTTCCGAAGTATTGGCGCTACTATCGTACGTAGTCGAGTAGGACTTGGTCGCCATTGGTGACTCTCTGTTGTGAGAGCGCCGACCCTGTCCGAAGTACCGAGCCTAGGCCACGCCTTCACGGGTGTGTCTGTCTCACCGGCTGCGTCCGAGTAGGACCTTGTACGCTCACGGGTGATTCCGTTGCGAGCGAGGTCCGAAGTATCGGTTTCGCCTATCGGCTTCCTCCCTCTTTTCTTTGGCTGAGTAGGGATCCAGGAAGGGTTACAAGGACCTCAAAAAGCGCAAGTTACAGGTTACACAGGAGGAGGACAAGTACGGGGATACTCTCCTGGCAGTACTCTCTCTCCTATAGGCGTAGCGCTCTAAGGACTCGTGAAAAGATAATTGCCTGAAAAACAAGTTAAAACTGACAAGATAAAAGCCGAACCTTTACGGCTTCACGAGTTGAGTTGGTGAATCTACCCTTGCTTTGCGTTTGATTGCTAGATTTATTAAGGTCAAGATCAAAAATACCGCACAATTGTGTAAAATTTTGTTGCATCTCATTTTCTTTTTCTCTTGCATTACCCCCACTCTTCTCCAATAATCAAGATGATGGGACGGAGGTCTCTTAGGCCGACCTTATCGGCACCGCTATCCAGCACTCCTCCCTACTCATCTAGGAATAACTCGGAGAGTCCGCTCTCCGAGCCCGAGTTCACATCCACCCTGTTCCCCCTCGACCACCTTTCCCATTCCCCTTCCCTCAGTCCAATTATTTCAGAGTACAGTGAATCACAGAATTCAGCTCATTCATCAGCACCTGAAATGGCCTCGTTTGCATTTTCAGAGAATCAAGCAATGGCAGACAGAGGCGAGCACCCAGATGACCACGAGCATCCTCCATTCATAATAGATCAGGTGGCCATCAACAATTCATTGCTAGCATCCATGGAGACCATGCAGAGACAGATCAGGGACCAGGGTGCATTCATGGGTGATCTCATGAGGGAATTAGCACAGATGAGAGAGAATCGAGCTGGCGGAGGCGGTGGCGGAGAAGGAGGAGGACCTGATGCAGGAGGAGACCCAGACGGTGAGCGACCGCCACAGACCATAATGAGGGAATTGCACAACCCAGCTTCGTCCCTCACTCACCGGTGGATCATACTTCCACCCATCCACGGAGACTTCGAGCTTCGGCACCACACAATTCAGTTGTTACCCAAATTCCATGGGCTGCCGACCGAAGAGCCGCACCTCCATCTCCAAGAATTTGAAATGATCTGCAGCACAATCCACGATCGGTTGTTGACCGAGGACACTATCAGGATGATCGCCTTTCCATTCTCATTGGTTGACAGAGCCGCTTACTGGCTCAAACACCTTGGGCGATTCGTTGATACCTGGGCAGATCTCCGGTCCGCGTACTTGAAGAAATACTACCCTCTCGGCCGGACAAATGCAGCTAGAGCTATGATCAGCAATTTTGTTATGATCCCAAATGAACAGTTCCACGAAGCATGGGATCGATTCAGAGAGCTCATAGACCGGTGTCCACATCATGATATTTCCAAGCCCAATCTGGTGCAGAGTTTCTTCTGTGGGCTGACACCGGAGCTGCAGGGGCTTGTGAACGCCTCTTGCGGAGGATCATACTTTTCCAAGGGTGAAGACGATGTCTGGGCCATATACGAAGGTATGGCAGAAAATTCTACAGTGATGACCCAAGCCAGAGTCTACACACAGCAGAAGCCCCCGCAAGGAGCGGGATCATTTCAGAGGATCGCCCGCATCGATGCCGGGCCCAGCACAACGTCGGCAGCCGCAGCCCAAGCCGAATCAGCAGCAGCCGACATGGGGATTATCAGTGAAAAGCTGGACCGCATGGAGATCCTTGAGAAGAAACAGAACCAAGGTCTAGCCCAGATGGACCTTCTCACCAAGACAATGAGTGACCTGAAAACTCAGATTCTCTGTATTCAGGAGGCACAGGCCCATTCCCAACAGCCTCCCAGGTCACAGGTTGCTTCCAGCAGCAACAGTTCCAACCAGGCCTCCACCTCATACCGCCAGGTGAACCATATCCAGGCGGAGCCGGTTCCATTGTTGCAGTACCATCCAGAGCCACAGCCATCTCAGGAGACTCAGATGGTGGTGTATCAGCAGGAGCAACCACTGGCAGTTCTCCCTCCACCTTCCTTTGAGCAGGAACCGTTGATGGAAGTCAACGGGATATGATATGACCGATACCCTCAGCCCGCAATCCGTAGGGACCACCCCGGATTCCGTTGGGGTAATGGTGCTTCCTCATCCCAACAGCATCCTACTGCTCAAGGACAGCAGAGCAGCCAGCCTCAACAACACCAGCAGCAGCCCCAGTACAACCAGCCCCAGCAGTACCACAGTGGTCCTCGTCCCGCCTATCAGGGACAGCAGTGGAGGCAGCGTCAGCCGCCTCAGCAATCTTATGCCCAACCTCCCCCTCAGTACCAGCAACAGTATCAGCAGCAGCCCCATTTCCAGCAGGGACAGACGTCCGGTTCTCAGGGTCCAGCCTTTGAGAACCCTGCACTCGATGATCTTGCCCGCTTGCTATCTGAACAGCGAGCATCCTTCAGGCAAGAAATGGATGAGTTCAGACAGGAAATGCGGGAATTCATCAAAGGCAAGGCCGCCATACCCGCTCAGATCGAACCGAATCCTAATAATTTGAAAAGAAAATCTGAGCAGGTAGAGTTCACAGAGGATACCTCTCCTAGTGATGATTTGAATGATATGTATGATTCTTTGAATGATGCTAATTTTGTGACTACTAGGAGCGGTAGGATGCCAGCAGGCGGCGCCTCTTCTGAGCGACAGCCAAATGCAGAACCAGGAGCGCCAGAAGAGCAGAGGAGCGGTGCTGATGCCGCTAATGATGATGTTGAAGACGGTGGTGCTGATGCCACCAAAGATGGAGCCCAGGATGACGGTGCTGATGCCGTCGTGATACCAGATGCAGACGGTGGTACTGAAGCCACCATTTTGGGAGATGAACCAGAGCGCGGTGCTGATGCAGCGAAGACCGGTGCTAGTGGTGGTACTGAGGCCACCACGTCTACTTTTGTTGAGCCAACTTCTGTGACTTCACCACAGTTTGTATCTAGAGATTGTGGGAAGAAAAACAAAAACAACAAAAATATGAATAAAGGAAAGGCTTCTGTTCAAATTGCGGATCCATATGTGTTGAATGATGATGATTGTATGGATTCTCCACCTTCACAGGCACAGGGACCGACTCCTAGCCCTCCATCTGAGGAGGCACCCACAATCCCCTTCCCTGAGGCACTCCGCCGGGCGAAGGGGAATAAAAAAGAAAATCCTAAAAAGAACCAGCAGGTAGAGTTCGGCAATGAGATGATTGACAGATTTCACATTCAGCTGACTCTACGAGAAGCGTTTGAGCATATCCCCTTCTTCAAGAAGAATTTGAAAGAAACAACTACTGTTCGAAGAAGGAAGAGGCACAGAGATCAAATCCATATGCTCACTCACAATACTTGCTGCGCCATTCAGAACACATTGCCAGCCAAGCGACCAGACGCAGGAGCTCCCTATGTCAGATGCGAGATTCAGGAGCAGCAGTTTGATCGTACTCTATTAGACAGCGGCTCTTCAATTAATCTCCTTCCGGCAGCCTTACTCAAGCAGTTCGAGTTTGGCCCTCTTCTTCGAAGCAGAACCGTCCTTCAGTTTGCTGATAGGTCGATTAAGAGGCCGAAGGGGTTATTGAAAGACGTGGTCGTTACCATTCAGGGCCTGAAATTCCCCGTGGACTTCGTTGTGTTGGACATGGAGATCCCTGAGTCGGTAACTAATGCCCCCATCATTCTCGGACGTCCATTCTTGGCCACAGCCAAGGCGGTGACCGAGCATGATAGTGGGAAGGTATGCTTTCGTGTAGAGGGCGAAACCATACAAATAGAGACGATCGAAGAGATCAGAGCCAGAGAGGCAGAATGCTCCGAGCAGTTCAGCGAAGCCGAGCAGATGACAGAGGAAGAGCTAGACATCCACCAGGTTTGTGATTTTGAGATGTCCGATGATGAATTCAGTTGGAAAGATCCCGCAGCACCGACCCTCGCCTTGCCCGCAGATTCACTCTATCTCAAGCTCATGGCAGTCGAGAGCCGGGAGAGCACATTCTTGGATGACGATATTTCTGAGGCTGACAGTGTTGTGATGAGTGGTGCTGAGGAGTTTCAATCTTGCTCGTCATCTTCTGATCCCTCGGACTCAGACATAGACTGGGATGATTTTGATGATTACTTACCTTGTCTGATTCCTTCTGAGCTGACAACCATGACAGAGTGCGAGCCAGTGCAGTTTATTGATGATTCAGTAGGCCGCCCTTCGTCAGAAATCCATGCAGAGCGAGAGTTCTCCCATTCAGATTTGGTAGCCTTTACACAGACTTATCAGAAGCCAGATCTGCCACCTCCCAGTTGTCCTGAAAGGAAACCTCTGCCGCAGTCAATGAAGTACAGATTCCTTGCTGGAGAGCCAGAAATGCACCCAGTCATTATCTCAGCAGATTTGACTGGAGAACAAGAATCTCGTCTGATGGAGGTTCTTGAAAGAAACCGCAAGGCAATCGGTTGGAGTATAGCTGATCTCCATGGGCTGAGCCCAAAGCTTTGCTCTCACCACATCTATCTTGAAGATAACGCTAAGCCGTCGCGTGAGTTCCAACGACGGCTGAACCCGAATCTTCGAGACGTAGTAATGAAAGAAATTTCCAAGTGGTGGAGCGCTGATTTCATCTATCCCATCTCCGACTCTAAATGGGTTAGTCCACTCCATGTGGTACCTAAGAAGACAGGTATCACTACAGTTGTCAATGAGTCTGGAGAGGAGATCGCTAACAGAGTACCAACTTCTTGGAGGGTCTGTGTGGACTACAGACGATTGAATGAGGCCACCAAGAAGGATCACTTCCCGCTACCATTCATTGATCAGATTATCGAGCGGTTAGCCGGGAAGAGCCATTATTGTTTTCTTGATGGGTACTCTGGATACAATCAAGTGGCCATTGCGCCAGAAGACCAGGAGAAAACGGCATTCACCTGTCCGTTTGGGACCTATGCTTTCAGACGGATGCCCTTTGGTCTATGTAACGCTCCGGCGACATTCCAAAGGTGCATGTTGTCCATCTTCTCGGACATGGTGGGTGACTGTTTGGAGGTCTTCATGGATGACTTCTCGGTCTATGGCGACGGGTTTGATGCTTGTCTTGACTGCCTAGACCGTGTGCTGAAGCGCTGCATAGAGGTCAATCTTGTCTTATCCTGGGAGAAGAGTCATTTCATGATGACTCAAGGGACGGTCCTTGGTCATATCGTCTCCAACAGGGGCATGGAGGTCGATCCGGCTAAGGTGGATATCATCAGAAAGCTCAATCCGCCGTCCAATCTGCGTCAGTTACGGTCTTTTCTGGGGCATGTCGGTTTCTACCGACGGTTCATTCAGGATTTCAGTCGAATTGCCCGACCGCTCACTGACTTGCTCACCAAAGACACCGAGTTTATTGTTAATGATAAGTGTCTTGAATCTTTTGAGACTCTCAAAAACATGGTTGTTTCAGCTCCTGTCCTTCAGCCACCCGATTGGTCTCTTCCATTCGAGATCATGACGGATGCTTCAGATTTTGCCGTTGGGGCTGTGCTTGGACAGAGGAGGGATGGTTTACCCTTTGCCATTCACTACGCCAGCCGGACTTTGGATGCCGCGCAGCGGAATTACACTGTGACTGAGAAAGAGATGCTGGCCGTAGTCTTCGCTCTTGATAAGTATAGATCATATATTCTTGGATCTAGAGTAACCATTTACACTGATCACACCGCCATCCGGTATTTAATGGCTAAGAAGGATGCCAAAGCACGTCTCACCAGATGGATCCTTCTACTCCAGGAATTTGATATTGAAATTAAGGATAAGCCTGGAGTCAAGAATGTGGTGGCGGATCATCTCTCCAGGTTGGAGAATCTTGAGGAATCTGAGCCCAGCGCACCTATCGCAGAGACTTTTCCAGATGAGGCGATCTTGGCTGTCACCTCACTCCCATGGTATGCTGACTTTGTAAACTATCTTGTTGCCAAGACAGTCCCTCAGGGTTGGCCCAGGCAGAAACTTGAGACCTTCCTAGCTAAGGCCAAGTTTTATCATTGGGAGGATCCCGTCCTTTATCATGAAGGAGGGGACAGTATCTGGAGGAGGTGCATTCCTCAAGAAGAGCAGCATAGCGTCCTCACATACTGCCACAAGCTGGAGGCAGGAGGACATCATTCAGGAAAGAGAACAGCACAAAAGGTGCTTCAATCCGGCCTATGGTGGCCTACTCTCTTCAAGGATTCTGATGAATTCGTGAAGAGATGTACCGACTGTCAGAAAATGGGAACCTGCGGACAGAGAGACATGATGCCCATGCAACCCATTCACTTCTGTGAGGTTTTTGATGCATGGGGGATTGATTTCATGGGCCCATTTCCTAAGAGTCAGGGATTCGAGCATATTTTGCTCGCTGTAGATTATGTCAGCCGATGGGTTGAGGCCATCCCCGCCCGAGCCGCAGATGCTAAAACCGTTTGCAAATTTTTGAGGAAAAATATCATTTCACGGTTCAGTGTACCTAGAGTCTTGATTTCAGACGGGGGGTCTCATTTCATCAATGACAAAGTTAGGGCCCTTGCAGACGAGTTCGGCATTGACCATCGGGTTGCCACTCCTTATCACCCTCAGACTAATGGTCTTGCCGAAGTATCGAATAGGGAGATAAAGACTATCTTGCAGAAAGTTGTCCGCCCAGACCGAAAGGATTGGTCACAGCTTTTGGACTCGGTCTTGTGGGCGTATCGGACATCTTTCAAGAACCCATTGGGGACATCTCCCTTTCGTCTCGTCTATGGCAAGCCGTGCCATTTGCTAGTGGAAATCAAGCACAAATCTTTTTGGGCAGTTACTAAGTTGCTTCTAGATCCAGAGAGTATAGGAGACCAGAGAAGAGCAGAATTGGCAGCCCTGGAAGAATTGAGAGATACAGCCTTTTCCAACAGCCTACAGTACAAAGAGAAAGTGAAGACATGGCATGATTCACATATCAGCCATAAACAGTTTGAGCCAGATCAGAGAGTATGGTTGTTTGATTCAAGGCTAAAGTTATTCCCAGGGAAATTACAGAGCAAGTGGAAAGGACCGTATGTGGTCAGGAAGGTACATGACAATGGCAGCATCGACATATCCGAACCGTCAT
This sequence comes from Ottelia alismoides, assembly GCA_037367405.1. Classification (NCBI taxonomy): domain Eukaryota; kingdom Viridiplantae; phylum Streptophyta; class Magnoliopsida; order Alismatales; family Hydrocharitaceae; genus Ottelia; species Ottelia alismoides. Next base: position 482,596 of record JAZKJV010002889.1, read on the forward strand.
CTTCTGCTACCTTCCGTGTTAATGGTCAACGCTTGAAATTATATCTTGATCATGATCCACCGACCATTGACGTTGCCCCCATCCTTCTGGTATGAGATGTGTCCTTTGACTCTCATCATCTACATCTCATACATGGTGATCAATTCTATCTTCCGTTGTACAGATCCATCTGTTCATATCACTCTGTTTCCGTTGATTTATTTTCTTCTTTTCTTCTTTTCTTCTTTTCCTTTCCTATCTTCTTTATCTATCAAAAAGGTGCCGCCCTTGTAGACAGTTTTCCATACTTAGGACGTACTTTATCCTAAGTATAGGGGGGTTGGCACCCCGAGTTTTTCTATTCTTTTCGATCCTCTCCCTTGTCTCCTCTTTTATCTATACTTAGGGACATCTTACCCTAAGTATAGGGGGAGACAACCTGAGTACGATCTGTGCATTCCCGCCCTTGACCCTCCCTGCTTTGTGTACAGTCTGCTATACTTAGGATTATTTGATCCTAAGTATAGGGGGGACGGTCAACTTCTCATTAATTGATTCATTCATTTATTCTCTATTCTTTGGACTTGTCTATACTTAGTACGAGTTATGTCTTATCTTTTCTCTCCGATCTATGAGGACATAGCTCAAGCTAAGTATAGGGGGGTCGTATATACTACGTATATACTTTAGCCATAACTCGTACTTTCGTATTTTCCTAATAATATGGCTAAAAATTCTTTAAAATTCATTAAAAATCCTTAATCAAAAGATGTGGTTATTCCTCAAATTCTTTTTGTATTTACTGATTAAAGAATCAGGTGAAAATGTTTTTTGCAAAATGTTTGAAAAATAGTTTGAAAATCTTTGTGAACATTTATTGAAAACTATTTTGAAAATATTTTGTTTCGTGTTTTCAACCTGTGTGGTTTGTAAAATTTATTTTCTTTGTGTGAAATAAAATGTTTGAAAAATGATTTGCAAATGGTTTGAAAAATGGTTGCAAAAATATGTGGAAAAATCTATATATACTGTTTGAAAAACCTTTGCAAATTGATTTTCAAATGTGTGTACATGTTTGCAAAAATGTTTGTAAAAATTATTTTGGACTATAGTTTTCAAAAATTATGTGAAAAGCTTGTGTCAAATAAGTTTGAGGAATATACACATCACACCAAAATCCACTATATATATATCTATAAAAAATTGATCACTTGTAAATTCTTAAAATCCATTTCTTGTAAAAATAAGACGCACTCCCGTGTACATATTTTAACCTAGTTTTCAGCCAAAATCTTTTGTTTTTAAAAACTCCCAAAAACATTTGCAAAATTAAAATCCAAAAACATTTGAAAAATCTTTTTGAAAAATATAAAAAAATGCATCTGCATATGCATGCATCATCTTTTCAAAAATCCATAAAAAGTTCAAAATCCTTGAAAATTGCATCACAAAAATATTTTCTGCATTGCATTGCATAGCATTAGCATTTTTCGGATTGAGTTTGATAGTTGAACAAGTCTAAGTAAAATCCAGAGATTGGAGCTTGATTGGACCTTATAATCTACCTAATAACAGGAACCTTATAGGAACTGGGTTTGAGGTACTTCAGGTCTAGTTGACTTAATTCTTTGAGGATCACGGGACTTGGTTCAATAGATTCTTGACTGCCTAAGTAGAGTATTTCGGAGCACACGCACGACTCTTGTTGATAATGACCTAACTTGGACACCTGCACCTTTCACATAGCGCTCCACGGATGAGGTGGTGAGGAGGCAGTTTCCTTTGGCTTGGGGTAGCATATGAGGGTAGTACTTCTAGGCGGAACCTCTCTTCTTCTTATAGTGAAGGAAGTGCACCTCAACTTGGTCTAGTGGTGATGAAGGCTAAAGACAGAAGCCGTGGGTTGCAATAAAGCTTCAAAAGAGGGATAGTCTACTGGCTCAAGAGGAAAATTTCTTGTATATGCTGCTCATGTAGATATGTTGTACAGATGCAAATGAAAAAAAAAATGCAAAAAGAACTCCAAAAAAGTGGTGGGTCGGATTGAAAATTTAATAATCCCACCGGAGTATGTGTATAGTTCAATAAAGCAAAAGCTTATGGTATCCATGTTACATCTCATGAAACTTGTAGCGGGAGACTCAGCTACACTGGCTGAGCTTCCAAAAATCTATACTTCTTCCCCCTCTTCTTGAGCCGGTTGCACTTGAACTTAGAAGGGAATACCCCGCTTCTCGAGGAAAGAGTTGCTAGACTGAGGCATTAGAGTTACCAGGTTGAGGGAGGTTGTTTCTTTGTCACTTCTGAGGTGGGGAGCTACATATCACTTACACTGTACGAGTCAGACTCATAGTCGTAAGAGTTTGCGTATGAGTTGAAGTATTTCTGACCTGGCTATTGAGGAGACTTGGACCGAGTTTTGGGATTCTCAAGGACTGTTGGATTTCAAACTAGGTTCTCATTAAGGTTCCGACCGCACTAAATTTCCAAAGGTCCGACTTAAGCTCCAAACTTCGATTTTGCAAAGACAAGTTGGGGCAGGACTACACCCAGTCTAGTGGCTGATGAATCCACATTTCATCATCTTTATTCTATCATTTTGGCACCTAAAACCCTAGCAAATGCCTGTAAATAGCCTTAAATCAAGCATCTTAGCATTCATGCATGTGCATCTCAACAGTATGTAAATTACTGTAATTAAGGCCAAAATTATAGAATAAATAAAGAAAAGAAAAAGAATAAAATATTGTAAATATTTTATGATCCAAAACCCCCGAGACCTAGGCATCTTGATGAATAGGTCGACAAGGAATAAAGTAGGGGGAGATAAGGTCAGATACACAGATAAAAGACCTATATTTGTTATTCATTATTTATTCATTTTTGGGACCTACTTTTGGTTCCACTTTTTATACATCAAATAAAGAAACTTTGTACATGAAAGTTGTAGATAATAAAATAAAGAAAAATACAAAATTGATTTCACAGAAAAATACTGTACAGATAAAAAGTTATGGTCTGAATAAAAATCCAGAATGCCAACTTCCCAGACCCGTATCTCACAAATAAAATCTCCAAATGCAGCATACTCACCTTTAATTGTATATAGAAGAAAATAAGCTAATTAATGGCGGTGGTTTCGCATTTGGCGGAGCTACGGTTTGAAAGTTGAGTTTTGGACCCTCATTGTACACTTGTACCGAATAAAATATTCAATTTATTCTTTATTCAATATTTATTCATCTTTATAATTTTTGTAAATATTACATATACTATATATGTGCATTAAAATTGAAATATAATGCAAAGAAAAATAGAAATAAAAATACTTGTACAAAGACTACATAGGTATGCTATATACACTTATACCTGTATAGGATACAATTGTATTTTATTAAATATACAAAACATATCAGAAAAATAAAATAAAAATATAATTATGTATATAAAAGTATGTTATAATTTCACAAAATTATAAATATAAATAATAAGATTAAAAATACATAAAATAAAATAAAATATCAAAATACATAGGTATTATACCTATATAGGGTTAAAAAGGCAACTTGTAAAAATATATGTCATAAAAATAAATAAAAATCAGAATAAAATACTACATAAAATTTTGAACATTTTTCATTTTATAACTTTTACTTAATTCGACCATTTACTATTTTTAATTGAATTAATAAAACATTTTCCCAGGGTTTTTCCTGGTTGGTCCACGTGGACCAACCAGGTGCAAACCCTAGTTGACCTCGGTCAACTAGGTACCCTACCCCCCTGTAGCCTCTGTCAGAACCGGCGTTTGACCCATCTTCTCCATTTTTTTCGAGGCATGAACTTGCACCCTTTGAGCTCGATTCCTTCTGCAAAAATCTTCACCTACCATCCCTCTTGCTCGCACAAAGACCATCTTGGGCTGCGAGCTTCTGAATCGGGCCAGCCACCTCGTTCTTTCCACCCTCGTCACCTCGGGTCAAACCCAATAAAACCAACCCCCCCATTTTCAAATCGATTTTTGAGTTCCCTTGGTCCACCCCTCTCCGCCTCTCTTGCGCTCCAAGCCTTGCCGGAGGTGACAGCTCCGCCGCGAGCCTCTCAGCCAAGGCGAACGAGGTCGAGGAAGACTCCAGCACCTCCGCCAATCGCCGGCGTCGAGGTAACCTTCATCCTCTGGCTCTGGCCATTGAGGGCTTCATCCCGCCTTTTCCTTTATTGCTTTAGATTCCTGTTAGTGTAAGCTTGAAAACCCCTAAAGAAATTTGAAGTTACGATCACTGATTCGCCAAATCAAGCACCTTGGCCGGAGCGCACCTCCGGCCGTGCATCTCCATTTCGACTCGACCATCCCCTTGGTCCACCCCTCTCCGCCTCTCTTGCGCTCCAAGCCTTGCCGGAGGTGACAGCTCCGCCGCGAGCCTCTCAGCCAAGGCGAACGAGGTCGAGGAAGACTCCAGCACCTCCGCCAATCGCCGGCGTCGAGGTAACCTTCATCCTCTGGCTCCGGCCATTGAGGGCTTCATCCCGCCTTTTCCTTTATTGCTTTAGATTCCTGTTAGTGTAAGCTTGAAAACCCCTAAAGAAATTTGAAGTTACGATCACTGATTCGCCAAATCAAGCACCTTGGCCGGAGCGCACCTCCGGCCGTGCATCTCCATTTCGACTCGACCATCCCCAAGGCCACCCGAGGGTCCAGGCAGTTTGCCCTGGACCCCTTGACTTTGTTTGCAGGTCCAAGCCACTTCACGCGCGCCTGGAGGCGAGTTTTGGAGCTCGCCGGAGCAGCAGCAGCCTTCCAGCTCCGCTCGCTGCCCGAGAGCACCACGGGCCTCCCCGTGGATTTTTGACGCCCCCAGGAGATAGAAGACCGTTCCAGGAAGCTCCTCGTCCATTTTGAGGACCTGTCGTCGCCGGAGGAGGGAGAACGAGGTCGGAGAAGCTCGCCTCCGCCGGCGTTCTTCCCCGTTCTTGCAACCCCTCTTCCCAGCCGTTGGATCGAGGAGGAGCCCCAGATCGCACAGTTGCCGTTGGATCTTCCTCAGCCTCAACCGTCAGATCAACTCGGGAGGATCTAATCTTGGCCGCACATCCGCGAAGCGCCATCGGCCGTCCACAACGCGCCACGTGTTTAAGTGGCCCTCCATCCGCCGTTGGATCGCGCGCAAGAGGGTATTTTGCAACTCACCCCTTGCGCATTTTTGTATTTAATATTTAGTTTTTAAACTTTCGTCTGTAGCTTAAATATTTTGTAATATTTGCAAGTAGGCCCCCAAACTTTTGATATTTGCACTTAGGTCCTCCGCCACGTCACCTCACGTGACCTGTACACGTGATGTGGGGGCATTTTGCAGAGGACCCCTCGGTCTTTTGTTTATTTCGTTTTAGCCCTAAAACTTTCATAGGCACGAGTAATATTTTTGGATATTTTGCAAAGTGCCCCCAGACTTTTGTATTATTGCATTCCAGTCCTCCCCAGGCGCGTGCAAGTCACGCGCCCTGGTGGGTAATTTGTAGGCGTGCCCAGGCGGGTCTTGTATTTACGTTTGGTCCCAGAAGTTGAATATATAGTGTAATATTTTGTGGAAAATTGCATGTTAGCCCCTGGATGTTTGGAATATTGCACATATACCCTGCCAGGCTTGTTTAATATTTGGATGTTTGTTGGATTTATTTGAAATATTATTTTAACCAAAAATTCCACAAAAATAGGACTAAGCTTCTGGATAGGTGTACTTTGACGCCTATATTTTAGTTTTTGATTTTGTTTTATTTTGATATTTATTAAAAATCAAAAACAACCTTTTGTGTACTGTCTACTTTAGAAAATACCAAAAAAATAGTAAAACACCTCCAAAAATTCCCAAAATTCACATAGTGTCTATTTTATCCTATTTTAGAGTCAGTCCAAAAATCATTAAAAATTTCAAAAGAAAAACACTAAAAATTGAAAAAACACTCAAAAACTTCAAAAAAATATATAAAATAGTAGAAAAATCCAAAAAATAACAAACTCAGCTTCTGTTTGTCACTTATTTTATTCTCTTTATTTAGAAAAATAATGTGAATTATTTTGAGTACTGGTTGATATTTTAAAGTATATTTTACTCACAGCCAGCCCTATTCTCACTGTTTTCCTTTATTTCAGCCCTTAAAAATACCAAAAACACCTAGAAAAATCCCCAAAAATCACAAAAACAGTAAAAAACCCGAAAAAGACTAAAACATTTTATTCCTGAATTTTTGAGCATTTTTATGCATTTTTATAAATCTTTTACTTTGCCTTGTTTTATATTGCCTTTACTTCCCAATATTGAAAAAGAAAAAAAAATATAAAAAATATATAAAAATCAGAAAATCAAAAATCGAAATACAAAATTAAAAAATTATATAAAAAAAATTAAAAATTAAAAACCCACAGAAATTTGATTGACTTGCTTGCTTAGTGTAGACACTTCACACACTCACACATTTTAGCATTTTTGCTAGGACTTCACTGTGTGCTCCCTGTGTTCGAACTCTCTGCATACTTGCCCTTTACATCATTTGTGCAGAGTTAAAAATAAATTTTAACTCCACATTGTTTCTAATTTTATTGATCTTAGTGTGGGTTAATTGTTGACTTTAGCCCGGATTTAGTGTGGTCAACACACCGACTGAGTTCACGCTTTGTGTGAACTTAAGACCACCTATTTTCGGCTAAATCAGTGGCCAACGTCTTAGCAAATATCTTATAAACGACCCCACAGCATGAGATAGGCCGGAAGTCTCCCATGTTGACAGGGGACTTGATTTTTGGCACAAGAGTAATGAACGTGTGGTTCCACCTGCCTAACCATGTGCCCTCCATTGTACAGGGAATTGCATCGCCGCCAAGACGTCATCTTTTATCATGCTCCAGTGTCTCTTAAAGAAACCCGCATTGAATCCATCAGGGCCAGGCGCCTTGGAGGAGGGGATGCCACACAATGAGCGCCAGATCTCATCAGCGGAGAATGGCCTGGATAGCCAGGAACGAGCCTCCAAAGTGAGGACACGCTTGGGCAAGGGGGGCGGCACCAAGCGAGGCCGAGTGGACCCCGGACTGAGGAAGGAGCTGTAATGATTGAATGCCGCTTCCGCGATCTCATTCGGCCTATCAACTTTCCGGCCCTGAGAATCAATAAGGGAGTGGATTTGATTCCTGGACAGCCTTGCTTTCGCCGAGATATGGAAAAATTTCGTGTTACGGTCACCCAAACGAAGCCAGTTGTTGCGACTTTTTTGTTTCCAGGTCCATTCAAGGTCGTAATCCAGTGCTTCAAGGTGTTGCTTCACATTCATTTCAAGCTGGGCCAGCATGGGGTCAACCGGAGAAATGGCGAGCGCATCGTTAATGCAGTAAAGGAATTTATCCGTTGTTTGACCTCGTCAAAGATGCTTGCGTCCTTGCTGGCCCAATCCTTCAAAAATGCTTTACGTTCTTGAGCTTAGTTGCAAGTCGGAATAGGGGGTTTCCTTTGGTCGGCAAGTTCCAGCCCGCAGTTACGGCGTCGAGGTAGCCCGGCCTAGTGGCCCAATAATCATAGAATCTGAAAGGTTTGGGCCTGTTATCAGGTTTGGCAATTTCCACCGTGAGCAGTAGGTGGTCGCTCGACGGGATGGGGGAGTAGCCAGCTTTGCGCAAGGGAATTTGGCCATCCAAGCCACATTCCCGAAAGCTCTATCCAACTTTGCAACAATTCTGGATGGCCCAATGGAGGAATTGGACCATGACCATTCATTACCGTAGGACTCCAGCTCAAGAAGGTTGCAATCATCGATGCAGCGGTTGAAGTCCTCCATGGACCTCGATGGTGGATCTCGCCCGCCTCTTTTTTCCGACGCAAACCGCACAACATTAAAATCACCAAGGATTAACCAAGGGACCGAGGCATTGTCGGAGGTAGCTCTAAGGTGGTCCCAAAGTCACGCCGCAAGGAAGGACAGTTATCACCATATATGACAGAGATGATGATTGAGAGGCCCCATGATTGGAGCACATCATGGAGATTGCCTGGTTGGTAATTGCCACTGGGGAGCAATCCCAGCATTCAGTGCGCCACAGAAAGTAGATTCTACCGAGCATCGTATTGTTATGGGTGAATGACCAGCCATCAGGGATTCTTTTCGCAAAAACGTCCCTATTACCCGGCCTGATCTTGATTTCAATCAAACCTATAATCTCCGCATTCCTCGAGTGCATTTCCTTTAAGTATTGCTTTGAGCTTCCGGGGCCTGTTGAGGCCCCTCGTGTTACACACTGTTATTGACATTAAATCACTTTGGCGGAGGGCCCTTCCCCCCTTTGGGTTTAGAGGACGTCCTTACGGACTTCTTTCTTAGCATGGTGAACAACATTCCATAGTGGATTCTCCATCGAGACAGTGGAAGGAGCCTCATTATCCAACCACCTTACCTTCCCGGAAGTCATCTGACATTTCGTCGGATGTTATGTTAAGGTCGATAGATTCTGTATCAATAGCAGATTGCTGCGATAATTGTTTTTTCTACCGGATCCCATCCTTGCGTGCATCATACTCTTGCTGCCCCCGAGATATGGTGTGGAGTGGTCTTACCTTGCATCGGCAGGCGCTTCTGAAGTTTGCGATTAAGTCTTTCGGAATCCCGGCAGTACGCATCGCTTTGGACGTTAAGATGAGGCAAAGAAGACACTTACAGGGCTCCCTTGCTGGGGGGGAGTGGACTTTGCTTCGAGGGGACGGTTGTGCATCCATAGAAGGTGGGCGAGAAGACTCTGGGTGTTCATCAGCCAAGGGCGAGACCTCTTCAGCGGCAACGGGTGGAGGTTCAGGTGGGTCCTGCGGTAACGTCGACGCTGAGGTATCACCCAGTCGCTGTTCAGACGTGGAGAAAGGGCAAGCCCTCCGATGATGTCCAAAGGACACACAAGCCGCTACAGCGAGGGGGGGACCATTCAAGTTCGACTCCCACCATCTGCCTCTGCCCGTTGAAGAAGACCAACGGGATTTTTGGGGGAGATAACGGCAGCAGCATGGATAGAAATGCAGCATCTAGCGTAGGTGGAGCAATTGCCGGCAGCGGTAGCCGCATCCATGAATAAGGGGGTCCCCAACAGCTGGCGAGCCTTATTGAGGACAATAGCGTTGGTGTGGCCGAGGCTGAGGCCGTGGAAGCGGACCCAAAGCGGCACTTCCATTAGCAGATCTCTTCTCAAGGCAGAAGCCAGCGTCCCACATCCTGATGGCCATGAATCGGCCCTGGAATAGCCAAGGTCCACCAGCGAGTATTCTTTGGCATTCCCCGCCGAGGAGAGGCGCAGGTAATAGAAACCATTGGGGCGGGGGACCAGCTTATAGCCACCCACGGGTTTCCAGACCTTCTCAACAAACGTAGCCAGGAGCTTCCAATACGGGCTTCTTCCCTAGGACGTAGAAGACGAGGGTGTTTTCCCAAGCCTTGTCCATTTCGGTAGCTTCGTGCTGTGAGACGAACGCGACTTGCTCTCCCTCGACGAGGACCGGGGGGCGCGAAAGCCATTTGGCGAGATCTGGGTTTGGGGGAAGGCTTTACGCCGCAGATCTCACTCCAGGAGGGTCGGGCCGAAGACCGAGGCACAGGGGTGCGGAGGTGGAGGGGGTGGTGGGTGGGCTGTATGGTGGAGGGGTGGTGGCGTATTGGTTTGATGGCCACCATTGGGAGGCGGCGGCGGAGTAGGGTTTGGTGGGGGAGGGGGATGGGGGGAGGGGGGTCCATCGTGGTCACTTGTACGAGACTTTTTTACATTGTCGGGAATTTCACCTTTTTACATTTGTCCCTGTCAACATTGTCCCTAGCGATTTTTTTGTGGGGGAGGGGGAGGTGGGGGAGGGGGGGGAGGGGGGGAGTAGGGTTTGGTTTTGCCGAACGTGCCTTCGTAATTTACCATTTTTACATTGTCCCATAGCGATTTTTTTGTCATTTTCATTTATGTCAAAAAGAGATTCAGAAATTGATGCTCATTAGACTTTTGTCGTTTTTTATGTTGCCCACGTTTAATCATCCTACTTTACTTTAGGGTTTTTTCCCTTCCAGCTGTAGAATTTTAATTTCTACAGTATTAATTATGCCTTTTTCTTTTTCTTTAAATATTAATTGTACCCTTTTTATCCTAAACAAATATTAATTGTACCCTTACTTTCTTGCATCATTATCACTTGTGAGTTTTCGTTATATTTTTCCATTAGTGAGATGAACCCAAATCATGATTTAGACAAAGCAATGTTCGATTTAGTCAAATTTTATTGCATTCATTTTGAAAAATGTTCGAATTTTTACATTGTTTTGTACTATATACATAGTTTTGATATCAAAATATTTACAAACTTTTTACATACAAAACATTTTTACAAAAATTTGTACACAGATAATTTTTATAAATAGCTATGTATGTGCATGAAAGAATTTTATGTATAAGAAAAATTTTACAGTTTTTAGAAAAAGATTTTAGCCATTTTATTTATAAACATACTCACGCAAAGTACGCTTATGGCTAAAGTATATATGTAATATATATGACACTCCCTATACTTAGCTCGAACGTTGTCCTCAAAGTGAATCAAGAGTGATGAAGAAGACATATACTCATGTTTAATATAGGGAAGTGAAAATTTTGAAAATTACACTTGTATCTTTCTATTTTCTTTCCAATTATATTTGCACCATGAGATGAAGTCTGTTTGAGAAGGAAACAGACGGAAACTAGCCCAAGAAACACAATTGTTAATTGCCCAAGAAGGCACGGGCATAATTGATGTAGCAAAAAGGGAGTGGTATAACTGATAGTGCAGAATTTAAGAGGGGCATAACTATAAAACATCTACACTTTATTACACGTTTACTCCTATTTTCTTTTCATTATTTCCTTCTTTCCAACCACACTAAAATGAAATTGACTTAAGGAAACGAATAAATTACCATTCATAGCGATTCTTCCGTAGTTTAATTTATAACAACAAATAATATTCTTTACTTGATCCTTTAAATTTGCAATGATTACTAATTTGTTGTTCTATTGTTAGCAATAGATCATTATAACATCATCTTTATTATACATTTAGCGACAACTAATACAAACGAACAATCCAAGAGTAGATCATCATTATATAAGAATTTAACAATTAATATTATACATGTTGCTAATTACAAAAGAAAAGATAATAATATATCGCCAGAATAATCACATTACAAATTCAAGCGGATATATCTCTAATTTACCTGAAAGTTATGTATATAAAAATATCACCAATTTTTCAGTAGCCCAGAAGAATTTTGACTATAAGCAGAGAACTTTGTTGAGTTTGCTATGGATCAAAACTAGCTTTCTCGTTGATTGTTGAACACTTCTCTAACTATAAACCAGCTTTCTACACACACACATATAGAGAGAGAGCCGCTCAAAGAGTTGTAGTAGACTCGAGGTGAGTTGTATGTCGAAATAAGGATATAGAAGGTTCCTTATATAGTTATTCAAGTGTGTAATCATCAAGGAGCTAAAAATCAATTCAAAATCCAAACATTGATCGATTAAGACAAAAACAGTACAATCGATCACTTCAAGACATTGATCGATCAACTATGACCGTTACAGAGTTCAAAATTCAAAGGTTGAGCATCACAAAAATATAACTTACCAATTAATAGATCATAGTGTTAGAAAATCAACGTTCAAGATATGATAGATCAAACACAAAACAACTTACCGATCAGAACTGAAAACTTGGTCGATTAGAAAGAGCTATCATCCAAAACCAACAAAGGATCAATCAGATCAATAACAATGATTGATCAAACCTAGTTGATAAAAAGAATAGCATGATCAATCAACTGAATCTGGAAGTTGACTTGAGGTTTTCACTTTGGTTCTTGCAGTTGACTTCTTGAGAGAAATACAACAACTCTATTGTGATAGTACAAGATGAAAATGTTTGACATACATTAGAATACATTGGTGTTTAACAATAACTACAAAAAAACTTACACTTGGACAATATATATATAACAAGATAAAACTTCTTAGAAACTTCTCATAAGATCTTGAGCTTGAGATTTCTGCAAAACAATACACAAATGTGAGTAGATCCAATATGTTTGTGTGTCAGCTTTAAAAAGAACTTAAGAAGCGAAAAAAGGTCCTAACACTTGTGTCCTACCTTTCTACACTACTAATAGTTATGCCCCTTTTTCAGTTTAACAATACAATGAATGAACAAACCATGATTACACAAATCAAAATATAGTTAAGAAAAATCTTATTATAAGGGCCCCTCCTCAATTTTGACTCCACATCTCTCTCAATATCCTCCCTCCTCATATCTCTACTCCTATGAGCACAATGAGTGAGGGGATTCATCTTCATGGCCGCTTTATCGCGGGAGAGGTGTGAATGCAAAGCCTTTTCATCATGCGGCATCCCGGGTGTTGGGGCTGGGGGGTTTCTTAAAAAAATATGCTTGATTACATTTGCATTTCCCTTCATCCAGTGTTCTTAGCTTTTAGATTTAATTAAATTTTTAATCGAAAAATCCAAAACACCTCGAACTTGCAAAAATGAAAGGAAAATCCTATTAATTCTAAAGTTTTTTTTACCTATGAACTCTAGAATCTTTCTAAATTATCTTCTCGACTCTGTAAATATTGTTATTACCCACCTAGATCTCGTAAATTGCCAACCTTATCTCACAGACTATGTGATTAACTCGCATCTATTTAACTGTTAAACTTAATCGGATTCTGCTATTTAACTGTTAAACTTAATCGGATCTGCTAAAAAAAGGAACATATTATTTTATTTCTTTACTAAATTTATAAAAGATACCTTCCTTCCCCTTCCTCCTCACACCCCCTTGTGCTCCACCTACATCAACCATCTCCAGCACCTCCACGAGCCACCCGACTCAGGCCCCCTCCCCCCTTGCACCCGGGACCTCCGGCTCCCTCCCCTTCGTGCCTAGACCTTCGGACCCCCTTCAGGGTTCCTTCCACCTATGGGGATTGGCTTTCTTGCTGTGGATGGCGTGGACGTCTGGTTTCGGTGTCCATACATCATATATGGATGAGAAAGTCGCAGCTGGAGACACGGCTTGTCCGCGGGGCTCATCTTTTCCTGCGCAGCAGAGAGAGAAAAGGGATCACGCATGGTATACGAGGAGAGGGTCGGTGCCCGTAGGTAGGGGGTCAATCTCCAGTTGGTTGGCATGGAGTTGTAGGCGCACGATGCAATGGTCATGGTCGTGGGTTCTGCTGTAGCAGAGCCTGTTGGAGGACGCGGGATGTCCGATAGTTCTGTTGTGGGTGGAGGAGGTACCTGTAGAAGACGGAGGTGCTTTCCTCTTTGACGGTGAAGGATGCATGCAATGGGTATGGACAGTAGCCTCACGAAGAAGAAAACACTCGTGCATGGGTCTACAGCTGCGAAGCTCCAGCAGGAGTCCTCCAGTGATGGCAAAAGAGAATGGAGGGTTGGTTTAGCAACCTCAAATATTTAATTAATTGGTTCAACAAATCATCTCGAAAAATTCGGTTAAAATTGTTTTCGTGATTGAAAGAAATGATTTATCTGTGAAAATGTAAAAGAAATGGTGATTTGTAGACAGATGGAGATAGAGTTGAGAGAGAGAGAGAGAGAAAGAAAGAGAGAATAAAGAAGGAAGAAGAATGGATGAAGAAGAAAATGAGGAAGAAGGAGATGGGAAGGTGGAAGATCTACCATTCAATTCGCATCTGATTAGATTAACTCAAGATTCACCCAATCAATTTGACTCAAATAAGTTAAAGTTGACGGCATGGTTCGTGAGGTAAGACGTTTTACGGAATCGAAGGGGTAATAACGATGTTTACCAAGGTCGAGAATGTAATTTTAGAAAGACTGTAGAATTTGTAGGGTAAAAATCCCTAATTCCGAAGATACAAAATAGTATTTTGGAAACCTTGCTATATAAACTTTATAGGAAAAATAAAATTAGATTATTCATGGCCCATTTAACACAAAATCCCTGTTTTATAAAGTGAGCACTGGTTTCCTTTAAATTTTTTCTAAAGTTTTTTGTCATATTTTAATTATATTCATATATTTAAAAATATCAAAATATTGCAAAATCTAAAAAACCTAAAGACATTTTATTTTTATTATATTTTTATCTCATAAATGAAAGTTAAAACACACCATCTGTTCACATTTCCTAATTATCTAAGCAAAATAAATTTCATTTTTCTTTATTTTATTATTAAAAAGAAGTTAAAAATAAAAAAAATAAAAATGGCAAAAGGTAATAATGTACCTATACTATTTTTTTGGCGTGTAAATGTAAACTATATATTCCCAAAAAGAGGCGGAAGAAGAGTTACAAAATATGGTGGCCAGTAAAAAACTAGCCTAAAAAAGAGAATGGACATACATTGGATGGAGAAATTAAACTGAACCTGAGAGGAAAAACAAAAAACTCAGCGGCCAGCCTAAAACTTAATGTATCTGAAAGTAGTTTGGACCTCGACAACAATATACTCAGAGGACCAGCAGCAAGCGCTCGACCAGCGACGATTCCGTTCCAACCAAATGTGCCAAACCACAATCGCGAGGAGGGTGGCGAAGGTGGAACAATCGGCGGAGATGGCAGGTTAAGGATCCAGTTAACCAAGTCATGGATTGCATTTGAAGGAGGTACCAACAAACCGATTGAATGAGGTCAAGAGTTGGGATGGAGAAACCCAAGGACAAGTTGTAATCCAAATGTCTGATCGAAGAATCATTCGAGAAGTTGTTCGAACATGAAAAATGCCATTGAAGTCGCACGAATCATGCTTAGACATTGTCAATCTCAACCTTCAAAAATGTGCATCTCCTCATACATATGATCTTGTTCAAGTCGCTCTACAATGTTTTCTAAGTTGTGTGCTTTATATTGATATCGACGAGAATCCTTTTAGCATTGTCTTACTTGATTTGTGGATATTTTTCTCTGGAATAGATAAAATCCTCTTAAACGCGTCCACGAAAGGATTTTTGTACGAAGGGCACAATGAAAATATCGCAATAAAATTTTCTTAATCGTAAACAACATTGTACAATTGTGATTTAATTACTCTATCTCCACTCTTTAATTTAGTTTTATTTTTGTTATTCCATATTTATATTTGCATAATTCAACTCTCTCCTTTCTTTTGGCAAACTCACTATTCGGTATCAAATTAAGGAGGATGAAGTCTTTTACATGTTTAATATCCACGTGAAGATCCTTATAAAAGAATTTTCCCAACTCTTGGAACATATTCACCCACTCCATTACAAAGTCGTCATACTTAAACAAGAGTAGTTTTGCATATTGTTCAAAGGAGATGGGGATTTTTATTCGGCACTTAAGGTTGACAACATAGTCATTAGAAAGAATTGATTTACCTAAATTAAGTAGAATATGATGATGGTGAATTTATTTAAGTGCAAGGTACTATGTCCTATAGCCTACAAGCACATTTAAATACTATGTAAATTTAGGATTAAATCCATGAGAAACGCTATGTAACTGTGGGAGTCAATTCTCGAGAAACAAAGGAAAAGAAAGCGGAAAAACCATGGGGAAAATCGGTGAAACTCTGACTACCCAATTGGGGTGGAAACAAGTCCTAAAATAAGTCTATGTCAAGAGTTCTACACATCATGAAACTCTGAACGAACTCCGCTATAAATATATCAATAAATAAAATATGTAGAAAAATAAACATATACCAAAGACATACCCTCTTTAACTCAAAAGGGAAACAATCTTCTCATCATCTCAGCAGCGAGGTCGACCCTCTACATCACTCACCTTTGATGCTCCCACGTTGAATCGGTTATTGAAGTTGTCGCGTCCTCTCAAGAAGAATGTGTGGTCAAGATTGAGAGATAAAACAATGTTATCCAAATAAGAAATAATATTGCAATGAAAATAAACACTCAAATGCAATATATATATATATCACAAAAATGAAGTAGGTTGAGAATGACTCAAGTCTTACAAGTTGTGCCGCCTCCCCAGCAATGATGTCATATTTTTGTCTTAATTTAAATCAATCAGTTGCAATACTGGGGATGAAAACAATAAATCAAAATACAAACTATTATGTGTAATTACGTGGAGAGTGTGTGAGTATATGTGTTTGACTTGGTTTGGGTTCAACGTCAAACAAGGAGGCGATGAATCAAGTAAATGTGACTCAGTATAAAGTCAATACTATGTGATTGTGCTAAGTGCGGTGAATGCGGATTTTTTTAAAATGTTATGTGGTTTTTGATACACTTACTATATGTAGAATAGTATAGGTACATACGCATAGATTAGATGTACCTATGCGGATGTACCTATACTATATGCGCGCTAAATACCTTAGCAATGGCTCATTTTGGGATGCCTCGACAGTCTCCTCCTCTTCTATTCACTGGCAAAAGATGCTGGCATCCAGGCCGGCTTTGCGGGAGGCCATTCGGGGCGACGTTCTCACTGCTTCTTGGACCCCCTCGCACTCAGGCTTTTCTTTTGCGAGTGCCTTTCATCTACTTCGTCCTCGAGCCGAGCTGGTCTCCTGGCATGCGGTTATTTGGGACCGTCATATCCCGCCTTCCTATGCTTTCACTCTTTACAGGGCTTTTCTGGGAAGGCTCCCTACTAAGGACAGACTTATTGCATTTGGGGTGGAATTGCCTACTGCGTGCGGGCTCTGTTCAGTGGAGGCGGAATCGCATGATCACCTGCTGCTCATGTGCCCCTTCTCCTCCTCGATTTGGCAGGACTCACTTCGATTCTAATGAATCGGGTGCATTTGAATTAGTTTGCACAAGATAAACAAAATTCACCAAATCATAATCCTGCGAGCAGTACTGTTCATCCAAGTATTCTCATGCCTTGCGAACTTTTCAGTAAAATTTCTGACGATGTTTCAGCATTTCAAAAAAAAATCCCGAATTAGATTTCTAAATAAGTACCCTGAAAGTAGTTTATTGTGTGATTAAAAAAATGAAGTGGATGGAGATCCTCGACGTAGTGGAAGAAACTGGATCAATCTCGAGTCCTTTCAGACCCGAGGTGATTGCGTAATGGGAAAATGAAGAATTGGTATTGTACGTATGCGTGATAATGTGAAATACGTGATGTGTGAATTGACTAAAGACATAGCAATGGAGAGGTTGAGAAGAGAGAGGAAGGAGGGAGATGAGAAACGAAGATGAAGGATCTCTAACCTGGAAGGTGGACATAGGCGTATATTGTGCCTGGGGTTATGTACTATGCATTTCTTTATAATCACAAAAAACAATGTCATTAAGAGATTGTACATGCTAATTTTATGTAGGATTTTTTTACACCTATGCTCCTGCAATTTCAGTTATGCTCACATCTTTTACGCAATAACACGTGTACCTCTATATTCATACAAAATTCACAGATCTATCCTTCCATTAAGGTAAAGTAGTGGCGTAAGCGTAATTACAAAAGAGCATAACTTTGAATTTTGTAAGAATATATGGGCACAAGCGAGATAGGGGTACAAGTGTAATTGCACAATCTCAAAAGAGCGCAAGTGTAAAAACTCCTTTTTTTGTAATATCATGTTTGACTTGTACATGCATCTTTACTGACCGCCATAGAATATCATTGATGAAACATTGCATCACAGAACTTTTCATCGCACTTCTCAATATCAAACTCGAATTCAGGTAGTGGCTGGACTGCCTCACATCCTGCAACACATCATGGTCGCACTTCTCAATATCACTTGTGCCCTTCTTAACTTCTGCAATATCAGTTATGCCTGCTATGCCCCTCCTTTTTTGTAATTTTAATTGTGCCACTGATTTCTTACAAAATTCACTATTGTACTATTTTGTTGAATAGAGACATGACTGATATTACGAAAAGAAAGAATATTTTGTTGAGTAGAGACATGACTGATATTACGAAAGGGAAGAACTGTGAATTTCGTAAGAAGTCGAGAGGAACAATTGATATTATAAAAAAAGAGATGTAATGATAATGCAGAAGTTTGAAAAGGGCACATGTGATAAAAATCCAAAAAGGTTACACTGAGCAACCAATTAAGGTCGATGAACGCGCGCGTGGGAGCGGGAAAAAACAAACAGAAAGGAGGCGCGAACTCGACCACAGCCACAGTCTACGGCGCATGACATACGCGTGCTCCACTTAGGCCTCCGTCCCCTTCCTCGTCTGCTGGGGCCCACTGCCCCCCACCTCCCCCCCGCGCCCCCCACCCGTTCGATCTCTATATATAATCCCCCCGACTCCGATGGGCAAACTCCATATCCATCACATGGACATGGAGATGAGCACGGAGTCCTCCTCCTACTCCCACCTGCCCCCCGGCTTCCGCTTCCACCCCACCGACGAGGAGCTCGTCGTGCACTACCTCAAGCGCAAGGCCGCCTCCGCGCCGCTCCCCGTGTCCATCATCGCCGAGATCGACCTCTACAAGTACGATCCCTGGGAGCTCCCCGGCAAGGCCAGCTTCGGGGAGAACGAGTGGTACTTCTTCAGCCCCAGGGATCGTAAGTACCCCAACGGGGTCCGCCCGAACCGGGCGGCCACGTCCGGGTACTGGAAGGCCACGGGCACCGACAAGCCTATACGCTCGTCCGCGGGGAACAAGGTCGTCGGGGTTAAGAAGGCTCTCGTGTTCTACGTGGGCAAGCCCCCAAGGGGGTCAAGACGAATTGGATCATGCACGAGTATCGCCTGGTCGATGCCGGCGGAGGCGGCGGGGTGGGATCTAATGCCGCCGCGAGCCGCGGAGACCGCCGGAGCAGGAAGCTCTCACTCAGGGTGAGCTAGCCTTGCTCAATTTCGCGATTTTAATTAAATTACGTGATAAATTCCTACGAATTATATTTTTTGGTAATTTATATTGGGGTTGGGGAGCATGCACCCAGGTGCATGTAATTTTACATGCACCGGGGTCTATATCTTGCACATTGTTTTAGTTTTTTGGAAAACGTCACCATGTATATTCATCTATATATCCCTCCTATATGTCATTCAAATTTCGTCAGAAACAGAGACTCATATACCCTCCATCTAGAATGGGTAATTTTAACGGTCTTAGAATTGCTGTAATTGGCCCATTCTAGATGGAGTGCATAGGAGTCTCTGTTTCTGACGAAATCCGAATGGCATATAGGAGGGATATATAGATGAATATACATGGTGACGTTTTTCAAAAAACAAAAAAAATATGCAAGATATAGACCCCGGTGCATGTAAAATTACATGCACCTGGGTGCATGCTCCCCAACCCCATTTATATTTAATGATGGAAATACATGAAATGGAAGTATATAAAATATTCAGTGCTGCACTATAGTTTGGAATTTACCCTTTTTCTGGGGGGAATATCCGAAAAATTCGAGCTTTGGTGGTGTCGATGGTGAGTTGTTTTCCGATTGAGGTCGATTGGCTTTTTTTTGTTCGATATTAAACAATTAATATATGTGTCCAGATCACTTTTTTGTCTGACGTTTAAAAAAAGGAGCGTATCTGTTGGGCAATGTTTTGAAACCGAACCGGCCATCAAATCAGAAATTTTATTGAAATGGTCGGATCGAGTTGAACTGGATAACCAAATCAGTTCAACTGGATGATGATATCATTATTATTTAAAATTAGATTAAATCGGACTGATAAAGAAAAAGTAGCTGAATCGATTAATTAAACCGAAATGAAACAAAATGTATATATAATATACACTTAAATATATTTGAAATAGAAATAAAATACGTAGACAATGGTATATATTTCACACTATACATAAAATATTTTTTTCGTTATCATATGTAACACTATACATCATCAAATGTCATATATATATGGGAAAAAGGAGCCTACCTCAGCGGGTGCAGGTAAACTCCCTACACCCGGCCTAATTTTTCATTATTTTTTGATTTTTTTGAAATGAAACCTTGGGGAATTTAGATCACAATGTATCACCATGTTATCATTCCAAATTCAACTTAATTCGAGACTTCTATCATCTTCATCAAGACTACCAAATTTTAACGGTTTCAGAATTGTTGAAATCGACCATGTCTAGATGACCGTGTTAGGAATGTTTGTTTTGGATGAAACTTGAAACACGTATT
This sequence comes from Ottelia alismoides, assembly GCA_037367405.1. Taxonomy (NCBI): domain Eukaryota; kingdom Viridiplantae; phylum Streptophyta; class Magnoliopsida; order Alismatales; family Hydrocharitaceae; genus Ottelia; species Ottelia alismoides. The sequence goes on from JAZKJV010002889.1 coordinate 502,733, forward strand.
CCCATTAACATATTAAGTAAATCCACCCAACTTTTAATTCAAAAAAATAAAATAAAAAAATAATCGAAAAATGGGGTGGGTGCAGGGAGTTTCCTACACCCCAGGGTGCAGACTCCCTGCCCCCTATATATATATTATTTGGACTAGATGCTCTATAACATAATAATAGTTTAATAATATTCAAAACTCATTATATGTAAAAAGTTAGGTTAAAGTAGTTGGTCAGGAGTTTGAAATAAATAACCAAAGGTCATAAATTCAACTTCCCTTACTAGCATTATTTTTAAATAAATAAAAAAATACGGTTCAACTTAAAAATAATGATTTTTTGGTAAGATAAATATATATATATGAATATACGTGAATTATTCTTATTCTTAATTTTTTTTATTTTTTTAAAATGTGAAATATGCAATAGTTGTCATATAATAGGCAACGGAGAATAAATAGCAATGATGAAGAAAGATAAGCGAAGTGGAAATTTTGTGGAATGGAGAAAATGAATAACTATTCTAAAAATTAATAATATATCAAATAGAAGAAATCTTTGAATTTTCTATCCTTTTGAGAAGAACGGACCTTGGTATATTCTACGGCATTTTATCACACACATCATGTTTGATGAATAAAGTATCCTCATCAATTTTGCATATATATATATATATATATATATGTGGGTTTTTTACACTTGCCCATTTAATAATGTGCAATTACTGTTACGCTTATATCTTTTTTTTGCAATAATACTTGTATCTTTTACAAAATCCACAATTATACCTTTATGTAATCACACTTGCAAAAAGCATAGAGGCATACCTGTGATTTTTGTAAGAATATAGGGATACAAGTGTTATTACAAAAAAGATAAATGTATAACTGTAATTGCATAATGGCAAAGGGGGCACAAGTATAAAAAAACCCTATATATTATGTATATAAACGTATCACCGTAATTTTTCATCGAGGGACGTTGATATCGTGTTAAAAAAATAATTCTGTCGTCCCAGTCAAAGAATTTACGTTTTTAGCAACGAATATCATATTTGCCGCTGCTTTAGTAACGGTCACATATCATATTCGATTCAGTGACATGTGTTGACTTTTTGCTATTTATCAAATTGTTATTCATTTAATGGGCATGCAATGAATTTTATGTCGTTTATCAGACTATTCATTTAGGTTAATAAATGGAACCTGTATCGTGTCGGGTTATCATCTTCGGGTCAATTGCCGTTATCATCAATTCGACGTTATCACCAATCACAAATAGCGACATGTCCTGAAGAGTAATGGGTTTTTTTTTCACTCGTGCCTTTCCAAGTTTTTACGATTACAATCATGTCTCTATCTTTTATGCAACAATACATGTGCTCCTATTTTCTACAAAGTTCATAGGTCTGCCATTCTATTAAAGTAAAATAGGGGCATAAGAGTAATTAAAAAGGACAGAATGAATTGTGAATTTTGTAAGAATATAGTGGCACACATATTATTGAAAAAAAGATAGACACGCGACTGAAAGGGGCACTAAGTGTTAAAAATCCAAGAACGTCGAATTAGGATATGCAATTGCACAAAATTCTCTCTTCGCATGTGTGATCGATGGGGGGCATACATGTAAATGAACCGATGTTTATGGGTTTTATTAACCAAGATTTTGATCAGATACGAAATTACTAGTGCTCAATCTAGTGGTATTTTGATGGGGATTCTATTTAGGGATTTTATCACTTGTGCCCCTCCGAGATATCGCAATATCAGTTATGCCCCTATCTTTTTGGTAATATCAGTTGTGCCCCTCACTTCTTTCCCCGTCATCAGTTGTGCCCTTCCGTCAGATTGACCGTCAAAAAATTGAAATAACCATAGTTTACTCAAACCATGGTGTGGTTAAGAGGGGTATTATGGTCAGAATAAAATCAAATGAGAAGGAGGGTTGGGGAGGAGGTGCGAGGCTGTGGAGGAGGTGCGGGCTGGCGGCAGGGGCCACGTTTTTGCTGCCGGTGACGACAGTCTGATCTATACCGTCGTCGAAGATCATGAGGTTCTTCATGGATTTGGTCACCCGGACGTTCTCTTTGTAGATTCCAGCCTTGACGTAGATGACGAATCTCGTAGATGTAGACGAGTCCCTAGTCTTCGTGGAGGCGGCGATCGCGTCACCAATAGTGTTGTAATTCCCCGATCCGTCTTTGGCGACGACGAGATCGACTTTGGGAACTGAGAATTGGAGCAGTTTCCGGTCCTCGGCGGATACCCAGTCGGAGAAGGGGGAATTAGAAGGCAGTCGTCGTAGGGCGACGGGAGTAGGGGGAGGGGGAGACCTGGGGGCGGTGGGAGCAGGAGGAGGGGAGGCTCGGGCATGCGTGTAAACGGACCGAACCTGAGCGAACCTATGTTTTTTAGGTTCGGTTCGTTTATTAAATCGAGCCTAAACTTGTGTTCAGGTTCGGTTCATTTATTTTCGAACCGAATCCAAATCGAACCTCTTTTTAAACGAATCGAACCTAAGCGAATATCGAACTTAAGAATTCTCTAATAAGAGGGGGTGAAAAGAAGAGAAATGGAAATATATATGTGTATTTACAGTTAGAATAAATATTCATTTAGTTTTTTCTTTATCTAACTCATCTTCTCTTTTGAAAAATAAGGATTCGTCTCTTTGAAAAAAGTATAATTATAATATATTTTATATCTATTCAGATGGGGATAAGGAATAAGAATAATGCGGAGATATTCGATAAATAATGTTTGTACTTATTCTATTGATTTGACGATAAAGAAGGAAAAAGTACTAGACCATAGATGATAGATGTTGTAAACATGATGCGACTATTTATTTTTGGATAGTTTATACTGAGATAAAACCTAGTTATCCCGTAAATATCTAGTTATCTCTAGATAAATTCACTTACCCTAGGATAAAAACAACTCATCTCAAAATAAGTCCACTTCTACGGATAAAGATTTATAAATATGTATATGTGTATGTTTATCGAGCTTTTAACGAATCGAACCTGAGCGAACCTATGATTTTTAGGTTCGGTTCGTTTATTTAATCGAGCCTAAACTTGTGTTCAGGTTCGGTTCGTTTATTTCCGAACCGAATCTGAATCGAACTTTTAGCGAGCCGAACCTGAGCGAATATCGAACTTGAGAATTTTCTTACACCCCTAGGCTCGGGGGCGCGGGGGTAGGGGACGGCGGGAGTAGGGGCAGGGGTGGCGCGGGGGTAGGGGGCGACGGGCGTAGGGGGAGGGGGAGGTGCAAGGGTAGGGGGTGACCTGGAATGGTGGGAGTAGGAGGAGGGGAGGCTGGGGGGCGTGGGGGTAGGGGACGACGGGAGCAGGGGAAGGGTGCGCAGGGGATCGGGGGTAGGGGCAAAGGGCGTAGGGGGATGGGGAGGTGCGGGGGTAGGGGACGACCTAGGACAGCGGGAGCAGGAGGGGAGGCTCGGGGGCAAGGGGGTAGGGGACGACGGGAGCAGGGGAAGGGTGCACGGGGGAGCGGGGGTAGGGGCGAAGGGCGTAGGGGGAGGGGGAGGCGGGGGGTAGGGGGCGACCTGGGGGCGACAGGAGCAGAGGAAGGGAGGCGAGGGCGGAGGGGCCGCAGGGGATGGGGGGAGGTCGGGGCAGCTTGGAGGCTGGGGCGGAGGGGCGGCAGGGGGCGGCGCCGAGGAGGGAGGGGAGCTCGGGGCGGAGCTGGGCGGCACGGGACAGGGGCGGGGGCGGAGAGGGCGGAGGAGGAGGTTGGAGGAGGAAGAAGAGGATGGGGAAGAGGAGGAAGAAGATGAGGATGAGGAAGAGGGTATAAAATGACTATATAACCTTTTTTTTAAAATTAATTCCGCTTATGTCCTCAAAGTTAACGTTCGTTTGCACTATGGATGGACGATCACTAACTCGAGGGGCACAAGTGATAAAATAACATGAAGTGAGGGGCACAACTGATATTACCAAAAAGATAGGGGCATAACTGATATTGCGATATCTCGGAGGGGCACAAGTGATAAAATCCCTTCTATTTATAGATGTGTGATTCCTATTCAGGATCATTGCAGTTCCTTTTCAGACGGCTTTTGCATGGACGAACGGCTGCCTATAGATGGTAGGGTAGGATGAGCGGTAACTACGCTTGGGTCAGGCTTAGAGCGCATGAAACTAATCACTACCTTGTAAGGGTGTTGACACCATAGCATGTTACACAAAAGCATCACTTTTTTCGGAGTATTGTCACATAGCTGCCTGACTAGAAGAGACACTCGTTTTCGTTTACGATATGGAGGAAATAAATGTATATGTAATATCAGATATTCACTAGTTATATAACATACCCATATTATTTCCTATCTCACCTCGATAGAAGTTCGTTTCTTTTATTTCGTCTGTGATTATGCATTCCTTGAATAAATGGATCAATTCAAGGACATAGAATAGTAAATTTTAATGTAATTTAAATTAACCATGACGCAATAATCCCACAATTTAATCAAGTAATGCATATATACACATCTCGGATTGTATTTAGTCCTAAACGTATATCTTTGAGTACATCCGTATCCCCTTCTAAAGATATACAAATTCTAGTTTTACATAAATATACTTATTCGCATTTGTATTTCTATTTTTTTAAATGTAAGAAGATGTGTTAATAGCGATATCTGTATCCATATCCGACCGTTTATGCGTGACTGCAGCTGGACGATTGGGTGCTCTGTCGAATCTACCAAAAGCAGAGCGCCCATCGGGTGGTCGACCAAGACGTGCCCTCCTCAGGCCCCCCGCCCCTCCTCCCCTTCATGTGCTCCTCTGCTGACCTGCACAGGCCCTACGACGACACATTCTTCGAAGGCCTCCTCAGCTCTGTCGCAAAGCCGCCGGAGCTGTCCCTCATCCTCGCTGATGGCAATCGCACCCTCGGGCTGTCGCCATACTACCCGGGAGACGTCGGGGGTTACTATCACCACCCGGTGATGGGAGCGTTCCAGATACCCGGTGTCAACTGGAGCACGTGACGGAGAGGTGGTCGGAATACGGAACCGTCACTGACGGTTGCGGTAGGGGCCATGTCGGGGTCGGCGGTGGAGGAGGCACGTGCGTGGAGATCAGGAGCATGTGATGTATAGGTGGGATAGAATAGAAGAGATGGACTGGATCTTCAACAAGAGTGGATGTGCTTGATTGTGATTCTTTTTGTTGTGATTCCTAAACTCTTCATTCAAGTTTTGCATAATCTCGAATCTTAATCGATGATATTGTAGTATTTCTATTTTTTTAATATTCTGTAAATACTTGTTATTATGTGAGATAAAAATTTAATTTAATGAAAATCGTCCAAATTTCACTAGAAAATAACCTATAAATATGCGCGCCAGCAAAATAGAGAGCAGAGAGAGAAAAATTAAATGTAGTTGATTATCAACCTGACCAAACGATCGAAAGACATGCACCTAAAACTTATCAATTTCACATCTAATTTCGTTGATGATTAATCTACACATAACAATTAGTAATCTCACATCAAAGTATTATTCTTAATTACCCAAATTATTTCAATCACATTGATATTACGTTGATTGTTATTCACCTCAAATTACATTGATTATTAATATCATCTCTAAGACAATATAAGATTATTAATCTCACTACACATATACCTCAAATTACATCGATCATTAATCTTACCTTAAACCAAGTTGATAATTAATCTTACCTCAAGCCAGTAATTTCATCTCAAATTACTATCTTAAATTATTAATATCAAATTATTTTGATTATTTTGATTACAACCTTAACAAGGTATTATGATTACATTGATTACGTTAAATATAATCTCAAACTGTAACATAAATAAAATTATACGTACATGTGCGTGTATGTCGAGCAAAGTTTACTCATTGCCAATATGCTACTGACCTCCTTTCATACCATATGTATTCCCAATCCTTAATTAACAATCAAATAGTTCATAATCGATAGTCCAATTAGTAGACGTTAATCTTCTTCGTGGTTTACTTTGTAAACATGGCCATTATCGAAAAGTGATTATGGCAAACGCAACCAATCAAATATAATGCGACAATGTAAATCACACGACAACCCGACGACAAGTGAGTCATTCTTGTTGTTGTTGTTTTAGACGAAGCCAATGATAATGGCATGGGAGGGCGTTATAAAAGCATGGATTACTACTTGTTAACTTGAGCTTAAGCACTTCGAGTGGTTGTCAATGGATGCCCATGAACCCGAGCCCAATAAGTTGTCAGGGATAGTTTTCCTCGATAACAGTACATGGACCTAAGCCCATGGCATTACAGATAGTATCAGATCCAATGTTCACCTGATAGTGGAAAGGGCTACCTGAGAGGTGGAACCGTCCTTACACAGAGATATGAATAAAAGCATGTCTGGAGCGTGAGTCGTCGCTATTACTGAGAATAAGTGACGGGCCATAAATTAAAACAAGTCCTCGCAAATGAGATATAAGAAACAAACCAAGGGAGCGTTCCGTTCGAGAATAAGCAGGAATAAGGAGAATAAGGATCTATTATCTGTTCGTCTGGAAAGATAGGAATAAGAAGAATAAGGTGGAATAAAGGTAGATAAGGTGGAATAACGTGAAATAATGGGATGTGGGGTGGGAATAGCTGTACTCCTAGGAACTGCGCTGGGCGTGGAATTGATCTCTTATTCCAGTGCTTATTCTCCAAACGAACCGGGCCTAAAGGAAATGTGGGTTTCGTTTGGAAGTAGAAATGTAAAAGAAAATGACGTGGTTCCATTTAGAATGGAAAACAAACAAAAGGATCGGGATCGCAGGAGGAGCTTACCGAGCTGGGCCAAGGCTGAGAGGCAGAAGAGGAAGGGCATGGAAAAGATGTGGGAGGAGGGTATCAAAGGCATCAATAGCAGAGAAGAAACTTTGAGGCTTTGGTTGGAAAATCAGAGATGTGAGAGGCTCGGGTATGGCCTATACAGGGGAACCCGGAATTTCCATGGTTGTTCTCCACCAGGCCACCAACTTTAACCGGGTCGGTTTCTTACATAAACCCGTCCTAGGTGTTTTTTTGCGGGTACCAGTGAACTCAAGGTCGAAATAGCCAGGTTCGGTTGAGTACCCGTTTGACCCACAAAATATCGAACAACCCTACACATCACGGACATATCTATTCTCCGCTCCCCAAAACCCTAACACCACGCCACGACTCTCACGAGGACAAGCGGGACGGTTGGACTACGAGTGCGGAACTATTACTGGACCAGGCCCTAGAACGCCTGCCACGACTCTCACGAGGACAAGCGAGACGGTTGGACTACGAGTGCGGAACTATTACTGGACCAGGCCCTAGAACGCCTTAATACATTCTTATGAAGGAGAGGGACATGAGGAAAAGAAGAAAAGAACTGCTAAACCAAGACAAAAGCAAGGTGGTATTATGTATACCTCATGACCTGGGAAATGGACCATTCTTATTTTAGCCGGTACACATTGAACAAGCTACGCCACTGCATCAATCCACACATGAATTCAAACTGAGCATGCTAGTATGTCAAATGTCAACAACGGAGATGCTGCGATCGAGCACACTAGAGCTTCCAACGTAAACAATCAATCAAAGAGGATCTGATAGGGCTGACTCAATTAGGGGTCAAAAAGGTAGGGTTACTCAAATAGGGGAGAATCAAATTGGGGGAGGGATCTAGTAGAGGGATCAAGGGAGAATCAAGTCGGAGAAGAGTCTCCAATATTGTTGAAGCCATCACCATTCAGGTAGATTTGTTTTCTCTGAAGGTAATGAAATTCAGTAGCTAGGTCGACCAAGGTTTTAAAAACCGAACCGAACCGACCTGTTGAACCGGTTAAATCAAGAACCGGAGGAAAAACGGTCCAACCACCTGGTTTTTATTCAAAAAATAAAAACCGGTCAAAAATCGATTGGACCGATTAAACCCGGTTGAACCAATTGAACCAGACTATTCAAGCATCCATTTTTTGACAAAAAAATAATTTCCAATAAATTAATAAAGTACAAACTTTTTCAGAAATATTCATAATCTACTCTCATTCTAACCATAATATAGTACACATTTATCTCTTCTCCTTCACATGTGCCAATGACTCATTATAGCTTGTCCCTTCGTACCATATGAGCATCGCCTCTCTCTTCTCATAGTGTGTATGAGGTTGTACACTTATAACAATAACAAACGAAGAAGACGTTGTCATAGTCATACTATGAAAAGCAATAAATTAACAACATCTGTCGTCAATTAGAGTTTAAATAATTTTAAAATTATTAATTTTTTACATCACATATATATATTATGAATATGATGGGTGAAATGTATATGCCCTCTAGGGGGAGCTAACTTAGCTCCCCTCGTCCTATTTTTGGCATATTTTTTTATTTTTTTTTTGAAAATAAAAATTATGTAAATTTATTATTATATCCTTATATTATGTCATTCAAATTTCATGAGAAACAGACTCCTACGACCTCCATCTAGACATGTTCGATTTAAAAAATCCTGGGACCGTTAAAAAATGACTGTCTGGATGAAGGCTGTAGGAGTCTCTGTTTCACATGAAATTTTTATAACATAATATAGGGATATGTGATGAATATTCACGGAAAAAAATTTCAAAAAAAAATAAATGGACAAATGGGGAGGGGGGCTAAGTTAACTCCCCCTAGGGGGTAGCCCCATTTTACTCAAATATGATTATTATGTACTTTCGAGTTTTGTTAAGAACGTTTATATCCCTAATTTTTAAGAAATTTCGCTTATGCTCCTATATTTTCTTAAAAAATTTACAATATTATCCTTATGTTGGTATAAAATGGAGCACAAGTGTACTAATAAAAGGCCACTAATATTGGTTATGTAAAAATACAGGGGACACATGCAACTGTATTAAAAATAAGGGTCTAAGTGTTATTGGAAAAACCTGAAAGGACAAGAGTAAACAAATTCTCGAAAGATATGATGTAGCATTTTTCATATTTATTTGTATGATATACTGGTCTAACTCGGTTTGACCCGGTTGAACCATACGAACCAAACTAATAATATAACGGTTCGGTCTTTTCCGGTTTCTTTGAACTGCTGACATCATCACCGGTTCGACCGGTCGGTCCCATTGGTCCGACCATGCCTAGTTTGATGTTCGGTTTGGTTTTTAAAACCTTGAGGTCGACAGCATCATGAATTGACAGTTTCTAACATTGTTATTGAACAACCATCAAAAAAGCATGTATAATATATTTTGAGAACTTTAATGTGTGTGCATGTGTGCGTGTGGTGCATATGTGCCTACGTGCGAGGGAGCGTGTGTATACGGGTGTATGCGTTTGCATGTATGTGTGCGTGCATACTATATATGTACAAAGTATATGTATACATATATACATATTATTGATTTATGCATATATTCAATATACAAATACACATTCTACATGTATGCACATATGTATAATACATTTACATAAAACACATACATATCTTACTACATATATACATGTAAACATATTATGCACATAAATACAGATATACAATAGATGTGCATATTATAGATATACATAACATACATGTACATATTATACATAAATATAAATATGCATATACATATTATACATATCATTAGAGCATGCACGCACAAACGCACCCAACACATACACATCTACACATGCAAGGTTGTGTGTGTGTGTGGGGGGGGGGGGGGGGGGGGCACCAAAAGGCAAATGATTGAAGTATTCGACAAACAATTCGCCGAGATCTAATCATTCAAAATCTGCCCTAATAATTGTTGATTGGCAGAGTCGATGTAAACCATTCGGCATATAGCTTACAACCATGCAGCTACTCTAACAGTCAGCAAACAATTGCAGCTTCGCTTTTAAACAGAGAAATGAATAAATAGAGAATATTATAAAACCGGTTTCTTAAGAAAGCATCAAATTCGATCTCATGTATGGAGAGGGACACTGTAGTTGTCGGACCTAGGTCTTCTTTGAAAGTAAAACATAAAGAAATCATGCAAATGAGGGACTCGACAAAAATTTTCTTGGTCTGATTCCACAATCAAACTTCAGCACGTGAGCGCAGCAAAAAACTTGTGTGGACGATGAATAAAATTAATGGGAATATGATAAAAGCAATATTACCGGGCGCAGACTGATTTTACAGCAAAATATCTGGAATGAATGCAGGAAAATACAGCATATATTTTAAAGCAAAGGGCCATTTTTCTCTTAACATTTACAAGTATTTTTTCATTTTTAAAGGTAATCACAAAGTGGTACAAAAGCAACAAAATATGTGCTCCAATCGTGGTGATTCCAGGTTCCATCTAAAAGTTCAACATTTAAGCCATGGTTTGCTCTGATGCAAACTGGGTAGCAATCAAACAGCAAATCCAGAGGCATATTTGTTTCAGGAAGGATTACCTCAGGGCCTCAGGCAGCAGGAAAAGCTGGACTCTTCTCTCCGATTTGTTTGTGAAGAAAGTCGAGTACAGATTGTCGCTGATCAAAGCACAGCTAGAGTAAAAACACGCAAAATGCCCACAAGTCATATGAATATAGTGCGTACCAGGACTAACCTTTTGCTCTACACTGGCCTCAATTGAGCTCGGATCTAAACCTTCAAGATATTTAACTGCTTCTTGAAATCCATTTAACGCGGTCTTTTCATTTCCAAGAGCCCTATCAACATCAGCAACTTTTGCAAGAGAAATTGCCAAATCAACAGCCTGTAGTAAAAGTACCAAGAGACTATAGTCAGAGCAATCAGGTATTACAGGCTCTAACAGCAGCAAGTATTTTGAAAAATAAACATAAAAGAAAGCAATGATGTCCGGGAAGGATGGACATGAACACGAGTGGGACTGTGGGAGAGAAATTGTCCAACACCATTAATGAATATGCAATTAGGATAAAAATCGACAAAGAGTAAAAAGCAACTCAAGCGGATTATTATCAAGATCGACAATTTCTGAGAGAGATCGTAGGAGAAATTTCGGGCAAGTTGGATATGGACCCTATAGTAAACAAAAAGGAAGACAACACTAAGGATGAAAACGGATCGGATACGGATCGGATATGCCTATTTCCATATCCATATTCGTTTTATCTCTATCGAATACGGATACGGAAATGATTCGGATATGCATTAGAGAAATCATATCCTTAAAAGTACAGACACGAATTCGAAGCGGATATTTATCGAATCCAAATATGAATCGAATAAAGAACCAATCCAAATATTAATCGAATAAAGAGTGAATACAAATATGGATCCAATAAACATAAAAGCCGAATACGGATCGAATAAAGACCACATACGAATTGAATTTTTATAAAAGTTCATAATGATTTGAAAAATGGCAATGGAATATGGTAAGTTGCATCATAATAAAAGGGAGTGTCGAGGTGACACACGTTCTTTATCGAAAGCAAAAAGAGGGATAGGGTTTCGTAACTTCTGTTCCTGCCCATCCCAAACAAACGAAAGTTTATTAATATCATTAATATATTGTATTATATAATATATAATACTATAACACGGGATGTGGCTTATATTACATTAACTAAAATATAAAATAATATTAAATGTTGTATTCGGATATCTGGATCCGGATCCGGATATTCAAGGCATTAACATATCCGTATCCATATCTGGAAAATTTTTACAACCCATATCCATATTCGATCTGTATTCGATTAATATTCGGATACGGTATATTCGGATATATCCGTATCCATTTTCATCCCTAGACAACAAGCACCTCCATACCTTAAGTTTGGTGATGATTGGGGCACACATTAGATAGGGGGTTAAATCTTGCTTTCAAGATGAGAGGAACTACCAATTATCTTTGTAGGCAGAAATAAAGTGAATGCCATAGAAGAAACCTTAGGGCTCTCTTATATAGGAGAAAAGCCTTGGGTTAATCACAAGAGAGATACATAAAGAAAATAGAATAAGAAAAACAATAATGTGAGATACACTTCCCCTCAAGCTGAAGCATATATATCTATCATGCTCAGCTTGGAACAACACTTCTGAAATGGACCTTTAGCAAGGGCCTTGGTGAAAATATATGCAGTCTGATCTCCAGTAGCAACATGGGAGATGGATATGAGACCTTTCTGAATAATATCTCTAGTGTAATGGCAATCCACCTCTATATGCTTGGTTCGTTCATGAAATGCGGGATTATTGCCAATAAATAGAGCCGCTTGATTGTCACATAAAAGAATCATGAGAAGAGAAACCTCAACAGCAAGATCAATCAACACAGATCTAACCCACATCATCTCTGTGCTTCCCTGTGCCATGGCCATGTACTCAGATTCTGTGCTAGATCTAGCAACCACCATATGCTTCTTGCTTTTCCATGATACAAGCGAGCTCCCAACAAAAATAGCAAAGCCGGAAGTAGACTTTCTGTCTCTTGGACAACCTGCATAATCTGCATCGGCACAAGCTGCCAAGAGATGTATCTCTGTTGAATATAAGACCAAAACCAGGTAACGTCTTCAAATATCTCAAGATCATATAGACTACATCCATATGAACCTTCCTAGACTGCTCCATGAACTGGCTAACCTTGCTCACAGCAAAAGATATATCTGGTCTGGTGATAGCTGCATACAGGAGCTTCCCAATAAGTTCTCTATATCTCCTCTTATCTACCTCCTCAGTGCCATCATCATATAATTTCATACTCGGATCCATAGGGGTAGTAGCAAGCTTGCACCCTATCATACTTGCCTCTAAAAGAAGATATGTCACAAACTTCCGTTGGGTCATCACAAGACCATGCTCGTTCCTGGTGAACTCTAATTCAAGGAAGATATCGAAGATTGCCAAGGTCCTTAGTCACAAACTGCTGACCTAGGAACTCCTTGGCAGCCTGAATGCCCCGCTCAACATTCCCTGCGACAATAATATCATTCACATAGACAAGAATAGCAACAATACCTCTCTGTGTCCTCTGAACAAAAAGTGAGTGATCTGCAGTAGACCGCACAAACCCTTGTTGCTCTATCAACTCTAATAGCTTCTGGTACCAAGCTCTCGTGCTCTGCTTCAGGCTGTAAATCGCCTTATGGAGCCTACGCACCTGTTGAGACTCCCCCTCAGTATAAAACCCCGATGGTTGCTGCATATATACCTCGTCCTGTAGATCACCCTATAAATATGCATTCTTCGCATCAAGTTGGTAAAGAGGCCAGTCCTGTGAAACAACTGATAAAAGAATGCAAAGGATCAAGTGTGTGACTACAAGCCTCGCCCGGAGAAAAGGTATCCTGATAGTCCATCCCATAAGTTTGGTGAATCCACGTGCTACAAGCCTCGCCTTATAGCGATCCACACTGCCATATGCCCGTTGCTTCACTGTAAAGATCCATTTGCATCCCACAACAGAGACGCCTGGAGGAGCAACAACAATGCTCCGGATACCACGTGATTGCAAAGTGGCCATCTCCTCCTCCATGGCAAGTCGGCATCGACTGTCCTGTATGACCTCCTGATATGTACGTGGGATAGTAACAGCTGAGAGTCCCACAACAAACCTCATGTACTCCTCTGAAAGATGGTCCAAAGAAACATGTGCAACGAGAGGATACGTGGCACATTGGCAATGTGGCTTCCTCAAGGCAATAGGTATATGCAGTTCATCAACCTCTCTGTTCTCTGGGATCAACTCCCCCTGTGCAGTGTCCTGTAGAACAATCAAATCTCTAGTGTCGCCAGTGCTCATTACATACCTGAGGCGTGCTGAATGATGGGGAAGATGCGTGAGCAGAGGGGCGAGTTGAAGATCTGCGAATGTAAAACCGTGGTAGGAACTGCGTCTGGGTAGGAGGTGGAGGTGGTGGAGGTGGTGGAGATGGAGATGATTGAGGCTCAACATGGGGTGCAGATGGTGGAGATAACGGAGGGGGAGGAATAATAACATCCTCAACAGAAACATCATTAGACAACATGTCACCTGTAGGAGAAAAGTACATAATAGACTCAAATCAACACTAACATAATACTTTCGCCCTACAGGATCAAAACAACGACACCCTTTTTGGGTACGAGAATAACCACCAAAGACACACTTGACAGCTCTAGGTGAGAGCTTGTCACGACTAGGAGTGAAATTGTGGACAAAGGCCACAAACTCAAAAACTCTAGGAGTAAGGGAGAATAGGTCCTCGAGAAACGCAATCGAGAATGGAACCTTTTCTCTAAGAACCGTAGACGGCATGCAGTTCACCAAGTAGCAAGCAATGAGAACAACATACCCCCAGAAAGAACGAGGAGCTCGACTCTGAATCAAAAGTGTCCTCGTGACATCCAGAAGATGACGGTGTTTGCGTTCAACCACACCATAGTGTTGTGAAGTATAAGCACACGAGGTCTGATGAACAATACCAAGAGATTGGAGAAATGCAGATAAATGTAAGGTAGAAAACTCCAAGGCATTGTCAGTACGAATAAATTTCACACTAACAAAAAAGATGTTTTTAACTTGAATAAGAAAAGATTTAACGATAGCACCTGCTTCAGACTTATGTTTTAACAAGAACACCCAAGATAATCTAGAAAAATCATCCACAACACCCATATAAAAACGGTGTCCCTGGTGATCAGGAACACAACTAGGACCCCAAATGTCAAAATGAAACAACTCAAAAGACTGACTACTATGACGACTCCGACGACTCGAAAAAAAATGATGATGCTTTCCAAGCTGACAGACTTCACAATCCAAGGTAGCACGAGTAGAGATCTGAGGTAAAACATGACACATCTTCTGAAGATGAAGGTGTCCAAAGCGAAGATGCCACATGAAAGGAGAGACAGATCCTGAAGGAATAGTAGCGGCTCCAGCGGATGGTGGTAGGGAAAGCTTGTATAGACCTCTCTGCTCACGACCACATCTAATCGCCTTGCCCATGGGTATGTCCTGAAACACAAGAGAAGAGGGATCAACTATGGCATGGCAATGTAAATCTTTTGTAATTTGACTAATATACAAGATTCATCTGAAAGTTTGGAGCATATAAAACATTCTGCAGATGCATAGAAGGAGCCAGAACAATCTTCCCCTAACCAACAATGGGTAGATGGACCCCATTAGCAATCACCACGGATCTACCAGGCGGGATAGACATGTAAGAACTAAACTTTGTCCGATCGCCACACACATATGATGTGATGCTCCAGAGTCATAATCCTGTCTGCCAAATCCGAACTGCTACAACTGGTAAACACATAAACCATACCTGATGAACTAGACGAAGCTCTGGCATTAGCTGCTATATCTGAAGAACTTAGAGCTGAAGTGGTAGGTGTGCTCGTCATCTCTCGTAATCTGGACACAATATCATCAAAACGTGCATCATGAGCAGGGGTAAAAGTAGGTTCGGTCTGCTCAGCAATACGGGCAGACGCAGGATATCCATGCTTCTAAAAGCATGTCTCCTCAAAATGATCAGGACGGTGGCAATGAGAACATGGGCCACGTTGACGTCCTCCTCATCGACCACGAGGTCCACGTCCGCGAAACTGTGAAGTTCCTCCTCTGCCATGGGAGGCTACCATAGCAGAGAGAGTCTGAGCTGTAGTGGTAGATGAGGTAGTGAGCCTACTCAATCTCTTGTATACCGCCTCCATTAGAGGTATCGTCTCTCCAGTCAGAAGTTGAGTACGTGCTGCATTGTACTCCGAGTCAAGAGATGACAGAAAGACCATTGTCACAGTGGCATTCCGATATGACTGATGATGCTCTGTGCTGGTAGTAATAGACATGAAGCTGTGCAGTCGCCCAAACATGCCTCTAAGATATGAGAAGTGGGCATGAAGAGGATGACCATTCTGCTTGGCCGAGAAAATATCATACTGCAACTAAAGAGTCTTGCTTTCACTCTTTGCCTGTCTGTATATGTCTACTAAGATTTCCCACATAGCCTTTGATGTGGGTTGATTGACAATATCATTGGCAATCTCCGTTGTGAGTGTCCCGGAGAGCCAAATACGAGCATAGGCATCGTCTTACTTCCAAGAAGCATTGGACCCAGTCTTGTCCGACGGCTCCAAATCCGTCATAATGTGCTCCTTGTTATGACACTACGTAAGGGTACGAAACTGCATGTACCACAACTCGTAGTTGGTCCCATCCATCTTCATGATGGGAGTCGGGCCCTTGAAGACACCGAATGATGAGAAGACTTCACCCTTGTTCTCTGACATTTTAAACAAAATGCCGTAACACGGAACAAACTGATGAGTAGACTGAGATGAGAGAGTCTACACAATCATATGGAGGATTGGTTGTATCCGTAGACTCACACAACCATCATCACCACTTCTTGTTGTGGTTTAGAGTCGGAAGACGGGATTTATACATGTAAAATCACGAAATCCGAACAAAATCAGGCCTTAACGACCTGCAGAAACGATCAAAATGCAGCAAGAACCCGAAGCTGGGGCCGACCGGCGAGAGTGGTCGGTCTGATCACGCGGCCACCGCGGGTGGATGGGTCGTTGTTCGGCAGCCCTTGAGAGACACCGGAGAGCCCTAACGGCAGCCCAGGATGGCTGGGATGCTTGCTGTGGCGGTCGGGAAGAGGGGCTTTTGGGGGGCGGGGGGTAGCAGTGGCGGCGGGAGGGTGGTGGTGTTCCCAGCGGCGGCAGCTGCGAGGGGAGGGGGGAAGGTGTCACGTGGAGGGTTAGGGTTACGGTTGGTGGGATACGGGAACCCCGATCTAGGACCGTTGCTCCGATACCATGTTGGAAAAAATAAAGTGAATGCATAGAGGAGACCCTAGGGTAATCTTATATAGGAGAAAAGCCCTGAGTTAATTACAAGAGAGATAAATAAAGAAAATAGAAATAAGAAAAACAATAATGTGAGATACAAATATCTCAACAATCTTTACTTTCAAAAGGGGTTTCATTTTCGATCTTAAATTTCCACAACATACTCTTGTCACCACTTCATCTATCTGTTTGTTTGGTCCCTTAATTCATTGGGCAAAGAAGCTAGCAACGACGGACATTCGATTGGTCGATTGATTCAACATTTTCACACAATTTCGCCAATAATCTAATTATTATGTTATTGCATAAGTACTCAAATGAAACATTGTTTGCAGTTTACGGCAAAGATATTTTTATCCGTGGACAAGTGGGCTCGAGAGGATGTTGCCAAGGTGGAGTGGGCTCATCTGAATAAGGGGAGAAATAACAGGTGAAAGGCAACGTGAATATCGGGATGGAGTAGAACTGCAAGAAACATAAGGCACTATAAAAGAAATGGTGGATAAAAGTTTTGAAGATGAATGCAAACAAGCATATAGATATATCACTATCAGTTTAATTACAGTACATGTTTATTTATAGGGATATTTACAACTTGTGCAAAGAACATATACCCGATACAGGTGAGGGTGCTAACAGGACAAACAACTTGGGCTGCTGGGCAAAGAACCCCTAGATAAAAGATGGACCATTTAATTTCTGCATTATTCAGCAAGAGGCACGACTCTGGGACCATTCGGCTCTACTCTGAATGATATCTTACTTGCAAGGACAAAGAACTAAAGTTTGAGACTCCCTAAGCTACTACATGTAGGATGATTAAGGTGGGGCAAGTTGAAACCTACAAGTGGCAAGATTAGTATTATTTGAATCTCACTTACAAATTCTACAATTTATGGAAACCACCCTCCCCCATAAAAATATAGATGATCATCTAATACCACACGTCATCTGCTGAAATCCGTAGAAAAGGTTCTTTTTCTTTGTAAGTATAAAGTATAGATATCTAGTCGTGCACAAGCATCAAATAACTAAAGTTGTATTTTTAGAACTATCAGCCAATCCAACTAAGCTTTGAAACATGCATATTGGAGTTAATAATCAAGAAGGGATACGATATAAATGGGAGCAAGGCATAATGTATTAGGACAAGAATGAAAAACAACACTTGTGGCCAAAGATTAAGCCAAAAGGATACTTTATTTTAACGTCTATCAGATGTATATTCAAAAATTAGGAAGATATTCTTCCAAGGTGAAGGCTCGTGCCAAGACAATCAAATCTAGCCCATTTGCAAGAAGATGGAGGCTAATTCAGAAATATAACCTGGGAGGATGCACTCAATTGTTCTTTTATAGAGTTTTGCCTAATATCCAATGACCGAACATAGTATTGTCTTGCAGACCGAAGATCTCCTTCATAATATTTGAGGTCTCCAATCTTGTTGAGGGAAACAGAAAGTGTCTGCACAACCTGAAGTAGGAAATAACAGTACACAACATCAGGAGATGCTGCAACAACTTACCATGCTATCTTTACAGACAAATAGATGAAAAAAGAAAAATAACATATAAGGAATTGAAGCTGACCTCAAGGTCCTTGGATGGTAATTTGGAAAGAAACTCGACACTTTCTTCATAATAAGAAACAGCAGAGCTGAAATCTCCACTTGCCCGACTGCAAGGCAGTATGCAAATATTTACTCCCATCATGGATTCATGACGACCATCTATATAACTAGAGCAACTATTTTTTTCCATCTATTTTGTAAACTGCTATCAGAAAATTAGAGCATCAAATAAGAGCCTTGAGTGATTTTCAAGCAACCAGTCTAGCTCAGTTTTTTCTTCTTCTGAAAAGACAGTCTAGCTCAATTTAAACACAGAATACTACCACTGACTACATTTTCTAGAAAGAAAAAGGACGGGCACCCACCCAAATTGGGGCACTCAGACTCTATATATTAACAAATAAACATCCCGCGCTACAAAAGCCAAGCCTTGGAAAGAGCTTTGACATGATAACTATATTTTCTAGATAGAATCTTTTCATGACAGAAAATAACCCTATTACGTGCCAACCTAAGAGCCCAGAAAACTAAAACAGGTCGGAAATGAGTAGCGTCAAGGGAAGCCCAGAAACTCATCTTACTCCGCAAGGCTAGGTCTCGGGGAGGAAAAAAGGACCTGAAGCTCAGCAGAGGGGAGCTGGCTTCAGCCCCGTCCCAGGTGCCAACGAGAGACGATTCGGGTCTAGGGACAAGGGGCTGGAGTTAGGAAGGAAAACAAGAAAGGCAGAAGGAAATGTTGCTTGCTTGGGTTTGGGGAAGGGGGCAGGGCTGACTACCCTCGCCTTCTCCTCTCTCTTCTTCCTGTTCGGGGAAATGTAGCCGTGGGCAATCGAACCGTCCTAAACAAACCCAAGCATCTTCTCTGTTCTCTGTACTCCGCCTTTTTTTTATTGGAGGACTAGATATTTGGGGTTCCTTCGTCCCGAGAAGGTAGTATGAGGTATGAAATCCAGTATCGGTAGGCACAAATCATACTCACGCAATCAAACTAAACTGAGGCACCAAACTAAAGCCTTCCAGCCTATTCACATGTAAAAAACAAATGCTCCACATCTTCATGGTCACCAGCATAGTGTGAACACTGCATTATCCCCTTAGACCATGAGTCCATCCATTTCCTTCTTGTCCATGATGCTCATTATAGTATGCATGATAAATACATTGTTAGCCCCCTGACTCTCCACTCTCGTTGTTATCTTATCCAGATGATCCACTTGTCGCTACAAAGATGAGAGCCACACATGCATCATTACCTACATAAGATCACGAGACCCAACCATCTTCATCCTTTGACTCATTGTACCAGCACTAATGGACAATATAAATCTTTTAATGAGTATTTCTGATTGTAAATTGGTTGTGAATGATAAGATGGATACACTCGCATACCATGACAACTCATGGAATCCCATTCCCTTACATGCACGTAACACACATCGTGTTTAGATGGGTGTCTAGCGCTAAGCAAGGTCCAAATGAGATTTTTGGGCAGCTCAAAGCAAGAATTGGTTGAGAAGGGATTTGCAAAGACATATAGTGTCGATCGGTTTTGTTGGAGTATATTGTGTTGTGTCACTTATGGTGTAGATGGGTAAATGGATCACTCCAGGATCCATTTATCACATCCAGTTGTTTAGTCTCACATGTACCAGTTGTAAGATGTGAAGACTCAGTGAGGGCTATATAAGAAGCCCCTCATCCCTTGTATCCAATGAGAAAGTGCAATGCAACATATGACCCTTTGAGGCCTTCTCCCGTGATTTCATCCCGCTCCTTAGGGAGTAGGATTCCATGTTAAAATTCCCGTGTTCCATAATGTTTATTCATTTATTTGTGATATTCACTTCCCCGTTATATTTTCTAACATAGTATCAAAATCATGTTTATTTTTTGACATGGTATCAGAGTGGGTTCGACTCTCGAGGGTTTTATCTTCTTTATTTATGTTTGAGATTCAATGGTAGGGTTTTTTGTTGTAACCCTAATTTACACAGTTCATGAAGTTATTCTTGAAGATTTATTGTTGAGTAATACATTCGTGTTCAAGATCTGTCCAAAGTTCTATTTCCAAGAATTTCCGGCAAGTTCTGGTAAGCAAGATTCCTTGAAGGTTCTTTGAAGGTTGAGAATTCTGAAATCCTAATTCGTAGTTTGGCCCTCTGATCCGCGCGGCTTTCCCAGCACAAAGATCCCAGCCGCATCGGCCGCATCTCTAAGCAAACCTCCAGATCTCCGGGCGTAACAAGGGGTCATCGTACCCAGGCTCCTGAGTTCTTAATGTTTACCGCCCCCAGATCCGAGTCATAACTCCTATACTCCAGCCTCCCGAGGCCATTGAAGAACACCTCCATATCGAAAAACATGTTCCCTGCTGGAGCGGCAAGGGGACATCGCACCCATGCGGTGGATCCCACCGCACATGAAGTCCAAGGCACGATGCGGCCCTCCTTTAGCTGCGCAATCACGGTGCTGCTCTAGGCGGCACCCTTCTTCCCTCGATCTTCAGCACTCCAAGCCGCACTCTCGAAGCATTCCAGGCTCCATCGCGAGCCCTAATCCAAGGCGTAGCGCACCTCCTTCCCGGCGGTCGCCGCCACATCCAGGCACCGACCATGATCCAAAACGAACCCTGGAGCCCCCCCATCTAGACCTAATGTCGTCTATCATGTTGTCGCTGCCCTTGGCAATCCTCCTCTCCTTGCGCGCACAGAAGCTCCAGGCAGAACTCCCGCTGCAGCGGCAGGAGCGGCTCGACTCCGACTTCCAGTTCAGCGACAGCTGTCGAGCAGGAACTCCACCGATGGGGCGCAAGGCATGAGCAACAGGTTCCCAGTTGGGGGAACAATAAATAGGGTTTGCCCCAAAGGGGGCGCAGATTTTTTAAAAAAAAATCTTGTGGGTAAGACATCAAGAAGATGCCTATCTGATAATTGTTACAATTAGTTCAAGTATAACTAAAAATTGAAGTTTTTCTATTATCCCTCTCCCCATTTCTCCTCTCCCTCTCATGCATCTTTATGTTCATTCTCCCAACCCCCGTGCAACATGCACGCGTTCTTCTTTCTTCTCTCTTCCCCACATTTCTTCCCCACCTAAACGTTCATATGCATCTGTTGCGAAAAGCAATCTAGGGCCCGAAGCAAAGTCATTGGCGTAGTTTGCTAGACTCGGTATTGAGTTTTCCTCTATAAGTTTTAGGTGAATCTCCTTCGATCATTATCATTTAATCTTTGTTCAATGTTTAACACAATTATTTTAGTTATAAATGTTGATATATATATTTCTTACAAGAGATGGTCCTGAAGGTATTCATGAGACTAACTTATCTTAAAAAAATCTTTATTACAAAGGACCTTGAATCTTTGTGATACTTTTGGAGAAATAAGGTTACTTGGGGAAGAATAGTTTTTTTGAAACAAGAGGAGGAAACACGCTCAGGTGCCCGCCCCGAGATTTGAAACCTGGTCCTTAGGGTGGCAGGCACAATGCACTACCAACCGAACACTGAAGTGGGTGCAAATATTTCATCGATATCTTGAGGGAACTTGACTTACATGACAATAAACTTTTATCTTTTCTAAATTCTAACATAATCCCAAGATCACATTGCACCATATGATGCCTTATTTAAGGACATTGAACAATGCAAAAGTCTTACCAGCAAACTTGTGTATCTCACTATTACTATCTGACATGCATAATGCTTAGTTTACATGGTCGAAACCATCATGAGGGAACATATAATGTGTGTGAGGATGGGTTGTTGTATTGGAATGAAAAACAACCCTCCTTATATACAAGAGTATAGGAAAACCAAGGGATGCTATCATTATTATATTTGCAACCATAATCACAGTAGACACAAGAACCTTCATATTCTGCTACAACTCTTCGCATCATGCAGGCTGCAGCAACTATTCGTCTTCACGTCTCTTCAATTCCCGTCGTCCCTTTGTTTTCAACCTAATGCCACATCATTTATCTAGTCACCAACACCATCGCGATCCAAGACCAACTGGCACAACTTGACCAAATTCCACCAAGCACCATCGAACGTTAGGTCTTGTGCCAAAGGGAGTCTATGACCTCCGAGCATTCATGCGGTGGGCGCTCGTAATCATCCTTAGACCAAGGAGAAATCCTATAGAACTTCATCGTGTGGCCACCTGACACCTCTCGTGAGTGCAACATCAAGCATGCACACCCATGCTCGTATTCAACAGCAGTTGCAACGCCTTAATACAAATTTTATATGGTTTTGTGTGTACACGTGTGATTGCATCGTGTTGTTCCTCAACGAGTATGATGCTTCATTACGCATAACGTTGTAATGCTAGCATACGTGTCGTTGCGTGTATCCATCGTAATGTCCGCATTGTTGCTTTACTAAGAGGAGCTCCACGACACTCTGCATCAAAGCCAGTGCGATCGTGTGACACTCTTCCGTTACCACAAACTTTGATGGCAAATTGAGTCCCTGAAGACTCCTGTGGATGACCACCAAGCTATCCATGCAACTCCTTGAAGTGTTGTACCGCTCATGTATGTGCATCAACCATCATCCATTCGCATACATTCTTAATTACGGAATTTGGGGAGTGGCACTTAGAAGGGAAGTCAATCCATGGAGGAGTATAATCACTAGAAGGATATTCTCATTATCCTTCGATACTTGAAGGATTTTCCCGACAAAGATATTTTCTACTATAGACACAGTGATGCAGCACAAAATTCAAATATAAGGCGTGATATTTTTATTCGTTAATTTTATTTACGTTTATTTTGAGTCGTCGTAATATTTTTATTTAAATAAAGAGATCGTGTGTGATCTCTAAATTAGTCAGTCAATTTTAAATTTGAATTTTGAATTTGAATTAGAGTCAAAATAGGATAGAGGTCGATTTGAATTTTAAATTCAAATCAATTAGGATCGGGTGGGATTTTAAATTTGAATTGCTTCTATTTTTGTAATTCCACCTCTACTATATAAAGAGGTTGGTAGTCTATTGTAAAAGACAGTTCAGTTGATATGAAAATTT
This sequence comes from Ottelia alismoides, assembly GCA_037367405.1. NCBI lineage: Eukaryota > Viridiplantae > Streptophyta > Magnoliopsida > Alismatales > Hydrocharitaceae > Ottelia > Ottelia alismoides. The sequence continues at coordinate 526,165 of JAZKJV010002889.1, forward strand.
GAGTTTATCTCTCTCTGTCTCTATCTTTCCCTCGACGCGATCTTTGCGATTCCTCTCCAAAATCCCGCGCAACCGGCGCGATCTTCTCTTCTCTCATCCTCTACTTTCTTCTTCCACCAAATTTCCACCATCAATATTTTTATTTCACCATTGGAATTCTTGTTTGCATCATTTGGTATCAGAGCATGGCAACCGAATCGTTCCTACGATTCGACGATCCTGTCGACTATTGGAGGATGCAATTCAACTTGAGTCGTCTATCTCATGGCAAGCATTCACGTGCGCATCAACAAAAGTTCAAGCAACGCCTTATGTCAAGCATTAAAGTGCGAACTTGGTTGGATGTGCTAATCGATGAAGATTCATCCGTCAACGACAAAAATCAGAATGAGGCGCTTGCTGTCCCACCCAATTTTGAGGCATCAAATGAAGGTATTTTCACTAATACCGAAGGTTTATTCGATACAAATGCTATACACGAAGAAGACGAAGATTCAGGCCCTATTTTTGACAAAAGTCTCTACGAAGAAGACCACAATCTCATCAAGCTACCCGTGTTTGACTTTGTTGTCCAAGCGGGTCCCCATCCTACACGACCCACACCCTCGCTGGCCCCACACTGTGCCACCATCCAGCTTCGACGATGCGGCTCGGCCAACCAACAAACGAGTCGCGGCTGCGAATCGCGTGCAACCCGTGCCCCACCTGTGCGTCGCCTCACGCGCAATCTGCGCAGGCCCCGTCAACGTCACCAAGTGCGCCTTCCGTTCGCTGCCCAAGCTTCTGGAGCCCTAATTCTAGGGCACGGTGCCACCGTCGTTGTTTCGAGTCTTTGGGCGGGAGTCGCCGCCACCGAGCTTACAATCACCGCCACTTTACGAACAACCGCAGTCGGCTCCGCTGGAGGCGGCACCCGATGATCACGAAGCCCTCAATCCGGAGCCTCCCTCGTCGCCACCATCACACCCAACAGTGGGTCTACCTCCGCCCCAGACCCCATCGCAGGAAGGACGGATGCTCCCGCGAAAAGCCCCACCAACGATGCCGCCAGAGGTCTCCGTTCCCAGTTCGCCGCCATTGTTCCCTCAACATCAACCTCTGCGTTATTCCTCGACGTCGCCGTAGGCTTCCTTGCACCTTGCGCCGCCGCTTACGGCCTCCCGACCCATCTCGTCGCTGCCTATGGCCTAGCGAGGGCGGCCGCCTCTTTATTGCTGGATGGAAAAACCTAATGTGCGGTTCATCAAGAGGATTCAAATCCCACAGGAATCGGGATTGGGAGATGATTTGGGGTATTTGCAGTAAAGACCCTCCTCACAAGAATTTTTATCTGAACGGCCAATTGAAGGATAAGTTAGGTTATGGGGACATTTTAAGTGAAGGGGTAGAACATTTGCAGCTATACCCCTCAGTTGAAAGAAACTACAAACGTAACATGGAAAAGAATCAAAATTGGGGTTATTTGCTCAACCAATCCAGACAAAATTCTCCACCGACGGACGAAGAACGAGCAATTCGTCAGGAGACGAATTTTTCAAGAGGGGGAGAATTGATGCAGCACAAAATTCAAATATAGGGCGTGATATTTTTATTCGTTAATTTTATTTACGTTTATTTTGAGTCGTCGTAATATTTTTATTTAAATAAAGAGATCGTGTGTGATCTCTAAATTAGTCAGTCAATTTTAAATTTGAATTTTGAATTTGAATTAGAGTCAAAATAGGATAGAGGTCGATTTGAATTTTAAATTCAAATCAATTAGGATCGGGTGGGATTTTAAATTTGAATTGCTTCTATTTTTGTAATTCCACCTCTACTATATAAAGAGGTTGGTAGCCTATTGTAAAAGACAGTTCAGTTGATATGAAAATTTGAGTTTATCTCTCTCTGTCTCTATCTTTCCCTCGACGCGATCTTGGCGATTCCTCTCCAAAATCCCGCGCAACCGGCGCGATCTTCTCTTCTCTCATCCTCTACTTTCTTCATCCACCAAATTTCCACCATCAATATTTTTATTTCACCATTGGAATTCTTGTTTGCATCTCGTCACCTAAAGGTGGCGGTGACTCCAGGTGTAGGGATGGTTCATCGCTAACATCGCTTTCAGAGCTAGGATCAAAGACAATTGCGTCACGCTCTGATACCAAATGATGCAAACAAGAATTCCAATGATGAAATAAAAATATTGATGGTGGAAATTTGGTGGAAGAAGAAAGTAGACGATGAGAGAAGAGAAGATCGCGCCGGTTGCGCGGGATTTTGGAGAGGAATCGCCAAGATCGCGTCGAGGGAAAGATAGAGACAGAGAGAGATAAACTCAAATTTTCATATCAACTGAACTGTCTTTTACAATAGGCTACCAACCTCTTTATATAGTAGAGGTGGAATTACAAAAATAGAAGCAATTCAAATTTAAAATCTCACCCGATCCTAATTGATTTGAATTTAAAATTCAAATCGACCTCTATCCTATTTCGACTCTAATTCAAATTCAAAATTCAAATTTAAAATTGACTGACTAATTTAGAGATCACACACGATCTCTTTATTTAAATAAAAATATTACGACAACTCAAAATAAACGTAAATAAAATTAACGAATAAAAATATCACGCTCTATATTTGAATTTTGTGCTGCATCACACAGACACTTGAATGTATGTTCTTATTCGAATTATCGTTGTGCCAGTTTATTAGAAGATCAGATGTTGACAACAAATTATGCAACCTTTGTTGGTAGCAACCTAGTACCCACTTAACAAATTATGCAACCTTTGTTGGTAGCAACATAGTACCCTCTTAAATGGTCTGGTGGTAGTGCAAGGTACCTACCACCCAAAAGACCAAGGTTCAAATCCCCTTTTGTAGGGGTTGTGTTAGGTAGTTGATTGATGAATCTGTGATTCATTGACGTTTTTGTTGTATTTGTCTTAAACCCTTAACAAATATATGTAAATATGCATTAATATTCATTTTTTTATTAAAAAATATATTCATGAAAAACTCACTTTTATGCATTAAAAAGACAGAAAGAATGAAAAAATAATAAAATAAAGAAAACAAGGCATAATGTAAATATGTATATATTGTACAATATGACTCATAAATATAAATACAGCTGTAAGATATATTTATATAACCTAATTCCCGAGACTAAGTCAGCATGAAATAGTCGACAAACAATAAAGTAGGGGGGCGATAAGGCAGAAAATCCAAAATAGTTAACCATATAACACATTAATTACATCATTTTATTGTATATACAATTTTCACATAATTATACATCATATTTATGTGCATATTTATCACCAAACTCTTCATGTGTGTGTAGATAAAAATATGTATAAAAATACAAAAATAAATAAATAATTCCAACATGTATATATGTCAACTAATCAGAACTCCAAATTGCCAATTTCCCAACTTCCGAACCTCGTAACTTCACCATACAACTCCAAATTCACTCTACTCACCTTTAAAGTTCAAGATATAAAATTCTCTATATAGTGAAGGTGGTTTCATCCAAAATGAAGTCTATTTGCAAAAAAGTCAATTTTTGGACCTAATGACAATGGGATTTCTAGGTTATTTAATTTATTTTGTACATACTATTTAAAGTACAATCAGTTTAGCAATTTTTAATTATCTTCTTGATATTGTAGTTTATTTAAAAAAATAAAATACAAAATTAAAATTCTTATTTAACATATTAAATAAATTAAAAACTCATAAAAATAGTTAAAAAGAAAATTATAAATAATTTAATTATCTAAGTTATGGTATATTATAAATATATAATTAATGTTATATAATATGATATATAAATAAAATACTAATAAATACTAATATAATGTATTTTTCATCCATAAAAACCCCCCAACTTCTCGTTAAACAACAACTTATTCCACTCCAGTTCCAACAAAACTGAAACCCACCTTTTGAGCTCTTGAATCTCTCTTCTCCGGCGACAGACAACGAGGAGAAGGTCCAGCGAAGAAGGTTGATAGGAAAAGAGGTTCTAAGGCTCGAATAGAGCTTGCATCGCGTGTAGCTCGCGCATACAACTCCAAGAAACCACTGTTTTGTCGAGCAACAACCTGAAGGTAATACACATTCATTCATATGTGATTTCATTCACCAAAATTCGAGTATTTGAGTTAGGTTTTTAGACAATTGATTAGTGTTTTAGTTAACCAATTCCTTCCTCTTTTGATTGAACACAAAATCCCCTTCCAATTAGATTCCATCTGTTGAGATTCTTGATTCTAAGTCGAAGCATTGAAGAACCCACCTTGAAAAGTACATCTTCCCCTTAATTTTAGGTTGACTCCATCCGAACAAGCCTTGATCTTCTTGCTGGTACTCGCACAGGTATTGAGAATCAAATCCCCATCTTCTTGATTGCTCTGGAGCATCATCAACCACGATAAACCAATCATAGAACAAGCAAGAATTCGACCTAGTCGACACCTTCTCTCGCTGAACACCTCGCATAACAACCATCATCCTTCGCCACGGTTCAGTCACCGTTACTTCAGTTCCTTCACCGTCGACCATACCCGAGGAGTACTGCCGCCTGGAGCCTTGAGAGCTCCGTTGCCCTTCAAAATTGGGGAAGAACAACCCCAATTCCAGAAGCTACAGTCTCCAACCACGTGTCCAGATCAATGACCGAAATTTTACCGTCAACAATCTAATTCCAGTCGTTGGATAATGAAGGGGTGGAGTATTTGCAACCTACACGTCACCAGGACTCCAAAATTTCAACGTGTCACCAGAACGTTAGAGATTTGCATTCAGGGTCCCTCTGTAGGGGCCTAAACTCAACCTTGTGCTTTCTTTCCAGAACGTTTATTTCTTTTATTCTCATTTATAACCATGTACCTTGTGGACCTTTTGAACATCATTTCTTAGTTGTTTTTCTTTGATTTTTTCAGGGTAGTTACACAACTACCTTAGCAAGGTTATCGCAGTTTTCAAGATTTTTCAACACTCTTTGTTTTAATTTTCTGAACATCGCATTTGTTTTGTGTTTTCTTTGTGTGTTTCTTCGAGCACGTTGCTCGATTTTCGTTCCCGATCTAAATATATTGTGATAAGAGAGAGATTTTCTTTTATTCATATATTATCACATTTACCCACCCTCTCTCTTATCTCATTTCTTTTGATCACGCTCACTTCGCAAGTGCTACACCTGACAACCTTCTTAAGGCAAATGGATGAGCAATGTTGTAAAAGTCGCCCGACTGGATCGATTAGTAGGTCCGACTAGTCTAGTCGGTGGGGTGGCCGATCGAGTATTGACTAAGTCCGACTAGGCCGACTAGTCAATCAATTTTTGCTTGGAGATACCTTTTTTCACTTTTTAAAAAGCAAACTTATTCTAATATGCCTAATGTTTTATTTAAATTCAAGTACTTCTTTTCTTTCATTATGATAGTATAAAAAAATGTATAAATCTACGTAAATATATAAGAGCATATGTATAAAAATGATTATATATTTAAAATATTTAAAAAATCAAAACCGATTAAAGCCCGACTAAATCTGATTAGTCACCCGACTGTTGATTAATCTTTAATCAATGACCCAGCCCACCGACTACTGACTACCGATTTTTGCAACCTTGTGGATGAGATATCATCGACATGCAGCGTAAAAAATAGTTGAATCTTTCAACATGGATTTGAGCAAGAATCCATGTAGCCAACCCTACTTATAGTGGGAGAAGGCTTCGCCATTTTTTTGTTGGTAGCAACCTAATCATTTGGTAGAGCAAGAAGCATGCCATGGTTGCTAGGTCTGATATAATAAGCTGAAGATTGAGCTATGGCACCGCACAGACTACTTGTGAGATCACTTGGTTAATCTCCTTATTTGGAACTTGGGTTCACAATGACTACTATGGTTACAGTAAGGCACTTCCCAAGAAGTGGCAACTTGTTCTTAATTTCATGTCATGCATGATTAATATCAATGCTCCAATTTAAGGGAGAGAGTTTGCTTATTTATATTTTTTTATTATCATGTTAGAACTCTTTTTAAACTTGCCTTGTAAACCTAGACAACACTTCAATAAAAGAAAGTCTAGAGTTCATGGATCAATAAAATGGTGAATCCTTCTCCCACTATAAGTAGGGTCAGTTACATGGATCTTGCTCATATCCATGTTGAAAGATTCGACTATTTTTTACACTAGTTATCGACTACCTAACGCAGCCACCACAAGGAAGGATTTGAACCCTGGTCTTTTGGGTGGTAGGCACACTGCACTACCATCAGACCATTTAAGTGGGTACCAATAAAACAAAAGGTCCCATTGTTGGAAATATCAACTGATGAGAACAATTTATATTCTAGCACAAACATAAATTAAATAAAGTATTGCACTGCATCAATGAGTTTGTGGAAGACTGGGCTGTACAACTTGTTTTCTGAATTTTGGACTGGACCAGAACAAACTTTCAGAATTTAGTTGACACGTTTGTTGGATGGATATCATCCCCAAGTGATCGACCTTCACATTGGAAAAAGTGGGTAGTTTTTAGCATAAGAAACCATTCATTGGCATCACAAGCTTTCTCAGAGAAGCAAAAGATTACGATGGTGGAAGGATTTAGCATGTTCATGTATGTGCAGCATGCAGGCTCTCTTAATCTTAGAGACAATATAACCGCCACAATTGGATAGTTTTTCGCATTCTATCATTCATTTTCTCTAATTCGCCTGTAAATCAGATCAAAATGCTTCTAGAGAACTTCTGTTTATGTCATCTATGTACAAATACTGATCCAATTTTTCACAAAATACAACAGATGTTTTCTAGTATATTCAAAGAAAAACATTGCAGATATATGAATCTAAGGCATACCAACAGTCTCCCATCATCCCAAGAACTGCACCAAGCTGAGAACATAAATCAGAGGTACTACCAATCATATTTAATTGATTCCTGATGTCCTCAGAACAAAGGTTCAATCTTGATTTTGCACTCTCGATATTCTTCGCATGAAATGCCTGCATACAAGCGTACAGTCTGTAATTTTGGTCAAGATACAAATCATAATATCCTAATCATTCAGCAAAATATATCCATAGCAGAAAAACATGCTGGAAGAAAAACAACAATTTATTAAATTTAAGCCTTTCTACTCCTATTTATATTTTGTTTCAGGTGCGGGGGTGTGACCAGGCAGCGAGACCCCTGTCTGGTAGGGTATGGTGCGACAGGGGGATGCATACAATGGTTCTTCAACTTGGGTATCCAATCGATTTTAATTCATTTTCTTTCGCTTTCGAAAATATTATTATTAATTATGTCTCTTTAAAAAATGTTATTATGTTCTTTATTTGTTTGGTTTCCAAAAATAGCTCAAACATTTTGTTTATACATAATATGTGATGCAATATAAGTCTTGGATGAACTCCATATCCAATATCTATAAGTCAACAATCAACATTAACAATGATATGCTCAATATGACATATATGTACAATATAAGGGTCATAGATGATTGTGTGTGATATAAGTGTATACTTGTAAGTTATTTAGTGTTATAAGAACTTGGATGGACTACATTTCCAATATCCATAATTTAGCATTTAACAGTAATAACGATATGTTCGATATGACCAATATATGCGATATAAGGGTCGTAGATGATCGATATGTACGATCTAAGAGTATATTTGTAAGTTATATAGTGGTCTAAGAACTTGGACGAACTCCATTTCCAATATCTATAGGCCAACAACTAACAGTACCTGCAATATGTTCGATATGACAGATATGTATGATATAAGGGCCATATGGGCTCAAAATTCTGGTCGAACAGGCCCATTATTTTTTGGGGGATGGTAGCATAGAGGAGGAACAAGAACGATTGAAGGTACCAATGCTAAAGACCAAACGATGAAGACGAATGGGCATCGCAAGGATGTAAATAGAAAGAAAGGATTTAAAATTGAATATTTACATATAAAAAAGTGTAGATTTTGCAAGACACATGTAGAATGAACAATGAGAGCATTGCTAGCCATCATCTAGCGAGAAATGTGATGTTGAGATAAAGAATGCTAGCCATCATCTAGCGAGAAATGTGATGTTGAGATAAAGATGTGAGGAAAAGATGAAGCACGTGTTTTTATAAGAGAGAGAATGTTTTTTAAAGAAAAAAGGGCATCCACCATATAAGTGTGTGTCTAAAAACTTCACCATTTATCCCCAAAAAGTATTACAGGTAACAGTTAAAAAATTAAAATTACAAGTTCCAGCTCTCAGCCAATACCCTAGCATGCGCCACAACATTTTTACCGTAAAATCTATCCCGGCGAAACACCAACCCATTTCTGGCCAGCCAAAGTGTCGAATCATAGCTACACACTCCGATCTCTCATTCTCCGTGCCAATCTAGTCTGCCCCGATGGGACCCTAGAACCCAGACACACCATCAATATACACCACATGATTCCCAAACAGGTCACACGCCTCTAGAGAGCTCCCACACTTAAAAAACAGGTGATTTTCATCCTCCACCTCCTCTTGACACCGAGAGCAGGCGGGATCAGCAGCCTGAACAAACCGAGCAAACATGTCCCCAGTCAATAGTCTTCCCCTCCTGAACAACCATAAAAAGACCTTCATGCGCATCAGAACTTTCCATTTCCAGATCCTTTTGCAATCCGTTATGCACCCCCAGGTTCAAAAATCATTGGGCCCTTCAAGGCCTTGTAAGCCTTACAAACAGAAAAAAAAACTTCATCACTCAAGCTCCAACGGTCCCACCCCTCAGTGGGCTCAACCACATTATCTAGCTCTGCAAGCATTACCAAAAGCTCCTACAAATGCTGATATGAAAGCTCATACCTAAACCAAGGAAAGAATGAGTGCCCATCCCACACATTCGCCATCGAACACCCCAAATCAACAACCAATGGCATCAGACGTGGGAACCTCACGCCCAACGCCCCGCTCTCATTACAATCGTCAGTACATAACCTAAAACCAATGTCGTTTTCATGACCAGACTGCAAACCAAACTGCCACAATCACCCCAAATACGAGAGAAACCCACTTGTTGAGTAAGGTCTTGTTCATCTCCTCCGAGCTACGCACGCTAAGGCCACCATTCTCCCTCGAACAAGAAATTGACTTCCAATCCACTAACGGCAACCCCTTCGAACGACCAAATGACGACCAGAAGAAACGTTTCATGATGCTCTCGGTCTCTTCCTCACACCCACGGGCAGGAGCCTAGATGACAGGAAAAAAATAGGGATTACATACAACACCGATCGCAATAGCACCAACATGCCATCTATGGACAAGCAAACATACTTCCAACCCCGCAAACAGTTTTCCCAACCATAAGAGGCACCCCAAGATAGCATAGGGGCAAATCCCCGCGCGGGGAATGCAACTACCTAACACAACTCAACCTTCGCTTCCTCTAACACGAAGGGAACAAACTCCGATTTATCCTTGTTAAATATCAATCCAGACACAACACTGAACATGTCAAGAACCACTGACAAACCTCTACAGCTCTCAGAACTACCTTCCGTAAACAGGATCGCGTCATCCATATATAGAAGAATGGGAAACCGAAATCTCCTCATTTGAGTAGCCACTGTAGAATCCACCCGTCACTGCACGATTAATCATAATCGACAAGGCATCAGTCGCAAGAACAAAAAGAAGATGCGCTAGGGGCACCCCTGACGAACCTCACGCTGCAGCTGGAAGTAACCGCCGTTCGACTGCTCATTCACCAGAAAATCACAAGACGCAGTCGTGACACACTTCTTCATCCATACAATCAATTTAGAAAAAGCTCTTCTGAATAAAGATGCCCAAAGGAAACGCCGATCCATACAGTTACGCATCTTTATGAAATCAACCTTCCACAGCACCCCCTTAGTCTTCCTCCTACCATAGTCCGCAACAATCTTCAAAGCCAAAACCAAACTATCCCAAGTTGTCTGCCAAGCAAGAAAGCATTATGAACCGGTGAGATGATCGTGCTCAACACCCCCCTCAAGCGTTGGCCAAAACTTTGATCACAATCAAATACACAATATTAGAAAGAGCAATCGGACGGTATTCCTCCACCCTTATGGCAACAACCTTCTTAGGAAGCAAAAAGATAAAAGATCCATTGAGTCGATCGAAGCCATAAGTCCTATCTACGTACTCAGTCACTACCTAAATCATCTCTTCAGCAATCAACTCCAGGAACTCTCTGAAAAAGAAAATCGGAAAGCCACGCGGCCCAGGGCAACCGTCCAGATTCACCACTAAAACGGCCTCACGGACTTCCTGCAACTCAAACAACCTCATCAACGACTCCGAATTAAGGTCAGAAATGTGATTCACCCCCAGCCCCAACCACTTTGACCCACGATGTAGCAAACACCTGCTCATGACCCTTAAGTAACCCGTCACCACTGTCACGATGTCCTCCCGTAAAACTCCTCATCCCCAACTTCAATCGAGTGGACCAAATTTTTCCTCTGCCTGTCATTCGCAACCGCATGAAAGAATCTAGTATTAGCACCCCCTCCTTCAACCATTTCTGACATGAGCTCTGCCTCCACTAGAATTCATGCTTCCTATCTTCCTGCTTGATGATCTTTTATACCACTCCACAACTTACCAACTCCTTATTCAGCTCCATGATGTCCTCCAGCGAATCCAGACTCATCATTTCTTTTTTTTTGAAAGAAAAAGGACTTCCGTCGTAGAGGTGTGTACCCCAAATGTTCACCATTATTCACCAAAAAGTATTACAATTTTATCACATGTACAGTATAAATGAAAATTTATAGGTTCTAACTATCAGCCAACGCCTTCTCATGCGCCATGACATTCTCATTATAGAACTGATACTAGTGGAATACTGCCACCCCATTCCTTTCCAACGACAGCGCCCAGATAACCGCAACACAACTCGATCTCATTCTTTGTGCCCTTCCAACATGTCCCAATGGATCTCCAGAATCTAAATACAGTGTCGGTGTACACCGCATGATACCCAAATTGGTTCTACGCCTTCATTGAGCTCCCGTAAGTGAAGAAAAGGTGATCGACATCCTCTACGTTCCCCAAACACCATGAGCACGTTGGATCGACTGCTTGGATGAACCACGCAAATCTTTCTCCAATCAGTAATCTTCCCCTCCGAAATAACCAAAGGAATACATTCACATGAGTTGGAACATTCCACCTCCATATTCGCCTGCACTCTGTCATGCATCCCCCACAGTCAAATGTCAAAGGGCCCTTCAAGTCTATGTAAGCTTTCCCAACAAAAAATGAGCCATCACACCAGATCCAGTAGTCACATCCGTCTATAGGCTCGACCACAACTTCAAGCTCCCCAAGTAAAGCCATAAGCTCCCACAACCGCTAATCTAAGAAATTAGATCTAAACTGTGGAAAAAAAGGAATGCCCATCCCAAGCCTCCACCACCAAGCAATATGGGTGTTCTGCCAGCCTTCAATCGTGGGAACCTCACCTGCAGAGCCCCACCCTCACTCCGATCCTCCATCCAGAACTTGAACCCAATGTCGTCCCTAACGACGGATCTGAAGAACATATGGATTTCTTGCGCCATGCTGCAAATGCCTCTCCAGAAATACAAAGGTTAACTCAATGTCACCAAGGCCAGGGAAAGAGAGATTGGGCTCGTAGATCCTCCAGATTAGGTTGCAAACCAGACTATCACAGTCAGTGTTCAGAAAAGCGGCCGATAAGCCGCATACTTGGTCGCATACTCGTACTCGGGGGCCTTACAGCTCCTTGTATGATGAAATGGTCATTTATGCGGGTTGACCTGCATACTCGGCCGAGTATACCCCCTTTGTGGCCGCATACTCGGTCGCTTTTCTGATAGAACTTTTTTATTTAATCTAAAACCGAATAACCCCACCTACATAATAACATAAAATCGCATACTCCCCGCATAAAACCGCATACTCCCCGCATAAAACCGTATACTCTTCCACATAAAACCGCATACTCCCCGCATACTCTCCCGACTGAGGATATTAACATAATATTAATTATTAATTTATATTTTTAATAATAGAAAATACCAAACCGCATAAAACCGCATACTCTCCCGCATACCGCATACTCTCTATGCAGTGACCCCTCCGACTGAATATCGCATAGCACCTTCCTGAACATTGATCACAGTCGCCCCAAATGTAGACGACCCACCTGCAGAGCAAGGCCTTATTCATCTCCTCTAAGCTACGAACGCAAGGTCCCCATCCTCCATTGAGCATGACACCATCTTTCAATCCACCAAAGGAAAACTATTTGATCGCCCAAATGACGACCAGAAAAAAATGCCTCATGATAGTCTCATGCCTATTCCACATCCCCACATGCACTAGCCTATAAAATGGTAAGAAAATAGGGATCACAAATGGAACCAACTCCAGGAGCACCAATCTACCATCCCTTGACAGGAAAACAAACTTCCAGCCCGACGGCCTCTGCTACAACTTCTCCGCCACAGGTAACCAGTCAGCGACGTGCATCCTCCCAACCACTAAAGGCACACCAAGATAGCGTAGTGGCAAATCCCTGCATGGCGACTGCAACCGACCAGCACACAAATCTATCTCTGTGGCATCCAAGCCAAAAGAAACGAACTCCGACTTATCTCAGTTAAGTCTCAAACCTGAAACCACTCCAAAAATGTTTAGAACCATAGAGAGCGCTCTACAACTGCCAGCATCACCTTCTGCGAAAAATATCGTGTCATCAGCATATTGAAGAATGGGAACAAAAATCTCCTCTCTTTAGTAGCCACTGCAAAATCCCCCTGAAACGGCACGATCTACCATAGTTGTCGACGCATCAGTCGCAAGAACGAAGAGAAGAGGAGCCAGTGGGCAACCCTACGAAACCCCACGTTGCGGCTAGAAGTACCCCCTCCCCTTTGGTTGCCCATTCACAAGAAGTGCACAAGATACAGTCATGGCACACCTCTTCATCCACGAAATCTATCTGACAGGAAATCCACGCCAGTGCAGGGAAGCCCAAATGAAGCAGTCAACACAATCATAGGACTTAGAGAAATCTACCTACCACAGAACACCCTTAGCCTTCCTCCTCCGCCAGTTCGACACAATCTCAGACGCCAGAACCACATTGTCCATGAGTTCTCTGACAAACAAGAAAGTACGCTGGGCCGGCGACATGATCCTGTTCAACACTCCCCTAAGACGATTGGCCAAGAACTTTACCATGATCAAAAAATCGCATTGGATAGTGCAGTTGGCATGTAATCTCCAATTCTTGTCACGCCATCCTTTTTGGGAAGCAAAAAGACAAATAATCGCCTTAGGACTTGCAAGAGAAGTGCACAAGATACGGTTATGACACACCTCTTCATCCACGAAATCCATCTGTCAGGAAATCCACGCCAGTGCAGGGAAGCACAAATGAAGCACCAGTCAACACAATCATTGGCCTTAGAGAAATCTAGCTTCCACAGAACACCCTTAGCCTTCCCCCTCCACCATTCCGCCACAATCTCAGACGCAAGAACCACATTGTCCATGAGTTGTTTGCCAGGCAAGAATGTACTCTGGGTTGGTGGCATGATCTTGTTCAACATTCCCCTAAGGCGATTCGCCAAAAAATTTACCATAATAAAAAAATCACATTGGATAGTGTAATTGGCATGTAATCTTCAATTCTTGTCGCGACATCTTTTGCAGAAGCAAAAAGACAAATAATCGGTTGAGCCTGTAAAAATCATAGTTTTCCTCAGTGAACTTAGCCACCACGCCCATCGCCTTCTCAACAAGAAGGTCCCCAGAATTCCCTGAAAAAGAAAATAGGGAAGCCATCTGGCCCAGGACATCTGTTTAGATTCAACCCAAACAATGCCTCACGGACCTCCAACAACTCAGTCTCGTCAGTGCCATTACATCATGGTCTAAAATGTGGGTCACCCCCCCACCACCACCACCAACGTGTTGATGGCACCTGCTCATACCCTTGAAAAGTAAGTCACTGCACTCGCCACTCCCCACGAAACGCCTCTCCCACAACTTCAACCGAAAGAACTAGGTTTCTCCTTTTATCGTTTGTCACCCTGTGGAAGAATATGGTATTTGCATTACCCTCCTTCAGCCACTTCTGCCTTAACCTTTGCCTCCATTCATATTCATGTTTCATGTCCTCCACCTCCAGGATCTTCCGCACATAATACCGTAGCTTACGAGCTCCTCCCCGTCCAGCTCCATGTCGTCTTCCAACAAATCCAACCTCACCAACTCCTCCTGCGCTTGATTTCTCCGCAGCTCCCGCTCATTATGAGAGTCCCTCTAAAGACCGTCAACATATGTCGCAACACGTCCAGCTTCAGTGTTAATCTCACCGTAGTCGACCCCTCCACCTCCAAATCCAACCAGAAGGCACTAACCATATCATGGAACCCCTCCAACAGCCAACAACGCTCAAATCTGGAGTAAGATGAAGAACCTCTGCCACTACAAGAATCAAGGCACAAATGTGTGTGATTCGACCATGACCTAGGCAATAAGGTAATAGACGTCAGGTTAAGCATCTCCAAAGCTTTTATGGACAAGAGGAAGCAGTCAATACGTGAACAAGATGACGAGCTCCACTAAGTATAATAGAAGCTCGTCGCGTCCAATGCCTGAAGGGCAAATTTCGCCATCACCTCAGTAAAAAGACCAGATCCAGGATCCTGTGCACCCATCCCTCACGGTATATCCTCTGAATAAAGCGTGATGTTGAAAACACCCCCAACAATCCAGGCCATCACCGAAAATCTGTGCCTAATCTCCCGCAACTCCTCTCATAGCACCTCATTCGCGGATGTCCCCGCAACCCCATAGAACGAGGTAACCACAAAGCGGGAATGATCCATCGTCCGTACCAATACGGCTGTAACCAAATGAACCATGATCATCTCATTCACTAGATCGAAGAGGTTATCGTTCCAAGCCACAACAATTCCACCTGCACTTCCATTCACTAGCACATCTCAGAAATCCGTGAGATAGGGACCAGAAGCGGAGCCCCATTTTACAAATTCCCACAAATAAATCTTAGACTCTTTTAAATACGCCACATCAATTTTCCATGTAGCCAACATGAAGCCAACTGATGACCGCTTGTCTAGTTGACCAAAGCCCCTCACATTCCAAGATAGTAACTTCATTGGGAAACTGAGGGGAGATCACCTACCACCTGAACCCCCATTCTCCTAGCAACCGCCATTTTGAACCTCCTCTCGGCTCCTAGCTCATCGTTCACCATTACGGAGAAGTCACCCAGTGGCTCCTTACCCCAATCCTCACTATTCTCCTGCACCACCACTCCTTCAACCCCCTTTTGAGACACCGACGACCCCTCCTCCAAGCCCTCATTCCCGCCAGCAGCATCTACGCAAACCCCCTCCACATGTTCGCGTTCGAGTAACCTCGTCTCCCAATCCAGACTGTTAGCCCTTCGACGCTTCCAAAAGAAGAGCGGCAAGTTTTTCGCCTCACCAGGACCCTCCTGTTCAAGGATTGAACCATCTACAGGTTGCTGCAATGAGCACCTACCTGTGATGCTCCCCTTCATCTTTGCTCGACGTGGTTGCGCCATAAGCTATTTCTGAAGAGTCGCCCCAACCGTTTGGGGCCCTTAATCGCGCCAACATCGCGACCATGAACCCTTTTGAAGATCCTACCTCCGACAGCCAGGTTACTAGGAGGACTCTATGATGTTACCTCTTGCTCCTGTGTGGTCGCAACCCCCATAGAATCATGCAAAACCGCCACTTGCACCACACAACCAACTGTTGCAGGCCGAGAGGAAGGCTGGCCACCAGGGACCTACTCGACCTACCGTCGAAGAGGGTCTCCAAGGTAGACGCGCCCATACCCGCCATCAGTTTTGGGTCGTAAATCGAACCTGAGAAGCGAACCTTGATATCGGGTACCAAAGAGCCCAATTGTTGCCTTGGATTCCTAGAATTAGTGCGTGTAGTTGGGTCCACGTTCGTGACCATATCCGGATATAAAGCTAAACTCGAGTACGAATGCAACAAAGAGCCTCCAACCAACCCCGCTCTCGATAACCACGCGCATCACTAGGGTTTCCTGAAATAGGTGTCGCTGCTTCGCCTCCTCCAGACTCGATGACCTCTGAACTTCCTGCCGGAGATTTTACCCCTTGATCTTCTCTGACAAACATCATCGATGCACCCTCAGCCTCCAACACAAAGATCCACAGCGCCACCGGCCTCCTACCGATCAGCAACGATGTGCATAAAGGAGATGCGGGTCTCACCCCCCGCATCAGCACCACCACCTTCAACCCCTCACCCGGTCATAGGTCGGAGCTGTACAGCTACACCACCTCTCCAACCTGCACTAGGGCTTCCACAACACCGCCACCTTCCTACATCGCAAGGGAACACCCACTGCTGAAATTTTCCACACAAGTTCTTCCCCCGAGCTCCCGTCCAAGAAGCATGGTCTACTCCACCTTACTACACCTCTCGAGGCCAAAAGCAGACCAACCCCCATCGCACCAAAGAGAACCTCCATTGCTCCCTCCACCGACAAGCCCCTAACACACAACAAACCACTGTGTAGACAAATTGTATCAACGCCAGTGCCCTTCTCCCCCGCTGCCAGCACCCTATCTCGGCTTCGCCTCAAGGCCTCCACGTCGCCTTCCCCCACCACAAGCCTCGCTAGTGGCCCGTCCAACTTCATCCCTTTTAATAGCCGCAACATGAGAAAAGCCATCCTCGGATCCGACAAGGGCCCTATGGTCGGCACCACCCTCGCATCAATGGTGCAAACTTGTGGAGTCACCTTCTTCGACCACTTGCCCGCCACCATGCAATCCGTTCGCTGATGACACGAGTGCCTACATTGGAAACAAAGCTGCTTGAATGCCAAACAAGCATAGGACAAGTGTTCTACCGAGCTGCATCTGAAGCAGCACTTCAACCCCCCGCTTGCGGTCCTTACCGAATGCTTCTTCACCTTCATGAGACTCCAAGGACCCTCCCCTACCAAATCTTCCAGTTCTTATATATATGTGTGTGTCTTCACACGCTCCATCGTTGTTCTCCATTGTTACGGTAACCCTCCAGTCACATGGGTAGGCATTCTTCTTCCTACCCTCACCGTCTCCCCGACCCTCACTGCCTTTGACGCTTCTACCCGCTTTCGTGCTCCCATTTCCACTTGCTTTGCCGCCCACGCTCCCGCTCTCCGTCGCTCTCTACCCAACCTCATCATTTCATCTTGGGCATGATTCCTCCCCAACTTTCGCACAACACGAGAGTCCTTCCAGAATTCCACCAGCCTATGCCGCAGCGCATCCAGCTTCAAAGCAAATCTCACAGTATATGAGCCATCCACCACTAATTAAATTCAGAAAGATTTAACCAACTCATGGAAGCCCTCCTCCAGCATCCCACATCGCTCAAACTTGAAGTAAGACAACTTTCCTCTTCCTATGTATGTATCCAAACACAACATATGATCTGATCTCGACCTAGGAAGAGAAGAAATAATCACCAAGCAGAACATCTCCAGTGCCTTAACAGATAGTAGAAAACAGTTAATGCATGAACGCAAGGTTGGAGAAATCGGTAGTCGGTACTCAGTCAGCAAGGTCACTAACCAAGGATTAATCGACAATTGGGCGACTAATCAGATTTAGTCGACATTTAGCCGGTTTTGATTTTTTTAATTATTTTAAATATATAAATATTTTTTATACATAGATTCTTATATATTTGCATACATTTGTACACTTTCTATACTATCATAATGAAATAAAAGAAGTAATTGAAATAAAATAGAACATTAAGCATATTAGAATAAGTTTGCTTTAAAAAATAAAAAAACTAAAGAATAAAAAATCTTTATGTAAAAGTCGTCTATAAGTCGGGTTGACCATCTATTGGTCGACTAGGCCTAGTCGAGTCGACTACCCCCTCCTCGAGTCGACTAGTCGGCCAACTTTTACAATAGTGCATGAACGTGAGGAAGAGCTCCTATACGTATACTTGTAGTTCGTTGCATCAAGGGCCTCCAACTCCAAGGCAAGCTCCTCCACCACATCAGTAAAAAAAATCAGAACCAGGATCATGCACCTCTTTCCCACCTGGCATATCATCCGTATACAACGTGCCATTGAAGCCTTCACCCACAATCCAAGCTAACTCTAGAAACCTGACCCTAATCTCCTGCAACTAAGCCCACAAAACCACAGAGGTCCCGCAATGCCATACACCGAGGTCACCACAAAACGAGACGGGCCCCTCTTGCTAACCAGAACAACGGAAGCCGAGTGCACCAAAAGGACCTTATCCTCCATGTCAAAAAGGTCTCCATTCCAAGCAACGATACCCCCCCTCCCCGAACTACCATTCGCCAGCACCGCTCTAAAATCACTAAGATGGGTCCATAGATCGAGCCCCATCTCACTGACTCTTATGAATCAATCTTAGTCTCCTGCAAGCATGCCACATCCGCCTTTCAGGAAGCCAGCAACGAGCCGATTGCCAACCGCTTCTTCGGTTGGTTCAGCCCTGCATATTTCAAGATAGGAGCTTCATAGGGAAACCGTGGCGAAATTCCCTGCCACCTAAGCGTCACCATCATCTAAGGCCTTTACCACACGTTCACGCTTGAGCAGCCTCGACTCCCACTCAAGCATGTTTGCCTAAAGACGCTTGCGTGAGAAGAACACCTGCTAAAGCCCTCTACCATGAGTCGCCACATGCATAGGTTGCTCCTCCTAAATTCTCCTTCCCAAGAATCTACGCACAAGACCTCCCTTCACCTTCCCACGATGAGTTTGCCACCACCCTTTTCTGCAGAGCCACACCTATACCCGGCACGAATACCCTCTTCCTCCCACCACCTTCACTACCAGTTCCCTCCGTCTGAAGCCCAACATCCCCACCACTGGACGTGCCTAAGAGGAGCCTCAACCCTAGAAACAGAGAAAGCGGCAGCTCCCGAAGAAACTACCACCGCATCAAAACAAACACCCCATTGGGGGGGCCGAAATCCATCCCGAAGGGTGCACTTGAAGATCAAACGAATCAAGAAAAATCAGGCCATCAAAAGGGTCCAACTCGAGATCCAAATTCGAGAAATTGAACCCCACCGCACTTTCAGTAGTCGAACCCATATCTGGGCAAGTGATCACACCCGAGCTGCTCAAACGGAGATTCGAAAGAGTTGTCGCATCTGCTTACGCGGTCGAATCTTGAGGGGAGCACGATAAGCCCGTTGTACCTACATAATCGGTCAGGTTGAGCAGCACACCCAAACCCGAGGCCATGTTGGAAGATCAAAGAGAACAGTATTCAATAAAGTTCTTGCGATGTTAGGGTTTCCAACACTCGAACCCGGTGCATTACCTTCGCCTCCCATGACTCCCATGCTTCATGCACAATCACCAGCCCTCGAGTTTCCCCAACAATCATCGGAGGTGCCGTCGTGCTCCCTACGACCACCGTTCGAGTGTTTCTCAAGCCAGAGCTACATCGATATCCGCTCGATCTTCAACACCGCCCATTGAGGAGATGGAGGTCTAGACCCCTGCATGACAACCACTACCTTGGAGCCTTCCCCCTATCACAAGCCGGAGCAGGTCAACTCCACAACATTGCCAAGGTAATCCAAAGCTCCTCGCAACACCTCCACCTTCCGACACCACAAAGGGACCCCCATGGCCTTCATCTTCCACAACCGTGTCGTTGTTTGACCCACCATCTAAAAAGCACGGCCTCCACCATCAGATTTTGCCCCTCGACTCCGACGACAACCTAATCTCTAAGGCGCCAACAATCACCTCCTTCACACCACCGTTAGAAGAATCCCTCACACACAGCAAATCCCCAGGCATCTACATAGCGTCGATGCAGACTCCATTCTTCCTCGCCACTCCATCTCTCTCCCATGTCCTTCGCGGCATCTCAATGACCCCTTCCCCTACCACGAGGCCATCCAGATGACGCTCCGTCGCCACCCCCTTGAAAGATGCATGAGAACAGCGCCCACCTCTGCTTCAGTCGCCATCACCATGGAGGCCTCGACAACCACAGCAGCGTCGACAACTTGGGGAATCTTCATCTTCGACCACGACCCCCGCATTGAGCACTCCTTCTGGCAATAACCCGAACGATCACACTTGAAGCACAACTGCTCGAGAGCTGAGTAAACCTTGGAAAGGTGGTCACCAGCACCGCACCTGAAGCACCATGCACCCCTCCATTGTTTCTTTCCTTCGAAGGCCGACTCCTTTTCTTCACCGAGCTCCAAGCCCCCCCCCCCCCAACTCCTCCATCTAAACATCCTCGAGCCTCTCCCCCTCATCCGGGTTAACACCACCCCTCTCCCTTGAAGGTGGTCCTCCTTCCGCCGCTCGCGTGGTTCTCCTCTTTGCTGCCTCCGCTTCCACCCTCACCATTCCCTCTCTTGCTCGCCATCAAGATGAATGTCCCTAGTTCACCAAGGCCATAAGAGAGAGTTGTCATTACATATATGTATGTATGTTACAAAGTTAGGTTGGAGTATACGATGACTGAGATATTTTTATATAGGGTTGAGTTTTTATATGAGTTTCCTTTTTGGGCCCTTATTTGGATAACATAAAAAAACATGTGAGATCATGGGTTTAGATCAAGGTCGGACCAAGCCCAAGCTATTTTTCTAATGGGCTAAATTTATGGCCCAAGCCTGACCCACTACAAACTGGACTCAGGTTTGGGACAGCCCCATAGGTCGAACTTGTGAGACGGGTCATGTCAGTCCCACCCAATGCTTATCCCTTGATGATATGTACATTTGGGGAGAAAATAGAATAAAATTCGATATAATATTTTATAGGAGATGTGTGTTGTTAAATGAATGCAAGAAAGACTAGGTAGCAAGAGATCAAGATACCGTTTGAAGTACGACAGTTAGGAGCCTAAGAGCACATCCAGCCCAGAAATTTATTTATTCAATAAGTTATAGTTGATTAATCTTTACAATGTACAAAATGAGTATGCATGTTCTAGAACTTAAAAAAACATCATGTTCCTAGCATAGTATGAAAAGGCTAACCTCGAGGCGGTCGAGGTGGAAAGAGGCGGGGGTTTTTAGCCTCAAGGCGGACGCCTCGAATGGTATTGATGAGGCATGGGTCTCAGAAGGTCGAGGCAGCCTGAGGCGATGAGGCAGTCGAGGCGGAATGAGACGTTCTGTGAGGCGTTTTCTGGATTTTAGAGCATTTTCTAGGGATTTAAATTGTCTTATTGGTAGTTTTAGATGCTTATAAATATATAGTTGTCTAGGATATATATTTACAAGATGAATGCTTGGAATTTAAGTTTATTCATATTCATATTGAGCATTAAACGTGTCTAATGTTTTTAAGAAATTCTTAATATTGCACTTTTAAATACACAATCCATAAAGCTTAAAGAAAAGCTAGTGTTAAGAGAGGTGACATAATGAGTGATGTAATATACTAGCTAGAAAAAATAAGATTAGATTCAAGGCATGTCAATGTTGTCATATTTTATATATTAGTCATATAACAGGTACATCTAATCATAATTTTTTATGCACCACAATATTTTTAGCGAAAAATATGTTATCTTTGATACTTTAATGACAATTATAAGAAATGATTCTATTTTTGATTGGGTAGAAATTTAGTAGATACGTTTATGAAATTTACATATCCTTTCTTTCACGTTCTTATCTTCATAATTTCATCATATTTTACAATGTTTTTTTATTGTAAAGAGGGTGATTTCCCATTGTGGGAGTCACCGCAAACATTGTTTCATTAAAAAGAATTTAGGGTACATTACCGTGAGACCCAGAAATTATAAAGCGCATTACAGTAAGAAGCTACATTCTCGTAGTAAAACCTCTGGTTGTTGAAAATCAAATCACTTCGTCCAGCCCAAATGGTCCAAAGAACAGCAAACGTCTTGGAACAATCATCAGTTGAGTTGGTGCCTATCGCTCGAATTGATCTCCAGAACTCCGCTTCCCTTCTTCGCTCGCGACCCAAGATATCCCAACCGCCCTCCAGACACGTTCAGACGCCAAGCACTTGAAGAACAAGTGTTCAGAGTCCTCCTCCATCCCCTCACACATGTCACACTGTGTGTCTACCAATCCTAACAATCTCCCCTCCTTGCTTTATCACATAAGCGGCCCCTTCTCAATCACCATAGGAATATCTTGCCTCTACACGGAATCTTCGACGCCCAAACTACTTTCATGACATGGCACAACTCCATATCCTGCTCTTCTGCTATCCATCTCAAATCCTTATAAGCTTTCTTCACTGAGAACTTTGTGCCCTCCCACTCAAAATAATCATCGTCCTGCGAGAAGTCCGCGGTGGGATCTCACACTCATATCTTACAATGGTATATATTATATGTATGTCAATTTAGATAATTTCATCAGTAAATATATTTATTATACTTTTTGTAAGTATTTTCTTGTACAAACTGAGGCTTACGCCTCGACCGCCTCGAGACTACGCCTCACCTCGCCTCCAGGGAAAACGCCTCGTTCCGCCTTTCATCTTTTCAAACCTTGGTTCCTAGCAAACCAAATGGCCCAGGTGAGAGAGAATGGCCTTAATCTCCCCAATCTAGAATAGTATGTCCTTTCCCCAAAGCTACACTAGGACTCTTTGCTACCAACAAATAAGTTATAAGTTGACCAATTTAAACTAAGATCCACTTGAAGATTCCGCCCTTCTTCGACCGTAGGTTTTAGAAACACCAGAAATCATACCTCGTATTATATATTGGGCTCGCATCAGGGATGTCCTAAGAAAGCAATTGCTTAGGAGAGGATTATGACTCATATGTCCTAAGCTCGAGCAACATTGAAACCAAACATTTCCGCCCCTAGTCCCCCACAGAAGAAGCCTCGATGCCCACCCCCACCATGTAGATCTTTCTTATGAGGCGAGAGAGAAGGTCCCTGCAGTTACCCCAGATGTGAATTACCCATTTTATCAAATGCCTTATTCATCTCCTGCAACATGTGACCTAAGGGCATTGTCTACAATCTCGAGTAACAGTGACTCAGTTCACCAAGGCCATACCTCAGCTTTCTCGCCTAAAAGAAGACTAGAAGAGTCTCCTATGATACTCTTTATCCGTTGTTGGATCTCAAATGACGTTTTATAAAGGGAGATGAGAAAGATTAGGAATCTAAAAGCATAGACTTTAATAGCTCAAGTTGACCCCTCTCAAGCGGCATCTCGCCTTCCAACTCACCAGCTCTATTCCATCTTGTCCAATAAAAGGCCCGATCTGTAACCTTCATCCTAGCATCCGTTGGTGACGACCCAAGACAACTAAGGGAATCTCACCCCTTCAAGACCTAGGAATCCAACTATATATAGCCACCATCTCATCATGCATGCCAATGAGAACAAATGTCCACTTCTCTTGATTTATACATAAGCTTGAAAACCTCAAAACACATCTAACAAATTTGAGAGGTGTCTAGCCCATTGTTTCAGATTTCGCGAAATTTCGAAAGAAATTTCGGCGAAATTTCGGTTTCGACAAGGAACCGAAATCTCGAGCGAAATGGCGATATGAGGGCAGTTTTCGGTCATTTCTTCACAAATGGTAGTCGATATGGGCGAAATGTCGTCGAAATTTCGTCGAAATTTCAACAAAATATCGTATCGGCAGGGTATCGATACGATATCCGAAATCGAAATTTAAACCCATGGTCTAGCCTCATGCACGCCCACACCATGAAAAATAAGGTGACATCCACATACTGTAGAAGAAAAATGGACAAGTTGAGTATCGAGAAACCCTGAAAACCCCCGCCCAACCACCATTCATTGCACAGCAATAGCAAGTGCATTCTGTTGCCAACACAAGAGCAAAGGTGCCAACAGGTTTCCATGCCAACAGGTTTCCATGTCGTACTCACCTCTATGGAAGAAAACAGCCATCACTTAAATGGTCATTAACCATAACAACGAAAGAGGTGGTAAGGGATCTTATCATGCAAGCAATTCGATGATCTAGAAAAGTGCTCTTGTGCATCGAGCTCCTGGAGATGCCAGTCCATACTTTTGTACACCTTAGAGAAATCAGCATTCCACATCATGTCCTGGACTCCCCTTCTCTAGTCAGTTGCAATCTCTGAAGTCATGTCCATCGTATCCACTATCTTTCTACAAGGAATGAATGGTGTTTACGTTGGATTGATGATAGAACCTAGAAAATTCTAAGTCTATGAGCTAAGAACATTGCCACGATCAAGTATATAACATAGGAGAGTGCAATTGAGCAAGAGACCTCCAATTATCGAGTCACGTCATGATTGGTTATTAGCACCAATAAAGCTCAATTGAGCTTGACAAAACCAATGTTCGCTTGCCTAAACTCGTTGACCACGTCAACTACATCTGGCCGCACCATGTCCCATAAATCTTCAAAAAAGAAAACAAGGAACCCATCCATTTGATGAGCGTTCCACATTTAGCTCACATATTGCCATATAAATCTCATTCTTGGAGAAATCACCCATTAAAGGCTCTGACACCCTTCTCGAACATTTCCACTCCAAATCCATGAAATGTACGGCAAAGGTCTTGAGCTGATCCACAATTGCCTCGCCAACCTAGACGCTCGCCTCAATGCATTGGATAAGGTTCCTCTTTTCCCTAACATCTGCCATTGAGTGGAACAAATTGATATTTACACCCCCCCCCTATCTTTAGCCAATTCTGCCTTAAGCAACGACACCACCCAATCTATTTCTTATTTTCCTCCTCTTTGACAATTCCCAGTTGATTTAGTTTGCATTCCCTATCCATATGTTTAGAAGGTCCATCATTCTCAAGCTCGACCAGTTGGCACGCCTCCCCTTGCATTGATCTCCTAATTGCTTCATGTTTACCAATGCTTGTTTCCACAACTCCTTGAGAGTGTAGAGACCGATATTATTATTATGTTTTGTACCTTTTCGTAATTCTTGTTTACTCTCTGGACTAATATGTATTTTACCCGTGAGGTCTCTCCCTACATAAGAGAGCCTAGGGTTCCTTGGAATAATAGATTGCTCACTTTTTCCAACATGGTATCAGAGCCCAGGGGCTAACCCTAACCCCAGCCCTAGGGTTTCTTCTGCCGCCGATGTCGGACCCCCACCACCACCACCTTTCCGCTGTCGCCGCCGGACCCCCCCCTCTCCACCACCACCTTTCCGTCGCCAGTTCCCCCTTCTCCACCACCCGCCGGACTCCTTCTCCACACACCGAAGGGCCCCTCCACACCGTCGGGCCCTTCCCTCTTCCACGATGGGCCCCTCCTCCACGCCGCAGGGCCCCTCCACGTCGTCGGGTCCTTCCCTCCTCCACGCGGGGCCTTCCCTCTTCCACGCGGGGCTCCCAACCGTGTCGTAGGCCACCCTACACCACCATCCGCCGCCGAGTCAAGCCCTAGGTAGGGGACCCTAACCACCGGGTTCCCCTCCCTTACACGCCGACACCTACTATTCGTCGGCCGATCTAACTCCATGGATTTGAGTGCGTAACGTCTACATATGCACTCAAATCCGATCAAGTTTTTGTAGACACCGGTTTCTAGTCTACAATCCCTAGTTCTTCATCTACGGTGACATGTCAGAGAACAAAGTTGATATGCCCTCCATAGGCGTCTTCAAAGGTCCTGCACCTATAGTCAAGATGGACGGGACAAACTATGAGCTCTGGGCGATGCAGTTTATGAGTCTCATGAAGTCGAACGGTAAGAAGCATATTCTTACCGAAGATGAGCCGGCAGAGAAGACTGGGATATATGCCTCGTGGGAGGCTGATGATTCTTATGCCAAGGTTTGGCTGTCAGGCACACTGTAGATGGAGATTGCCAATGATGTCCTCCATCAGCCCACTGCCAAGGCAATGTGGGATATTTTGGCCGCTACGTATTCCCAAGTGCGGAATGAGACCAAGATGTTACAGCTCCAGCATGATATATTCACGATGAAGCAGAATGGCAGGCCACTTCACTCATTGTACACATCCCTGAGAGGGATGTTTAAAAAGTTATAGAGTACCATACCACTCACGGCGACTCCTGAGCAACAGAAGACATTTCAGAATGCTACCATGGTGGGCGTTCTACTTACAGCCCTAGATCCTGAGTACGAGGCAGCCCGCTCTCAGATTTTGGCCGATGCAGTTATTCCTCCAATGGAGGATGTTTACCGGAGGCTCAGTCGCATATCAGTTTCTTCTAGCACATCTACTCCACCCCCATCGGCAATGGCAGTATCGCGTGGGAGAGGTGGTCAGTCTTCTGGTCGTGGACGTGGACCTCGTGGTAGGGGTGGTCGCTTTCGCTATCCATATTCGTTCTGCCATCGCACAGGCCACTCGGAGGATACATGCTACTCTAAGCATGGGTTTCCAGCATTAGCGCGTGTAGCCGAGTATGTTCTGTCCCAGTCAGCATCCACTGCAGATAAATGATTCGAGGAGTTTGTGGCACGTCTACGTGATATTATGCCACAATCATCTACTGATTCTCCAGGTGGACCTTCAGATGTTGCTGCTACAGCTTCTGCCAGTTCGTCTGCTGCTGCTAGTACCTCAGGTAGTGCTACTGCCTTTACATCTTGTCATGATATATCTGATTGGATTATAGATTCTGGCGCCACCCATCACCTCTGTCGCGATAGAGAAAGACTTGTGTCCTACAGGGACATCCCACATGGTCGCTCAGTGCAGATAGCAGATGGTACACATTCCCCCCTTGTTGGACGGGGGGAGATTTTCTTATCACCTTCTATGCGTCTACAAAATGTTCTACATGCTCCTGAGTTCTCCATGAATCTGTTGTCTATTAGTCAGATTACGAAGGATTTGCACTGTCGTGCTATATTTGACCCCTCATCTCTTATTTTTCAGGACATACTAACAGGCAGGGTGATTGGTTGTGCCTCTGAGCAGAATGGTCTGTACCGGCTGGTCTGGAACTCTTATGCTGGTGTCTCCTCTCATTCCGTCGGACCAGTATCTCCGTACATCTGGCATCTTCGTTTTGGTCATCTCCCGCTCCAGAAAATGCGACATCTACTGCCTCAGATCTCTCCCAGTTCATCATTTCGCTGTGAAGCGTGCCAGTTGGGAAAGCATCATCAGTCTAGCTTTCCTAATCGTCAGAGTCGGAACAGTAGCTCCCTGTTTGAGTTATTTCACATTGATATTTGGGGTCCGAGTTGTGTACCTGATCATCAGGGACACATGTTCTATCTAGTTGTAGTGGATGATTTCTCTCGTGTATCTTGGGTCTTTCTTTTAAAGAATAAATCTGAAGCAGGGGATGTTATTAAAAATTTGATTAATGAAGTACAGAATGTTTTTTCTTCTACTGTCAAATATGTTCGTATAGATAATGCACTGGAATTTTGCACCCAGTCTCTCTCTCAGTTTCTCTCGTCTAAGGGCATTATTCACTAAACCACTTGTGCTTACACATCTCAGCAGAATGGCATGGCAGAAAGAAAGCATCGTCACCTTCTTGACATTACTCGAAGCCTCCTTATTCAGAGTTGTGCTCCTATCACTTTCTGGGGGGATGTTGTCCTTACAGCTTGCTACCTGGTCAACCGTATGCCGTCATCTGTCCTTGGTGAGAAAATTCCTCTTTCTATCATTTTTTCTGATAAGGAATTATTCTCACTTACTCCTCGTGTCTTTGGTATTGTTGCGTTTGTTCATGTCCTGTCTCCTGGACTTGACAAACTCTCTCCTAGAGCTGTCAAGTGTGTCTTTATAGGTTACTCTCGGACTCAGAAGGGCTATCGTTGTTATGACCCCATAAACAAGAAATACTTTGTCAGTGTTGATGTCACGTTTTTTGAGTCTGTTATGTATTTTTCCCCTGCAGGCGACAGGCTGGTCCCATCCACTACCAACGATGATGTCTATGTCCCTCCGCCTCCTAGATTGAGTTCACCTAAGTCCACTCCTGCTCCAGTTGCTACGTCACCTAACCCAACGTCACCTCCACCACCTCCACAACATCCTATTCCACCTTTACCAAAATTCTATACGCGTCGATCAGGTCCTGCTCATGCTACACGTCAGGCATCCATCACGCCTCAGGTATGTTCAGATGGCATCCCTACTGACGGGTCAGATATGGTACATGTGCAGGATTCTTCATTGCAGGAGGAGACTACACCATCCAGTACAGTGGACGACGATCTTGATATTCCTATTGTTATCCGGAAGCAGAAGCGGACGTGTGCATCTTATCCTTTTGCTTTCCAGGTGTCTTTTCATCGCCTCACAGGCGACTTTCAGAGATTTGCTGCAGCTTTGTCTTCCGTGGACATACCACGGACCTATCAAGAAGCTATGAAGATTGATTGCTGGCGACTGGCTATGGAAGACGAGATGTGTGCCTTACAGTCTCGTGGCACATGGAGCTTGGTTAATGCTCTTCCTGACGCATCCATTGTTAGTTGTAAATGGGTATTCACATTTAAATACCATGCTGATGGCAGTCTCGATCGATACAAGGCAAGGCTGGTCGCGAGAGGTTTCACACAAACCTATGGCATGGACTATATGGATACATTTTCTCCAGTGGCTCATCACTATACTCTTCGCATTCTCTTATCAGTTGTTGTGGTACGTGACTGGATTATATCTCAACTTGATGTCAAGAATGCCTTCTTGTATGGAGATTTGCAGGAGGAAGTCTATATGCAGCAGCCGCCAGGGTTCACTGCTGAAGGGGAGAAGCATATGGTGTGTAGACTTCACAAGGCAATTTATGGCCTTAAACAGAGCCTAAGGGCGTGGTTCCAGAAGCTTTCCCATCTGATTAAACGACAGGGGTTCAAAAGATCAAATGCAGATCACTCGTTGTTTATTCAGAAGTCTTCTGCAGGTACGGTTGTTATCATGGACTATGTTGATGATATTCTAGTTACAGGAGATGATGTTCAGGGAATAGAGAGGGCAAAAGCATTTCTGGGCCGTCAGTTCGTCATGAAGGATCTTGGAACCCTAAGATACTTTCTGGGGTTGAAATTTGCCAGGAATGCACAGGGTCTGGTGATGACCCAAAGGAAGTACATTACAGATTTTTTGACTGAAACAGGCATGGTTGGATGCAGACCATCGAGTATTCCCATGGATCCAAGCATGAAGCTGTATGACGATGACACTTTTAAGTAGGCAAGAGGAGATATAGAGAAATGGTGGGTAAGCTCCTTTATATTACCATAACTCGACCCGATATTGCCTTTGCAGTAAGCCGGGTGAGTCAATTTATGGAGCAGCCAAGACAAGTTCATATGGATGCCATATATATGATACTGAGGTATCTAAAGTCTTCTCCAGGTTCAGGGTTGCTATTTCGAAAGGGCACAGATTTATCTATTTCAGCATGTGCAGACGCCGATTATGCAGGGTGCCCTAAGGATCGAAAGTCGACATCAGGATTTGCCGTGTTTGTTGGGAGCTCTTTGGTTTCTTGGAAAAGCAAGAAACAAACTGTTGTGGCAAGGTCCAGTGTTGAATCTGAATATAGGGCCATGGTGCAAGCAAGCACGTAGATGATGTGGGTTCGATCTGTGCTAGAGGATCTACATATAGCCGTACCTTTACCCATGCAGCTTTAGTGTAACAATCAGGCAGCATTGTTTATTGCCAACAATCCAGCATTCCATGAAAGAACAAAGCATATTGAAGTTGGCTGCCACTACACTAGAGACTTGATCCAGAGAGGCTTGATATCTACATTTCACGTGAGCTCAGGGGATCAGACTGCTGACATATTCACCAAGCCGTTGCTCAGAGGACCCTTCCAGAGATGTTCTTCCAAGCTGAGCATGATAGACATCTATGCTCCACCTTGAGAAGGAGTGTAGAGACCGATATTATTATTATGTTTTGTACCTTTTCGTAATTCATGTTTACTCTCTGGACTACTATATATTTTACTCGTGAGGTCTCTCCCTATATAAGAGAGCCTAGGATTCCTTGGAATAATAGATTGCTCACTTTTTCCAACAAGAGAAATTTGAAGACCTTCAAGCTTAGATTTTTTGCTTATAGAAACCGAGTCAAATATTGTTTCGGAATTCAAATGCTCAACCGGCTAGCCTTCGAAGCCTAACTCCGCGTGCTAAGATTTCTCAAATTTGATGAAAGATGACGGGTGTGTCCCTTCCTCTGACTCCTTAATAAGTGGGGTAATCCGATCTAATGTGTGACATGCCATTCGCCAAGGACAATTAGACATCATTAAGCATATCTACATACACTAGATTTATCCAATCTTGAACTCAGTGTCAAGCTTCTCTAAATGACGATAGTTTGAGGCATCCATAACCTACCATTATTATTTGCCTTTGAGCCTGCATCATGTACCTTAGTGTGTTTTTGTCGATCATAATTAAATAGGGTCAGATAAGTCGTCTCCCACGAGCTAGGGCGACAACAGAAAATGACGACGAATGTCCCAAAATTCAAAATTTCAAACCAGAGCATGGCTTATGGTATGTTGCATTAATGGACCATATACAGAGGAAATAATCGCATGACAGTCGGCTAAACACCTCCAAATAACCGCATATATCACCCTCATCTCTTTGAGCACGACCTCTATTTCAAAGCAATCACCATTCCAACATTAAAGTATGCATCCTCGCAGACCGATAATATCAACCATCTCATAGTTCATAGGTTTGGAATGTGACATTCGAATCCGAATAAATCGAATCTAGCCCGATTAAGAGTCCATAAGTTCATTTAATATTCAAATAATATCGAATAACTTCAAATTGATCTGTAGATTGCAAATCAAATCTCGTTCGGACGCAATCGATCAAAAGTCGATCACATCGTAATGCGTGCCATCGGAAAAGTCGCAACACAAATTCAAAAACCCCAAAACAAATTGAGACCACCCAAAAATCCGATTCAACGAAATAAAACCAACGGAATCGACCATTCGTCGATCTGAGGTAGTTTGATATTTTAAAATCATAAAATTTAGTAACAAACCGAGACCGTATCTCAAGAATTTTGGGAATTCATACCCGATCCAAAGTATGAATATCATACTCATTTTGATCGTCGTTAAGAGACGGTCAAAACAAACTATTATACACCAGAATCCGGGACTCGATGTGCAAATACGGTGGACTTTGTATTCAATAAGAGATAGATAAATTTAAAAAAAATAAAAAATTATCTACAGTTGACTGTTGTACAGATCAGCAGCTACTTGGCTTCTTTTTATCACCATTTGGCAGCACCCAGGCTCTCTCCCCCTTATTTGTATCCCCAAGACCGACATATTTTTCCACATGTTTCTCCCCCTAGAATCCCGAATTTGCTCCAGCCGTGGGAGCCCCAAAACTTTCCCCCTGCTGCAGCCATTGCAGTTACCAAGGCAAACTGCTGTGAGCTGCAGTCCATTGCAGCAGTCCTGCTGGTGCTGCAACTCTTGTTGGAGCATCTACTGCTCCAATTGGGCCACTGCATGCCTTGAATCCAAGCTAATCTCTTCAAATTTTAAGATCAACTAAGGTCCAATCCTATTCCTTCCTCTTTGTTGCCATGCATGTACAATCTTCTTTTGTTGCCTTTCATGAATTATTCTATGGGGTTCAAGCTACCAGCTCATCACTTGATTTAAAAGATCCTCATGCAATTCTAAACAAATCTCTATTTTAGTTGCAAAACTTGCGAAACTTGGACTGAAGTTATAAAACTCGGATCAGGTAGCTGGATATCAAAGAAACCTGAATCTAACTTATTAAATTTGGATTTCATACTAATTAGACTCGGGCTAGGGCATAGGAGAAAGAATATGGATATTAACAATCAAATGGAATGGAAAACAATATCTTTGTTTAATTTTTTTTTTAAATCCAGGAACACAGAGAAGAGACAAGTACATGTCCTATACATTAACCTCATAAAGGACATGTATGATGGGGCTTTATCTTGTGTAAAGACCCCGTCTGGGAAGACTGGATATTTTGACATCAACATTGGTTTACATCAAGGTTCTGCTTTGAGTCCATTTCTTTTTACTTTGATTATGGACGAGTTGACAAGTCACATTCAGGATGAGTTACCTTGGTGTATGTTATTTGCTGATGATATTGTGTTAATTGACGAGACTAGAGATGGAGTAAATGAGAAGCTTGAGGTTTGGAGACATGAGTTGGATACTAAAGGATTTCGTATAAGTAGGGCCAAGACGGAATATATGGAGTGCACCTTTGATGGAAGCAATGGTGAAGGAATCGATGTGAAGATTGGTGACGATAACATTCAGAAGAGAGATTCCTTTAGATATCTGGGATCTATTCTGCAACATGATGGGGAAATTGATGGAGATGTTACTAATAGAATAAATGCCGGCTGGCTAAAGTGGAGAGGAGCCTCTGTTGTTCTCTGTGATAAGAAAATTCCTTTAAAATTAAAGGAAAGTTTTACAAAGCAGCCGTGAGACCTGCTATGCTTTATGGATCCGAATGTTGGCATGTGAATCATAAACATGTGCAAAGAATGAATGTAGCAGAAATGAAAATGTTAAGGTGGATGTGTGGATACACACGTAACGATCGGATTCGGAATGATGTAATCAGAAAGAAAGTTGGTGTAGCTCCGATCGAGGATAAGATGCGAGAAAATCGCTTAAGATGGTTTGGACATTTGCAAAGAAGATCAACTGATGCACCAGTTAGGAGATGTGAGGGTTGGGATGGTGAGCCGGCTAAGAGAGGGCGAGGACGGCCCAAGAAGTGTTGGAAAGAGACCATATGAAGGGATCTTAGTTTTGTGGATATAAGCCCGGGATTGACTCAAGATAGATCTGAATGGAGGCGAAGAATCCATGTAGCCGACCCTACTTAATTGTGGGAAAAGGCTTTGTTGTTGTTGTTGTTGCAGGAACACAGAGAACTGAATTGTTGTGTTTATAGTTACTCGAAATGGATGGAAAACAATCTCTTTGCTTTTTTTTGAAATCCAGAAACACAGAGGGGGAAACAACTAATCTCAGAAATTTAAAATGACTTTCTTTACTTTAAACTGTTTTGAGCATGCTGGAAAATCCATATATTATAGTAAACTTTGAGTTTTTTTGGATTAAATAGCACGTTCTTCGATAATTTTTATAACCTAAACGGTAAACTGAGGTTTCGTAGCCACTTCACTTCTAACATAATTCAAAAGCAGGATCAGTGGTAATTAACATATAGCAGAGATATTGTTAAAATTGCCCCTGGTAATCAATGTAGGCATTTTATGATGCATACAAATGAATTTAATTTATCTTAGGAAGTACGAATTTATCTCGTGATATACTCACAAGATTAAAAGCAATTGGAGGAACGGAGCAAAGGCATAAAAAATTAATAACATAAAACCCCTTCTTCTCAATCCACGATGCTTTCTAACAATTGCTTTAGTCATCAGATGATCATCCATCTCAAATTCCCACAGAATTTCGGGTGCAGACATAATTTTTTTATGGCACCTTAACATTTCTAGATGTGACAACTTAATTTTAGACCCCACAATCATTATTTGGCATCATCTATGTCCTCATGTTTGAAAAGAAAGAGAAGTTGTATCCTCGCTATGTGAAACCTCTGAGCTTTCTAAAACTAGAGAACATTGGAAATACATGAAAGATTAGCTCTCCTACCAATGTATCTATCTTGAACTATTGATCAGGTTGAGATGTCCTTCAAATTTAACTTTGAGTATTGAAGAGGAGTTCAGCAACCAATGTCTATAAGTTAATTAGATGTCGAATGTGATGCTCCACATTCTTTTCAGATTCATTGCTCTCGATATTATTTGATTTAATGAGAAAGAGATGGGTAGTCAAGGAAAAAAAGATAATGATGAATAAGTGATAACTTAAAATTAAGAGTGCCAGTCACGGTGACCCTTACACTTGACCGTGCGAGGGTGCGGTGACCCTCAACTGGGCGGGAGATAGGAAGTCCAGTTAGGGTAGCGGTTGTCTAGTGCGTTGGTCTTGGATCCCACTCCTTTTACGGTTTTACGCGAGCTCGCAGTGTTTTTACGCTTCGTTGGGATACAGGTTTTTGACCAGTTCCATTGACCCTATGTTTTATGGTACCTAGGCTGGGGGTCCTTGGTTTTAGTTTTACTCACGAGTTTGTTTGCCCGTACCGGTCAGGCCGGTTTTTGTAGTGACTTTTCCGGTATTAAGGACGTAGTTTTGGAGTAGGCCTAGCTCTCTACTGGACCGCGTTCCACTTAGGGCATGTTTGGTTGCAGGGTTGGCCCAACCCTGGTTACTATTCACAAGGGTACTTTCTCCTCACAGATTACTATTCACCCACCCCAACCCAGCCCAACCCAACCCAGCCCAACCCAACCCAGTCCAACCCAGCAACCAAACAGGCCCTTAGAGGACGAGACAGAAGGGTCTCTTAGAAGGCTTCCTCATCGCTTGAGTTTTAGTTACCGTTCCGCAAATAGGTCTTGGCGAGGAGTTACAGTTGAGCTTGGAGTGGGTTACAGTTGAGTTTGGCTAGAGTTGAGATCGGCTACAGTTGAGTTTGGATAAAGAGAGTTAAAATCGGTTACAGTTGAGTTGGCTACAGTTGAGCTTGGTACATAATCATTAATCATCGTCAATCATCAATCATCGACAATTAATCGGATCTTAGAACTACTACTATGAGTGATAGGAAAAGTTAGTGGACGTGTTGGGAGCTTATTTAGGATGCATTATATTCCACCGCATGCCTACGGAGGCACCTCAACCCTAAGTTATTCTTCACGCCTTAGAGTCATTGTGTGAGGTCACACTCAGACATGGACCACAGACTATCCACTATACTTGAGAAATTAGACAGAAATCAAGATCAAATCAGAGACTCATCATCCTCAACATCAACATCCATCAACATGATCTTTAAATAATTAAAAGATAATAACCTACTTATGTGTCATTAATTAAATTATGAAATTATCATATACATAAAGTTATGAGGTTATGGGTGATCTGGGGATTTACATACATAATAGCTTGAAAATCAATTTTTCACGCAAATAGCTTGTTAAATTTAAATTTCAATACTTATCTACTTGCTTTCTTTTAAAACCACTGAAATTACGTGTTATAGTTTTATATGTTGGATTGTATGCAGCAATTGTTGACATTCTTTTGTCCCTTACATGTGTGGCAGACAAAGCACATGTATCGCAGTAGACTGACGGATGATCCCGAGCCTCCATTGTTATACTCGACGGTACACATGTTGTTGTCTTTGTTCAGATAATGTAAATACTTTCTTTCTCTTCTATATTTTGGGATACTTGTTTACATTATCAGCTTCTTTTGTTATTACATGTAATATATATATATATATGAAAATTAATGTAATGTGAATTGGTGACACTTCCTGTTGGCTTGGTGCTTGTTTACATCAATTATGAATGTCATTCTGAAATGTGAAAAAAAATCTCTAAATTTCGATAACATAATATGATCTATTGCGAATATAATACTGCGAGTAATGTGTAAACGGGTAACCCGGATCTGCGGGCGGGTGTTTCACATGGAACCTCCCAAGCTCCTCCAAATTCCACGATTCTCTAGTCTGATCTCCTAAATAACACCACGTCCACTCCCCACTCCGTCAAACAACTTATTTTAAATGAACTCCTAAGATTGATTGCATTCAAGTTTTGATTGCGAGTAGTTTATTCTCACACTAAGGATAATCTTGACAAGTTTGACCATAAAAGTTATGGAGATGTTCTTTTAAGATACCCATTACGAAGTAAAGCATTTTCTTTTTGAAACACAAAGTAAAGAATATATGGTATTTAAAAAGAAGACAGTGACTAGAAGAAACTATTCACGTATCATTTGATAAAAATCTTAATATCATTCACTCATTATAAGAAAAGAATGATGAACATATGAAAATTCTCAATCCTTTAGATGTTGTATAGAATTACAATTATCATGGTTTATCGAAGGAATTCGACTTCATAAGAAACCATCCTGAAGATATTGCTATTAATGATGTATCTTAAGGCTATCAATTGCTTTAACATTTCACAATCACTTTTGATATATCCACAAGAGTATCCTTCAGAGAGTCTAAAACTATTGATGAGGCGTGGAATGATGAATCATGGCTTACGACAATGTAAGAGAAATCCATTCAATTCGAAAGAATAAAGGTATGGGAATTAATGTGCAAATATACAACACTCCAGTATCAGAATCAAGTAGGTCTTTAGATATCTCGTATTAAGCACTTCCTTGAAACAGATGACTTGTTGGAGTTGTTCCCTCTGGCATTGATGAGGTTGCTTCCTAGGTTGTGTTCCAACAACACGCCTGTGTAACGGGATTCAAGGGAAGGAAGCTTGAAATATATCTTCCATCTTGAATGGGTGTGGCTATTAAAGGATGGCTTTAGACATGGTGATGGGTGCAAATAGTGTTTTATCATATTTACTAAAGAGCAAATCTCTTTGGTGACGGTATTGAAAAAGGTTGATTATGGAAAGTATCTTCCCAAGGTCTTCATATATGAATTCATGGATAGGATTAAGGAGAATTGTTTAAAATTTGCACAACAATGAATGAAATATAAGCAAATATGGGGCATTGTTGATAGGAGATGGGGTGGGCTATTTCATATATATTTGCATGGTGTATGCTTCATCAATCATCAATGCGAATATGAATCAGCATTCATCAATGTTTACAAGGAAAATGTTGAACAATATTCTTGCCTAAAAATGATCCTTAATAGGGAAGAGACGAATATTCGATTTGCAATCGGATGCATTTTGCCAATGCAAGAGGCTCATTTGGTTATCCAAATGCCATTGACGAGCGAAAAAAAGAGAAGTCCCGGTTATGAATATATCCCCATTCGTATATGTTTTTGGCTTATATTGTGTTTATTCAGATAAAGATATCTTATGACAATATATTATAACAAAACATTACTGGCAGGCATTTGGAGATGGTACCCCTGCACTAAAAGGTTTGCTATGCATAATTTGAATTTTGAATTACAAACATGCAATACTGTTAGAGTGTGCATTACATGTATAGATGGGCAATTGGATCCCTCCAGAGTCCAATTACCGCATCCACAGGTTTAGTCTCACATCTACTGTGGGCGGTCTTACTGGCGGGGCTATATAAGAAGCCCCACACCACCTGTAATAGAGAGAGAAAGTTAATAGAATATCATACCGTTGAGGCAGTTCTCCCATGATTTCATCCCGCTCCTCGTGGTACACTATTCTTTATTCCTTACACGCTGTCATTTTCTACAAGTACATATGGATCTAAACAAAACTGGGTCATTTAATCTAGTGATGTTTTAGTAAATGATTGGTGGAGATTAGAGGGTTAATTAGATTGCATGCTTACAATATCGGTGACATATTAATCTTTTAATGGACATGTGCACACTAAAAGAAGAAATAAATTGAAGCTCAACAACTTGATATTTTATATGTTCAATTTAAGTTTAAGTAAAGGAAAGTGAGGAAAAAGACATCTCCACTTTGGTTAGAGGATATGGATTCATGTAATGAATAAATCTCCGAGCTCCAGCTAAACAAGAGTAAAGCTGAAGCTTTTCATGAGCCTGATGCTAATATAGCTCTTGAAAAATGAAATAGTAGATACCAAGGAACAGCGTCAAGAACGACCAACAAAGAAGCAACGTATGAGCACATGTAAGAAAAAAATTAATAGTATCACCTGGATAGTAATCAAAAACTATGAAAAATGAAAACTTGTTTATTTTATAGGAACAACGATTGTTGACATTGAAGAAGATGATATCCATGAAAATGAGAAACACACTAATGATGATGAAGGCATCAACTACATGTAAGATTCATTGGAGAACCTGATCGCTAGCATCAAAAATGGTGATGATATCGGTGATGATATCGAGATGCTGATGTTTAGACATTAGCATAATTAGAGGAAAATATAACATGAACATTTCATGTATTTTGATATTTAATTTGCTTTTGTTTTAAACTTCTGTTGACATCAGATATAAGAATTAGATTAACTTCCCTAGATTACGAACTTGGAAGTTGGAATTAGCATTAAAATGGCATGGATATGTGTTTTAAGAAAGCTTTCTCGTTTTAAGGATCTTATAAAAATATAGTTATACTTTAGTTGTTATTGAACATTTTTTCATCTATAGAACTTCAAACAACTTGATGCTTATATGCCTTGATTCCATGATGGACAATTGCCTCAATATGCCACATGTTTTTAAACCCGGGACAATACTGGTGTGGGACTTGGAGAACTCCACTTTCCATATAAAAGCTAAAACATTTCTATGATTCCAATTCGACAACAACCTACAAAGCCATAACCAAGGTATCAATCATGGACCTACCACGAACAAAAGACGTCTGAAAAGCGTTGACAACCAAAGCCAAAACTGCCCGAAGTTGGTTAGCTACAATCGGATAGACTACACTCAACTCAAGAACGTGACGGGCATGTAGTACTCTTCCAGCACATCAACTTCCTTCTTAGTTAGAAGAAAAATAAGGACTCGATTGAGTAACTCCAAGCCGAGTTACATATCTGAAATGGTTCTCCATGTCCAGATGATTTTCTATTTCCTTCTTAACATTTCTAGGAGGTGATGAGATAAGATGTCATCATTTAAGACATTGATGGTATGTCTAACCTCTGTCTCTAAAAATTCTCTATTGCATTACATATGTCGGGTGGGGATTACATTCACTTTGGTACAGTAGTAGGTAAATTGGAAGGTGAATGTCAGATAACTTTAGGTTTTGTTGATTTACTACGCGATGATTATATTGAAAAAGTTTAAAGCCATCATATTTTATTCACTCAAAATTGTGTGTCTATGCCATGTGTGCTGCCAATGGCTTCAAAAGTTATTCATGTTTGGCATATGTTGCCTTGACCGAGATTTTTGGGATAATTCTGTACTACAGTTCAACGGAGGAACTTTGGGACACCCTTGGGGAAATGCACATGGTGTAGTAGCTACTAGGGTGGCTTTAGACGTTTGTGTGCAAGATTGTAATGAAGGACACGATCTAGCTAGCGTGGGTAATGAAATTATCTATGAAGCTTGCAAATGGAGCCTTGAAATTGCTGATGCTTTTGAAATATGGGGAAAATCAATTTTGAATTCAAACCGATAGATATATTGGATAACTAAACGTGCATAATTCAATAATTCATGTTCGTTCTCATAAGTATAATTAAATAAACTCGGCTCAATCGTTTTTGGTAAAAGATTGAGATCCTTCACCTACTCTAAGCTAAACTTGGTGCCCCCTTCCCACCCAGACCATCTCCAATCAAGGTCCCTAACATGCTTGTCAAACTTCCTTAAATGCTAGGCCGCATCCTTATCTACCATATCATCACCATACGTAGTGGTTAGCTAATGTGGTTTCTTCTCCTTCTTCCACTAGCCATCAAGTATAAAATGGCATATTACCATAGTCATCCTTAAGCCAAGTAGCTCTAGACTATTGCATTTATTTAATCATCAGATTTTTCTACTCTTCTTCAATGACTAATGACAGCCTCCTTTAAGCTCAAACTCTTCCTTTATGAGGGGTCAAACGTCCTCAGTCTGTCAAACCGACTCATATGTTCCTATGCTTTCAGACTCCTCTAACGACACTAACATCTGAAAAGACTTCAACTCATTTTTAAGTCCACTCAGCTTGGAGTAAAGTTGATGCATGGCAAAACCATCTTGATCTACATTGTGCCAACTCTCCACCAACAACTTTCTGAAGCTGGCTTATATAGTACCTCTCAAACTTAAAATGAAAGGATAAGTGACAATCAATACCTCTTAAGCTAAAAATAAGAGGACGGATGTGCAACCTCTCCAGAGTTCCACAACAATGGTGTGTGGTCAAAGTGCTTATGTGTTTCACCACTATATTGGAAAGTGGGAGAGAGAGGATCAACCCCAAAGAAATGAGAAATATGTCGAGTCATGAGTGTGATGAGGAGCTCCTCCTATTGAATCTATGTTTCTCGTCATCTAGATCTTTTGGTTGCACTTTTAATAACATAGCTCAAAAAACTCAAAATATGGATACCTTCCCCTAGCATCCCTAGTTTGTCCTATGAAAGCAATGTGCAATGGAGATCTTCCCCCACTAGTTAAGGTAGGTGAAGAAAGTGCATCCTACCATGTCCATATTCCAATAAAAGGACGTGAACAAAAAGGGTGTCGTTGGCCCATACGCCTTTGTAACCGCCATATGGAAGTCATTTGATATCTTTTTAAGCAATATCATCAACATTGTAGAGTTCGGAAATGACTCTTTCTTTACTAAAGAATGTCATTCCACCTCAAAAGAATGCCTCCTGATCCCCCAGTTGCATCCACCATTATAAAATTATAAATTATCGCACAAGAGCCATTATAAAATTATACCTCCAAATTGAGTCATTGTCACTCTCAAGCCTCGTTCCTTGCAAAAAAGCCACCTCTAACACACACACGATCAAATAACCACTAACAGTCCCTCTTTTCTTCAGGTGACAACAGAAACCTTACACATTCGAGATTATGACTTCCATTTTGAAACCATGGGGAAAACCCCGATAGTTAAGCTCCAATTTGCTCTGCTACCTTATCACCTGCATCGTACGAGCCATTCAGACACCCCTCAAAGCCACATGAAGCACGAGTCATAGTAAACATCTAAACAACACCAACTTGGCCAGCTATGTTTCCAACTTTTCCACGTCAACAAGCCATCTAGGCTCTAACTTTAATCTCTTTGTTTCTAGTTGGAAGAAAAATCAAGTTCACGCAAACCACCATCAATGAATTTATGGAATCTGATCAAACGTTACCAGTATGTAGCCGGCATTCTTCATCCATTTATCCATTGTATCCAGATGAGTCACATGTCACCAAGGAGCCATTTGCTCCAGCTCTCAAGCTCCAAGGGCAAAACCATAATGGCTCTTCTTTGGATAATGTGACTAAAAGAACTCTCATAATATTCAAGGAATAAATTACAAATGAAAAATATAAATAATAAACTATATAACTTTATGATATAAAAGGCAATAACAACATTCAGTAAAGTTTTGATAAATTTGAAACTATCTAAGAAATCACATATAAATAGAGAACTTGAAAAGAACCATTTTTTATTATTCTAAATTATCAAAAACCTAATAACTTATTATGGAATTAATTGAAAAGAAGTTCAAGGTTTATTAAAGATATACTTAGAATGAAGTTTAAGAAAAAACGAGTTAAAGAGGCAATCTATACTAAAAAGTTTGATCATAAACATGGTATGCATCCAAAATGTCTATTATCATGGTTATATCCAATGGAGGTGACATTTGACATGAGTGATTAAATCTAATGAATGACTAAAAAAGCCTTATAAAATGCATGTGCTAATTGTCCATGATTAAAATAAGGCTCAAGGAGCTTTAGAACTTGGCCAGATTTCACTGAGCTATAGTTGTCATTGTTCAACTGTGATGGTCATGATAACAAGTTACTGTGAATCATTTCCATTAAGTCTGGAGCAACGTCTTCAGCCAAAAAGGTATGAACGTTATCATAACAACCAAACCAAGTGAATAACAAAACCATGTAAAAAACTTAGATTGTGTTTAAATTGTTAAACATTTTAACCAATCTCACCCTCATAGCTTGTTGCACTAGGAAAGAACCCCTCTCCACGGCTGCATCCTCATACATGATCTTTTTTTCAATAATGCCTATATCTGTTTGGTCATTCCCGGCTTGGGACCTTCCGATCCGGCAATGGCCTTCAATAAAGCGGTCAACAAGGGCCTGAAGCTCCACATCGGGTTCAATGGTCTCTATATCAGCACCACATATTGGGCAATCTTTGAATTGAGATATGCAAGCTCTACGAAGAAAAGAAAGAGAAAACAAACAACCGATCCAAAAAAGTGTGTCAATACACAGACCACCAAGTGCCAACAATACAGAACTACTTCAAAAAAATAGATAAGCACGTTTAAGGCACCCACTTGCAATACTTGTGAGAACAAGGCAAGCACTTGCTGCTTTCAAAGAGAAGAGCCTGGCAGATGATGCAACTGAAGGGACCCAGTTTAAACGTTTGAGAATCATATCCAAACGGGCACTTTGGAGTGACCTTAGCAGAATCTTTAGCTGATTGGTCGGATTTGTTATCACCACCCGTCCGGCGTGCATCATGTTTCACGGGGCAAGCGCCAACTGCTCCTCCCGCGGTAGAAAATGGACAGGCCGATGTCATTTTAAATCCTAGTTCAGCAAAAATGTATCAGAATTACAAGAGAGCTAAGTTCCATTGTAGTTAAAATGTATATGTTAATATTGAAATCGATAGACATTACCGAACTTTGTTAAGTATCAACTAGTGACGCAAAATAGAAGTATTCAACCAAATATAATGATAAAAAAGGGCTTCCTAACACCAACTCAATCGATCATCCTTCAATTCCATTGCTTGCTTGGTTAAGAATAACAAGTTCTAGAGAATAGGACGCTTAGAACCTTTGTTTAAATTAAACTCTGAACACATATTGGATCAAGCAGACAGTTCCAGTTAGATAAAATTATCCAGACCTCAGATTCGGGAAGGGAGGGTTGCTGGGGTTGTACCCGGATGTGGATCGAAGCGGCTGTGACTATGTCTGATGACAGCGGCTCGGCGATGCCCTTGACGGCGATTTCTGGTGCGAGATGTGGTGCTGGCCTGTTG
The DNA here is from genome assembly GCA_037367405.1 of Ottelia alismoides. Lineage (NCBI taxonomy): Eukaryota > Viridiplantae > Streptophyta > Magnoliopsida > Alismatales > Hydrocharitaceae > Ottelia > Ottelia alismoides. The sequence continues at coordinate 569,031 of JAZKJV010002889.1, forward strand.
GTGGCGAGGCGGAGGTGAGGCTGTGGGCGCCTTGGTGGTCGGAGGAGGGTTCCGGTGACGATGGAGACGTGGGGGAAGATACGAGGGAAGGGAGAAAAGGGAGGTGAGGTGAAAGGGACAATGGGAGAAAAACGGGAATTTGGGAGCAAAATTTGTAGGTGGGGTAAAAAGAAAACCAAATTGCATGGATTTGGGGGGTTTTTATCACTTGTGTCCCTCCGAGATATCGTAATATCAGTTATACCTCTATCTTTTTGGTAATATCAGTTATGCCCCTCACTTCTTGCAAATCTATCACTTGTACCCCTCGGGTTAGTTTCGTCCATCCCAAATGCAAACGGACGTTAACTTTAGGGACACATCAGGAATTAAATGAAAACAAATGAATCGAAAAGTCCAACCACTGTTCATCTTCCTCCTCCCCACTCCTCTTCATCTTCCTCATCCCCCTGCCCCTGCCTCCTCCCCCCCGCCCCTGCTGCGCCCCCAGGCCCCCGCAACCCCGCGCCTCCCCCTTGCCCCGCCGACCCGCCCCGACGCCCCCAGGCCCCCGCAACCCCGCGCCTCTCCCTTGCCCCGCCGACCCGCCCCGGCGCCCCCGCCCCAGGTCTCCCCTCCGCTCCCCGCACCCCCTCCCCCGGTTTCCCCCCGCCCCCCCTCCCCTGGTCTGGTTGCCCTCGCCCCCCGCACCTCTCCCTCGCCACACCCCCCCCCCCCCCCCCCCCCCGCACCTCCGCACCTCCGCACCCCCTCCCCCGGTCCCCCTTGCCCCCCGCAGCTCCCCACTCCAGCCCCCCCCCTCGTGCCTAGGTCGCCCCCGCACCTCCCCTACCCCCACTGCCCCCCGCGCCTCCCCTGCCCCCCCCCCCTCGCGCCCCCTACCCCCGCCGCCCCCGCACCTCCTCCTCCCCTTGAAACTGGAGAGCTTTCAGTTTTTGTTAAATTAAGATAAATTTTTGACTAATTGATTCATAAAAATTCATTCAAAAATCAATAAAATTCACTGTTTGATCCGTAATGAGTGGTATATCCGTGAAAATGCAAAAATTTTAGAGATTCGATGGATGTATGAAGGTGTCACTAAGAGAGATAAATTATGAGGAGAAAGGAAGAAGAACAAATGGATGAGGAAGAAGATAAAAAAGGTCTGGACAATAATACCCCTCTTAACTGCACCAAGGTTTGAAGAAACCATGGTTAAGTCAACTCATTGACGGCCAATCTCACGGAAGGGCACAAGTGATAACGACGAAAGAAGTGAGGGGCACAACTGATATTACCAAAAAGATAGGGGAATAACTGATATTATGATATCTTAGAGGGGCATAAGTGATAAAAAATATATTTTTTTCATATTTACTGTAAGGAAGTTATTTTTTTCCTTTTTCAAGATATGGCTTTGATTTAATCTCTTTGAAATATCCTTTTAGTCCATGCCCACATTTTAATAGGCGGTTTTGTCTCTGCCTCATGTGCAGTCCGCTCCGACACCCCAACAGGAGTATGTACCATATCAAAGAGGCTTCTTGAAGAGAGTTTTATTGTTGTAAATAATAAAATAAAGTTATGGTTGACACATTTAGGGATGTTTGGTTCGGGAATAAGTATGAATAAAGATGGGAAATAATAAGAATAAGAGTCCATTCTCTATTAAGAATAAGAAGAATAAGATGGAACAAAGGTAGGTAAGGTGGAATAAAGATAGGAATAAAGGTGGAATAAGGTGAAATAATAGGATGTAGATGGGAATAGCCGTACTTTTGATAATCACACTGAGCGGGAAATTTACCTTTTATTTTAGTTCTTATTCTCCAAACAAACAGGACCTTAGAACCTTCCTCGAAGAATTAGAGTAGGAGAAAGAATCGATGGAGAAGAATAGAGGAGGGAAAATTGAGGGAGTAAATTTGATATGGGGATGGGGGAGTGAATGAATGGGGAAGGATCTTGATGAAGAGGAATTATTTTAGGATGTCGGGACGAGAGAATCTAACATGTGAACCTCACATTTTACAATTAAATTCAAGAATTAAAAATAAATTAACAATAACTACTCTAGACATGTGAGTTGCATCACCATATCAACCCGTTGTAATTCTGAAATTTGCTGAATGAATATAATGATGTCTTGCATCAAGGTTTTTATCAGAGAAATAAAAATTGGCAAAGTAAATGCCTTACTGTCACGAAAAACATGTAACATGTATTTCTACTCGTGTTCCCTATGTTGTGACGAGATCATGGGTAACTAGACACAAGTGATGAATCTCCATCTCATCACCTTTATTATTTCATTTTGGCCTTTAAAATCTAGTTAAATGCATGTATATATCATTATTTTGCACAAATTAACATTTAGTATGTATTGTATAAATAATGTATAAAATACATTGTTTAAAGCCAAAATAAAATAATAAAGAAAAAAAGAAAAAGGAATGAAATGAAATGTCAAAGGTATTCTATGACCCTAAACCCCGAGACCTAGGCATCATGATGAATGGGTCGACAAGGAATAAAGTAAGGGGAGATAAGGATCAAAAACACGATAAAATCCTAAAATTTATTCTTCAATAAGTCCATTTTGGGATCTATTTTATTCTTTATTAATTATACCTCAAATAAAGAAACTTTTTAAATGAAAGTTATAGAAAAATAATTAAGAAAATACAAAAATGATTTTACATAAAAAAATATATTGTGTTCATCCTACACTCTGAATGAAATTCCAAAATCCAAACTTTGCAGACCCATATCTTCTCCATAAAACTCAACATCAAAATCACTTTAATTGTGTATAACTTTTAATTAGATATTTAACGAAGGTGGTTTTACTTGATCTGGAGTAAAGATGCAGAAGTTAGGTTTTGGACCCCTATTTGTACAATATACTTGAATAAAATAATCATTTTATTCATTCTTTGAATTATTTATACTTTTATATTTTATTTATACATTTATAAATATTATTTATAACATATGTCCATGATTAGAATGAAAGAAAACCATAAAAAATACACTAAAATAAATAAGTGTGCAAAATACATAGGTAATTATACTATACATATACATGCATGTTGTATACCTCTAATTATTTAAGTGTACATATTATATCAAAAAATATATGGTAAATATATATTTATGTGTCTCTACATATATTATAATTATATAAATTATGTATATAAAATAATAACATTTGAATTACAAAGATATAAATAAAATAAGCTATACATAGGTGAATATACCCATAACTATACTTGTAAATAATAACTCATAATAAATTAATCCATAAAAATAAATAATAATAATAATTAAACACTACTAAAAATAATAAATATTTTCTTATTTTATAACTTTTATTTAATTAGTTCGTTTATTATCTTATTTATTATTTCTTATTTCTAAGTTGTTTTGTCCTCTAGCGATCTACGTGGACCAATGAGAGTTCAACGTTTGTTGACCTCTGGTCAACTGAGCCTTTGGTTCCTCTTCTCTGTCAGATGTGTCACCTCCTTGTTTTTCCTCCCTTTTCCCGGATGATCGATCACTCCCATCGATCTGATTTTTCACGCAAAGCAATATCTGATAAACCCTAATACATGCCTAAGTCCCTAATCCCTTGTGCATACCCCCTATTCATTAGAAATCACTGGTCACCAAGGACCCCCACCTTTGTGTATAAATAAAACCTCATCCTTCCTAGCTCATCATGATCCTTCTTCGAGCCTTAAAACCCCTCGTCTCGTGTATGTGGGTGGGTGGGTGGGTGGGCGGGGGGGGGGGGGGTGTGCACGCTCCCGAAGACAGAGAGTATCCCACGAGGTTGAGGTGGCGTTAGGAGGAGAAGAGACGGTCCACGGTGGAGCTCCGACGACACCTCTGCTTCCTGGTCCCCAGGTATGAGTTGCGCTATTTCCTTACGTTTTTAGGTAGATTTATCCTTAGGTTTTACTTTTCTACATTTCATTTCATCTTTATATCAGTAGAATAGCTTACATTTCATAATCAAAGATCGAAGGAGCTCCAAGCTCTGGCCCTGTTCCGTTGTGTTCCTGACTGTGACCGACCCCCATTCTCGCCCCCATTCGCTTCCTGATGAATACGTGGTTCATCACTCTAAAAGTCGAAAATAGAGATTTGTTCCCGAGTAATTAGATGTGTTTCTCCATTTATTATGCATTATTACCATTCATGCACTTAGAATTAATGTATGCATTTTAGCACGCATATTTACATTAAATAAGAAGCCCAATTCACTTGTAAGTATCACATGTATATTAACCAATTTTCACTATTTTCTATTTATTTTTCTAACTCATAATTAAATAAAACCAACTCTATAGTGTACATATTGTTAACACTAATAAAGGAAAAATATCAAAAAAATACTTACTTGTAAAATTGACCAATAAAACCCTAACCCTAGTTTGCGACTAAGAACCTTAAAACATGAATATCTCTCTCATATAATCTCTTATGGACCTCGACATATTTTTGAATTAATATGCGTTCAATTACCTTCAAAATAAGATCATATTCAAAAGAATCAAAGTTCATATGTGAAAATTGGGTTTTGAGCTCCTTTGTATATTGTATATATGTCCCATTTATTTATTTTATCTTTTTATTTTCTTAATTTTTAAAATTTTAAAAAATTAGATTAAGTTGTAAATATTTCTGTCATATTTTCTCTAATTTTATTTTGACTTTTATCTTATTTAAAAATGACAAAAAAATGCAAAAGACAAAAATCATATATTTTATATCTATAAGATACCACTCAAAAATATTTTTTTGTACAGATGGTTTACTTTGATTTTCGATCCTTCGTGAAAGTTATAGATCTCGTCAAGACGAGCAACTTTCATGTTGACCACTTTTCGATTCGACAGTTATTTTTTTTAGTTTTCTTTACATTTAATTTTTGAATTTTCTGGGAGCGACACATGGTGGCTCCAAGAGCCGCCACGTATCACCCCATTTTATATTAATTCCTTATTTTTTACTTATTTTTATTTTATTTAGTTCACTTATTTATTAATTATTTATTTACTTATTTATATTATATTATTTATTTATTTCTCTTCTTATTAATTTATATTTTATTTTTAATTTAATTTTAGTTAATTATTTATATTTATTTATGTCTGAATTCCATTTTTATTTATTTTTTATTTTTCACCAACTCCCATTCTCTCCACCTCTCCCACTTCTTTCCCAACTTCCATCCCACTTCTTTTCTAACTTCTCCATCTTCCTCCTCTTTTTTTCCCTTCATCCTCTTCATTTTTCCCTATTTATCGTTTCGAGAGAAGGGAGGTTCACCCCCTTTAATCTTCAGGTGACAACTGTAGGAGATAAGTTGAGCGACGACAACCTCAAAGGCGAGATCTACGACATCATGACGTACCCTTGGTTACCCTTGTTAATTCAACCAAGTTATCAATCGAATTAGGTTTGTCGTTCGTTGCAGTCGGGTAATCGAGCCTTCATCAAAAACCACTCAAATTTAATGTTCAATTAATTCCAAGCGGTAAATTTATTTTACTTGGGCAAGCCCACGGTCGAACTAAGGGAGGCAGCTGTCTCCTTAGGTAAATTTTTAGTTAATCCTGAGGTCAGATTTTCAGAAGACTGATTTTTTTGGTCTTTTTTATTTGTTATGCAATTAAGGGAAAAACAATGCAAGCTCAGGCCAATTTTAAGTTAAATCAAGGAATATGGTTAAATAAAGTCCAAAATTAATGAAACTTGTTAGAAGGTGGAATGCTATGAAACTAAGTGTCTATATTTTTTGGAATTTTTAGATTCTAGATGAATTAACTATGAATAAAATATGAGTCCAAGCCAATTTTTGCAAAATTAATTTTAATAAATACCGAGATATATTATTTTTAGATATAAAAATTATCCTAGATAGGTCTGAGTGAGAGGAATCCAGGAAAATTAATAAACCTAAAAATCTATGTAAATTAGATCTATTAACAAACAATTAGGCAAAATATTATTTGATTTATTCAGGCATCGTGATGTGTGCAAATGCAATTATTTTTTAGCACAGTGTAGAGCAACTTATCCTATGTCTAATGTGATTTTATGGTGATTTTTGGAGGAACAAAGAATTTAATAATAAATAAAAGGCACTCATTGGGAAAAATATGTCAAATTTCACCAAAATAAGATTATTAAATAAATATTGCTTCTAAAAATATTGCAAACATTCACAAAGCATGAGTTGCACTACAATACGCAATTTTTAGAATGATAAAATGATGTCAAATGAATGTCAAAAATGATATGCAACGACAGGGTGCAAAATGCAATACATAATTAAAATTGAATAAGAAAATATGCTGACAGGGCTTAGATGGGATCACCTATACCCGCTAAGGTATTTGTGCAATTTTCCAGAAGGTTACATGCGCCACGCGTGACTTCAGACTGGCGGGGGCGTACGTGTAATTTCCAAGAGCTCTAAGGGCTTCAGAATAGAATTTCCTCTATTGCACGTGTTCCCACGTGACTTAACTGACCGGGTCTGACTTGCTATTCCTAGAATTATAGGGGGAGTACGCGTAAAATCCCCAAGAGGTGGTTTCCTTCACGTGAAGTTTGCATGCAATGTTCCTGGCAGCTACGCGCGGGTGGTCGTCGAGATGGTGCTGCTTCGAAAGGCTCACGACGATCAGCCTGGAGCGAGGCGCTTGGTGGCGGGGCGGGGCCACTTGCAGTCGGTGGTGTCACACGAGATGGATCTGCGTCGCAAGTGGAGTGCCACACGAGGTGGGGCCTGGTTGGCCACAAATCCAAGCTGGGCGGTGCAGCTTGGTAGATGAGGCCGAGGCGGAGCGGGCACACCTGCTGGAGGAGATGGAAGGCATAAACTGGAGTGTTGCAGCCGTGTTGGAAGTCGACGGCGAAGAGGCCCGTCCAGGAGGCGGAGGGCTGAGGTGCGGGTGGAATTGCTGCAAGCGGGACTAGCTGGAGCTTGAGGCGCACACGGTGGCTGGCGATCGCGAAGGCAGCAGATGTGGAGGCCGGTGATCGTTAGAAGTAACTCCGACGACCGACACATGTCCAAGGATCGTCGGAGTAGTCATTGCGGTGATATCGAAGGTGGTGGACTGGAGCTGGAGCGTGCGATGTGGCCGAGGGGCTGGTGGCAAGGAGCATGCGCGTAGGGGCGGTGCTGGAGTCAAGGGCGAACAAACGATGCACGGCGGAGAGGCGGCTGGAGGAGCGGGAGTCGGCGGGGAGGTGGCTACGCGCGTAGGGGCGGTGCTGGAGTCAAGGGCGAACACAATGACGCACGACGGAGAGGCGGTTGGAGGAGCGAGAATTGGCGGGGAGGTGGCTACGCGTGTAGGGGCGCGTGCTGGGGTTTAAAAGAAGGAGATGGAAACAGGGGAACTTCTCCTGTTAACAGGGGAAGTCTTGGGATTTTGTTTAAGCCCGATGAATTTTGGATGAATCGATTCACAAAATCTCACCAAAAAATAAATAAAAATCATATTATCGATGAGAAGACGTGATATATATGTGGAAATGCAATCGGTTCCGCGTTTTGATGGAGGGAAGATGGTTAATCGAAGAGAGAGAGAGTGGGTGTAGAAGAGGGAGAAGATGATGATAGAGAAGAAGCAAGAATCAGGGAGAGGAGGAAGAAAATGGAAGAGAAGAGGAAGGAAAAGAGGAAGAAAATAGAAGAGAAGAGGAAAGAAAGGAAGAAGAGGAGTTACCTGGATGGGGATGGAACGAAATCGCATGGGATGCTGGAGCTCGTGCTCCTGCGGGTCCTTGCTCGAGTCGTTCGGCGGGACGACGAGCTTGAGCAGCCTTCTTGCGGGAAGAGGATGCAGCAAAGACGGAAGATGACCCTCCTTTGGATCTCACCTGGAGGTGAGGGGTTCGTTGCTCGACTGTGGAGTTCCTCAGCTGTCACCTAAGGGCTGCCAGAGCTCTCTTCTCACTTCATTAGAATGGCGGATAGATGAATAGTGGAGGGTCGTCGGCTCTTTAAGGCCGACGTGAGAAGGAGGAGTGGCGCAGGAGGTGGAGTGTGTGGGTGAGGTGCAAAGAGTGGGTGGGAGGGAAGTGGAGATGGTGGCCGCGCTATGCGGAGGAGCTCGGTCGTGCAAGGCAGAGGTGGGGATCGTGGGCGGTCTAGGTGCTTTGTGCGGGGGAAGCGGGAAGAGGGGAGGGGAAGGTGGTCATGTGCGTCACGCGTGACGGGGCTATAGCCCGGTCACATGTGGCGCGCGTGACCAGAGAGAGAGGAGGTATCGCTACGTGGCACGCTGGGATGCGGCCATGTGGCGCTTATTTATTATTATTATTATTATTATTATTGGAATTTAAAAAGGCGAGAAATCGGTGACACGTGGCAGTTCCATGCGCTGCCACGTGTCACTCCCAGAAAAATTGAAGTTTAAAATAAAAGAAAAATAAAAAAGAAATAACAAACGGATTCAAATCAAAAAGTGGTCAACATGAAAGTTACTCGTCTTGGCGAGATCTACAACTTTTGTGAAGGGTCTAAAATTAAATGAAATCATCTGTAAAGTGTATTTTTGGGTGGTACCTTATAGATATAAAATATCAGTATTTTATATCTTGTAATTTTTTTGTCATTTTAAACAAGAGAAAATCAAAATAAAGTCAGAGAAAAAATATGGCAAACCAATTAAGTTTCAGAACGAACTATACTAGATGTATCTAGTGATGATCTATCCAGTAAAATTAATAAATCTTATGATTAATGTACAACCTATTAAAATTTAATTGGTAAAATCATCGTTTAAATTATTGCAATGTCACCATGCATGTAAATGACATGAAATTAACATATAACACAATAATTCTATCTTATTTGATTTTTTTGGGAATTTTTAGAGCAAAGAATAATTTAATAGCAATTTCAGAGCATAAAATCGGTAAACTATGCAAGTTTTCACCAAATTAATTGTAATAAATAAATCATAGTTCACAAAATGCAAATAATTGCTCGTTAGATAAGGAATTAGTTGAACTACAATAAGCAATTTTTAGAAATGAAATTTGATACGAAATTAATGTTCAAATTAAAGATAAAAGAAAGGTTCTAAATGCAACAACAACAACAACAAAGCCTTTTCCTACAATTAAGTAAGGTCGGCTACATGGATTCTTCACCTCCATTCAGATCTATCTTGGGTCAATCTCGGACTTATATCCAAAAAACTAAGATCCCTTCGTATAGTCTCTTTCCAACACTTCTTGGGCCGTCTTCGCCCTCTCTTAGCCGGCTCAACATCCCAACACTCGCATCTCCTAACCGGTGCATCAGTTGACCTTCTTTGCAAATGATCAAACCATCTTAAGCGGTTTTCTCGCATCTTATCCTCGATCGGAGCTACACCAACTTTTTTTCTTATTGCATTATTCCGAATCCTATCTTTACGTGTATGTCCACACATCCATCTTAGCATTTTCATTTCTGCTACAGCCATTCTCTGCACATGTCTATGGTTCACAGGCCAACACTCAGAACCATAAAGCATAGCAGGTCTCACAGCTGCTTTGTAAAACTTTCCTTTAATCTTTAAAGGAATTTTCTTAGCACAGAGAACAGCGGAGGCTCCTCTCCACTTTAGCCAGCATGCATTTATTCTAAAAGAAAGGTTCTAAATGCAATTATAGAAAATAAATAAACAAAAAATTTGCTAACAAGGATTGTTATGCAATTACCTATACCCGAAGGGCTTTTATGCAAGGTGGGGGTACTTTTAGTATTTGCAGAGAAGGGGGGGTGCTACAATATTTCCAAAGAGCTCGTGACTTGCACATGGGCTGGCTGGGGACTGGAGCTTCACGTGAATAAGAGGAGATTTTAGAGCGGGCACGCAAAATGTCCAAGGGCGTTGCTGCGCCTCATGTGAGGGGCTTTCTTCCCCTTTCTTCTCAGGCACGATGGAATCGAGGCGGGCGGAGGCTCCTCCACTCGTATAGAGGCGATAGCGATCAGCGACTGGTGGCTGGAGGCGCGTTTCGCGAAGGACGCATGCAGTGGTAGTTGTTGGTGGAGGTGTTTGGCAGTGGAGGCACTTGGGGCTAGGGAATGCGGCCTTAGCAGAGCTCCTCCGCACAAGTACGAGCGGGACATAGGAGGAAGAGGGTGTGGTTGTCCCTCTGCTGTAACGGGCTTGTGGGACTAGTGGAGGGTGTAGACGAAGTGGACGTGAGCTGCAAGGGCGAGATGTCGGCGGTCTGGAGTCATTGGCGGCTAAAGGGTCACCTGATGGTGAGGGGGTCCAACACGGGGCGAATGTGGTAGAGCGACGACGGGTGTCGAAGGGCAGTGGGCGCGTGGTCATTCTCGTCGGAGATGGAGCAGCGAAAGGCTGGCTCTGGTCTTTGCCTCCAACCGTGGGTGTATCATGGTATGGCTCGGTCGATCTTCTGGAAAGATTAGTAACAAAAGGTGATTTTGCCTTCTGGATCGTGCCTTGGAGATAGGGTCTTCACCGTCGAGTAATGGGGCTGCTGTCAACAACCTTATCTCGAGCTCTTCCTTCCTTGTTGCATATATAGTGGATGGCAAGCTTCGATGGCGGTGAACGAACAGTTATGGGTGGTTGGCGGAGTGGAAGAAGTGGGGAGAGAGAACGCGTGAGCGAGGGAGTCGTGCTGCAGTTGGGGAGATGGTGGTCGGGTCATGCGGGCGGCGGTTGCGTATGTGGTTACGGCCTAGCAAGGGCAAGAGGGGAGAGAGAAGAGCAGGAGGTGCACGAAATGCAGGGGAGCATTTTGCAGTGGGCAACGAAGATGGAGGTGGGCGAAGTGGGAGGGGTGCGTAGGTGGTTATCGCACCGCCACGCGAGGGCAAGAGGGTAGAGAGAATAGAGGGAGGAACGCACAACGCAGGGGAGCGGTTGCAGTGGGCGGCGAAGATGGAGGTGGGTGAAGTGGGAGGGGTGTGCAGGTAGTTGCCGCACCGCCGCGTGAGGCGGATGGCGCTGGTGGTTGCGCGTGTGAAGGTGGAAGTGGAGGGGGCTACGTGGCAGGTATTGGAGGCTGCCATGTGGCACCAAAAAATAAAATTAATAATAATAATGATAATATACATAAAATAAATAAATAAATAAATAATAAAGATAATAAAATAAAATAAATAATAATTATTAAAGTAATAAATAAAGATAAAATAAATAAGTAAATAATAAATAATAAAATAAATAGTAATAAATAAATAAAATAATAAGAAAAATAAATAAGATAATAAAACAAAAATTAAAATGGGGTGACACGTGGCGGTTCCAGGAGCTGCTACTTGTCGCTCCCAGAAAAATAAAAAATTAAATGTAAAAAAAAGAAATAACAAAAGGGACAAAATAAAAAAGTAGTCGACATGAAAGTTGCTCGTCTCGATGAGATCTACAACTTTCATTAAGGACCAAAAATCAAAATAAATCATCTGTACATAAAGTATTTTGGGGTTTATCCTATAAGTGAAATACCACATTTTGGTCTTTTATAGATTTTTTGGCATTTTAAAATAATATAAAATCAAGAAAAATTGGAGAAACTATAAGACAACTTAATATATTTTTTTGTATTTTTAATAATTAATAAAAATAAATAAATAAATAAAATAGGACATATGTACAATATACAAAGGGGTCCAAACCCAGGTTTCATATACGGGCTTCGATTCTTTTGAATTTGGTCTTGTTTTGAAGGTAATTGGCGTACTTTAATTTAAAAGTGAGTAGTGGTCCATAGGAGACTACATGAGAGAGATATTCACATTTTAAGGTTCCTAATCTCAAACTTGGCTTAGGGTTTTATTGGTCAATTTTATGACTTATTATTTTATTGATATTTATTTATTAGTGTTCGTAATATATACATTATAAAGTTGATTTTCTTAAATTCTAAGTTAGAGAAAAATACATAAAAATAAGGAATATACGATGAATATACAAGTAATATTTACAAGTGAATTTGGCTTCTTACTTAATGCGAATATGCATGCTAAAATGCATACATTGATTCTAAATCCATGAATGAGAATAATGCGAAATAAATGAAGAAATGCAACCAATTACTCAGGAACAAAGCTCTATTTTCAACTTTTAGAGTGATGAATCATAGATTCACCAACACCTTGTACTTAAACCTTGCTTATCTCCGAGCAACTAAAATGAAATGCAAAACTGAGATGATTTTGGTTTCCATACCAAGGTCATGAAAAAAAGATAAAAATGGAGCTAGACTCGACCTTTGGATTAATAATGCGGAGGAATCTTATTGGGAAGAGGATTTAAGACCCATCTGCCTTTAAGTTCCACAAGTCTCTATTCAGGTCCTCTCAACAGTCAGGTCAGAACAAATCCTCATATGCAAATTCTGATGACTATGGATCTCACTTGTACTGTAAGTGAAATATAACTCTCCACATCAGAGATGGCAAAGAAACATCCTCCTCTAACTAGGCAACTCTAATTCCCCGGTCTAGCAACTCTTTCCTCGAGGAGCGGGGTATTTCCTTCTAAGTTCAAGTGCAACCAGCTCAAGAAGAGGGGGTAGAGAAGAGAATGGACTACGACCATTGTAGTCACATATCCGTGGAGCTTGTCTAGTGTAGCCAAGTCTCTAGTTGCATGCTTCCATGGTATGAGACTTTGAAGCATATGCCTTGCTTACTCACACTCTAACAACATTTATTTTCAATCAGGCTTGTCCCATTTTTTGGAGTTCTTTATTTTTCTTTTATTTTTTTCTTTTTTTTGAACTATATACAAGGTGCAACATGTACATAAGGAGTTTTTCTTCTTGAGCCATTAAACTGTCCCTCTTTTGAAGCTTTATTGCAACCCAAAACATCCTGTCGTTAGACATCAACAACACTAGACTAGATTGAGATGCACTACCCTCCCTAGAGGAGGACGGATGTTTCCACCCATGTGCTACTCCAAGCTAAAGAATTCCGCCTCCTTATCACCTCATCAATGAAGAGCTACGTACATGGTGCTTGTCCAAGTTAGGTCAATGTTTAGAAGAATCGTGCGTGTGTATGAAATATTCTACTTAGACCAATCAAGATGACAAGTGAAGACTTGAGGACTCAAAGAATTAAGTCACTTGACCTGAAAAATATTAACTCCAGTTCCTACAAGGTTCCTCTGAAATTAGGTAGATTAAGGTCAAATCAAATCCATCCTCGATTTCTATTCATAACCTGGTTCAGAACCCACTAACTTTCAACTTTGTATATGCAAGTTATGCAAATGACATGTAGTTTATATGAATGAAGTGCAAGCTATTTTTTATGAACGCGGGGATGATATGCAAGAGTAAATAAGAAGCCTCTCTCTTTCTTCTGCTTTTTTTCAAAAGTTTTTTTGGTATACCTCCTATTTTACAACAAATTTTACAAAAGTAGTATTTAGAAGAACTTTCCAAATATTATACACATTATACAGATTTTACAAAGAGAATTATACAAATGTTTTATCTTATACCATACACATATTGTACAAGTATATATGTATTTTACAAAAAGTTTTTTAACCAATTTACCTATCCCATAATTATTATAATATATATAAATACGCGAAAGTACAAGCTATGGGTAAAGTATACATGTAATATATACACGCCCCCTATACTTAGCATGTGCAATGTCCTTAGAGCACAAGAAGCGAGGAAAAGACATAGCTCGTGCTAAGCATAGAAGAGATAAAATAACAAAAACAATAGAAGTCGACCTGCCCCCCTATACTTTGGCTCTGGATAACCTAAAAGAAAAAATTGGGGTGGACGAGGTCAAAAGGAGAAATGGATGAGCATATACATGGCGGGCATCGGTCCATCTTATACTTAGGCTCTAGTTAGCCTAAGTATACCACATAAATAAGTGTGAAAACTGGTGATATTTGGAAAATATACAGAGAATGGTGAGTGCTGAATGAAGAAGACTATACAATATGGACCGTGAATGTACAAGGATCAAGAAGATTTGTGACGGACCTTCTTACGGGAACAAGAAGGTGGGTAGTATACATATGTGTCACTGTCAGAATTGTCCTCAAAAGAGTAGTAGTGATGGGAACGTCCAACGAGGGTCAACATACAACTACTTGCTCAGATATGGCTTAAGGACAATCGAACTGAGCTCACTCATATAAATCACCTCATCTTGACCCGATGAGGACTCCTAAGAAAATTCATCCTCCCATATGTTGAAGGAAACATTCTTAGTCGATTTTCTAGAACCTGAAGCATTGAGAGGGAGAGGAGAGTGACACACCTTGAGGGGTTCGGGGAAACACCTTAAGGAATCAATTCTCGACTTCCTCTCACTGGATAACTGACAAGAGGAAGGAGCAACCATGTTTTTCGGTGGGCTCAATTCAGTCCTGATTGTTTGCTTTGAAGGTCCGGGATGTGGTGCGTTACTGACCATGGGTTGCTCATCAGACGAGTCACCATATATATTGTAAAATTCTTGAAGGCTCAGCACACATCTCGGGTGGGAGCTAGTGTTCTCAATTGGCTTGGCATTGGTAGTGATGCAAGTAGCGAGAGTCATGGACGTGTAGGGAGTCTCTGATCCAATGATCGTTGATAAACCGAAATCCAGCCCACAATTTATTTGAGAAAAGTTGTCGTCGGCGTAGAAAAACCGCGGAGATCAGATTTCAATCGATCAAACAAAATCCAGATAAAACAGGAGAGAGAGAGAGAGAGAAAGGGAAACAAAAATGAAGCCAGCTTCTTTCCTATTTTATCCCTAAACTATTTATTTATCCATGTAAGTTTCCCTGGGTCAAACTCGAGGAGGCAGAATATCTATATTGCAACTTTTGAGAGAAAGAGAGAATTTCGTGATTTTATTTTCTTCTTGAAAAAGGAAACAAAACACTCAGAATGTATACAAATTTAGAGAAATCAAATCAAGCAAAATACACGACAAAAATCTGCAAAAAAACATCAAGAAACTTTATAGGGTAGTTATGTAACTACCCTAGAAAAATCAAGAAAAAACGAAGTCCAAACAAGGTCCAAAATAACCCTACAGTACAAGGGTATATCTGCAAATAAAAGTAAAAAGTATGTTACAAAGAGGTCCCTCCCCAGGGACTAAAATGAAATAAAAACTAAATGTTTTGCATTTACTTCCCTATGCGAGGACCTAAATGCAAATACTGGAAACTTTAGGAGCGTTTGATAATTTCTAGCTCGACGAATGGCTCTTTTCCAATTCCGCAAATAGTCAAGCCCTAATATATAATAGGAAGGGCACCCTAGCGCTAGTAAAGAAAGTCAGCGTCCCAACACCTCCCTGAAAGAGCGATGCGAAGTGAAGCTGTCTGGGCTCTTAACGCAAATGTTCCACCATTTCAGCATATGTAGCTGAGATTAGATTGACTTGGGTGATCTGGTCCGACCAGCTTGGACAGGTGGCACAAGACCGTGCTTCGTGTTCTTCCTGGGTGTTCTTCCTTCTTCAAACGCAGTTGATGGTGATGGCGTCTTCTTAGCTTTAATCATGATGAAAGAATGATCGAATGGACCTCCTGCAGACCAGAGGGGTGACACCTTCACCCCTTGAGCTCGCTTGCAGTTGAGCTAGCTTCAAGGATGCTTGAGATGCTCTCGAGATGTCGACGAAGTTGCTTCTGTGCGTGAAGGTTGAGTGGGTTCTGGAAAATCGCCTCTTGAGTATTCGTTGAATGAAAAGCCTCCAGATATGTGGTTCATTGCTCCAACTATGAAGAAGACCTGCAAATGAATGTTCATATGCTCGATTTCGAATGAAATCGACCAAGAATCATGATAGATTTGTTACTTGGAAAGGGAGAAGTTCATGGGATTTTATAGGCGAATCGATGGAGGGTTAGTTGAAGATCGATGGCCGGCGTGGATTAGGGTAGTTAGGAGTAGGCGGTGGAGGGTTTGGATTAGGTGGAGAGGTTAGGACAAGATGGGTAGAAATTGTTGAAGATGGGTTGTTGGAACAGGACACCGTCCTGTGTTCTTGAAGAAGAAAACGCCAAGTGTTGACACATGTCAACATCTGGTTGGCCATAATCAAGAAATAGATTAATAAATGGATATTAAATAGTAAATAAGGTTATTTTAAACAGATATAAAACTGAAAAGAATATATAATTAAATTATCTAAATTATGATATAATTAATTTTTATAAACAATAAATAATTTATGAAATATTAATATTATATTAATAAATAAGTATACTTAATACTTGATAAATAGGTTTTGGATTTTTAATTTAATAAATTAATAAATAATATACCACTTTTATATTTTTATTAATTATTAGGATAATAAATAGAGTATGTATGAATTTTTTTAGATTAATTTAAATATATTAATAAATAGTGTTATAAGTTATACAGTTTAATTTTACCTATAATTTAGGATTTTTGTTTAATTTAAAATAATAAATAAGCTCCAAAAATTTGAAATAAATCATGGTTAAAGTACAATATCAGGAAAATAATTAAAATTTATAAAATTACTAAAAGAATAAATAATGTGTTCTAAATAAAATAAATAGCCTAGAAATGTGGTTAGGTCCCAAAACCGACTTTTTGCAAACAGATTCCAATTTTAGTGAACTCACCTTCATTAATTAGAGAATATTATTTTATGAATTTTAAAGGTGAGTAGAGTGAAATTGGAGTTCGTACGAGAAAGTTATGATGTTCGGATGTTGTGATTTTGACAATTTACAAGTTGGATTTCTTGGCATATATATAAGATAATATTTTTAATTTATTTTTATATTTTTTTACATATTTTTAGAAATAATTAAGAAAATAATTTGGTGAAAAATATTCCATATGAATTAATTAAAAATCATTGAAGTTTTGACATTTATTGGATAAATAATGAAGATTGTGTGAAATGTATCATTAATTCTTTTTGTGGTTTTCTTCCTTATCCCCCCTACTTATTTATTTGTCGACCAATCCATGCTGACTTGATCTCGGGAATTAGGTTATAACTATATCTTTTAGCTATATTTATTTTATAAGTCATATTGTACATATATACATATATACAATTTGCCTTCTTTTTGTTTTCTTTAATTTTATTCTTTTTACATGATTTTGATGCATAATAATGCATTTTTATTCATGGGTATGGTTTTGTTAAAATGTGGAAATTAATGAATATTTACATATATTTTTAAGGGTTTTAAGACAAAATGCAGACAGAATAATAATGAATCATGGATTCATCAACCCCCTATACTTAAACTTTGCTAGTCCCTTAGCAAACACTTAATTGAAAAATAAGGGAAAAAGAAAGAAACTTAGAATGAATTTGTTTTGCTAAACCAATTCATGAGAACAAACAAAGTACAGAGCTCGATCGGGCCTGAAATAAGCATTTTGTCGAAGCCTTAACTAGGATTAGGATTTTGGTCTCAACAGTCCTCAAGTTCCACAAATCCTTATTTAGGTTCACCTCAACAACCAGTTCAGATCCACTCGTTCATTTTGCTAACTCTATCAACCTTGAATTCAATCTGTATGGTGTGTGAATTGTTTTATCTCTTCCCGCTTGAAAGAAGCGAAGAAACCACCCATTCCAATAATACACTCCCATTGGTTCCTCATCCAGCTACTCTTTCCTTGAGGAGAGGGTATTCCCTTCTAAGGTCAGGTCGTACTGTATCCACAATCGAATATAGATAGAAAGTAGAAGAATGAGAAAAGAACTGGAGTACGACCAGTGTAGACACATCTCCTTGTGAAGCCCGGCTAGTGTAGCTAAGTCTCCACTAAGATGTGCATGCTTTTTGGTGGAAGCTCATACCATTGTGGTCATATTTGTATTTGGTGGATTCTTCTTTGAATTGGCTTTGTAATGTTGCTTGCACTGCATCAAACTTTTTGTGCCTCGACGGATATAGCATCTTTTCATTCCGTCCATTTTTTGAGGTCTTGGAAAAATTGTGCCAGCAGATCCTTCCCTCATCCGAAGCAATTATTGCAACTCCAATCCCTCTCGTCTTTAGACATCAACGCCACTAGACAAGGATGAAAATGCACCATTAAAATAGATAGCCCTTCGTAGCTCCATGCAAGTCGAGCTAAGTGCAAAGTGCATGTGTCCAAAATTGGTTCACTGATGAAGAGTTGAACGGATGACACCAAGTGTTCTACTTAGGCATGTTTAAGTTGACTACCCAACATGATCTTATGGAACCCAAAGATTTAAGTCAAAGACCTGAAGAGTCTAAATTCCAGTTCCTAACTAGTCTCCTTACAATGAAAATTAAAGGCCGTAATCAAGCTTCATCCTTTAGACTTTTCCCAATCTTAGTTATAAAAATCAAACTTATTCTGAAAAATGCTAATGCAAATGCAACCATATTTTTGTGAGTTATATTTTTTGAATTTTACTCATTTTTATGGATTTAAGGATTTTACAATTTTTATGGGTTTTAGACTTTACATTTTTATGGAAATTTCCAATTTTTATAAACAAGTTTATGTACAAGAATTTTACAAGATAAATTACCCATGTTTTTATTTGAATTAAATAATTAATGTATTTTACACATTTTATATACAAATAATTTTACAAGGATTACATGATTTTTACACATATTTTAGTAAATAGGATTCAAAATAAGTATTATACAAATTTTAAATACATATTTTAATTAAGAATTTTAATTAAGGATTTTAAGCATATTTTTCTTATTTAACATGATTTTATAAATAATAAATAAATAGATGGATTTTAAATTAACCCCTCACCCACTTTTTATGGTTGTTCTATATATAGAAAATACATAAAAGTACGGGTTATGGACGAAAGTATATGTACAATATATACACACACCCTATACTTAGCTTGTGTTGTGTCCTCATAGCATCAAAAGAGAAAAAAGAGGACATAACTCATGCTTAGTAAAAGTGGGTGAAAAAGAAGAAAAGAATAGAAGTCAGTTAACCCCATATACTTACGATCATGTCATCTTAAGTATAGTGGAACACAAAATGAGGTGAGTGAGGAAAAGGAATATAAAAACGAAGGAACAAAAGGAGAAAGAAGAACAGAATCAACGAAATCACTCACTCCCCCCTATACTTAGGATAAGGCATCCTAAGTATAGAAAAGAATGTGGCCAAAATTAGGGACCGGTGATTAGTGTAAAAGAAAGGAAAAAGAAGAGAAGAGTAAAAAGAACAAAATCGAAAGGCGAGAATCAGTGGGCAATCGGCCCCCCCTATACTTAGGATCTGGTAGCATGAGCATATAAGACGGGAAAAAATGGGGACGATTGTGGTCTACGAAGAATATACAAGTGATGTACTCCAACAAAATCGGATGGCTCACAGGTGTCTGTACAGAATGAAATGAAGTGGAAGAGTAGTCATGCATCCTGGACAAAGTAGATCACTTCAATACGGGCCAGATGATCAGTAGTCTCCACGAAGTGCTTCAGCATCTACCCGTTCACCACGAATGGCTCTGCACCAGATGACACATCTGATATAGCAATACTACCATTGGCATGCACCATTCTGACTACTACGGTCCTTCCCACTTGCTCTTCAATTTGCCATGAAAAATTCTCAATCGTGCATTGAACAACCATACTTTCTGCCTAGGGACAAAGATCTTGTGCCGATTATGTCTATCATGCCATCTCGTCACCTTGTCCTTATAAATGAGGGTGTTCTCATGTGCCTGATTTCAAATCTCTACTAGCTCATTCATATCCATCTTCATCTTGGCTCCTGCTTTCTGCATCTCTAGTGAAATTTCTCGGATAGTCCATTCAGATTTGTGCATGATTTCTACGGTCAAATGGCATGGCTTCCCATAAACTAGTCTGAACAGTGAAGTGCCTAAGGGAGTCTTATATGCAGTACAATATGCTCAAAGAACCTGGCCTAGAAGATGCGACCAGTTCTTCCTATCCGGTCGTACTAATTTCTTAATAATGGATTTGACCTCCCTATTTGAGACTTCAGTCATATGGTTTGTCTGCGTGTGGTAAGGAGAAGCTACTCTATGATCAATGCCATAATTCTTCACTAGCTTTTTCACCTCCTTATTATTTAAATAGCTACCCCCATCTGGAATGAGAATACGTGGAATACCGAACCACGAAATAATGTGTTCCCTCAAAAACCTGCACATTGTCTTGCTATCAACAGTTCGTGCAGATATAGCCTCCACCCATCTACTAACATAATCTACAGCAAGAAGAATGTACTCAAAGCCATTACAAAAGGGAAACGATCACATAAAATCTATGCCCCATGCGTCAAAGATCTTGCAAATAATAACATGCCACATATGCATTACATCTCTAGCACCGACTGTCCCTACTGCTCTCTGACAATCTGGGCAACTATTCATGAGTATACAAACATCTCTAGTAAGAGTCAACCACCAAAATCTGCTTTAAAGTACCTTCTATGTTGTCCTCTTTCCCGAATGATGTCCCCCTGCCTCTAAAGAATGGCATAGAGTGAGGACACTATTGTATTCCTCCTGAGGAATACATCGCATGTAAACACAATCCAGTCCTTCAAGAATAAGAATCGGATCCTCCCAATGGTAGTATCGTGCCTCGGAAACGAGCCTGTCGACTCAGTCTTTCAGCCAACCCTGTGAACTCTTCTGTGTAACCAGAAAGTTCGCTATATCTGCATAACATGGAAGCTCTGTAACTGCAAAGATTCTCTCTTCCAGAAATCTCTCTACAATCTCTAGCGTGTACTCATCTGAAGGCTTCTTTATCGGTAATCAGGAGAGGTAATCAGCTACCAGGTTCTTTACCCAAGGTTTATCTCTAATGTCCAAATCAAATTCCAGAAGTAAAAGAATCCACTAAGAAAGCGTGCCTTAGCATCCTTCTTTTCCATCAAAATTTTGATAGCTGAATGATTTGTATATACTATAATTTCTGAGCCAAGAAGATATGATCTGAATTTGTCCAATGTGAATACCACTACCAACATCTCTTCCCTGTCACTGTATAATTGCGTTGAGCATCATCTAAAGTGCGACTGACATAGTGGATAGGAACTGGAAGTCTGCTCCTCCTCTGTCCTAATACAACCCCGACCATAAAATCTGAAGCATTCATCATGATCTCAAAGGGAAGAGACCAATCAGGTGGATGCAGGATATGAGAACTGATAATTCTCTCTTTTAACATGAGGAAGGCACTAAGACATTGGTCATATAACAAGAACTCGATGTCTTTGCCTATAATTCAGTTAACGGTCGTGCAATCTTAGAGAAATCCTGGATGAACCGTCGGTAAAATCCGACATGCCCAAGATAAGACTATAACTGTTTGATGTTGGATGGTGGTTCGAGACGTTTGATGACATCCACCTTGGCAGGGTCAACTCCATGCCTCGCTTGGAGATGACATGCCCCAACACGATCCTATTTGTAACCACAAAATGGCTCTTTTCCCAAGACAAAATGAGATCTACCTCACAACATTTTTGAAGAACCTAGTCTTGGTGCGCTAAACAATCGTCAAAGGACTCATTGTAGATCGAAAAATCATCCATAAAGACCTCGAAAAAATAACCAATGTCTATAAAGATGGCAAGCATGCACCTCTGGAATGTAGTTGGGGCATTGCACAATCCAAAGGGCATCCGTCTAAAAGCATATGTACCGAAGGGACATGTGAAGGTGGTCTTCTCCTAATCTTCAGGAGCAATAGTGACCCGATTGTATCTGGAGTAACCATCAAGGAAACAGAAGTACTCCTTCCCTGCCAACCTCTCTATAACTTGATCTATAAAAGGCAACGGGAAGTGGTCCTTCTTTGTCACGGCGTTCAATTTCCTACAATGCATAACCGCCACGATGTGGTTACTCTCTTTGGAATCTCCTCTCCACTCTCATTCTTAACCATCTGAATTCCCGACTTTTTCGGGACAACATGTAGTGGGCTAACCTATTCAGAGTTGGAGATGGAATAAATAAACCATGCGTCACATTATTTCGTGATCTCTTTCTTGACAACATCTCGTAAGACGGGATTCAGCCTACGCTGAAACTCTCTGAAAGGTCTGCCGTCATGATCAAGATTGATATGGTGGGAACACAAAGTAGGATTTATTCTGTAGAGATCGGATAAAGTCCACCCAATAGACTTGCGATTTATTTCAAGAATCTCCATCAAGCAGGATTCTTGCTCTTCAGTTAAATATGGGCTAATAATGACCAGAGACTGTCGATTTTGGACCTGCAAGGAAAGCATATTTCATGTTTGGTGGCAAGGCCTTTAGTTCTGGCAAGGTAATATCTGGTTCTGCTATAACATCATCTGTTTGTGTGATGGGATCTGTGCTGGTGGTAGATGTGTCTGCAGTATGGTTATCCACCATCTCAATATGTTCTAGAGTCGTACGATAGAAGATGTCTAAAACATCATCCGACTCACTATTGTGCTCATCCTCAGAACGACTAGAGGAAAATAACTCAGCTAAATGGAACTCAATCTCTAAATCATCTGAGGTGGTGGAATCGTGTAAATTCTATGAATATGAAATGTCTGTAATAAAATCATCAGTTCTCTGCTCCATGTAATCATCACCATCCATGCTGAAATAAAGTGTTCCATCAGAAGAACTACCAACTGTAGTCTCGGACCCATCCTCTGCTAGGATATACTGGGTCTCTCTTGTCACCTCTCAAGGTCGTCAAGATGAATCTCATCCATGTAATCACATGTGGCTAAGGAACTCAAGGCATCGGAAATGGTTGTAGATGCGGCACTAGATGTGCGTGATTCTCTCACCATCTTTATATGTACCTTCTCGCCCTTGGTACGAAAAGATACCTTCCCTGTATGATAATCGAAGAGGGCCTTCACGGTCTCCAAGAAAGGCCTCCCAAGAATGATCGGGGGTAAGGTGTAACTATGTAGGGCAATCCATGTCCAGGACAGTAAAGTCCACTGGGTATTGCAGACCCTGTACGGTCACAACAATGTTCCTCAAAATGCCCCTAGATCTCTTTATAGATTTATCAGCAAACTGAAGGATCGAGTGTGTTTTGTAGAGAGGACCTAACTCGAGCTTGTCGAGTAAATAGGCAGGTAATAGAATGATAGAGGAACCGTTTTCTAATAAAGTGAGATCGAATGCGGCATGTGAAATTTTACATCTGACATAATGTGCTCCTAAATCCTTCTTCTTCTTTAGTAATCTGTTCTGAATAGCAAAGGATGTGGCCTTGGTCAAAACATGCTTCTCTGTACGTGGCTTCTTCTTCCTACGTGTGATACATCTATTCTTCAGCTGTTACTTGAGCATAGGGAAGTGATCCAAGGCATCATGGAGTGGAATCTTCAGAAAAATGCGACCTTTTAATAACTGCTCAATCTCTGGAGTAACAACATTATTTTTGTGTTTTTTATTTCCTTTTCCATACAAAGCATCGATAAAAGGAACAAGCTCAGTTACAACAAAATTCCCCTTTTTATTAAAATCGAGATCATCATTTACATCGAGAGTCTCAGAATTATCTACAAAACTCTCTAAACAGGAAAAG
This sequence comes from Ottelia alismoides, assembly GCA_037367405.1. NCBI lineage: Eukaryota > Viridiplantae > Streptophyta > Magnoliopsida > Alismatales > Hydrocharitaceae > Ottelia > Ottelia alismoides. Next base: position 592,594 of record JAZKJV010002889.1, read on the forward strand.
AGACATCAGCTTTGGGAGTGGCTGCATAGTCTGGCGTGGTATAATCGTCTGATTCGCCTAAGTCCACGCCAACTATCTCGGCATCGCTCCCTTATCTCTGGTCGTCATGTCGAACACCATGTTGATCCTCATAATCATTGCGGTCCTCCTCCTCAGCATCAATATGTGTATCATGGTTCGACTCTCACTCCCCATCTTGTGCCCCCTCCTCTCGATCAGGTGCTCGTGGTGATTTACCGCTCCGAAGAAGAATGATGTTAGATAAGAATTCAACAAAAGAGATTGTAACTGTCGTGGTGTCTACCTAATATGGGCGCCTCCTCTTGTTGTTTGGGTTTATCTGAGGCTGGGTTGTGAGAGTGGTCTTGGGCACGATTAACTCATCCAGACGATGGTTAACCTGCCCATCTCTATCTTGTGTGCAGTTTGGAGAATACTCAGCATGTCCATGATCTGATTCAGTGCCAGGGCCTGTGAAGATATCTCAGACTCGGTGTGATGACCCTGACTATCTATTCTCTCCTGCCTAGGAGTGTGCTGATGCGAAGCGTACGACTGAGGAGATCTCTATGGTGTATACGAAGACTGTTGCTGCTGCTGGTAATGATACGGTTATGTATGCAAAGGGTGGCAAAAAGAATGTGGTCTCTGATAAGCGTGCTGGTGAGACGGTTGCTGCATGTAATGTTGTCAGTGCTGGAAGTGTGGACGTCCATGCGATGGATGATTGTATTGCTGCGGCTGCTACTGGTGTACGCTATGAGGAGTATAACGTGACGAAGGATGAATCAAAGCATACCATATCCTGTTGATTTCAAGAGTGGCTTGAGAATCAACAACAACATCTCCAGGACTGGTGATCTGGCTCGGATCGGCATTGGACGGTTCCTCATGCCAATCAATCTATGGAGTCTCAGTAGGTTGAATTGGCTCACTCTAAAAAAATGAATCTGACAGGTTGGAGGAGCAGGTAAAGATCTCCGAACAGACTGAGAAGTCGAAAAAGGATGCGATTACTGATATTGAAGTTGTAAGTCCATCACCTTCTTCGTCAGATCGCTCAGCTGTTGAGGAAGTGATGAGAGTTTCTCCAACTCCTGTAGCGCTTGCAAATCCGTGAACTTGTTTCTAAATCACATCGATCAACATCAATTTCTTACTAATGTATCCCATGTTGGTATTTGATTCAGAATCTAAAATATTCACCACCTTTTGATGCTCTTGATGGTGTGATGGCCGCGGGGCCTTCTGGAATACCCGAGTAGAGTCGACAACTCTTGAGTTCTCTGCCACCCCCTCAAAGATGGGCCAGACAGACTCAACATCCCTATTCAAATAGCTACCATCACATGCAGCGCTAACTAGGCCCTGGGCATTCGGCTGGAGTCCTCCGAAATAGTTCTGTACAAGCATCTTTAATGGTATCTCATGATGAGGGCATATCTCAGTAAGATCCTTGAGTCGATCCCATGCCTCGTGGAATGATTCATTTGGTAACTGCGTAAAGTTGGGGATCTAGATCCTCAACATATTTGTCCATCTCAGAGGAAAATATTTAATCAGGAATGTGGACTTCAGATCGTCCCATGTATAAATCTCCCTCCCCAAATGACTAAGCCAGTAGAGCACCTTGTCAAGGCGAAGGGGAAGTCCTTTAGGCAAACAGCCTCCTATGTAACACATGGATAACTAGCCGTACCACAAATCATTTCGAACTGCTGCAAGAAGGTAAACGGATCCTATGTAGCATTGTCGTAAAAACTTGGAAAGCAAGGAAATGAAGGACGGTCGTAGCTCGTATGACCCTTGATTCGGTGGTAATCGAACAATGGTGTAGCGTCCTAACTCCTGGGTCATACTCATCTTGTAGTGTCACGGGAACTACGGTAGGTGGTGGTGGATTCTCGACTTGTGCTCTCAACGCAACTATATCAGCTCGCACCTCATTCTGGACTTTATATTGATCTCTGATATGTAGTTTCATCTGCTGTAGTGTATCAAGAATCCCCATAATAATATATGCAACTGGATCAGGTCTTCCATCTGTATGTTGCTCCCCAGTCTATCGGTCCTCAACTGTCAGTCCTCGACTGGTCCCTTCCCTCGAGCCATATTCTTCGAATCTTATGGGAAGGGAAAAGTCTAATAAGAGGTCAGTGAAAAATGTGCAGGAGAAATAGACGATAATTTGAGGTGTGGATCTGCCTTAACAGAAGGGCTGGGAGGCGAGGGAGTCCGGGTCTGACTCTCCTCATGATTAGATAGTATCAACTCAGGAAGAGGGTCATATTGAGTATGTGAAGATGCACGATGGATGGTGGATTGTCAAAAGCTCACGGAGTCTGAGCATAAAATATGTCGGGTCGTCACCTTCGATGTCAAGAGATATCGATGAGAGCACGATGTCAAGTCAAGAAATGAGGGTGAAGGCATATAAGATGCGGTATAACACACACCTCGCAAACATACACAATTCAACCCCAGATTCACCAACACAACCCAGTGATGACCATAAAAGTTCGATCGTTTATCTTGTCGGTTTTAGGATTATTTGGAAAATAGGTCTTATCACAGATTATCGTGGGCTGATAGGTGCCCGAAATTTCCCTGAAACACTATCCCGAGTCCTTATAGGAAATCACTTATTCTCAGCCAGTATGGGACTAAGTACAGACTGTTTTCGGCTACCCGTATTACTTGAAGACCATGTTATTACAGTGTCCTCTAAACCTCACACTCTGCTAAGGAAACCTGGACCGTTTCCGATTACCTGAGAGTCCCCACTGAAGAATAGTGATTAAATGTATACACTAAGTAGTATATCGAAAGAAATCTAGACTTTGGCTCTAACCTTAAGTGTCATCCCTCACTCATAGATCTGGAATGTACCTGCAATCCATGTGCTGGGGGTTGCTCTCCTAAAACAATTGATCCTTTAAATTTGATTTTATGTCAAATATATTAGCAGTCCTGATTTTATTTTTGTGGTTATCTCTTTCTTTTTTATTTTTTCAAAACACGTCTAACAATTTTTTATTTTTATTTTTATCCTAAATAAGCATGCACCTAGGTCGCGAGTCCTAAAACTAACTAAGAAGACGTAAGCAGAGAAAAAAATCAAAAATCTAAACAAGCACCTATCCTCGAAAAAGTCATGAAAACCGTCGATGCGAGAAAAGTCGCGGTGGTTGCCCTATTGCCTCAAGCGCATGACACTCGGTGAAACAAACCCTGAGAAAAAGAGGGAGGAAGGTACACGTCAGGATGCCCTTATGGGTCCCCTTCAAAAAAATAGAAAATGGGCAGGTGGCCTTATTTTTTACAAAGAATACAAAAATTAATAGGAGTACAAAAAATTCTAACTAATTTTGCTCCTCTACAACCGACGTGTGTAGAAGGAGTCGGTCTCTACAATCTTAACTGACTCGACTTCCAAAGAAGCCGACTGATCCCCTGCAAAATTTATTAGAAAACAAACACATAAAATGCCATAACAATTAAAGAAAATAAAGATTGTAAAAAAATAAATCAAAGAGACTCGATAAAAATGTAAAAGCCATAAAAACCGTAAAACAAATCAAACAAAAATTGAAAAGAATAAAAAATGTAAAAACCAAGTAGAAAAAATCTCAAAATAAAGTAAAAAACCGTAATAAAGCTAACGCCTCCCCGACAATGTCGCCATTTTGATAAACCGAAATCCAACCACGGTTTATTTGTGAAAAGTCATCGTCAGTGTAGAAGAACCGCGGAGATCATATTTCAATTAATTAAATAAAATCCAGATAAAATAGGAGAGAGAAAGAGAAACAAAAATAAAGTCGGCTTCTCTCCTAATTTATCATTAAACTATTTATTTATCCAGGTAAGTTTCCTTGGGTCGAACTCGAGGAGGCAGAATACCTATATTGCGGCTTTTGAGAGAAAGAGAGAATTTCGTGATTTTATTTTCTTCTTGAAAAAGGAAACAAAACACTCAGAATGGATATAAATTTAGAGAAATCAAATCAAGTAAAATACATGACAAAAATTTGTGAAAAATACCAAGAAACTTTGCTAGGGTAGTTGTGTAACTACCCTAGAAAAATCAAGGAAAAACGAAGTCCAAAATAACCCTACAATGCAGGGGTATATCTACAAAGAAAAGTAAAAGGTATGTTACAAAGAGGACACTGCTCATGGACTAAAATAAAAGAAAAACTAAATGTTTTGCATTTAGGTCCCTGTGTAGGGACCTAAATGCAAATACTAGAAACTTTGGGAGAGATTGATAATTTCTGGAAGTTGTCTGGGTTCTTAATGCAAATGTTCCACCGTTTTAGCAAAGCTAAGATTAGATTGACTTGGGCGATCTGGTCCGTCCAGCTTGGACAGGTGGCACAAGACTGTGCTTTGTGTTCTTCCTGGGCGTTCTTCCTTCTTCTAATGCAGTTGACGATGATGGCATCTTCTCCGCTTTAATCCTGACGAAAGAATGATCGAATGGACCTCCTGCAGGGCCAGAGGGGTGACACCTTCACCCCTCGAGCTCGCCTGCAGGTGAGCTGGCTTCTAAGGAGTCAGAGATGCTCTCGAGACGTCGACGAAGTTGCTTCTGTGCGTGAAGGTTGAATGGGTTCTGGAAAATCGCCTCTTGAGTATTCGTTGAATGAAAAGCCTCTAGATGTGTGGCTCGTTGCTCCAACTATGAAGAAGTCCTGCAAATGAATGTTTATATGCTCGATTTCGAATGAAATCGGCCAAGAATCATGATAGATTTGCATTTCATATATATTTCCAGAATAATAAAAATGGAAGAGATATGAATGATGATTTTGATGGAATTCGGAGTGGATCTTGAGGTGTGAATTTGTGTGAGACTAAGAAGGAGATTAAAGGAATCTAATGACGTGAATAAGTAGTCTAGTTGATGCACGAATATCGAGAATTAAAAGAAAAAAAACATGGATGAAATACCTGTGGTTGCAGAGTATACGACTCTGCTAGTCACTGCTTGATGGGGCGGTCTTCCCGGAGCTCCACGCAGCAGCGGCGTGATGCAAGGCGGTGCTCCAGCCTTGGAAGGTCTCCTCTGTAGATCCTTCTTCCACATTGGAGCCTCAGATGGAGCTGTCACCTCCGTATCAGGGCAGAGCAAGGCAAGGAAGGTGGGTCGAATGCTACTGGAACTGGAGGTTGGTTCGGTTCTGGAGAGTTAGTTGGAAAGGGAGAATTTCATGGGATTTTATAGGCGAATCGATGGAGAGTTAGTTGAAGATCGATGGCTGTTGTGGATTAGGGTAGTTAAAAGTAGGCGATGGAGGGTTTGGATTAGGTGGAGCGGTTAAGACGAGACGAGTAGAAATTGTTGAAGATGGGCTGTTAGAACAGAACACCGACCCGTGTTCTTGAAGAAGAAAGCACCAGGTGTTGACACATGTCAACACCTAGTTTGCCAGAACCAAGAAATATATTAATAAGTAAATAGTGTTATTTTAAATAGGTATAAAAATGAAAAGTGTAGATTATTAAATTATCTAAATTATGATATAATTAATTTTTATAAATAATAAATAATTTACAAAATATAAATATTATATTAATAAATAAGTATACTTAATACTTGATAAATAGGTTTTATATTTTTAATTTAATTAAATAAATAATATACCATTTTTATATTTTTATTAATTATTAGGATAATAAATAGAGTATGTGTGGATTTTTGTGGATTAATTAAATATATTAATAAATACGATTATAAGTTATACAGTTCAATTTTACCTAAAAAAATGATTTTTGATCTATTTAAAATAATAAATAAGATCCAAAAATTATGAAATAAATCATGGTTAAAATACAAGATTAATAAAATAATTAAAAATTATAAAATTATTAAAACAATAAATAATGTCTTCTAAATAAAATAAATAGCCCAGAAACATAGTTGTGGTTAGGTCCCAAAACCTACTTTTTGCAAACGGACTCCAATTTAGTAAATCACTTTCATTAATTAGAGAATATTATTTTATCAACTATAAAAGTGAGTAGAGTGAAATTGGAGTTTGTATGAGGAAGTTATGGTGTTCGGAAGTCGAGATTTTGACAATTTACAAGTTGGATTTCTTGGCATATATAAATGATAATATTTTTAACTTATTTTTATATTTTATATACATTTTTAGAAATAATTACATATGAATTAATTAAAAATACTTGAAGTTTTTTATATTTATTGGATAAATAATGAAGATTGTGTGAAATGTATAATTAATTCTTTTTTGTGGTTTTCTTCCTTATCTCCCCCTACTTGTTTATTTGTCGACCAATCCACGCTGATTTGGTCTCGGAGATTAGGTTATAAATATATCTTTCAGCTATATTTATTTTATAAGTCATATTGTACATATATACTTATCTATAATTTGTTTTTTTTATTTTCTTTAATTTTTATCTTTTATTTATTTATGTAATTTTGATGCATAATAATGCATTTTTATTCACGAGTATGGTTTTGTTAAAATGTGGAAATTAATGAATATTTACATGTATTTGTTAAGGGTTTTAAGATAAAATGCAGATAAAATGTCAATGAATCTTGGATTCATCAATCGGCTCGACAATCGGTATCTCAGGTGTGGCAGAGTGGTGAGACTCACCTACCTTTCGATGGCACGGCTACATTAGCTTTGTGGGTTACCATAGAGTATCTTGTGTCAAAGAATGGGTGAGGTCAGAGTGCTCCCAATGTTGAAAAATCGATCTCCCGAGTCTCACAATCTATAGCCGCCTTAGGCAAGGCTAAGAACGGCTTCCTGAGAATAATCAGAGACTTGGTAAACTCTCCTCGGTGCTCTATGTCAATGATCGTGAAGTCTACTTGGAGTAGATCACCTTGGAAAGTAATGATGACTGAAATGGTTCCTCTCGATTGTTTTATAGATCGATCAACCAACTGAACGATCTCTCCCGACTTTCTGATTGGCCTGAGTTTGAGCTTGTCAAACACAGAGGTCGGGAGGATATTTATTGATGAGTCATCATCGATTCTAGCATGGGTGAAGGTAGTGTCTTTGATTTCACATTCAACCCTAAGCCACCGGCTTTCGGTCTTTCTCCCCGTCACCAAGGAGGTGGCTATAGACACTAGATGTTTCTCAGTCCTTGTCCTCTTATTACTCGATCTATTAGGTATCAATTTTCTTCTCACAAATCGTTTGAGGTCAGAGAAGTGATCTATGGCCTTTATTAAGGGAATCTTAAAAATCAATTCCTCATCGAGTGCTTCCCTTAGGACAGGATCTAGTTTTTTAGGTCTTTTTCATTTTCTATTTTTATAATATTATCTGGTTTTTCAATTTTTTTGATCTTTCTAGGATTTTCGATTTTGTTGTTGTTTTGAATAGGTGAAGGAGTAGTGGGAGGATGTAAAACACTAGATTGGAAGGTAAGTGATTAGTAGAAGAGGGAGGTAGAATGGGCTCCAGTTTTACAGATTGTGTGTGTTTCTTTGTGTCACCTAAGTTTTCAACATTGTATCCTTTTATTTTATTCTCCATCTATACCTGAGCTGGAATAAATTGAAATCAATCGATCGATGACATTTCTATATTTATCCTCAATTAATTCATATCTCTTAATAATGCTAGAAATGTTATCCTCCAAAGATTCCGCATAACAAATCATGGAAGTAGTCTGTTCCCTCGAAGGATACTACTGAGATCTTGAAGTTCGATACTAAACATACCTAGACTCTAGCATGTAATGATGGGTCAAGTATAGACCATTCGGATGGCAGATATTGGTTGGAGCCTCATGTGGTGGAGTCAATAGACTCGGGGTTTGATGATTGAGCTCATGGGTCCAGTCTCCTGTATGTGAAGGCTCTCCGAGTGGGTGGTATGAAGGTTGGTCAATGTGGGCTCGATCACTAAGGTCAATAACGTCTGGATGATCATATGGCGCAGGCCTCTCCATTTGGTTTGTTTGGTCGACCATGTTATACCCTATGGTCAAGTCGGGATGTGTATATGTGAATTGTTGTAGAGGTATGTGGGGGCAAATAGTTCTGCCATTTCTCTATCTCAGTAGTAGCTTTCTCTTCAAATGATTCCTTGATTCCAGCAAGCGTCCGACTATAAGGTGAACCAACCTAGGGTGGAAGTGGATCCAGGGTGTAAGAAGGTGGGGTAGGTGAGAAATGTGAAGAAGTGGGGAAGTCAGTCGAAGGTCTGACTTCATACTCGGGTGTGGTGGGGAGATGGAAGAGGGAAATGGTGGAGATGTTCGGTAATCAGTAGAAGATAAACGATGTGAAGAATTTGGTTATGAATACCGATACGCCAACATCTTTATCAAGAAGTGAAAGCAGATTGAAGTGAAAAACATGTAGATATACAAAGGGATAACGCACACGGATAGACACAAAAACAAACACAAGAGCAAACCCCAAATTCACCAACTGAATGCTGTGAAGGCCGTAAAGGTTCAACCAAATTATCTTCTCTATTTTAGTTGGTGATAAATGTGAATTTTGAAAGAGTCAACGAGCTGTTAGGTCCTGTGTTAACCTAAAGACTGGGCCGGCTATTATGACTAGTTGCACCTACTTTCAGCCAGTATGGATGTAAGTACGGATTGTTAAATGCTACCCGTTTACTTAAGGACCGAGTCTTATACAATGTCTTTTAAACCATCCACTTTGATAAGGAAATTCGAACCGTTTACCGACTATCCATATTTCCTCACTAAGAAGTAGCTAATCATTTTTGTAAAATCAGTAGTCAATATGAAAATCCTGGCTTGGCTCTATCCAAGTGTTCTCTCTCTCCCTCTCACTTGCAAGTAAATTCAAACAATTAGGGACCTACGCGCCCATAAACAAGGTTCTTTTTATTCCAATTTTTGTTTAATTAATCTTCTCAATTCAGTCCTAATTTTAGAGCTAGGTTGTCACTTGAAAATTAGTCTGAGCACAACAAAGCACGTCTACTGTTTAATCCCAATTTCCTTTTTAATCCTAAGTTGCAAAACACGGGAGGAATCGGAAATCATAATGCAAACATGAAATGATGATGCATGCTCAGAAGAAGGTATACTCACAGCGACTCCCAACACTCTTCATGCGTTATGCAAAACTGAATTGTTAAATTTACACAAAATGCATGCAGATAGAAAAACCGCACCTAAACAATATACTATTAGCGGGAAAGAATTGAGTTTAGTTTAGCTAAGTAGTACGTGTCTATGTGCATCTCATTATGAATCTTAAAAGATTGTGAATCTTCTAAGATGTGTATCCTAAACTACGAAGGGCACATACAAATTTGAAATTACACTACCATGTGCCTATCCTAATTTAGCCACTCAAGTTGAACCCTACCCTCACCGGAGAGTGAAACATGTCTCGACACACACAAGAGAATGTCCAAGTCTGGGTACACACGCGAGATTTCAAACGGAATCTGCCGCAAATGTGCAATTATTACAAAATTTAAAATAAATGCAGGAAATAAATTCCTAAGGACTCTACACTCTCTCATGACTCGTCTCAATCTTAAAATTAATGCGTTCCTTCAGTCGGCTTATCACTAGAAAAAACCTGCCTCCGAAGACCTTGAGATGCTCGACCACCTAAGCAGTTGCTCCGCCGTGTCGGGTCCCTCGTACAGGAAAAATAAGATGATGGTCAGAGAGATATACTTAATAAAATAAAATACAATAAAATAAACAAAATAAATAAATAAATACAGAAAAATAAAAAGAGAAATATACACAAGAAAAATCGGGGGTCTACCCAGGGGTGGAAAACTTTACATCTAGATTTTCTAAAAATTAACCTAAGCCGTGCCTCCACGGTAATGGTGCCATATGATAAATCCCAAATTCCCCCTTTTAATAAAGTTATCTTAAATGCGTTGTAGTTGGGCAAATATGGATTTATCAAAATGCCCACTTAATTAAGTATCCAATTAAAATCGAGCTATCAAATTTCTATTTTTACTTGGGCAAGTCCAAGGTCAAACTCAGGGAGGCTACTGTCTCCTTAGGTTGATTATTAGATAATCTAGAGACTAGGTTTTTAGGGAATATTTTTTTGGTATTTTTAAATGCAATTTAATGGATGAAATACAAATTCGGCAAAGTCTGTGGACTAGAATGCATTTTTCATTCAAACAATGTAAACAAATTATGAAACTTAGCCAGCAGATGAATAATGATGGAATTAAGCTACTATAATTTTTTTGGAATTTTTTGGTGCAAGATGAATTAATAATGAATTAAATATGAATGTATGGTGATTTCGAGAATTTTTTTAATAAATTCAAACCAATTTAATTCCATGAACTAAATATATCCTAGATGCATCTAACATGATCTATCCAGGGAAATTAATAAATCCTGAAAATGATTGGTGTATGACCTATTAAAAATTAATTGCTAAAATCACTGTTTAAATTATTACAACCTCGCTTTGCATGCAAATGTCATGAAATTTAGGCGTAATGTAGAACACAGGTAATTCTATCTAATATGATTTTTTGGGATTTTTTAGAGCAGTGTATAATTCAATTGCAATTTCAGAGCATAAAATGGGTAAACTATGTAAGTTTTCACCAAATTAATTATAATAAATAAATCACAGCTCATAAAAATGTCAAATAAATGCTCATTTGATAAGGAATTAGTTGAACTACAATAAACATTTTTTGGGAAATGAAAATTTATGCGAAATAGTGTTAAAATTACAAGATAAATGCAAGGTTCTAAATGCAATTACAAAAAAATAAACAAAAGAAATTACTGACAAAGATTATTATGCAATTACCTATACCCTAGAGGGCTTTTATGCAATTTTCCCAAGAGCGTGCCTCCCGGAAAGTGGGGGATCTTTTGGTATTTGCGGAGAAATAAGGGGGGGGTGTTGCAATATTTTCAAAGAGCTCGTGACTTGCACGTGGGCTGGCTGGTGACTGGAGTTGCGCGTGAATAAGAGGAGATTTGAGGGCGGGCATGCCTCATGCGAGGGGCTTTCTTCCCCTTTCTTCTTAAGCATGATGGAATCGAGGTGGGCGATGGCTCCTCTATTCATCTGGAGGTGATGGCGATCGACAACTGGTGGATGGAGGCACGTTGCGTCAAGGGCGTAGGCGGTGGTAATTACTGGTGGAGGCATTTGGTGGTGGAGGCGCTCGGGGCTAGGGAGTGCGGCCTTGGCGGAGCTCCTCCACACAAGCACGAGCAGGACGAAGGAGGAAGAGGGCACGACTATCTCTCTACTACAATGGGCTCGGGGGACCGACGAATGGTGTAGACGAAGCTGTTGCGAGCTACGAGGGCGAGATCTCAGTGGTCTGGAGTCGTTGGCAGCTGGAGTGTCACCTGATGGCAAGGGGGTCAAACACGGGGTGAAGGTGGTAGAGCGGTGACGGGTGTCGAAGGGCGGTGGGCTCATGGTCGTTCTCACCATAGATGGAGCAGCGAAAGGTCAGCTCCAGTCTTTGCCTCTAGCCGTGGGCGGAGCACGGCAAGGCTCGACCGATCTTCTGGAAAGATCAGCAACAGAGGGCGATTACTCCTTTTGGATCGTGCCTTGGAGATGGGGTCTTCATCGTTGAGTAATGGGGCTGATGTCGCTGGCCCTATCTTGAGCTCTCCCTTCCTTGTTGCAGATATGGCAGATGGCAAGCTTCGATGGTGGTGAGCGGACATTTATGGGTGGTTAGCGGAGTGGAGGAAGTGGGGGGAGAGAACACATGCACGAGGGAGTCGTGATGCAGTTGGGGAGATGGCGGTCGGGTCTTGTGGGTGACGGTTGCACATGTGGTTACAACCGAGCGAGGGCAAGAAGGGAGAGAAAAGAGCAGGAGGTGAGAGCAACTCTCAGGGGAGCGGTTGTAGGGGTGACGAAGATGAAGGTGGGAGAAGTGGGAGGGGTGCGCAGGTGGTTGCCGCACCGCCGCATGAGGGCAAGAAGGGAGAGAGAAGAGCAGGAGGCGCATGCAATGCGAGGGAGCGGTTGCAGTGGGTGGCGAACACGGAGGTGGGCAAAGTGGGAGGGGTGCGTAGATGGTTGCCGCATCGTCGCGCGAGGCGGAGTGCGTGAGCGGTTGCACACTTGAAGGTGGAAGTGGATGGGGCCACGTGGCAGGTGTTGGAGTTTGCCACACGATACCAAAAAATAAATAAAATTTATTATTATTATGATAATATAAATAAAATACATAATAATAACTAAAAAATAAGTAGAATAATAAATAAATAAAGATAAATAAAATAAAATAAATAATAATAATTAATGTAATAAATAAATAAAAATAAATAAGCAAATAATAAACTAATAAAATAAGCAGTAATAAATAAATAAAATATTAGTTAAAATAAAAAATTAAAATAAATAAAGTAATAAGAAAATAAATAAATAAATAAGATGATAAAATAAAAAATTAAAATGGGGGTGACACATGGCGGTTCTAGGAGCTGCTACATGTCACTCCTAGAAAAATAAAAAATTAAATGTAAACAAAAAAAGAAATAACAAAAGGGATCAAAATAAAAAGTGATCAACATAAAAGTTGCTCATCTCGACGAGCTCTAAAACTATTGTGATGGACCAAAAACCAAAATAAATCATCTGTACAAAAAGTATTTTTGGGGGTATCCTATAAGTATAAAATACCGCATTTTGGTCTTTTACAGATTTTTTGGCAATTTAAAATAAGATAAAAATCAAATAAAATTGGAGAGAATATTTAAGACAAATTAATATAATTTTTAGATTTTTAATAATTAAGAAAAATAAAGGAATAAAATAAATAAATAAAGTAGGAAATTTGTACAATATACGAAGGGGCCCAAAACCCAAGTTTCACATGCGGACTCCGATTCTTTTGAATTTGGTCTGGTTTTAAAGGTAATTGAATGTACATTAATTCAAAGTGAGTAGATGTCCATAGGAGACTGTATGAGTGAGATATTCATATTTTAAGGTTCTTAGTTTTAAACTAGGGTTAGGGTTTTATTGGCCAATTTTATTAGTTAGCATTTTATTGATTTTTTTCATTTATTAATGTTAGTAATATATACACTATAAATTTAATTTTATTCAATTTTGAGTTAGAGAAAAATAAATAAAAATAAGGAAAATACAGTGAATATACATGTGATATTTACAAGTGAATTTGGCTTCTTACTTAATGTGAATATGCATGCTAAAATGCAGACATTAATTCCAAATGCATGAATGAGAGTAATGCAAAATAAATGGAGAAATACAGCTAATTACTCGAGAACAAAGCTCTATTTTTACTTTTAGAGTGATGAACCACAGATTCATCAGCCACGAAGTAGAGAGGAGAGAGCTCCAACACTAGCATCATCAAGGGCCATCTCTCAAAGGTAGATATCATCGAGAAGCGATCACAGTATCTGGAAAAATTCGCTGTGATCGAACAAAGAACACAAAATCTGGATAAACTGGATCAGATCACCAAGAACTTCAGTTGTTGGTGAGTATCGTCAGCGCTTCCAGACTGTGACTCCACTGCCCTAGACTCCCGTTGAGAAGAAAGATGAACCAACACCGTCGCATCAGCCTCAACCCAATTAGCAGCAGCCGACGGTCCAACACGTTTACTACATGCAGACCCCTGACCAGGCACTGCAGCAGCAACAATTGGTGGTTTACCAACTAGAGCCCATGTCTTCCTATGATCCATTGTCTCCTCCATTGCCTCTCATTCAAGAGGTGAATGGAGTACGGTCAAATGACACACAGCTGACCCGTCCAGGAGGACCTCAACAGAGCCAACCTACAAACTCACGTCCATTCCCTCAACATCAAGGAGAGAGTTTTGCCCATCCCCATCCTCAACATCAGTATCACCAGTCTCCATAGTACCACAATAATTGGAGATAGTCTCAGCAGTATCGCGGTCACCGTACCTCCAGCACCAGCCGTACCATCAGTACGCGACTGCACCTCTGCAGTAGTATCCTCCTCCTCCCTACCAACATCAATATCAACTTCCTCCACCTCATCAACTATACCAACATCACCACTCTCAGCCTCCACACCATCAACCACATCGTGGTCAACATGCTGAATCTTCCGAGTCAGTTCTTGTGAACCCCAGCCTCGACTGTCTAGCCTAGTTAGTCAATGGCCTAGCAGAGATGACACATAAGCTGGACAACGTTACAGACACAAAAACTCCAATTCCAGTCTATGTCGAAGCCAACCCCAATAACTTTAAGTGCAAATAGCAGGTAGAATGGGAAGTCCCATCTGTGCCTGCAAAGTCAAATGATTATGATTTTGTTGTGTCTAATGATGTTACTCTCAGGAGTGGTAGGACCTTGCCTCCATCTGCCACCATCAGGGGGAAGAATAATGCTTCATATGGTAAATCATCGTCTTCTGCATCAGCCGAGCCAGCTACATGTTCGGGTGAGGGAAGAAGGAGGAGGAGCCATGCCAGCTGCCAGCCACCTCCATCTCAAACAAAAATAAAAAAAATAAAAAAGTGAAAACGACCAAAAAGATGATCGCAGTCGAAGGGAAGTCGCGTCAGCAATGGAGGAGCAAGCCCCAATAGTCGATCCAACGCTAGCCGACGGAATGGAGGCCGCAGTTTTTGGATTCCCACCTTCATTTCCTGCTCGTATACCTTTTTGCAACCCGATTGTACAAAATGTTGTGGACATCGATATTTATGTAGATAAGACCAGTATTTATGATTTTAATTATGTGCATATACCTTTTCCAAATGCAATAGAAAGTGCAAAAAATTGCAAAATAAAAAAAACACATTATCTGATCCAGATGTTGTGAATATTCTTGAAAACTTGACTATTGGATTGCTCTTGCCGAAAGCCATGAAATACATGCCTGTTTTAAATAAGGACTTAAAAGAAACATGGACAAGCAAGCATCAGCCAAACCACATTAGTAGACACAACCGAGTAGAGAAGCATGCCCTCACCATGGCTACCATTACATCAATCAGTAATCTCCTGGAGAAGTATCCTAATAAAGGAGCACCTCTGATCAGATGCGAGATTTTTGATCAAGTCTTCAAGCAAACTTTGCTAGATAGCAACTCTTAAATCAACCTTATGCTCGCCTCATTGCTCATAGGGGCTGGGACTGCTCAGGCCAATATGCATGATCCTTTAGTTCACCGATCGATCAATCAAGCGACCCTAAGGTTTATTGGAGGATGTCATCATAACCATGCAAAATATGCAATTTCCTGTTGATTTTGTGGTCCTTAGATGGACTCCCCTGCACTGTTACTCCTGACCTGGATTATTCTTGGCCGACCATTTCTGTGCACCGCAGAAGCCATGGTTAGTTATGGGTATGGGAAGATCACGTTGTGCTCAAGCAACAACAAAATGACAATAGATATGGTCAATGAACCCAAAGTCATGTCTGATCAAGGCCAAGCAGAACCATCAGAAGCAGACTATGACTTTATTGCAGAGATCGAAGATAACAACTTTTCTTCAAATAACACATGGGTTCAGGAAATCTTCTTTCAAGAGGAGGACCTAGAAAGCACAGTCTTCGTATGCTCTGATGTCGACTGGGAGTCAGATTCTTACTCGCTAATGGACCTCTTTGAGGCAGAAGATTCATGCAAGTGAAACCTGAAGAATTCATTGATGATTTGTTCGGCACATTATCTGCAGAGCCACTAGCAACTGAGGTGGGAAGCACCTCCAAAGTCACGGCCGATCACCCACCTACCAATTTAGTTTTCAAAGTCACCGAGTAGCATGCTCGATCAGAACCATAATTAAAGGCACTTCCTGCATGCCTCAAGTATGATTTCCTTACAAGTGCATAAAACATGTATCCGATCATCATAAGTAGTAGGTTGACCCCGGAGCAGGAATATCGACTACTTAAGGTTCTAGAGAAAAACTGCAAGGCACTTGGTTGGCACGTATCAGACCTTTGCGGGATAGATCCTGCTCTGTATTCACACCACATCTATTTGGAAGATGATGCAAAGCTGTCCCAAGAAATTTAGCAGACTTGACCCTAACTTGCGGGACATGCTCATGAAAGAAATCATGAAATGGTGTGATGCATGGTTTATTTACCCCATCTCTGACTTAAAATGTGTGATCCCGTTACATGTAGTTACAAAGAAATCTGGGCTTACTATGGTTACTAATGAAAGAGGAGAGGAGATTTTCACTCGGGTACCTTCATCCTGACGTGTATGCGTTAATTACCGCCACCTCAATGCTGCAACAAAGATGGACCACTTCCCCTTACCATTTATCGATTAATTTCTGGAAACATTGGATGGCAAGGAGTTCTACTTTTTGGATGGGTATTCCGGGTAACCAATTGGCAATCGCCCCAGAGGACCAAGAGAAGGCTACCTTCACTTGCCCATTCGACACCTACACTTTCAGGAGAATGCCCTTTGGTCTGTGCAACGCACCTGCCACATTCCAAAGATGCATGCTTGCAATTTTTGCTGACATGGTTGGCAGTTTTCTTGAGGTATTCATGGACTACTTCTCTGTCTACGATGACAACTTTGATTCTTGTCTTCAACACCTAGACAGAGTACTTCAGAAATACTGGGAAGTCAATCTCATACTATCTTGGGAAAAGAGCTACTTCATGATCACTGAAGGGATTGTGCTGGGCCACGTCGTTTTCAAGCATGGCATGGAAGTCGATTCAGCAAAGGTGGATGTGATTGCCAATCTAGAGCCACCTCCCAATGTCACAAATGTGAGGTCATTCCTGGGGCATGCGGGTTTCTACAGATGATTCATCAAAGATTTCAGCCGCATTTCTCGACCTCTCACTGAATTATTGTGCAAGGAGATCAATTTTGATGTTGATTAGCAGGTTCTCCTTTCTTTTAATCAGCTGAAGGAGATAATCACTAAAGCTCCGATCCTATAGCCGCCTGATTGGTCTCTACCCTTTGAGATCATGACAGATGCGTCGGCTTTTGCAATTGGAGCTATGTTAGGGCAGGGGAAAAACAAAGCGCCCTATGCCATTCACTACGCCAACAGGACATTAGATGACGCACAATGTAACTACACTGTTACAGAAAAAGAGTTGCTGGTCGTGGTTTTCACCCTTGAGAAGTTCAGATCCTATCTTCTTGGCTCTAAAGTCATAATTTACACTGACTACTCTAATATCCGATACTTACAACAAAAGAAGGATGCAAAGCCCAGATTGATCAGTGTTGAGATGACTTTTACGAGGGTCGGCTAATAAAACTCAATTAGCGTCGTTGTAATGACCGCTCATGAAAATCAACTCAAATAACAATTAACTCGGAATCAATGAATAAACAAATGCAAAGTGTGTGGAGTTAAAATTTCTTTTATTTAACTCTACAAAAGATGTATATACTGCAATTATGTTAAATGTCGAACACAGGGAACAAACGTGATAGACTGAGAAATTGAATTCCAAACTTGTTCTCCCCTTTGTCTATTTATTGTATTTTTGTGTGGGTTTTTAATTTTATATTTTTTATGCATTCTAATTTTATATTTTTTATTTTTGATTTTATATTATATTTTATTTTTATATTTTTATATTTTATTTTTCTTTTTAATAATATATAAATGTTTATATATAACTATATATAATATATAGTAATATAATTATAAATACAACTCAAGTGACCAAAAATTGCACAATTACATATTTTTGAGTTTTATAAATTTTTTCTACCATTTTTGTGATTTTTAAGATATTTTGCTAATTTTTAGGTATTTTTAAAGTTAAAAATATCCTAAAATAAGGATTAAATAAATATGTTGAATTATTTTGTAAATTAAAAATACTAGATAAACTCCAAATTTTCCAACCCTCACGTATTCCTAATACCTGTACATCCTGCATACTGGAATACCCATCGAATAAACCCGAAGTTTTAGATCTCTTTTAGACTGTTGCCTTCAAGGTTCTATCATTAAGTTTCTCATTTGACTATTGGGAGTCGGTATCGATCATATACTTTCCAAAAGTATATATCATACCCAGGTGTTGATCATATACTTTTCAAAAGTTATAGCAAACCTACAAATTCAGTCAAGCTTCTAAAGAGAGACCACCCCATTTAAGACCAAATGGTTTATATCCAGCTAGCAGCTCCACGAGTGTCCAAGTTTTATTTTTTTCAATAGACTCGATCTCCTTGGCCACAGCATCTACCCAGACTTATTGCTCTGCAGCTACATGGCAACAGGTTGGCTCTTCCATTTCCACGTGCAATGCCTCCTCGTGTATGTCCTCTCCTTCAAGATCAACCCTTTGGGAATCTCTCATGATGTCGTCTATGTGCCAATAATGGATAGGCCCATCATTTATGTTGCCGCTACTACTTTCTGATAGCGGTTTGCACATAGCTTCTATAGGTGTGGCAAGATCACCTGCTGGTGAGCTAGTGTCTGGCGTAGATGTCAAAGCAGTGGAAGATGACCTTGTTGGTGTCACTTCTTCGACCAACGATGTCTTGTTAGAAGCTGGGGAAGATTGTGTTGCTGGCGTTGGCTAGCCTATTGAGACTCCTTTGTGTGGCATATAGACACCTCCGTTGGGCTCAGTATTGTACTCGTCGACGATGAAATTTGATGGATCCCCATCAACTGTACCTGTATTCCATTTCCATTACACATTTTCTTCAAATTTTACATCACAACTTACATAAATTTTACCATGTTGTGGATCGAATAGGCGATGAGCCTTACAACCATCCTCAACGCCAAGATATACCATTGGCTGGCTTCGGTCCTCAAGCTTTTCCAGATGTGGTGTCATCACCTGTGTGTGCACTGTGCAACCAAACATAGGAAGGTGTGCTAGATGCGACTTCCTTCCATTCCAAACCTCGAATGGAGTGCGCTCTCCCAATGCCTTTGTCGGCAAGCGATTCAACAGGCACACTGCATGCCGTACCGCCTCCCCCCAAAATCTTGAAGGTACGCTCATACTTTTGAGAAGAGAGCTCGCCATTGCCATCACAGTCCTATTCCGTCATTCCACCACACCATTTTGCTGAGGTGTGTATGGTGTGGTGAGGTGCCACATAATACATGCTTGATCGCATGCCTTTGCAAACTCATCAGACATAAATTCTCCCCCACGATCAGTCCTGAGCATCTTTACACTACGTCTACTCGTGTTCTCAGCTTGTGCTTTGAACTTCATGAACATGGAGCATGCCTGATCCTTTGTTTTTAAGACATAGAGCCACACCCACTGAGAATAATAATCAATAATCAACATAAAGTAATTATTGTCTGCAAAGGTTGACGGTGTGATCGGACCGCAAAGATCAGCATGCAGGAGCTTAAGCGGTTCCTTTGCTTTGTAATTTGCTGATGTCGGGAATGGATGCCTCACCTATTTTGCCACCAAACATCCTTGGCATAGCTTGTTCGGATGCGCAATCGGTGGTACCCCCACTACCATCTCCTTATCGACGAGCAGCTTCATGGCGTGGAAGTTGACAAGCCCAAGTCTAGCATGCCACAACCATGCTAGATCTTCGAGATTTGTTAGGAGGCACATCGCCTCTGACAGATGCAATTCAATTCGGTAAAGGTGATTTGTAGTGCGCCTTATCTTCATGAGTGGTTGCACATAACTCTTGTCGAAAACTTGTAAAGACTCCTCATCCATGATCACCTTGTGACCAATCTCAGTGAGTTGTCCAAGGCTCACTATATTGCTATGAAGCCTCGAGATATAATATACCTCCTGTAGCAGCCATTGATCGTCGTTCTTGCAACTGAACAAGATTGAGCCCTTGCCGATGATTTGCACCATCAAACCATCAACAAATTTGACATTACTGGCAACATTCTCGTCTAGTTCATGAAAGTTAGACTTGTCACCAATTATGTGGTTGCTTGCCATGTTGTCCAAGTACCAGACGTGAGAGGGGGCACCCATCTCCTTTATGTCGTGCAAATCTGACCTCATCTTGTCTTCGTTCAACAGGATGGCTCCCTCATGCTCCTGCCTCGTCTCCTTTAACACTGCAAGCAATAAGGCTGACTCGGTGTCGTATGTGAGGTGTGCCTCCTCTTCCTTCTTCGGCACTCTGCATTCAGATGCATAATGGCCCATTTTGTTGCAGTTGAAACAACGGATGTGGCTTTTATCATGGCCACCTCTGCTAGAGCCACCTGCATCACCTTTTGTGTGACGACCCACTGCTGTTGCTTATACCGCATCCTCTGCTGCGTCTGCGTCCACCTCGACCATGGTTGCTTTTATCTGCAGATGTTTGGGATTTACCTTTGTTTCTTGATGAGGAATCACCTCCATCCTTCTTTTGTCGTGCCTCCCACTCGGCCTGAGTAAGTAGGAGTTGGGAATCACCTTTGTCGTTGTTGTTAGGCTTCCGCAAGTGCGCTTTCTCTTCATAGATCTTTAATCGCCTCACAACTTCCTCGAATGGCATCTCGTCGAGATCATAAAACTGTTCGATCCCGACGATCATGCTAAGGAAGCGATCCGGCACAGTATTAAACAATTTCTTGACCAATGCAGCATTGGTGAGAGTCTCCCCTAGATTTGCATACCTGATGGACATGCCGTTCAACCTACCAGCATTGTCTCTGCCTCTTTCATGCGCATGGCTTCAAAGTCACTCTTAAATGTTTGTAACAGTGTGCTTGGACGCAAGCTGCACCAATAAACCTCATTTTGAGGCATTCCCAGACATCCTTCATCATTTTCTTGCTTGCCACCTGCATCAAGATATCCTTCGAGAGAGCTTGGAGAAGATGCGACCTCGCCTTCTTGTTCTTCTTCGGATTGACGACCACACCGGTCGCCAGCTCGATAGCTTCCCATATGCCTTGATCTTCCATCATGGATTGCACCCTTATCACCCAGCTCGTGTAATTTGTTGTCGTCAACGCAGGTATTGGAATAACCCTCCGTTGATTTCTCGTGCCACCTTACCTTTGGGAACAATCGACATTGAATGAACATGTATTAGGAATGCACCTGGCACTCTGATACCAGATGTGGGAATATACTGTAGGATCTCACACTCACACACTATATATTTTGGTGGATACAACACAAATTTAAAACACGCAGGGAGGTCATGGAATATGGACTCGGGGAAGTGCACAAAATAACACACGAGAGAGATAGACGTTATTGTATTGTTGAATGTGCGCTGAGATGAGTATATATATACATACTTATATGGCAACACTATATGCTAACAATAGGATGCAAACAAAAAATAGAAAGTCTCCAACGCCATGCATGGAAACTCTCCCATGCAAGGAGAGCCACCCACGTACAACTCAAGTTGTTGGAGAATAGCTCCAGCACTAACCAACTAAGACTTTGGGGCATGTCTAGGATTAGAGCCAATAATATTTCCCCAACGTCATCGATGGTAGACCACATGGAGAGAGGCGACGAGACTGTGTTGACTGGTGGCCGAGGTGGTGGAAACGATGGCAGGACTATGGTGTCATTGTTGACGGAGAACGCCCGCCTGAAGAGCAGCGTCCAAAGTAGCGGACGAAGGTGTCACGAAGCCAGAGTTGTTTCCAAGTTCCCTCCTTTTATTTTACGTGGATGGTAATGGAAACCATTTTATACTTCTTGGGACTCAGCATGGAGGCATGCTTGCGAGAGAAGTGGAGGAGACATGCATCCTCCTCGGGAGCTTGCGTGCCAGCGAGAGGATCGACCATGGTCCAAATATTGTTACAGCAATTGAGGAGAGTTGTGTGTGCGGGCATGAACTGCACATGAAAAAAAACCAATCTTATTTAGATGCAGTTGCCATACTTTCACATGAGAAGAGGACCCGGATCGTCTGCTGTCTACAACAAAAACTACTTAGGCCGACATTCTAGCGCCAAGAACGTCAACATAGAATATCTTGTTAGTGGGCACTTTCCAGCAAATTTAAACTTTATGCTGATATAACTTAAAAACGACGACCAATAAGGCTATCAACTTACGTTGACATTCTAAATATCGAACACGCAGGAAAATATACTATTTGGGTGACGCTGGAATGTTAACGTCCAGACATATTTGGGCCACTTTAAAATAAAGCGCCATTCTCTGTCGGATGCCAAAAACCCGCCTTTTCCACTTCCTCTCTTCTCATTTGTAGCACTAGCACCAACCATGCCCTAGCACCAACGCGTTCTCTTCCCCGTATCCTAGCGCGGCCCTTCTCCAGCCACCGTGCCAACCAGTTCGCCTACACCACCTGTGTTTCTACTTCTTTTTTATTTCCCTTTAATTTTCTTCTTTTCTAATTTTCCTATTAGGCGACGTGGCGCTCCTAGGGATGCCTGATGAATCCCTGATTCTCACTCTTTATTTATTTTAGCTATTTCTCTTGGCAAATCAGCATGTTCATAGGTGTAATGACAATAAGTTAGCATTATGCATGCATCCGTTAATATTGTATAATTAGTATGTATTTGTGCAAAAATAAAAGAATAAAGGAGAAGAAAAAGAAAAAGGAGGTATTTAGAATAAATACAGAGTGACCACGAACCCCAAGAGAAGGTCAAGTTTTGACATGATCGCCAAATAAAATAAGTAGAGAGAGATAGGGCATATTCTATGCTGTACATATTACTTATGTGTATAAATATTTATTTTCGATAAAATAAAAATTAAATATTCTTTTTACCTTCTTGTATATAACCCTAAAAATAAAATAAAAAATAAAATAAAAAACAGAAAAATCAAATAAAAATAAAATCCTTCTTAATTATACAAAATCCATGCATATATGTCACGCCCCCTATTTATTCTATACTTGTAAATAAATCATAAAAATAAAAGAAAATCATTTTGTACTCCTAAAAATATGTTGAAAATAAATAAAATATTAAGTTGGGGTATTTGTGTAAAATAATAAAATAAAAATTAATGTACACAATACATAGGTATATTATACATATATAATACTATATGGGGTATATATACTTTTTTATTTTTCATAAAAATAATTAAAAATCACAGAAAAATTGCTTGAAAAATAATAAACATTTTTCATTCATTTTTTCATTTAAATTCATTTATTATTTTTAATGTAATTATCTTTATTTTCTCTTCTATTTATCCTGTAGCGTAGCTTGTCCTTACTCTACATCCCTTTTGATTGGGCCACGTCAGGGATGTTAACCCAGGTCAACGTCGCCTCCCTGGGCTGACCCAACTCGACTCGCTTCATCAGACTTCCTTCTCCCATATTTCCAGCCTGATTCTAGCCACCTCTCGTCCCGATTTCTCGCCCGTTGCTTCTCCTAGGATCCGTGATCCTCGCGGATCCCTAGGAAGGCACGAATCTTCCTAGGGTTGCGTGCTACCACTCGATCTTTGGAGGCACATGGAGTCGGCTATATAAGCTCGCCTTCACTTCCCACTGCCTTAGCTCGTTCCTCGCTCCCATTTCAACCCCTAGCCATCTCCAGCTGAGTGACAGCTGCTCGGAGAGTACGTTGGAGCTCGGTTAGGTGTAGTGACGACGCAGCTCACCCTTCGTGGCCGGAGATCCATCGCGAGCAACCTCCCAATCCACCGCAATGAGGTTGAGGCCATAACCTCGATGACCATCGTTGCCTGGAGCTCAGGAGTCCATCCAGATCTTCAGGTACCCATCATATCCCCTGCATTTTCGCTTTTGATTCTGTTCGTTCAACTTGGCTCTGACGTACACCCACTTGCTCCGACCAACTGGTCGGAGCCCCGTTATCCGCATCCATCCGTTCAGATCGACCCTCTGTCTCGTCCTTCATCTTGCATCGCAACCTGATCATCCTTAGGCTCGACCGCCAGGTCGGAGTTAAGGGCGAGGTCTCCTCCTACCACCTCCGTCGGAATCGACCCCTACTCCCCTTCGCTTCTCTTGTCTTTGTTTGCAATAAATACTCGTCGGAGCTATGCCTCCGAGCGGTGCACCTGTTTCAGGTACTGGTTTGCGTAGAGGACCACCTTTGGCCACCGAGCTGCTCAGGCGGAGTAGCTCTCGGAGGAGCTTGACCATGGAGCCCATCTGACCAACGTCACCTCCATCGGAGCCATCCAGCGGACGCGGAGCACTCTCACGATCGAGCAGGACTTGTTGGTTGCCTCATCGGAGCAGTGGATTGCATCCCATGCCCGATCGAAGTTCACCCAAGAGCTGTT
Source organism: Ottelia alismoides (assembly GCA_037367405.1). NCBI lineage: Eukaryota > Viridiplantae > Streptophyta > Magnoliopsida > Alismatales > Hydrocharitaceae > Ottelia > Ottelia alismoides. The sequence continues at coordinate 616,769 of JAZKJV010002889.1, forward strand.
CGTCCTCCATCCTCAGCTACCGTTGGATGAGGCTGTCCTCTGCCAGATTACATCTCAGCCTCCGACAGCAATAGCTTTTGCACCATTGGATATGACACCATCTGGCCGCACATCCACGACATTCCCCTGGACGTCAGATCTGCAGCGTCAAGAGATCAGGCACGTACGCCATCACCTGCCTCTACACCTGTCATGTTCCCCCACATGCACCGCATGCACATGAAGGGTAATTTCGCTTAGGCCCTTTTAATTTCTGCATTTACTTCCAAGTCCTGTAAATATTTATCATAGTTTATTTTAGTTTGGATAATCTATAGCTTTGACCCTATAGTTTCAGTATTTGCATTTTAGTCCTTCCGAACCTGAGACACGTGCATGTTCACATGAGTTTGTGGGTCATTTGCATGTTTCCTCCTTGATTTTATGGATGTTATTTTTTGGAGTGAACTTTTTTGATAATTACAAATATACCCCCATGCGTAAGTTTTTGAGCATGTGCGTGAATATATCAGATAAATTGCAAGATTAGCTATGAGTTTTTTATATCTTATTATTTGGCCTGGAAACTTTCATATAATTGCATTTAGGTCCCTACTTGCTCTGTTTTTGGTTTTAGTCAAATAAGTACCTAACTAACTCCAAAAATTCCGTAAAATTACAGTTGGCTCCTGCTAACACGTAATATTTATGGTAATTTTTGTGAATTAATTTAGTTTTATTTGATATTTTCTAAAAAATAAAAATACCTAAAAATTATTCTGCCTATTTTCTAAAATACCAGAAAAATATAAAAATTATTTCAAAAATTACAAAAAAATTAATGTGTGTTTGTATTTATGTGTTTTAATTCTAGTAGCATTTTTGTTTTTAAAATCATTATAAAAATCCTAAAAAGCTAAAAACCCTAAAAAGCTTATAAAAATCATTAAAAATCTAAAAAAAAAATAGAATATCAATTTCTGTAGTTAGATATTATTCTTTTTCATAAAAATCTCAACAAGGACATTAGGGCATTTTTTATATTTTAAATTTGCTTTTTAGTCCAGGCTGTACACTGCTTTCCCTATTTGCCTTTGTTTGATTTTTATAAAATCACATAAAAATTAGAAAAATCCCATAAAATTACCAAAAATATTTTAATATATGAAAACATATAAAAATATTTTTGTTTATGATTTTTGAGTATTTTTAGTCGTAATAAAAATTGTTGAAGCTTGCTTGTACCTTGTCCTTCTTATTTGTTTTGTTTGTTTTCTTATTTTGATAATATAAAAAAGATTTGCAAAATAAAATAAATAAAAATTAGATTTTTATTTTCTAATTAGGACTACTTCGTAGGTTTCACTCGTGCTCCTTGTGTTCGACCCTGGTCGCTATACCAGGTTAAATAAATAGCAGAGATCACTAACATTGAATTTTGTGCTTTGATTGTCTTATTTGTATGGTCTTGAGTTTTCTTGATTGACCGGATTGATTGGTTGAGAACAATGACTTATGATTATTTTTCCATCTTAGCTGATCTCGATCCCCGTGTCGTTAATGCCCACGTGGCTTGAGCCTTCTTCTCCACGTGCCTCGTTTTCCAACCATTACATCCATCTTGATGGATCCGATCTGGGTCACATACTCCCTCTCCTCTCACCGTCGTCTGATCGCTTTGATCCGATGCGATCACAACCGCTCCTTCGTGCCAGCCTTGGTTGTTGGATTGCATGATCCAACGGTCCACACACTTCCTCAACCTCCAGCGCCCCCTTCATCCCACGACACACCTCCTCTAACCACCCAACTTCTCCATGTTCTTCCAACCACCTCCGATCACTACTCCCATAATGAACCACTCTTTGCCGGAGCCCTATCTTCCCACATCCTTGCGTGACACCTAGCACCATATTATCTTTAACCGTCGATCATGCAGGGGCGGTTCAAAGTCCATGCTCCACCACATGGAACTACCCCTCTTTCCTTTCAAATACACCTCCATCGTCGTCCGCTCCGTCAGTCCATCCTTCGTGAGAGGTTCCTCCTATGCTTCTTCCCCTCCTCGTGACAGGGGGAGGATGTATCAAGGTCCGACCATGGAGGTCTACCCTCGATGTGACCCATAGCCTCCGACCATGCTGCAACACCTTTCAGGTGGCTGCTCGAGCTCTAAGGCATGGCTGGCCTTGTCGAATGGAGACAGGAGATTCGATTGAAGCTCATCCCAAGCCCCTTCGATCGCCGATGACCATCTTCAATCCAAGGTAATTTAGATCTTTTATTTTTGTCTTGTTTTCTTCATTTTCTTGTGTTGTGTATCTCATCTCCCTATGCTTTCACCAGCCCTCGACCTTTATTAAAGGTTTCTGACCTTCGCAGGAGGTTCCACTGCCTTCATCTCTATCTTCCCCCACCTCTCTCCTTGCTCCTCAATCTATGGTAGAGCACCCACTTGGGTCTCCATCTTCTTCATACGCACAAACCTCCCATCTCACTCCTATTTCATTCTCACACACCTCTCGCACTCCTCGACTATCTGCTAAACCATTTTTGTAGGTCAAAATCCTTCAATGATCGGAGATTATGAGGAGGCTCCGATCTAGAGTTTGTACTCCGATGAGGATGCATCACCCCTCCGATCCAAGATCTGTCAGGAGTTCTTGGGACTGCCCAAACCTTCATCTGAGGTCAAGGAATATTTTTGGATCATCAGCAAGCTCATAGGATGACGTAGGAGGTAAAGTTGCCTCGTTGGAGCCACATCATCGTCGTCGCGCGCAGGCGGAAGAAACGGTCAAACAATGTTACATATGTCGTCCGATCATTTCGATCGGACGACTCAGATGTACTCTAGACCTCCGCTTTAAAGGCAGCAGATTCGGTGGGTTTGAGCCTGCATCGAACCTACTCAGGTCACCCACGTGGCCCGAGCCACTTGCTTCGGTCCATGTCTCGCCCCTAGCCTCCACATGTGTGCTTAGTACGTGAGGGCTGTGGAAAATTACAACCGAGCTACGTATATCTTAAAAATTACAAATAGGTCCAGAAGGCACACGCTCCACGTGACATGCTTGGAAAAATTACAGGGAAGCTCCTCCATCTTTCATATTTACAGTTATTCCCTTAAAAGGACTTATTTGTAATGATCCCGTATATATTTGGCATGTTTTTATTGCGTTTATGCGCCTAGACTCTTTGATTTTATCATGAGCATGTGAACTCCGATTTCAATGATTTCATTGTGTCTTGATGCTCATTTAATTCTCTTGCTAATGACATGATTAATTCACTAATTTTGATACCTAAGACAGTATATTCAATTGGAAATATGATATGGCAATTGCTTGCTTATTCAAATGCTATTGAATGAAATATGGTGTTATTTTGATGCATCATTCATTAATGAAATTTAGATCTAACTTTATTTGCTCAATCTATTAATCATTTAGCGGCCCTTTTTGTGCGTCTATATATGTTTGCACGACATTGCATTCTGCAGCATACTGTCCCCTCATTTAATTGCATAAAATTCAAATAAAAATGCATTCTATCCAAGCATAACACCATGTCTTTTCTCTTCACTGTTTTGCATTGCATTAGTATTTTGCAACATATTATTATTTTATGTCTTGTTTGTGTGGTGACCTAAGTAGAATATTGAATCGCTTAATTTCAATATTATCATATGAGTAATCAATATGATAGCGCGTGTCTCTGTGTTCGACCTTGGTACACTTGACAAGTAAAAATTCTCCACCTATTCAAAAGAGTTGTTTCTGCATGGATCATTTTTGCCTCCTGTATTACAACAATCTAATTATTAGAAGAGGCAAAAATACGATTCATCAACACCCTAAATATAGCAACTGAAATCTAAATATAAGAAAGTGTATGATACAAACAAAATCCACTAGAAACAACACTAACATCGAAAGCATGGAAACACCAAGATCAATCCTAGCCCCACTCACCGTCCTCCTCCTCCTCTTCGCCGTCGCGGCCCACAGCCACCACCATGACGACGATGATGACGACCACGACCATGACCACGACGAGGGCACCTCGATCTTCGCGGTCCAAGGCAAAGTCTACTACGACAACTGTCGTGCATGCTTTGAGACGACCATCACGGAGTACATAAATGGCTCCAATGTGAAGCTAGAGTGCCGGAACTCCACCACACACGAGGTCCTCCACGAGGTGAAGGGGACCACGGATGCGACAGGCACATGCATCAGCACCGTCAAGCACGATCACGACGAGGAGATATGCGAGGTGATACTCGTGAGTAGCCTGTTGAAGGAGTGCAAGGAGATCAAGGACGGGCGCAACCGCCCGAGGGTCCTGATCACGAGCGATGCGGGGATCTCGTCCAACATACGTTACGCGAACTCCCTGGGGTTCGTCAGGCAACAACCCCTCGTGCAGCGAACTGTTGGATCAGTACAACCTCGACGACGAGTAACGATCACGATGTGCTAGCTAAGTGAAACTCGTATAGAGATGTAGTGCCTTCATGTGCATTCCGAGCTGAAAATAACATATTTGTGTTTGTTGTTTTTTTTTGATACGGTTAATCTCCCTCCATTATACATGATTATTGATAACAAAATCTTGTATTGTAATAGAAGTCATGGGTTTTTCCTTTTCGTATGGTGAGACAGTGTTGTTTTTTGGGTTTCATCTGTCCTAGCAATCTAACTCGTCTTTGATCACATTTTCTAACTTTTACTGTATTTCCTTTATTATGGTTATATGCTTCAAGTTATTTGGATCAAACTGATTTTCTCTTTATTTGATCAGATTGACCAACTGTGTTTCTGCCTTGCACTACAACAAATTGGATCTACAACCACACTTATCTTAAATCTGTCACTAGATATATAGCGATGAATATTGTCTGTTGTTAAATATTTTTTTCTATAAATTAGTGATGAAAGTCATAACCGTTATTTGTTGCTATCACCAGCAAGGCTTTTTGTATAACAATGCTTATTTGTTTCTATTTTTTCAAAGTTTGATCTAATCGGTAGATTCGTCGTTAAATCTTGAACTAAAAAAATAGCAACGATCATCTTAAATTTGGAAAATAACAATATATAAATGTTGCAATTTATATAGAGCTTTGCTAATTATATAACAATGAATATAGCTTTTATTGTTAATTTGTATTATAAAAAATTATTTAGCAATGAATAATACTGGTCACTATGAATAACGATCGATTTAGTGATAGATTTTTAAAAAAAGCATCGTTATAGATCCCATTTGTTGTAGTATTGCTAAAGGTGGAATCCGTCGGACTAATGCCATTTTTAAGGCCTTGGGAATCAAATAATAATTATTCTTCCCTTGATTTATTCGTTAAAATTTTATGAATCGATGTTAACTAAATTCAGCGACAATTATAAAAAAAGTCTACGAATAATTATTACTATATGATTCGTTATATCAAATATAGCAGCGAGTACCATGTTCATTGTAATTTTAAAGAATCAAGCACCGAGAAATATTCATTGTTATATGTTTAACTACGGTGGCTATGCCAATGCATATTGAATTATCCGTTATCTTGGGTCAATTTTGTTGTAGAGTTGCTATGGCGATCCAAATAGCAACAATTATTTATTGCATTTAGAGTAAAAAAGCATTCTAATCGTTTTTTGTGTAAGTTTTGATTAGAAAAGGCGACATATAATCGTTGCTTTGTGAATGATGATAACAATTTACATGGCATTCATCAACATTAATCTCACATGAATATTAATTAATATTGTTCATTGTTCTACAATGTCACTATACACTCGTTGAGCTCGGGTGACATCGGAAAAATAAGTAGTTCACAGTTGTGGAGGATGAGCTTGAGATGATATATATGTTGGTTGGTGATTGATGATGATATATAGGTTGGTGATGAACAAAACCAAGGTGTGCATTATGATGTATAGCCATATTAAGGGCTATGTTTTTGTAAATATATATGTTTTGAAGGGTTAGATCGAGCAAATTTAGTGGATTCTTTTATTTCATGTTCTTTTGAGGGATCGGAGGCCTCTATCTCTCCTTATCCCATGGAATTTCTATCCCTATTAAGATGGTTAATATTTGAGTCCAGAAGTTAACATGAGTGATATGATTTAACATCGTATTCCTCCACCATTAACCTCTTCTGCTAGAAAAATACAAAAAACTATCACTTATCTAATAAATTTATCAAACATAACTAACTTCTATCACGTCACTTCCTATCCAAACGTACCAATTTATCCCTCTCTTATCCTACAAAATCTTATCCTGGCAAACAAATATAAATCAGGGATATAACAACTTAATCTTTCATTATCTCATATCCCGCTGCCAAATGGCCCCTTGAAGTTGCATTTGATATTGATCGATGGAAATTAACCTGAAGGCTCATGGGTGTAAGAGTTAACATATTAATGGTTCACAACATCAATTTGGATCGTCTGCTGTACAACAGATCTGCTGCAGACGATCCAGCCCTCCGATCCGCATCCGACGTCTCTCCCCAGCCTCGAGATGCGTGTCCCCAACCTCGACATCCGCACCCACTATCCCCAGCCCCCTCTGAGCGCCGTCGGATGCTCATCCGACGGCTCTCATTCATTGCAGCAGGGGCTATAAAAGCCCATTACAGCAGACGATCGGAGCCCTCACAACATCAGTATGTAAACCCCTGTGTTGGTGATAAAGTGAAGCTATTGTAGGGAATTGTGGGAGGAAGCAGACCCTCGGTATGGAGCCTGATGTGATCTTTTTTTTTTGCGAAATATAATTATTTACACAAATTCAACGTCTATATCTATTTTTATCTTCAAAGTTTACAGAAAAGTCCACATTTATAGAACTTAAAATATTTTTTTTAAGATATGATTTTTGACTGCTAAAATAAAATAGCTAAAAATGTCGAATTTAGCCGAAATCTGACAAGTACATAGAACAATAATCATATATCTAATTTTAAAAATCAGACTTTGTGAACATTAAAATAAAATAGCAAATGACATCGACTTTTGCGAAATTTGATAGGTAGGCGGAGAATTAACAGAAGATTTAATCTAGATAAGGTCGGATTTTTATAATGGAAATCACAAACAAAGAATAGATGAGGTCCTCCCACGAACACAATGGAAACTCGCACAGGCATGCACAAATCGTAAAAGGATGATTGACACTTCCCAGCACATATGGAACGAGAGTGGACATCTGCAATAATGCAGGGGTTTGTGGTAAAACCCACGACATCCGAGCCGCTCAATCTAATTATTCAAATACAAAATCCAGACTTTTTTGAGGTCTTACCGTGTGAAGCGCTCGATCTTGATCGAACATCTTGGATGTGGTTGGATTTTACGACAGATCTCTACATTACTGCCGTCGCTCCATATGTAACACCAACCTTTCATGCACCAACACCTCCCACCATATATAGAAAGAAACTCAGATCAATGGAAGAGCCTCAACAACCATGTCCAAAGCGGGCTTCTCCCTCGCTCTCCATCTCCTCCTCCTCCTCCTCCTCCTCTCCATAGCCTCTCTTGCCCAATGGTCGTCTCCTCTCCAAGGGTCGCAACAGCAACATACACAATGCCGTAGTGTGCAATGCAACATATATCCATAGGGTTTTTTGTATTCTAGTCCCCAACTTGGGGAGTGGGCTGCTGTTGTTTGCTACTTTTGCAGGGGCATCTTTGCAATATTTTTAGCAAGTTGGGGGGCTTCCATTTGACAGCCCCATTCCAGGGAGGCAGGGAATAGACATAGTCAGCTCCTCCATTCCCCTACAAAAACAGAGAAAGATGCCCCATTTCCCCCATTCTAGCGACCCACAGCAGCGAGGGTTTTGAACCCTCTTCGTCCTTCACACTCGAGAGCAAGAGCCCGAGCACGAGGGAGAGAGCAGCAACATCCGGGTTCGAGAGGAGCATCGGCTAGGGTTGCGGAGTTGGGCTTGGGAGCAACATTCGGGCGAGCTCAAGAGGAGCAGCAGCAAGGAGGTCGTTAGGAACGACCTCAAGAAAGCCGAACATCGTATCATACGGGAGAATATAGGGAAGCCACTATTCCTTCTTGGATTTGAGCAGTTGGTATTTTAGATACCTAGGATAGTTAGCTACTTGTTAAAGAACTATCGTTGTGCTTGTGGCCTGTATCTCAGTTTTGTTGGACAACAAAATCGAAAGAACATTTGGCTCATCTTGACCATAGTGAAATCATTACAGGTCTTTCCCCGTGTTTTTCCCTTGCTCATTCGAGTAAGGCTTTCCACGTAAAAATCTTTATATCGTGTGGCTGCTTGTGTGATTGCTTGTCTTTGTTACCATTTAGTTCCCGAGTGGGGAATCCATATTTGTTGTTGTGCCACCTTTGCTCCAGGACAGAAATTAGGGGATAATTCTTCGTGTGTCATCCCTATCAATTGGTGTCCATTACTGAGAGAAGAGGTCTGCTTATTGAAGAAGGCGAAGCAACAAGGGAGAGAGTCAGACCTTTCCCAGCAGGTTGTGCAAATGGGCAAAGATGATGATGACACAATGATTAAGCTCACAAGCAGTAATTGGCAGATTTGGAAAGCCAAGATGGAAGACATCTTATATTGCAAGGACCTCCATGATCCTGTGGAAGGAGAGAGCACCAAGCCAGAGAATATATCCCTGTATAAACGGACAAAATTGAAACGGAAAGCCATTGGGACTATTCGGAAATGGCTTCATGCCAGTTTTCCATCATGTGGCTGAGGAGACGATGCGAATGAGTTGTGGGACAAGTTGTCCAAACTCTATGAGCAAAAGACCACAACCAATAAGGCTTTCTTGATTAGGAAGCTTGTAAATTTGAAATACAAGGACGCATGCAAAGTGGCGGAGCACTTGAATGACTTCTAAAGCATCATCAACCAGTTGAGATCCATAGGTTTGGCACTTGATGATGAGTTGCAGACACTTCTCTTGTTGGGCTCATTACCAGACAACTGGCAGACCCTAGTTGTCAATGTAAGCAATTTTGCGAAGGATAGCAAGTTGACATGACCATGGTCAAGGGTAGCCTCTTGAATGAGGAGATCAGGCATCGCTCATCAAGAGAGGCTTCCTCCTCTTCACACATGTATGCATTTGAGAGGAGAGGAAGATCCAGTAGCAGAGGAAAATCACAAGAGATGTAGCAATCCAGGGACAAGTCCAAGGGTAGAGGAAAGTGTCACCATTGCCAGAAGTCCGGTCACTAGAAGAGAGATTGTAGGATTTCGAAGAGAGAGCAAGCTGAAGCCAAGAAAAATAAAAAAAAAATAAAGATGGGAATGTAGATGCAGTTGTGGAAGATGACAATGCAGAAGAAGTGATTCTCACCATTCAGGACCAGTGCTTGCATGCACGGAGTGATTTGGAGTGGGCCGTTGATACGACTGTCTTCTATCATATAATTCCAAACAGGGAGTTCTTCACCATTTACACCAAGGGTGATTACGGGCGAGTCTTGATGGGTAACAGAAGTTACTCTAAAATCATGAGAATTGACACCATCTCAATTCAGACTGATGTTGGATGCTCAATGACTTTGCAGAATGTGAGGCATGTCCCTGATGTGCGTCTTAGTCTTATATATGTTTCACAACTAGATAGCGAAGGCTACTATCTAAAGTTCGGCGACAACAAGTCAAGATAAGCAAGGGTTCTCTCATCATGGCCAGAGGCAGTTTATGTCACATACTCTACATGACTTGAGTGAAGGTCATGGATGGCAGTTTGCATGCTAGTGAAGGAGATACATCGGATTTGTGGCACCGTCGGCTTGGGCACATGAGCTAGAAGGGTTTGCAGCTTCTGAAGAGGATAGAGTTGATCCCCTACCACAATGACATCACACTGTCTCCTCGTGATGAATGTGAGGTTGGGAAGAGCAGGAGTGTGCCATTCAGAGTCAGATCCAAGGTGAAAAGAGATCTTCTACAGCTGGTTCACTCGAATGTTTGTGGTCCTATGGAAATAACCTCTTTAGGAGGCAACATGTATTTTGTCACCTTCATTGATGATTCATCTAGGAAGGTGTGGGTATATGTGCTGAGATCGAAAGATCAGATGTTTGATTGCCTCAAGAAGTTCCATGCCATGGTTGAGCACGGGACAGGAAATTGTTGAAGTGTCTACGCACGGACAATGGGGGAGAGTACACCTCTCTTAGCTTTCAGGGCTACTATATAGAGCACGACATCAAGCACGAGAGGACAGAGCCAGACACACCCCAACACAATGGTCTTGCTGAGAGGATAAACAAGACCATTGTTGAGAGAGTTCGTTGTATGCTAAAGACAACGAAGTTACCCAAGACCTTTTGGGTTGAGGCGGTTCGCACTACATGTTACTTGATCAACCGATCTCCATCGGTTCCTTTGGGCTTCTAGATTCCAGAACGTGTTTAGACAGGAAAGGACCCCTCATATGCTCATTTGAGGGTGTTTGGATGCAAAGCCTATACGTTGGTACCCAAGGAGCAAAGGAAGAATTGGATGATAAGGCAGTGCCTTGTATTTTTCTTGGCTATGGAGATCAGGAGTTTGGATACCGTCTTTGGGATCCAAGAAAGAAGACCGTCACCAGACACATGGATGTGATCTTTTATGAGAATCAGACATTGGCTAAGGACAACAGTGAGAGTTGTGATGCAGATGAGATTTCCATGTATGATGACAACGATAAGGACATGGATCCATCTCCAGTACATGGTACAGGTGGAGAGGATGGGAAGCTAGAGCAGCAAGAGATAAATGCAGACCCCATTGATGCAGATCTAGGGGACTTGGGGCAGGGGGAGCAACCTTATCCACATGTAGACGCAACAGAGCCTCAGGTTAGGAGATCTGAGAGGGCACGCCAGCCATCATCCCGTTACCCCACTTCTAGGTATGTGATCCTTACAGATGTAGGTGAGCCATACACCCTTGAGGAGGTACAAATGCATAAGGACAAGGATCATTGGCGCAATGCAATGAATGAAGAGATGTTATCTCTCAAGAAAAACCACACTTATGATCTTGTTGAGCTTCCCATAGGCAAGAGAGCCTTGAAGAACAAATGGGTGTACAAGCTAAAGTCTGATGATGGTGGAAAGCATGTCAAGTACAAGGCCAGATTGGTGGTGAAAAGGTTCAGCCAAAAAGAAGGACTGGACTATGATGAGATCTTCTCCCCAGTGGTGAAGATGAATTCAGTGAGAATGGTGCTAAAACTTGTTGCTAGCATGGACCTTGAGCTGGAACAAATGGAAGTGAAGATGATGTTTCTTCATGGTGATTTGAAAGAAGAGATCTACATGGAGCAACCACATGGATTTCAAGAGAAAGGGAAAGAGCACATGGTTTGCAGGTTGAGGAATAGTCTTTATGGCTAGAAGCAAGCTCCGATACAGTGGTACTTGAAGTTTGATGCTTTTATGGCAAAGCAGGACTTCAAGAGGACTACAATCGATCCATATGTATATGTTCATCATCTTCCCAATGACAGGTTCATCATTCTTTTGATCTATGTGGATGATATGCTGATTGTAGGTCATGATTCCAACTTGATTGCGAAGCTCAAGAGAGAAATCTCCAAGGAGTTTGAGATGAAAGATTTGGGCAAGGCAAGTCACATCCTTGGGATGCAGATTACAAGGGACATGAAGAAGCGCATGTTGTGGTTGTCACAAGAAAACTATGTTGAACGCGTGTTGGAGCGATTCAACATGAAGAATGCAAAGCCTAACAGCGCGCCTTTAACCTCTCATTTCAAGTTGACCAAAGACTTATGCCCATCCACTTCTGAGGAGAAAACAGAGATGGCCAAGATCCCAAACCAGTCCGCAGTTGGGAGACTCATGTACGCCATGGTTTGCACTAGATCCGACATAGCCCATGCAGTGGGTGTGGTGAGAAGATTCATGTTCAATCCGGAGAAGGACCATTGGGAGGTCGTGAAATGGATATTGAGATACTTGAGAGGGACCTCAAGTATGTGTCTTGCGTTTGGGAGGTCAGATCCCAAACTTTGTAGATACACTGATGCAGATATGTCGGGAGACATGGACCAGAGAAAGTCTACCTCATGCTACATTCTCATATTTGCAGAGGGAGCCATATCATGGCAATCCAAGCTACAGAAATGTTTTGCTCTCTCGACTAATGAGGTAGAATACATAGCAGCAGCAGATGCTGTGAAAGAAGTGTTATTGCTACAACGCTTTCTTGATGAGTTTGGATTGGATGACAGTGAGCCGGTTGTGTTTTGTGATAGCCAGAGTGCTATAGACTTGAGCAAGAGTACCATGCACCATACTTGCATAAAACACATTGATGTGAGATACCATTGGCTGAGGGATGCAATTGACCAAAGCTGCTCATGTTGAAGAAGATTCACAGTGATGAGAACCCCTCAGACATGTTGACCAATACAGTCACTCGTGACAAGCTTCAGCTCTGTAGAGAGCTGAGCAATGTTGCATCTACTTGATCTCCATCACTAGGCCACACTCCCTGTTGGGACTGAAGGGGGAGGTTGTTGGGTTTTTTGTATTCCAGTCCCCAACTTGGGGAGTGGGCTGCTGCTGTTTGCTACTTTTGCAGGGGCATCTTTGTAATATTTTTAGCAAGTTGGGGGGTTTCTATTTGACAACCCCATTCCAGGGAATAGACACAGTCATCTCCTCCATTCCCCAGCAAAAACAGAGAACGACACCCCATTTTCCCCATTCTAGCAACCCACAACGAAGAGGGTTCTCCACAACGACGAGGGTTTGGAACCCTCTTCGTCCTCCATACACGAGAGCAAGAGCCCGAGCGCGAGGGAGAGAGCAACAACAACCGGGTTTAAGAGGAGCATTGGCTAGGGCTGCAGAGTTGGGCTTGGGAGCAACGTTCATGTGAGCTCAAGAGGAGCAACATCAAGGAGGTCGTTGGGAATGACCTCAAGGAAGCCGAACATCGTGTTTGTATCTTTATCCGAGAGACCACAGGGAAGCCACTATTCCTTCTTGGATTTGAGCATTTGGTATCTTAGATACCTAGGATAGTTAGCTACTTGTTAAAGAACTATCGTTGTGCTTGTGGCTTGTATCTCGGTTTTGTTGGGCAACAAAATCGAAAGAACATTTGGCTCATCTTGACCATAGTGAAATCAGTGTTGGTCTTGCCCCGTGGTTTTTCCCTTGCTCACATCGAGTAAGGATTTCCACGTAAAAATCTTTATCTCGTGTGGTTGCTTGTGTGATTGCTTGTCTTTGTTGCCATTTGGTTCCCATGTAGGGGACCCATATTTGCTGTTGTTCCATCTTTAATGTAGGAGAGAAATTAGGGGATACTCCTTCGTGTGTCATACCCATCAATATAAACTCGAAGCCCTCGAGCCCGCGAGGTGACTCCAGTCTGAGGCAGGAATCTCCGAGTTCTGGGATCACAACCACAAGCAGTTCTGCTGCGTTGGGGAATCCCTTGTCTACCACACCATAGAGCCCGAAGGACTTTTCCTACCGTCCTCCTCCAACTCCCCAAAGCTCATCTACATTCTCTAGGGTGAGGGTATCGGTGGGCTGGTCATTCCCGGCTACCACGACTCCTTTCAGGAATATCCTCCCTCTTGGAGGAGGCAAACCTACAGTGGCCACCGATCCTTCAGGGAAGAAGAGAGGAAAGAGAAGGCCATAAGTAGAAGGTTCTCCGTCTAGCTCAAGGCTTCATGTTGGTCGTGTCTGCTGGCATTTCCGTCTGGAGCTACCACAACAGAGATGGACCTTTAGTGATCCTCATCCTCCTCGACTCTGGCAACTTCGCCAATCAACTCGACAAATACCCCTCGCGTAAGTATCGACCCTTTTCTAGATATGGGTGTGTATATTTTACAATATATGATTCGTATACCTTCCATGTACGCATCTACGATTTTTTGGGATCAGAGTGGGCACCAGGGAAGCCAATCTACACACCACCGAAGTGGATCATCTTATGGTCAAGAGCTGTCATCCAAAAACGTCTTCCAAGGCTTCGATGTGGTGCTCCTTGCAGAGGCTCTGGACGTCAACGAAGAGATTGCGAAGAAGCTGCATGATGTGGAGCAACAATAGAGGGGATTCATTGTCCAAGTTGACGAGAGCCTACATGTTATCAAACCGACGATGTGTTCCTCTGAGTACGAGGAATCAGAGAGAGGATCAAGAGAGAGAGAGGAGAGGTGTGATTAGAAAGGGCAAGGAGGAGACTCTTCGCAATGTGAGATTCTCCGAGAACATGGCGAACCCAATATTCTTGGATCATACAATAGGGAAGGAGGAAATTTTCCATATAGGGCATGCATGCCAAAATAATACTCGAAATGGGTATGGATGATAAAAAAATCCAAGAATGGGTATTAACCGGCAAATGGTTTGCTGCAGACTGATGTGGCACACACGGCAAACCATTTGCCATTTGATTGCCAGTCCTCCTCCTCCAACATCTTCGGCAACCCTGACAACGCCTCCTCCCTGCTTGTCTTTGACTTCTCCCTCGACGACTCCCCCGTCCTCACTGCCACCGACGACTCCATCTTCTACCTCGTCGAAGGGAAACCCCCACCCCAAGTTTGACCCTCACGGTGGGCACGATCCTTGTCATCCTTGACGAGTCCTTGCGGTGGGCACACTCCTTGCCAGCATCGCAGCGGTGGACCTCGAGCTTTTAGTCATGGCACCGGGGGAGGAGGGGGCGAAGTTGTAAGCGACACTGGAAGAGGAGGGGGATGAGCTCTTCGGATATCTGGACTGCCGTGAGCCTATCGAGGCCCCTGACGAGCTTACCCCCTATGAGCGTATCCGAGAAACCGCCCTCCCCGCGAGTGTCGTCGTCAACCTCGTAAACCTCGGGGTTGACCTCCTGCCCAAGCATCATCCTCCCTCACCATATGCCACATGAAGAACCCATTCCTTCCCACCGGTCATCAAGGATGACAAGGACCGCGCCCGCCATGAGGGCTGAACTTGGGGCGGGGGTTTTCCTTCGACGAGGTAGAAGGTGTAGTCGTCGATAGTGATGAGGGCGGGGGAGTAGTCGAGGGAGAAGTCGAAGAAAAGCAGGGAGGATGCATCGTCAAGTTGCGGGAGATGTTGGAGGGGAAGGAAGAATGGCAAGGGATGCAAATGGCAAATGGTTTGTCGTGCGTGCACGCCACACCATCCCACGGCAAACCATCTGTCGATTAATATCCATTCTAGGATTTTTTTCATCCATACCCATTTCGTGTATTATTTTGGCATGCATGCCCTCTATGGGAAATTCCTCTAGGGAAGGTGGTCATGTAACTTTTCGCAACAACTAAATGCTTCCCATCCTCGGCTATCTCTAGCTCATTGCTGAAAAGGGAGACCTCCGCAAGGTAAATATTCGATTTCACATCTCAATCAATGTTACAATAACAATGAACTAGTGATACATACATACATAAATACATACATACATACATACATACATACATACATACATACATAAATATATGCAGAAATCCATAATGTGTCCGCAACAGAACATGAATTGCAACAACGTAGTATACATGATCCGAGGAAGTGCCCGAGTGTAGATCATGGACAACAATGACAAGTCGGTGGTGGATGAGCGAGTGTAGAGAGGATCGTCTGCTGCAGATGCTACTGCAGTAGACTCTGCAGAAGACGTGTTGGCCGTTCGATCTTGATCGAACGCTTCACACAATTTCACACTTTTTGTGGGGTCGTATCATGCGAAATCATATGCCCAAATAATATCAATCACATTCGCAATATTCATATCTTTGATAATTAAATCACATTTAATTATCTTAGATAACTCTCCTTATAATATGAATCAAATTCATATTTTTCATGATAATTAAGTCATATTTAATTATCAATTTTCTCAATGCTCGTATACATTATCAACATTAAAAAATTATTCTTGAACTCTTTCAAGAACAATGCACTTTCTCCGCGGATACTTGGAGATGAGGACAATGCGATTGTATTGTTCCACGTATAGTGACTTGGATATTGAGATCACTTCTCAAATCCAGATCTTGTGGATCTCTCGTAGATGTTTGATTAAATCAAAATCGTAAATCTAATCTTTTCATTGCATCTGAATCACATTCATATCACTGTCCAACATTTGGATCAAGATCAATTACTTCTATATTGAAAGGAGACACTAAAATCCAAACCCGTTTCGTCACTCCTTGGGAATGGAAGCGTCATGGTTATACAATCGTTTATGATCACATCACCCTCGGGTATTCCTAATACATGTACATCTGCATACTGGAAGACTAAGAATAAACTCAAAGTTTTATATTAATTTTACACCGTTTACTTCAGGTTTTTATCATAAAGTTTCTCATGTGACTATCGGGAGTTGGTATCGATTATATACTTTCCAAAAGCATATATCATACCCAGATGTTGATCATATACTTTTCAAAAGTATATATCAATCCTACAAATTCAGTCAAGCTTTCAAAGCGAGACGACCGTGTACAGAATTTGATTCTTCATAATATCTCATGAGTGAGCTCATGTCTTCCGATTAAGTAAATGAACATGTATGATCACTTTGAGAAATCGTATTACTCATATGCCATTGTATGTACATCAGCACATTGGTGTATAGACCTTGATTAGGTCATCAACCTACTTGTCTGTCAAATGTACATACTCAGACATATAGTAACACATCTATCTCCGATCAGAGGATGCATGCCTATATCATGACAGTATACGACATAAGTCTTTGGTTATCTCGATCTCGTTAAGTCAACTCTTTGACCTAACTAATCTGACGCCTTCGAGTCTTTATTCCTATGTAGAGGACCTGCATCCAAAGGTCGGTCATATATCAATCTTTAGAGAAAGGATTGTCATCTCCTTCTCTGGCTGGAGATCCTCTCTTAATAATCATTTTACTGTGCTTGATGAGACCTCAATCTAACTCTTTAGATATTCATCCAAGCACCAACCTCTATGATTCAATAATTGAATCAAGAACTGTATGATCATTAAGATGACCATGGTACATAATTATAATTGTACTAAGGGGTCTATAATGCAAATTAATTATTCTTCATTTCAGATCAGAGAATGATATTCACAATAACATTTATTTCATAATTGCTCGTTGTGGACTTGCATGTCCAACAATCACCCACTAGCCCAAAGGGCCATTAATGGGCTAATCTTTAAATCCACACTCATGTGACAATCCTAGGCTATTTAGAAAAATAGCTAGGTAAGCTGATCAGTCACTCTGTTCCGAAGAGACTACGCCAAGTCCTTTTACGACACTTGCATATCTCCTAGTAATAGTGCTCGCACCCAATGCGAATGTTACATCTTATGCAACAATTACTTAATTTTGTCAGTTATAGTGTCCTTGATACTACAACTCAATAATTACTATAACCAATATGTAATTTCCATTATCCTTACCAATACCCTTATTCTTGGAGATCTCTATCTCCTAAGGTACCTGCAGTTAAGACCTTTTGGATCTCTATCCATAAAGTCTTAAGCTCTTGAAGATAAGACTTAGAGATCACTATTTCTAAAGTTTTGTCTTTGAAGATATTGTTATTATACTGCAATCAAGTATTTTATTTCCGTAGTAAGATTAGTAACAATTTACTACTCCCACTGCATGGCAGACATCTGACTTTGTACACATCTAGCATACACCCAACTTCTCATAACTGATGCACAAGGGCAAACAATTTTAGCATTCACCTCCTCAACTCTTTGAAGTGCTATCCCTTCAGATAGGTCAGTACCATATCTTAAGGGAATGAAGCCTTCCTTGGGGTTTTCCAAGAATGGAACATGTCCTAGGTGTATCACTTAATATGACGGTCCCAATACCTTCTTTTCTTTGCTTTTGAACACCTTCAGAACTAAGATCTAAGAGATATCCTTGAGATCATATCTCAAGGTATGGAACAACAAGATTATAAAACACTTATTACCATCCTTATATCATTCCAAATGATTAGGATATTATCTACCTTTAGCATGATCAACACAATGGCACTCCCACTTAGCTTCACATGGTTCATCAAGATTCTATCTGAAATCATAACATTTATAATTTCATCAAATCTAATGTTCCAACCACAAGAAGCTTATTATTTGAGTCCATAGATAGAGTTTCTTAAGGCTTGCACACATTGCTTTCCTCAGCTATGAAGCTTGGGGCTACTTCATGTGAATATTCTCAGAGAGGTATTCATATTGGGAATGCACTATTGACTTCCATCTTGAAGACGTCAAAGTCAAGTTGTGTAATTATAGTTAGCAATATTTTGATGGGTTTAAGCATGATCACTAAAAAGCAAGTCTCATCACAAGCGGTGTCTTCTCTTCGGTGTGTATCTTGTGGATACGAGCCGTGCTTTGAAGGTTTGTACCTTCTCATCAGGTTCCCTCTTTCTCTTGAAAATTCATTTACACCTTAACATGTCTTACCCATATAGGTGGATCCTCGAAGGTCCATATACCAACACTTGTATATGAAGTCTACTTTAGACTTTATTGCTAACATCCATCTTTCCATGCACTACAAGAAAGAGTAGAACATGCGACGGTCAACATCCGTCGCCAATGAGAAAAGGACCGTACCCTCTGATCATTTGGGACGGTCATGAGACCGTCTCCAAAGCATGCGTCCCATTTGGTATAAGTGACGGTAGTCGACACCGTCCCCTATACTCATACATAGGGGACGGTCGTGACCGTCCCTTAAAGTTTAGTATAGGGGACGGGCATGACCGTCCCTTAAAGGCAATTATTGGGGACGGTCAAGACCGTCTCTTAAAGTCATTCAGGGGGGACGGTCAACCGTCCAAAAGGGAAGCAGTGGAGACGGTCATGCTCGTCTCTTAAAACGAAGGGGACGGTCATAATGACCGCCCCCTCTGTTCATCTACTAACAAAAAAAATTTCATTGCCCCCTATTTGATCTTCATTTTACCCTGTATGTCACTATAATTTAGTACCTGTTACAATAATTGTTTCTTCATAATAAATATTACGATCACCACAAAAAATAAGATGCATTAACATTCATAAAGTCGTCGTCCTACAATATAAGCATTCAAACAAAATAACCTACTTTGCAAAGTAATTGTCCAAAATATTTATACAATATACTACACTATCCTACCAAGTAACCAAACTATCCTAGTCATCCTCATCGTCATCGTCCTAGTCGTCATCCTCACCGTCGTCGTCGTCCTCATCGTCATCAACATCATCATCTTCTTCTTCTTCTCCGTCATCATCGTCGCCTAGCCTCGCAGTGGTATTATCATCTTCTGTTGGGTGGCTAGTCGATGCTGCACCTTGATGTGCTGCATGAATGCATTGAAAATCGTCATTTGTTGTCGCAAATCCTGAATCTCCATATTCATGCTAGACACTTGACTCTCTAAGTCCCTCTCCCTTTGTGTCTTCTGAGAGGCCGAGCCGCTCCCTACTCCATACCAGTTCTGTATGGTGGCACCACGACCACCACAACGGACGCGTCCCTGATGCTCTGGACCGGTCGCCTGGAGGAAGGCCACATCAGGAGTAAGAGGCGGATGACTCGTCCCAGTGTTGTCTACAGAGCCAGTGGTTGTGAGCCTGACCATCTCTCCTAAAAATTTATTTAGGTAAGTTCAAAATTCATTTAATTTGTAAAAAAGATGCAAAAATATTATGAATAACTTACATGAATTGGACCATAGGCAGGATCCACCCAATGAACTTCCCCGCCTACATCGCAGCTCTTAAACTTCTCAAAGACTTCCATTCGGTTGGGCACATGATGGTTCTCCACTGCCTAAATGTGAAAAGATTACTAAACTTACGATACCATTTTAATGCATAATGGTTAGAATTTAAACATTAATCATAAAGTAGATTACTTACAAAGTCATCCTTCAGTTGATTTGTGTTTTTTCTCCCCATTCTATGGGTAGACTTGAAACTTTTCCTCCGATTTTCAGCATTTCTCCTTGAGATTCCCTATACAAAGTTAATAATTTAATAAAAGAATCCCAAATAATTTATGTATAAAATGCACATATATATGGCATATACCGCATGTTCTTCTCCCATCCAAATATAAACCATCGCCCTCCATTGTTCAGCGGGTACATTTGGAGGACAATTTGCCAAAATGGTTTCCAATGGAAGCTCCGGGTCGAAGTACTTTAAAATATAAGAAAATTACTTACATTCTTAAATGATGAAAAACAAAGTTATTGTACTCACTCGGGCCTTCAGACGACCTCGATGTTTACGCAACAACTCTGCAACCATGTCCTAAAATCAGAGCATCAGTGGCCGGGTCACGATCCCAGGACAACTCGACTGCAAAGAAATCGAAGCAAATAAAAATAAGTTCATATATATACTGAAGAAAAACTTTGAATTGTTATTATTATAAATACCTCTAAATCATGAAGAATGACATCTTTTATTGACTGCTCCACTAAACGCCAGTCTGTAATGTAGAGAGGGACCCTGGCTCTGCACACCTGTCCCAAGTAACTCTGAAAAACAACTGAGTTCTCCCCCACTACATCGCCTCGAACTATCCGCACCATGAGTGTCTCACCAGGACGAAGTCGGTCCAACACTCAGCACTGTGATGGGCCTCTACGTCTACCTGAGCTACTCGATCCATCAGGATCGAAGGTCTCACTCCCTCGTTATGGTGTAGGCGGTGCATCCCGAATGCGACTAGGACGTGGAGACATATCTGCATATTATGAAACATTTAAATTATATAACAAGAATGATATATTTCACATATTAGATCAAACAATTGGAAAAAAAAGTAATGATGAACTTACACTTTAAAATCAGCATCTACAATATCAGTTGGATGTTCTTGTATTTCAGCTTGATATGCCTCGTTTATATTTAGCAACTCATCATCCTCATTTACATCAAAAAAATCTCTTGGTACTGTTCTCACAGGTATGATCCATCCATCACTGAAGTTGTCTGGAATGTAGAAAACTTGTTCTACCTGACTGTAAAAGGCTCATTTGTTTGCAATTTCCTAGATTATTTCAATGAAGTAATCTCATTTCTATCTATTCTATATCCTATCCCCTCGCGACCGATATCAAACCAATTACACATAAAAAGAACACATCGACATTCATGAGTAAAGCTGATCTCTATTATGTCAAATATTTCCCCATAATAGCCGTCTAAACCTGAAGGTAACTCTGTTTTTACTATAACACCCGACATTTGCGTCGATTTCATCTCGTCGGCGGACTTTGTTCTAAATCTGTAGCCATTCACAATATAAACCTTGTAAGACATAACTTGAGAATATGGTATACATCTGAGAATGTCAAGGTTAATGTTCCACCTATCATCTGTGATATCTTTTAAATGTTTCACACGTGAACGGAACCATTTGATGAATTGATATTTATTGTGCATCTCATTAAATAATGAATTGTACTCATCAAAAAATTCGTCAATTTCTGACAACTGCATCAAAACATAGTAATGTATGAGATCTCTATCCTCGTCAGATATTACGCGGCGGATACCACTGAATATATGCATGCCACATGATTGAAAGACCCATAATTTAGATTTGTCTTCTTCCACCATGACCCCGCCTTCATCATTTCGTTCATACGGTTGAAACGCACGCTTTTACCTTCCATATACATTTCACAGAAATTAATACACTCTTCACAAAGATAACCTTCAGCAATGCATCCTTCGGGTTGTGCCTTATTAAAGACCATATTTTTAAATTTTCAAAGGTATCTTTCTATTGGATACATCCAACGATATTGAATCGGCCCACCAATCCTTGCTTCACCTGCTAGATGAACTATTAAATGAACCATTACGTCAAAGAAGGTAGGTGGGAATATCTGCTCAAATTTGCATAATGTGATAACAATATCTTCTTCAAGTCTTGTCAAGATCAACGGATCTAAAACCTTCGAAACAATATTCTAAAAAATCCACTCAATTCTGTTAATGATTATAGGACATCATCGTCAACAATCCTGCGAATAGCGAATGGGAGTAACACTTCCATGTAAACGTGACAGTCATGACTTTTTAATACAGTTATCTTACGTTCTCTTTCATTTACACACCTCGACAACTGGGACGAGAATCCATTAGATACCTTCAAACTTTTAAGGAAGCTGAAAATTTTATCACGCTCAACGTTGGATAATGTATATATTGCTGCATGCATAGTAATCCGTCCATTGTCTAATTCAATTGGATGTAGTTCTTCGCGTATACCAAGTTGAAATAAATCTCGTCTCGTCCTTAAATTATCTTTTGATTGACCTGAAAGATCTAACATTCCCAAAATATTTTCCAAAACATTCTTCTCAATATGCATGACATCCAAATTATGACGAATTTGTAAGTGTTTCCAGTATGGTAACTCTCTGAAAAAATACTTTGTTTCTTCCAACCACCGTCTACACTTTTTTTCGATGTCC
This sequence comes from Ottelia alismoides, assembly GCA_037367405.1. Classification (NCBI taxonomy): domain Eukaryota; kingdom Viridiplantae; phylum Streptophyta; class Magnoliopsida; order Alismatales; family Hydrocharitaceae; genus Ottelia; species Ottelia alismoides. The sequence continues at coordinate 639,274 of JAZKJV010002889.1, forward strand.
GTCCTAAACAACTGCTTCGTACAAGTAATTGTGGTTCCCAAATAATGTTGCCATTCACACGAGCTAAGTCAAGTCACCCATAAGGTGAGCCGTCAAATTTCTTATTACTATCTGCCCTTTGCCATCTATGCTTCGGTGGAAGGAATCGACGACGACCCAAATAGCAATGCTTCATACTTCCAGAAAGCCATGTTGAATGTATTTTTTCAAGACAGACAGGTCACGCGAGTTTTCCCTTAGTACTCCAACCAGACAAATTTGCATACACGGGAAAGTCATTTATAGTCCACAACAGTGCAGCTTGTAATGTAAATATTTCTTTCCTACATGCATCATATGTAGGTATTCCAGTAGTCCATAATACTTTTAGTTCATCCATTAACGGTTGTAGGTACACATCAATTGCGTTGGCAGGACCTTTAGGACTAGGAATCAGTAGTGTCATCATCATAAATGATGAACTCATTGACATCCACGGTGGTAGATTGTAGACCATCAAAATCACGGGCCAAATGCTGTAATTCAGACTCATATTACCAAACGGATTGAAACCATCTGAAGCTAATCCCAAGAGAATATTTCTCTCATCACTAGAGAAATGCGGATATCTCTGATCAAATTTTATCCATTCTTCTGCATCAGATGGATGTCTCATAACTCCATTAGCATCTCGTTTATTTGAACGGGAATGCCACGTCATCCACTTTGCAGTTTTTTCTGACATGAAGAGACGTTTCAGCCTTGGAATTAATGGGAAGTATCGTAATATTTTCACCGACTTCTTCTTCATCTTTAAATCATTTTTTTCTTCTTTATACCTGGAAGCCTTACAATATTGACAAAGAACTAAATCCGAATTTTCTCCTCGAAAAAGCATACAGTCATTAACACAAGCATCGATCTTCTCGTATTTCAGACCAAGCGATCGGAATCGTTGCTTCACCTCTTTCCAATCCTTTGGATAATTCTGAGGATTATTCAATAACTTCCGGATTAAAGCCAACACATCTGTCATCATTGCAGCAGTTGATCTGTTCCTTACTTTCATCTTAAACAACTCTAATAAAAACTGCAAACGCGTCATTTCCACCCCAAGAGCCAATATATCTTCTGCATCTGGAAAACTGCTCGAAAACCTATCATCTAAACCAATGTCTTGTGTCTTAGGTCTTCTTAAGTCATCCATTAATTCAAATAACTCGTGATCAACATTATTCAATGTTTATGTATTGACTCCTGCATCTACACCCATATCCCCATCCATTCGCAAATCTATAACCTCTCCATGTTCAGTCCAAATAGAGTAATGTAACCAAAATCCGTTGAGTATAAGATGGTTATAGACTTCCTATCTAACATTACATTTAATATTCTTACATCTCACACATGAACAATAAATCTTAAGACCACCAAATTTCTTATTAACTCTTTCTATTTGAAATGCCCAATCCAAGAACGTGATCACTCCTCTCTTATATTGATGAAAATCATCGTATCTCTTATCCATCCATGTTTTATCCATTTTACAGCACAATCAGAATAAAATCCACCATTATGTGTTATTATAGACAACAAGTTTTTCCATCTTATATACATCAAGTTTTTCTATTATACACAACATGACTTTCTATTATACACAACAAGATTTTCTATTATACACAACAAGATTTTTCATCTTATACAAATCAAGTTTTTCTATTATCTTAAACAAATCAAGCAATGCTTAATATACATAACATGTTTTTCATGATATCTATATACAACAAGCAATGTTATATATCAACAACAAATTTTCCATCTAAACTCATTCAAATGAGGAAAAACATCCCACAAAGCATATTAAATAAAATAAGCAACAATAAACATAAAGGAGTGTTGATAGATACCAGAAATTGAGATGGACGAGGTCGGCAACCACGAGGAGCTCGGAGATGATGACGGGCGACAATGTGCGGCGGGCTTGAGGAGAGGGATGAAATGAGAATGAACGCATATCGAAGGGGTTTTTTTCGATCTGACCATCGGGGACAGTCGTTTGAACCGTCCCCTTTGGAGACGATCGACGACGGTTCACTAAAGACCGTCCCCTTTGGATGGCATAGGGGATCTTTGTGACCGTCCCCTTTTGGTCGGTCCATGGGCCGGATGCGACGCTAACAGAGGCGTAATGGGGACAGTCAGAACCGCCCCCAACGTCCCTCCCATGACAGAGGGGACGGCCACCATGGACCGAAGGCGACGCCAACAGAAGCGTATTGGGGACGGTCAGAACCATCTCCAAAGGACCTCCAGTCGGGTGGAAATGGTCTAGTGCCCTTGTTATGGCAGAGGGGACGGTTGCTAATGACCGTCCCCTCTGGTCCATGGGTCATAGGCGACGCCAATAGAGGCGTAATGGAGACGGTCGGAACAGTCTCCAAAGGCCCTCCAGTCGGGTGGAAATGGTCTAGTGGCCTGGTCATGGCAGAGGGGATGGTCATTAACAACCGTCCCCTCTGGTTCATGGGTCAGAGGCGACGCCAACATAAGTGCAATGGAGACGGTCAGAACCGTCCCCAAAGGCCCTCCAGACGGGTGGAAATGGTCCAATGGCCTGGTCATGGGAAAAGGGACGGTCATTAATGACCGTCCCCTCTGGTCGACCACTTAGGTTCATGGGTCATTGGCGACGCCAACAGAAGCACACAGTCAGGTGGAAATGGTCCAGTGGCCCTTTCATGGTAGAGGGGACGGTCACTATTGACCGTCCCTATTAAGTTATTAGAAAAGGGGACGATAACCCACATACCGTCTCCCAGTATGTGGTTATTGGGGACGGTTTTCGGATGACCGTCCCTAAAAAGTGCCATTAGGGACGGTCATCCTGTAACCGTCGCTAGTTGTCGTCCCTAAATAGTGCATTTCCTATAGTGATGTCATGATCTATAAAATCTTCATCATATAAAGTATGATCAATGTCAAACTTAATTGACACATGGAATCCATCCTCAAACTCATTTGAAGAGGTATTAGTGTTTCATCTTTAATTATCCTTTTAGTTTACGATTTCAGGAGCCTCATTATCTTATCAATATTAAATAAGTTCATTCACTTCATTTTCATCTTTATTCTCAAGAGAGTCATCATCTAAGAATCATATCCTTAGAGATGAAATCTTTTAGAATCTCAAGGTCATAAAGTAGGTATCCAATACCATCATTTATTTTACTAATGAAGTAGCATTCTCTGGTACTAGATTTCATCTTACTTGCATTCATGACAAAGTTATGAACCAAGAAACCCTAAATCCTCAAGTGTCCAACAGTAGGCTAGGTTCCAAACCATAGCTTATGAGGGTTTTCAGGTTTAGATCCACATGGAATCTTATCGATGATATATAATGTAGTCTCTACTACATATATAGACCTAGAAACTAAGAGATAATTATGATAATATTCATCATTGATCAAATCATGTCAGACATGATCCAATTGCATCTCCTTATAACTCTGTCGAATTTAGGTGTATCGGGAGGAGTGAGATAGGACATATCTCCACAAGGTATTCCTTGAATTCACCTAATAGGTACTTGTTACCTAGGTTAGATCAAATTCATTTCATTTTCCTTTAAACTTTGATTCTAAATCAAAATTGTGAAATTTTTGAACATTTCAAAGCTCTCTAAGGTGAAGGGAAGAAATCTCATATCATAAATAATCATCAATATCACATATCCATAATGTTTACTATGATATAGATGATCCATATACATCAATATGTATGAGATTTGAATTCCTTGACATCTCAGAGAAGGGTGCATTGGATATTTTACTTTGAATACAGTATTCACAAGTATGTAAGATTTGAAATTTCAGACAATCTAAATTTCATCTCTTACTAGTCTATTGATCTCATCAATAGACAAATGTCCAAGGCTTAATACCAGATCATTATCAAATGATCTTCATCCTCTTATTGATCTATAAAGGTTTAATTTCCAGCATTAGGAATGTTAATGAACCATTCATTAATTTTCTAATTTAATAGAGTCCTCTAGATGTAAGATTACTTTCTGAAATATTTCATCATAACTCTTTATGACAGGTCTATCTTTGAATTCATGTTTATTTCCAACATTTAGAAATAAACTATGAGTGTTTTCTAATATCTAGGCCATAGAGACATTCTTTAAGACTAAGGGCTCTCCCACTGAAATTATGAAGTCTATTTATCCGATAGAGATTGTTGCAACAATTGCATCAATATCCATGTAGATGACTATTAAATCTTAAGATCAAATTTTCTAGTCTTCTAAAAACATATGCAACAATTGCAAGTGTTATGAGAAGAATGAGATACAATTATTAGACTTTTAATCTTATCCAATAAGTAAGTTAATTTCAATGATGATATGTAGATATATAATATCCTGATGCACTATCTGGACCCTTCTTCGTTTGGTTGTAGGGTTGGGCAGGGTTGGGTTGGGAAGGGTACTATTCACAGGGGTACCCCCTCCTCACAGTTTACTATTCACCAAGCCCAACCCAATCCAACCCAACCCTGCCCAACCCTGCAACCAAACGAACCCTAAGGATCTTAGATGGTCTAGATAGTCACACTATCAGTGCATTGGCTTATTGCAATATTGGCATTCATCCAACTCTTTGGATGTCATATGGAAATTACAAAGGTACATTCAACTCCTTGACTTCCCTTCTTGCTTAGGTCAGACCCATGCTTCCACTGCGCTCCCTTCATCTATAAACAACCATTGCTTAAGACAAAGGATCTCTTATGTTGAATTCAAAAAGATTTCAATATAAGAGTACCTCAATATTTATACATGCTTCTTTCAACTCATACAATATGAATATTATGAAGCTTTATGAATGACTAGAGTAAAGATAATAGAATGATGACACTCATCATATCTACATACATCTTAACTCTTAAAGACTTTGGTTCAGGTAGGTACTCAAACATTTTGAATACATCGTCTCTTATCGAGCCACCATTTTGCATAATGCAGTGAACCATGCCATTCATGTTTAAATGTCGAGAGCACATATGTATGCCAAAACATCTTCTTCGGTTTTTATAAGGATTATTTGAAAATTACAATCATCATCGACATAATACTTCCAAAGCACATTCGATGAAAGATCAAGACTATAGAGACACACAAACACTAGGGTTGCAGTCCTATTGTCTATTTAACTGTCATTCCTCATTATTTCGAGGAAACTTGCACATTGCAACCACATACAGTATGTGTCCAACTGCAAGTACAATATCTTGATCATGGATCCAATCCATGATATTTTACTATTTATTATTGGTTATAATAATGAGTGGATTTATTGAGGATTATCTAAAATAAGAAATTTGCATATATATATATGTTACTTTGATTTAAGAATTTTATATCAAAGTTGTCTTGCCTTGTCAACACTGAAAGTTCATTCCCTTAATCACTTTCATGTCAGAGATATACTTACCATTATATTTCAGCAAGATATGGGATCTCCTTTCTTATCTTTGTTACATCCCAATAATATGAGAACCTGTAACTCGGATAAAAAGAAGTGGAAACACATTCTTCCGTGCAAGTCCGACTTGCATTCCCAATTCGATCTTTAACATCCGAGCCCACCATCCCAAAGTTGATGCTAACCTGTCATTAATTGAACCAACCATCAACATGATTACAACTTGCTATGCGTAATCCAATATCGTCCCAATAATATGAGGACCCGATATTGGGGTCACTACGCATACTACCTTACTCTTTCGAGAAGCAAAAAGCTCGATCCAAATGCTCTTTTATGCAGGAGCTGCCCACTTCGGACAGGCGTCTCCTACAGACAATCCTTGACGACAGAACCCTTCGCCTTGACGAGAGATTATGGATGTCACTTATGTGATTCTCCATATCATGTTTAAATTCAAATTAATCATTATGAATCATATTCATTACAATTAATTCTTCCAAGGAAATTACAACTCTATTCATAATAGAGTATTTTAATTTTAATTGGATTCTAATTAATCTAATCATAGTAAATTAATAGTCTAATTAATACCCAACAAACATTCTCTATTGTTACTTGAAATATGGCATTATCTCAAGTACGTATTATTCGGATTTTAATAATTAGAAAATACATCATGATCCCTTCAAATATTATTCCTTCCTTACCCGTTATCATGGCTAGTTCTGACGTGAGTGGGATAGACCGCTCACGGAGCAACCTACTACCTCAACGTTCCCTGACTAGACACCATATCCATCTTAGGTCAGGATAACGCCAATTGATCACTTTGTACTTGAGATGATAGTCATTCTTTCAACCGAAGTTATACCATATAATATTTATCAAAATATTTTTGATTAATATTATAGGGATATTTGCTAAACAAATCCTCCATCCTATTCAAGCAACTTTGTTTGTTGGAATTGTTATAACTAATTGTGATCTAGATTATATCTAATCATGATGGCTATGGCAATGTCATTTAAGGAAATAATCATATCAAATATTTCACAAATATTCATTAATAATTATTTCAGGAAATTAACTATTAATTTCATTAATTGATTAAATGACAATCATAAGGTTCTTGATTAGGAAAGTAATTTTCAGCAATGACCCTCACTTACTAAAATTAGCATATCTCAATCAATTTAAATCCAAATCAAGCAAAACAAGTTTTTATAGTTTGATAATTTGATTTACAACAGAACCAAAGTGATTTGCACAAATTTTTAGGTTTAAAAACCGCAATTAACTCTTTAATTATATCAAAATTTACCATCCCCAAAAAAGTGGATACATATTCAATAAAAAGATCATAACTTGAGCAAACAGATTTCAAATCATGCAAACTCAAGTACCATGATTTTCTTATTTAATGAGAAACACAATCCAAGTGATAATTTTGAATTTAAAAAAATAAACAGGGTGAAAAATTCACACAAAATAGGGCTGCGTGAATAAAATGCGATAAAATTTAACAAACCTTAAAGTGCCATTGTCGTCCCAAGTTTATGGATCGTATATGGAACCTCTGACTATGGCTCTGATACCACTTGAAGGATATGAGAAGATCCTTAAGTCCATCACGAAAGCGTGAGGATCGCATCGCATGCGATCGGGAGCGACTAATCATACTAGTGGCTCGAGGTAGCGAAATTTAAAAAACATTGAAACCATATGATCCAAGAATACATCTCGGATCGTTTCATCTAAAGCATAAACAAGTATTAGGTTTACCTCTTGAAACGTGGTTGCGATCGAGTTTCTAAATGAAGAGACCTACTATCTACGGAGGAGATGCTTACTAGCGCGTTATTGAAACACGTGCTCCTCGCAATCCATGTTGATGATCCAAGCGACGAATCTCCTGATCTCTTCACACAATATCCGTCATCTTCTTCAGGAGTGAGGCACACCGAAGGAGACGGAGATCCACAAGAAAACAATATGCCAACATAATGATGATGCTACGGCGATGATGACTCTCTCTAGGGCTCCTTGGTGGACAACCTTAATGAGAGAGATAAAGAGATACTAGGCGTGTAGATAATGAGAGAGAGAAAGAGCATATGTTGTTCTCTTGTTGTTGTAACTTGAAGAACAAGGGGTGCCTCTTCTTATATAGGGTTTTGGGAGTCCATGGATCTCAATCCATGGACAACACAAAATCAATGGATGAGATTGATTTGTATTTCTTTTAATGGCCATGATTTTGTTGTAAAAACACAACAACAATTAATTTAATTTAATTAATATATTGAATAATCAATATAAGTTAATTTCAAATTAAACTAATTATCCTTGGAGATAACTGGAAGGAGATATTTGTTGGTGGATGGTAACCTTCTTCCAATGAGATTACATTATCTCATTTCCAAAATTATCTCACAATGATAATTCAAAATTATCTTGTGAACATTGCAATCATGCCATTAGAAATTTGTGAATAACATTCACATCCCAAAATAAAATGTAAATTATAGTTTTAATTACTTATCCAATGTGAATCTAATTCACATCAATAATTAATCAACAATTATAAATCACAATAGGCTCTCTCTCTAATATATTATAAATCACATTTATAATATATCTAACTAATATTGATACTGCTATACACATCATTTATATTCATGATAATTAAATCACATTTAATCATCTTGGATCTGTATTCTCATGTGCCCAAATAATATGAATCACATTCTGATGAATCTCAGATTCATCACTCTAAATCTCATTAATTAAGTTCAAATCCCTCAAAATCATTGGTATTTCTTTATTTATTATGCATAATTAGCATTCATGCATGTTTTCATAAGAATTGCATTTTATCACTCATTTCTGCATAAAATAAGAAGCCAAAAATCCCAGCTAAAATTGACTTGTAAATAGCCTAACTTTCCTGATTTTTAACTAATTCATGCTAACTCTGAATGACCCAAAACTACCTCCATTATGTACATATCACTAACAAGAATAAAGGAAAAATATAAAAAAATAACTAACCCAAATAAGTGGACCAAAAGCCCAAACCCTAGTTCTAGGATTCCCGAACTAAAACCCCATATCTTCCCCATCCAGTGTCCGTTTTAATCCTGCTCACTTTTGAACTAATGTACATTCAATTATCTTCAACACAAGATCAAGTTCAAGTGAATCGTAGCTCGTATGTGAAAGTTGGGTTTTGGGCCTCTTTTATACATTTTGTATTTTAGCTGATTTTGACCTAATATTTTATGTACATAATTAACCTATTTTATTTATTTTTCATTTGTATTCTTTGATAAAAGTTTTATTAAAATGTGTAAAAATCCAAATTCAAACTGAGCTTAAAATCAAAGAAACAAATTTAGTCTGAGTCTTCACTAACTGTCTGTACAAAATTGATCTTCTTCGTGTTTTATTTTACTTCTTCTTTTTCTTAATTAATAAAAAATCCAAAAAAATAGATTAATGTGTAAATAATTATCTTTGATTTTACCATATTTTTTCCGGATTTTTATCTGGTTTAAAAATGATAAAAAAATATAAAACCAAAAAATCGTGGTATTCTATGTACATGGGATACCCCAAAAGTTTCACTTTGTGCAATTGATAGATTTTCGATTTTGATGTCTTCATGAAAGTTGTAGATCTCATCGAGACGAGCAATTTTTGTAAAGAAACTTTTTCAATCCAAGGAAGCTTGCTATTTATTTTGGATTTTACAAAGTATTTATTTTTTCAATTTTCGTGCTGCTGACACGTGACAGCTCTTGGAGCCGCCACGTGTCATCCACTTTTGAGTCTTTTATTTATTAGTTTTTATATAAAATAATTAAATCATCGCACGAGCAGCGCACGTGATCTGCACGTGCACCACCCACCCCCCTTTTAGCTGCCACGCGTCACCTCCTAGGTCGTCCGATCTCGGCCGATCGGACGCCCCTAGCGTTGTCGTCTTCGCCCGCACCTTTCTCCAGCATCGTCTCCTCAGCCGCCCCGTGATCCTCGCCATCTCCGCGAAATCTCCGATCATCTCCAATCCTTCAATCAATCTTCGCCAACGCCCATCACCGATTTCCACCAGAGCCAATTAGATCTCGTCAAACTCCAAATCCCGCGGAGTTCACCGCCACCAATCACCAACCCCGGCGAATCCCAAATCAAATCCGGCCTCCAACAAGCACCTTCCATCTCCGGCATCACCACTCGACCTTATTTAGAGGACTGCCGCCCCTTCCGATGCTTCCATCCGCCGATTCATCCTCCAAGGAGCTTCCCCTCCGGGCGTGACAACCGAGAGATCCTCCCACCGGTGTGTTTCGAGGTTTTCAAGCCTCACCGCAGCTACACCTTGAGGTCGCTGCTCCGCTCCGGCCAATCGTCTGTCGTCGAGCCCTAATCCTTCCAGGTAACCCTCCATTCCTCTACCGCACCTTCCTCTTTCCCGATCATCATCCCCACTCGCCATCTCCTCCGACGATCGATCGATTCCATCCATACACCTCCGATCGTCCTTCATCAACGTCCACTACCTCCTCTATCATCACCGCCTCCATCCACGACAACCACGACGCTTCTACTATGACGCCATCTTCAACGACGATCACACCTGCTTCAACTTCATTCCTCTCAAACAACGCATCGTCGCCGTTTTCACCAACACCGGAGTCAACTGCTTCGCCGCTCCTCCACCGCTACGATCGCATCAACGACGAACGACCTCACCTTCATCAGTGACAAGTCGCTGAATACGATGTATAATTTGTGCACATTGTAATACGTGTACTTAGCGAATCAGTCAGAACTGAGAGAAGATCTCCGTGAAGAGTGTCCAAGCTTTAATTTATATCCCGAGCAAGTCCAGGGTCGAACATAGGGAGGCAAAGGAACAACGTCGGGTTAATTCAGAATAATTAGATCTAGGTTCCCAAATGGTATTTTTTTAGATTTTTTAATGCAAAAATAAATGGAATGCAAAGTACAAGTGAATTAAGTTACTAAGAAATCACATAATTTAACCAAATTAATTTGAATATGAAATTAATTCAATTTAGCCTAATTATATTTTTCGAGTAAACTTAATCCAATTATGAATGCAACATATTTTTTTTGGAATTTTCAGGGTTAAAATGCAATAATTAAAAATGCACACTTTTTATAGGTTTTTTCACAATTTTTCACACAAATAGTAAGCAAAAATCATGAAATAATTAGTGGAATGGAAACATGATGGAATGAGACTATAATAATATTTTTGGAATTTTTTTAACAATATATGATTTTTTTATAAATTTTTTAGTAAAAACAGAGTGATAGTGAGTAATTAGTTCCTAATAAATACATGTTATCAAATTAGGCAGAGAGCGAATTATCTTATATAGGTATTTTCATATGAAATCTCGAAGACTTGAAATTTTATGAAAAGGATGTATGTGGATTTACTTAAAAATAAAATATCCAAATCACTCTATAATTTATTTCAGGCACATGACAACTCTATTTTAGATTAAATTTGGACAGTAATTCAATCACATATCAATGCATCATCTAATTTTTGTGGAATGTTTAGAGCAACTATATGTCATATATGAATTTATGAGTACAGATTGGGTAAAATATGCAGAATTTCAGTTAGACAATTTTAATTAATTACCCAAATATCAAAAAAATATAAATAAATATCCATGTGGTAGAGAACTAGTTGCTAGACATCAAGATATTTTTCATTGAATAAAACGATGCAATATTAATTTCCAAATTGATACGGAAACACAGGGTTATTTGTGCAAAACAGAATTGAACTTTGACAAACAAACATGTGCATATGGGCACTTTTGGAATATTAGAAAACTAAATAAATAAAAAATGCAATTTTTACATAATAAAACAAAATAAAAAATGAGACCTTCTTCTTCAGGGGGCACGATGGGGGAGGAACCTAAAAAAAGTGGATGGCGGTGGCGGCGGTCCGCGGAGGCGGAGGCAAGGGGCGCCTGAAGAGCCGCGTACTACCCTTGTTAACTCGATAAATTTAATGGTCAAATTAATGTTGTGTCATTCGTTGTAATCAAGCAAATACGGACTAATCAAAAACCAATTTTAATTGAGGTTCAATTAATCGCGAGCGGCAAATTTATTTTACTTGGGCAAGCCCAAGGTCGAACTCAGGGAGGCAGCTGTCTCCTTAGGTAAATTTGAATCGAACTTCAGAGGTCAGATTTTCAGAAGAAATTTTTGATATTTTCAACATTTTTTATGCTATTTAAAAGAAAGACAGTGCAATATCAGGCCAGTTTACAAGTTAAATCGGAAATGTTGTCAAATTAAGTCCAAAAATTATGAAACTTGGCCAGAATGTGGAATGCAATGAAATTAAGCTAACTAATTTTTTTTGGATTTTTTTGACACTTTATGAATTTACTGCAAATTAAATATGAATGTAAGGTGATTTTTACAAAATTAATTTTAATAAATACCAAAACACAATATTTCTAGATATAAAAATTATCCTAGATAGATCTAAGTATAATGAATTGAGAAAAATTGATAAACCTAAAATTCTATGTGAATTGGACCTATTAAAAATCAATTAAGGAAATCACAATTTAATTTATTCAAGCCTCGATACGTGTACAAATGCAAAGATTTTTGGGCACAATGTAAACTAAATTATCCTAAGTTTAATGTGAATTTTTGATGATTTTTGGAGCAACAGAGAATTTATTATGAATTAAAAGGCATCAAATGGCAAAATAAGGATAATTTCACCAATTTAATAATAATAATAAAATTCACTGATGTCACAAAAATTAGACAAGTATCACATACGAAAGAGGGAAAGTTAAGCTACACAATGCAATTTTTAGAACTAAAAATGATGCTAAATGAATACCTAAATATGCATGCAAAGATAGGGACCAATTTGCAATTACAGAAAATAAAATTGCTAAAATTTAAACATGCTGATTGGGACTCATATGCAATTACCCATAATGCTGGGGACATGTATGCAAAATGCCCATTGAACAAGTGCGCCTCACGTGGTGCTCCTGGCAGGGACTGATATGCAATTTGTAAAACTTCCAGGGGCCTTAGTATAAACTGCCCAGATCGCACGTGATAAACACGTGAGGTCCCAGGCTCAGGAGAAGTCGGAGGCTCGGAGGTCGGCTCGGGGGCACTGCAGGCTCGGGCGTGGCTCGGGACAACATTGGAAGCTCCGAGCCTAATGGTCGGGGAGGAGGCTCGGAGGATGCGACGTGGAGCTCGTTGGAGCATTCGATCGAGTCGGTCCAACGGCTATTGATGGCTGGTACGTGGAGCACCTGGGACCGTTAGATCCAAAGAAGATCCATCGGAGGATGCGGGCTCCTGAGCTGAAGCGACGTGGACGAACGAGGACCGTTAGATCAGGATGAATCCAACGACATCTAGAGATCAGGGAAGCGACGACGTGGCATGATCGTGAGCGTGGGATCCTCCTGATCCGACGGCAGTGGGTTGATGGCGACATGGCTCGCTCAGAACCGTCCGATCAAGGGTATCGGACGACTACAGTGCTTCATGCTCAAACGGCCCGCCGCCTCCTGCGGTGGAGGTGGCTGTGCTCCGGTGAAGCCCTCCTAGCTACGACTCCTCTTCCCGTAGTCGATGAAGCTCACATGCATCTCCTAAGCAGCTGGTGACGATCGGGGAAGTGTCGGGGAGTCTCCGGAGGGTCTAGATGGGACTGAGGAGGTCCGTAGGCCGGAGAAGATGAATGTCGAGGGAGCTCCGGCGAGGCGTCCGGCCAATGAAGGAATTAGTTCCTACAGGGGTTAGCTTGATAGCCGAGGCATGCAAAGTGTTTGTGGGGTGAAGGCGAGTGCGGAGGGAGGCATGTGGTGCAAGGAATATGGTCCAGTGGTGTTGCTCCGCCAAGGTGGCGGAGCTCTCGTCAGAGTAAAATACGATGCGTAGTCAGGGTAAATGGAGATGTGCGCGAAGATGCCAGCTCCGAGGCGGAGCTTGGAGGATGGTCAGGCGAGAGCGAGAGTAATTGGAGGAGGCGAATAAAATTCGAGAAAAAGAAAGAAAATAAAGATGGAGATCAGAGGGATGATGAAGGGTGCTACCTGGGGAATGGAGCTCAGAGTTGGGCTCCTGGTCATCGCTCGAAGGCCGGTAGGGTTCCTGAGCTCGTGCAGCTCACGGGAGGAGCTGCGGCACGACGGAGTTGGCCGTGGATCTCGCCGGAGAAATGCAGTCGTCATCGCTCGACGTCTCTTCTAATCGTTGTCACCAATAGGAAGGTAGGAGCTCGGGGTTTCTCTCAGCAGTGGCGGATGGGACTGAAGTTCGACGGGGGCGGAGTATTTATAGGGAAAGGTGGCGGTGACAGATGATGAAAGACGAAGTTGGTGGAGGTCGTGGGGTGACGTGGTTGAAGTTCATGGCGATTGAAGAGGTCGACGAGGATGAGGGTAGAGTGGGATACAAGGTGGAGGTGGTAGAGGGCAGAGAGGATTGCCGGAGTGGGGCTGAAAATAGAAAGGGGACAGCTTGAGCGCAACATGGACGACGTGGGTGCAGGAGCTGCGGGAGGTAGAAGACGACATCTCTGCCATTGGATCTCGCGATCCAACGACAGAGACTCAGGCGCTATGGGGCGGCTGGGATTAGATCAGAGGGACGAGATCGAAGGGTTACGATGGCGCCACATGGAGGGCGTAGGTAAAGGCAGAGAGGGACGATCGGGATGAAATCTTAAGGACCTGATCATGCGATCCATGAGACGACACGTGGCGCGCTAAGACTTAGGTGGAGACGGAGGGCTGTGATGAAATCGGGACTTCGATCGAACGACAGGGATCCAAAACGAAATGAACGGTGGTGATGAGGAGAGAAGAGAGGCCATCAGACGGTGGAGAATATGGGACGCGTGGCGGCCTGAGGGAGAGGCGCTGGCGAACGGCCCAGGTTGGATCTGGGCTTGATCGGGTGGATGAGGAGAGATGCGAAGATGGATGTTCCAGATCATGAGAGAGAGGGAGAGATCGGACGGCAGAGGATGGAGGGTGCGTGGCACGCAATGGAGTGGGCCGCGTGGCGCAATCAAAGGGCGCCACGTGGCCTGCTCTGAATGGCTGAAAGAGAATGGTGAATTAGAGAGAGAAGGGGGCCCAATTTAGAAAAACTCAAAACATGAAAGTTGTAGATCACGATGAGATCTACAAGTTTCATGTTGACCAAAAATAGAGATGAGGTCAAATAAGATACAAAAATACAAGGGTACAAATATACATACATATAGTACACAAAGAGGCCCAAAAACCCAAGTTTTGCATACGAGCTCCGATTTAAATGAAATTGGTCTCATTTTGAAGGTCTCTGAATGTGTATTAATATGAAAGTGAGTGAACCTAGATCGGAGTTGTATGAGGTAGACATTTGCATTCTAAGGTCTGGGGTCTCCAACTGGGTTTGGGATTTTTATTGGGTATTTTTACAAGATAAAAACCATGCCCCTTTCCCTTGTATTATTAGTTAATAATATACACAGTGTAGAGTTAGTTTTATTGACTTTGTAGGGGGTATAAGATAAAGATAATTAGGTGAATAATGGTGAATAATTACAAGTAAATTAGGCTTCTCATTTAATGCAAACATGGATGCTAAAATGCATGTATTATGTATGCATGTATGTATGCTAATTATGCATGATAAAGGGAATATGCTGCTAAATACTCGGGAACAAGACTCTATTTTTGACTTTAAGAGTGACGAATTACATATTCATCAACCCCATATACTTAAACCTTGCTCGTCCCCGAGCAACTAAATGAAATGCAAGAGTGAAATGATTTTGGGTTCCATACCAAGGTCATGAACAAAAGTTGAAAATGGAGCTTGACTTGACCTTTGAATTAATTATGTAGTGGAACCTTATTGGTATATGAACTTAAGACCTAACAGACTTCAAGTTCCACAAGTCTTCTATTCAAGACTCCTCAATAGTCAGGTCAGAACAAATCCTCAAACGCAAATTTCTGATGACTATGATTCTTACTTGTATTGTGTAAGTGAAAAATAGCTCTCCACATCAGAAATGACTCAAAACCAGCCTCCTCTAATAAGGTAACTCTAGTTACCCGGTCCAGTAACTCTTTCCTCGAGGAGCGGGGTATTCCCTTCTAAGTTCAAGTGCGACCAGCTCAAGAGGAGGGGGTGGAGAAAGAATGGACGGTAGCTAGTGTAGCTACCTATCTTGGGATGCCTGACAAGTGTAGCCAAGTCATCCAGCTGCCTTTTCTTTGCTAATATACATACTCCGATAGGTATTTTATTTTCACTTGGACCTGTCTGATTTTTTTGGAGTTTTTGCATTTTTTTTGAACTATATACAAGGTGCAGCATGTACATCAGGAGTTTTTCCTCTTGAGCCAGTAGACTATCCCTCTTTTGAAGCATTATTTCAACCCACAACATCCTGTCCTTAGATGTCAACACCACCAGACTAGGTTGAGATGCACTACCCTCCCTAGAGGTGGATGGATGTTTCCACCCGTGTGCTACTCCAAGCTAAAGGATTCTACCTCCTCACCACCTCATCAATGAAGAGCTACGTGCATAGTGCTTGTCCAAGTTAGGTCATTATCTAAAAGAGTCATGCGTGTGCACGAGATATTCTACTTAGACTGATTAAGATGACATGTGAACATAGACTTGCAGACTCAAAGAATTAAGTCACTTGACCTGAGAAATCTTAACTCCAATTCCTATAAGGTTTCTCTGAAATTAGGTGGATTAAGGTCAAATCAAGTCCTTCCTCAACATCTACTCATAACTTGGTTCAGAACCCACTAGCTTTTCACCTTGCATATGCGAGATATGCAGATGAGATGCAGATGACATGCTATGTAGATGAATGAAATGCAAGACTTTCTTTCTTCTTCATTTCAAATGCAGAGATGATGTGCAAGAGTAAATAAGAAGCCTTTGATTTTGATTTTTCCATTTTTTAATCTTTGGTATACTTCCTATGGTACATGTATTTTATGAGTATTATACAGATTTATACAAGTGTTATACATGTATTTTACAAAAAAATTTCTCCATTTTTACCCATCCCGTAATTATTACGTAATATATACAAAAATACGTGAAAGTACAAGCTATGGGTAAAGTATATATGTAATATATACATGCCCCCTACACTTAGCTTGTGCTATGTCCTCAGAGCACGAAAAGAGAGGAAAAAGACATAGCTCATGCTAAGCGTAAGAGAGCCAAAGGAGCAAAAAGTATAGAAGTCTTCCTGCCCCCTATACTTAGGCTCTGGCAGCCTAAGTGTAGAAGAAGATCAAAAACAGGGCGGACGAGGTCAAGAGGGGAAGTGGATGGATATATACACAAGATGGGCATTGGTCTCCCCCTATACTTAGGCTCAGGTCAGCCTAAGTATAGGACGGGAGTGGTATGAGGGCCGATGTGATCAGGAGGATGTACAGTGAATGGACTCAGGTGATTCTTCCCCTATACTTAGGATATGGTCATCCTAAGTATAGTCGTAGATGAAGATATATGATGTTGGGGTCAATGATTAGAGTCGCGGGAGGGAGGGGTAGAATATACAGGAATGATGGGTACATACAAGGATCATGGTCTGAATCTTTCTAGATGCTGCTGATGGCTAAAGTTCACTGTTGTAAGGTCTCATGGGCGGCTCGATGTGTATTTGCCGATCCTGTCTCGCACATGAATACAATCTCCTCAACATGGACTAACTATTCATTGGGTTCAATGAAGTGCTTCAACAGTTGTCCATTTACTAGGAATGTCGGTGCGTCATCTGCGAGATCTGAGATCTCAACACATCCACTATCATGCACCACACGGACAATGAATGGGCCCGTTCATTTGGATTTCAACTTGCCTTGGAAGACCTTCAGCCTTGCATTGAACAATCATACCTTCTGTCCAGGAACAAAGGTCTTTCGTTTGATATATCTATCGTGCCAACGCTTTACTTTGTCCTTGTACATCAAACTATTGTCGTATGTTCGGTTTCTGACTTCCACAAGCTCATTCAAATCATATTTCTCTGTTTCTGCCCTAAGTGTTTGTTCCAGTTGGCCTTCTTGATTGTCCATTCTGATTTGTGCACTAGTTCTGCGGGCAAATGGCACGGCTTTTCGAATACCATCCGGAATGGAGAGGTTCCTAACGATGTCTTGTAAGATGTCCTATTAGCCCACAGGACTTGATCCAAGATCTGAGACCAATCCTTCCTGTCTGGGCGGACAAGCTTCTGCAATATGGTTTTCACCTCCCTATTCGACATCTCATCCATACCATTAGTTTGTGGGTGGTAAGGACTAGCGACACGGTGTTCGATGTCGTAATCCTTCAAGAGCTTCTTCACATCTCTGTTTACAAAGTGGCTACCCCCATCTGATATCAACATTTTGGGGATCCTGAACCTAGAGATGATATGATCTCTAATGAATTTACAGACAGTCCTGCTATCTACATCTCATATCGGGATAGTCTCCAGCCATCAGGTCAAATAATCTACCGCAAGAAGGATGTATTCAAATCCGTGGCTAACAAGGAATGGGCCCATGAAATCGGTGCCCCAGGCGTCAAAGACATCACAAAAGATGACAGGCTGCATCGGCATCTCATCCTTGGAACCAACGGTTCCTCCCATTTGCTGGCATACCGGGCACGACTTCGCAAAGGTGATCGCATCGTGAAACAGAGTCGGCCAGTAAAAGCCACACTGAAGTACCTTCCATGCGGTCTTCTTCTCAGATTGGTGTCCTCTTGTCTTCAAACTGTGGCATAAAGAAAGGACACTCTGGTATTCCTCCTGAGGAATACACCGTCTCCAGACACAATCCGGTCCTTCAAAGAAAAGGATCGGATCCTTCCAATGGTAATGTCTAGAATCCGACTTCAGTCGTCAATGTGTCTCTTGGGCTAATCATCGGGAACCTTCTTGGAGACAAGATAGTTCATGATATTGGCATACAACAAAAATCAACTCGTCAGAGAAGGAGTCTCGAATCGGTGAATCCTCAAAAACATTAAGATCCTCGAGACGGGAGAGGTGATCAGCTACTACATTCTTCTTTCCAGGTTTATCACGAATGTCCAAATCAAACTCCTGGATAAGCAGAATCCACCTAAGAAAACGTTCCTTCACATCCTTCTTTTCCATTAAATAACGTAGTGTTGTATGGTCAGTGAACACAATTACCTTGGATCTAATTAAATAAGATCTGAAGTTGTCCAAGGCAAACACTATCGCAAGCATCTCCTTTTCCGTAACTGTATAGTTACGCTGAGCAGTATCAAGCACTTTTCTTGCGTAGTGTATTGTGAATGGGATGCCATCTCTCCTCTATCCTAACACAACCCCAACAACAAAATTTGATGCGTCCGTCATGATCTCAAAAGGCAGAGACCAGTCTGGGGCTTGTAGGATCGGGGCATCCATGATCATTCCTTGTAATAGCTTAAAGGCCTCAAGACATTTGTGATCAACAATAAACTCCATGTCCTTGCTTAAAAGCTTAGTTAGCGGTCGGGCAATCTTAGAAAAATCCTTGATAAATCTCTGATAAAATCCGACATGCCCGAGGAACGACCGCAACCGTTTCACGTTGGTTGGTGGCTAGAGTCGTCTGATCACATCCACCTTGGTAGGGTCAACCTCCATTCCTCTCTTGGAGATGACATGCCCCAACACAATACCCTCCGTCACCATGACTTGACTTTTCTCCCATGAGAGCACCAGATTGACCTCAACGTTTGAGGACTCAGTCCAGATTCCTAAAACATAAATCGAAGGAATCGCCGTGGACCGAGAAGTCATCCATGAAGACTTCCAGGAATTCACCGACCATTTCGGCGAATACAACAATCATGCACCTTTGAAAAGTACCGGGAGCATTGCTGATAACAGGCGGAGTCCCACGAGGGTCACCATAAAAAATAGAAGTGTTGTCGCCGAGGCGACCACTCCTGGAAGACCGGTGTTAATCAACAATTAACCCACAATCCAAAGAATACAACAATCAAGCTCAAAATAAATGTGAATTAATTTTTATTTACTCTACCAGAAAATGTATAGTGACAAATATGTAGAGGTCGAACCACAGAGAGCAACACAAAATGCAATAGCCTACGCGTCAATCCCAGTCATCCTTGTGTGGGTTTTTATTATTATTATTATTATTATTATTGTTATTATATATATAATACTTAAGCATTATGTATATAGATATATATATATATTTATATAATATAAATTTATTATATATATATATATACATAGAGGTTAAGCATATAGCTTATAATACATGTAATATATATATGTATATATATAGGTGTATCTAAATATAATATAATATATACATATATATATATCCCTTTTTTTTATATCATATTAAGATTAAAGAGACTGCATATTACTAGATATATATATATATATAAATTTTTTTTTCTTTTTTTTTTGGATATATAGATATGGGTATATATACATAAAAGGGGTGTTATAATTTTCACAAAAATACTAAAAAAAGTCAAAAATTCAGGAAAAGGATCTTTTTGGGATTTTCATGGCTTTTTACTGTTTTTATAGTTCTTGGGTATTTTTGCAAATATTTTTAGCATTTTAAAATAGCTACATGATAGCAAACAGTGAACTAGGTACTGGCCGTCACAAAAAATAGAGATTAAAAATAGCGAACAGCCTCAAAAATGTTCCCCTTTAATTTTCTAATAACAATAATAAAATATAGCATAAGTAGGGCCTGAGTTTATATTTTTCTGATTTTTCTTTGATTTTTTATATCTTTTTGAAGTTTTAGGGTATTTTCGAATTTTTAAGGTTTTCTTTTTGAGATTTTTAGGGATGTTCGGTCTGACACTAATATAGGACAAAATACACCACATATAATTTTTTTGGAATTTTTCAGGGCATTTTCATATTTTTTTGGGATTTTATGAGTTAGACAGGGACTTAAAGACAAGTTTTTGATTTTTAATAAATGCAAAAAGGCAACAAAATGAAAACTAAAAATATGGCGTTCAAGCATGACCAAACAGGAGCTTAAGTCTATTTTCTCAAGATTTTTAGATTAAGTATGAAGCACAAAATAAATAGACAAAGCCTTCAAAAATTAAATGGCCTGGCAGGGGTATTTTTGCAAATAAAATAGTTGGCAGGGGCATACATGCAAAAATTACAACAAAAATACACTTTAACTTTTATTTTCAGGACCATTCCATAAATACAAGAACCCGGCAGGGGTTAGATGCAAAATGTCACGCGCCTCACGTGATTGCCGCACGTGAGGCACAGAGGGACTAAAATGCAAATATGTAAACATCAGGGGGGTCCACTGCAATTTTTACGACTTATTTACAACGGAATACTTTATTTTTGGGGGTAAACTCTAAATACAAAAAGTAAGGGGTAGGGTATGAAATTTACCCTTAAAGAAGGCCTTGCATCCTGCGGCGCTGGGAGCGCCACTTATACACGTGGCAATCATCTGACGGCGGACTTCGATTCGGCGATGAAGGGCTGGGATTAGAACGTCCCGGCTGATCTGACGGTGGGCGTGCTTCTTCATCGAACGGTTGGCGTGCAATCTGGGCCAGCCCTCTCGATCCAACGGTGCAGAAGGCACCTGGAAGAACTGGGAAGGAACTCGCCCTCGGCGAGCTTCAATCGGGTCGCTCGGGCTCCTCCGGGCACCTCCCGCGCCTCTGGAGCGTTCTGATCGTAGCTGGGAGGCTTCCGCGTCGTCTGACGGTGGTCTCATGGCTCCTGGGGGCCTGAGTCGGTGGAGCGAGGTCGGAGAAGAAAGGGGCCCCCAGGAACCTCTTCCTGGTCAAAGCAAGCCCAGAAGGGCTCGATTCCTCGTGGTACCTGCACAGAAAGAACCGCGGGCGAGAGGGCTATCTCCTCGACCCGGGGTTATGAAGCTGCGGTGCAAGATGGAGGTGGGCGGAAGGGCTCCGGCGAACGGCGGAGTTGGAACCCGGATTCGCCAAGACCAAGGGTCTTGGGTTGATCTGATGGGTGTGAGAGATGGAGAAGGCGACGAGGAACGAGATGGGATGATCGGGGCGGTCGGATACAGTGAGGTTTACAATGAAGAAGTCGCCGGAGCGGAGCTCCGGCGAACTTCGATTTTTTGATTTTTACGCTAATGTGATCAACTAGCAACTAAGCTAACTACTGAAATGAAATGCTAACATTGAAAACTAACTAAGAACGCATTAAAAGGACAGCTCTTATACCTGGGGGCCTCCAGGGAGCAGGGCGGACGCCGGAGCTCCGCCGCGTCAAAATTCTCCTCCCTCCGGCCGAGTCTCGATGCTGGGCTACTCCCCCTGTCACGAGGAACAATCCAGGCACAAGATCTAGGTGTTAGGTTGGAATGAAAGTGGCCAAATTCGAGGAAGGAAGCGGAGCTTTTTATTTATAAACATTGGCGAGTAGCCTTATTGACCGGCGATTATTTCATGATCTAGAGAGCATTTGGTTGATCTGTGATTTCGGCGGGCATCATGGAAGATTAGGGAACAAATCTTGTGAAGGAAGCGTTGTCGATTGATGGATGGTGTGCCCGGGAAAAAGGGAGGAAATCGGGGGAGTGGTCTGTTCAGAGCTGCCAGGCGTGGGATGGGACAGTTGACCAA